>OY757013.1:89458468-90658468 GCA_963580285.1 Lucinisca nassula | reverse complement strand
ACATTTCTATCTTCGTTACTGGGCGCTTTACACTAAATATTTCCATAGGCGACTTACCTGCGCCCACAAAAACTACACATGCAAAACTTTTCAAACTTTGCTTTTTTTATAGAACCTTCCTAGCCCAACAAGTTAATGAGAAAAAAGTTTACATATTGATCTGCTCCATTTCAAGTTACAGTCAACCATGTTTGTTTACCGACTAGAAGTAATTAAAAACAACATTTGTCAAGGAGGGGTGACCATATAAAATCAGAAATAATTTCTTTGAGCTTGCAGATATATTTATAAAACATGCATTATATTAGTCCCTTTCACCTGTCATTTTCTCACATTGAAATAAAACATGGAATACATATCCAGTGGAAACAAGACTGGTATTTAAAACGCAACTAAACGGTCGGTCCAAAAGTATCATCCATGCTCGATTATCTACAGTAGGAACCCCTGGAAACCAGACGGTCAAAGACTCAGCTCACATAACTGTACAAAGTGGTTCAGGACTTTGTTGATATACCTGCCGCTGATTACTTGACCCCAGTCACAGCAAGGACCAGAGCTTCACACTCCAGGAAGTTCAGACAGTTTTCAACATCATCTGATTCTTTAAAGTTTAGCTTTTTCCCTCGTACCGTACCAGCATCTGTAGCTGAGGCTCTATCACTGGCATCATTTAGGATGAAGCTATCCACCCTCTCATTCTAAGCAAGTTAATGGGCCCAGTCACCTAGTAACTCTGCAAGGGGGAGCTGTGCTGTCGGGGACGTATGGGCCCTGGTACCGCCACGGAAGGCAGAGAGGTCTTTACTTGTTGAGCCAAAAGTGGCTGGGATAACTTTCTTAGATATACTGGGATTATTGGGAGCTTAACACTAAATTTTTCAATAGGTGACCTACCTGCGCCGAAAAAACTACATATACAAAAGTTTTCAAACCTTGCTTTTATTATAGAACCATCCTAGCCTAAACAAGATAATGAGAAAAAAATCTACATGTTGATCTACTCCTTTTCAAGTTACAGTCAACCCTGTTTGTTTACAGACTAGAACGAAGTAAATAAAAACAAATTCAAGGAGGGGTGACCATATAAATCAGCAATACTTTCGTTGAGCTTGCAGATATATTTATATATCATGCCTCATTTAAGTCCCTTACACCTGTCATTTTCATTATTGAAATTAAACATGGGGTATGTAGTGCGTGGAAGCAAACTCGGTATTCAGAACGCATTTAAACGCTCGGTCCAGAAGTGATAAATTCAGGCATCTCCCAGTATCAAGTGCAATGCTACCAATACCGAACCTTTTTTTTTCTTTATGACGTAACAAAAATATTGCCAAATAGAAATTTAGGTCATATATGATAATTTACTCATGCATAATAAAAGTTCAGTCACAAAGAATATTTTAAGTTTGCGAAAAAGTTTTCGCTTCCAGATTCAACTATGAAAGTCGAGCAAGCCATATGTTTTTGAAAAGTGCAAAGTTTACCTCTTTCATTAATGGAACCCAGACACAGGCTTCAATCACCGTTTCCTCTCCAATGTATTTTGAACAATTTTATTCTAAAGTGCACAGAATTATGCTTAAATAGCAGCAATACTCATTTTATGGCTATTTTCTGTGGCAGTTGGGTAAATGTCTCCAACATACAGAACAATCGACCTTTCAACCGGTATTATTTTGTGAATACATTTGTTCAAATGCATTTTACAAAATCACATTGCTTTTTTATTACAAAATTCATTACTCAAGATCTATCGTTAAAACCTTTCCTATCACAAGTTACTACTATGCTACATTTGTACGTGTATCACCCTGCGCTGTTGGGCCGCACACTGGACGTATGATAACCTCATCTATGTCTAACATATATATTTGTACCGTGTATGTGTAACGTTTTCGTGCTCCATCACTCTGCACATCAAAGATTGAAAGATGCATTATATATACGTTATTAGACTGGTAACTTGTCATTTCATGTGACTCCAGAGTTTACAGAATTGACAACTTATCACTTTTTGAAGTGTACGTTATCCATCACTGGCATCATTTAGAATGGAGCTATCCACCCTCTCATTCTAAGCAAGTTAAGGGGCCCAGTCACCTAGTAACTCTGCAAGGGGGAGCTGTGCTGTCGGGGACGTATGGGCCCTGGTACCGCCACGGAAGGCAGAGAGGTCTTTACTTGTTGAGCCAAAAGTGGCTGGGATAACTTTATTGAATATACTGGGATAACTGGGAGCTTAACACTAAATGTTTTAATAGGTGACCTACCTGCGTCGAAAAAAAAAACACAAACAAAAGTTTTCAAACCTTGCTTTTATTATAGAACCATCCTAGCCGAAACAAGATAATGAGAAAAAATCCACATGTTGAACTATTCCTTTTCAAGTTACAGTCAACCATGTTTGTTTACAGACTAGAACGAAGTAAATAAAAACATTTTTCAGGGAGGGGTGACCATATAAAATCAGCAATACTTTCCTTGAGCTTGCAGATATATTTATATATCATGCCTCATTTAAGTCCCTTACACCTGTCATTTTCATTATTGAAATTAAACATGGGATATGTATTGAGTGGAAGCAAACTTGGTATTTAGAACGCATTTAAACGCTCGGTCCAGAAGTGATAAATTCAGGCATCTCCCAGTATCAAGTGCAATACTACCAATACCGAACCCTTTTTTTTCTTTATGACGTAACAAAAATATTGCCAAATAGAAATTTAAGTCATATATGATAATTTACTCATGCATGATAAAAGTTCAGTCACAAAGAATATTTTAAGTTTGCGAAAAAGTCTTCGCTTCCAGATTCAACTATGAAAGCCGAGCAAACCATATGTGTTTGAAAAGTGCAAAGTTTACCTCTTTCATTAATGGAACCCAGACACAGGCTTCCATCACTGTTTCCTCTCCAATGTATTTTGAACAATTTTATTCTAAAATGCACAGAACTATGCTTAAATAGCAGCAATACTCATGTTATGGCTATTTTCTGTGGCAGTTGGGTAAATGTCTCCAACATACAGAACAATCGTCCTTTCAACCGGTATTATTTTGTGAATACATTTGTTCAAATGCATTTTCCAAAATTACATTTCTTTTTTATTACAAAATTCATTACTCGAGATCTATCGTTTAAAACCTTTCCTATCACAAGTTACTACTAAGCTACATTTGTACATGTATCACCCTGTGCTGTTGGGCCGCACACTGGACGTAAGATAACCTCATCTATGTCTAACATATATATTTGTACCGTGTATGTGTCACGTTTTCGTGCTCCATCACTCTGCACATCAAAGAATGAAAGATGCATTATATATACGTTATTGGAGTAGTAACTTGTCATTTCATGTGACGCCAGAGTTTACAGAATTGACCACATATCACCTTTTGAAGTGTACGTTATCCATCACTGGCATCATTTAGAATGGAGCTATCCACCCTCTCATTCTAAGCAGGTTAAGGGGCCCAGTCACCTAGTAACTCTGCAAGGGGGAGCTGTGCTGTCTGGGACGTATGGGCCCTTGTACCGCCACGGAAGGCAGAGAGGTCTTTACTTGTTGAGCCAAAAGTGGCTGGGATAACTTTCTTTTATATACTGGGATAACTGGGAGCTTAACACTAAATGTTTCAATAGGTGACCTACCTGCGTCGAAAAAAAAAAACACATACAAAAATTTTCAAACCTTGCATTTATTATAGAACCATCCTAGCCAAAACAAGATAATGAGAAAAAAAATCCACATGTTGAACTACTCCTTTTCAAGTTACAGTCAACCATGTTTGTTTACAGACTAGAACGAAGTAAATAAAAAACATTTTTCAAGGAGGGGTGACCATATAAAATCAGCAATACTTTCGTTGAGCTTGCAGATATATTTATATATCATGCCTAATTTAAGTCCCTTACACCTGTCATTTTCATTATTGAAATTAAAGATGGGGTATGTATTGAGTGGCAGCAAACTTGGTATTTAGAACGCATTTAAACGCTCGGTCCAGAAGTGAATAATTCAGGCATCTCCCAGTATCAAGTGCAATACTACCAATACCGAACCCTTTTTTTTTCTTTATGACGTAACAAAAATATTGCCAAATAGAAATTTAGGTCATATATGATAATTTACTCATGCATAATAAAAGTTCAGTCACAAAGAATATTCTAAGTTTGCGAAAAAGTTTTCGCTTCCAGATTCAACTATGAAAGCCGAGCAAACCATATGTTTTTGAAAAGTGCAAAGTTTACCTCTTTCATTAATGGAACCCAGACACAGGCTTCCATCACTGTTTCCTCTCCAATGCATTTTGAACAATTTTATTCTGAAATGCACAGAATTATGCTTAAATAGCAGCAATACTGATTTTATGGCTATTTTCTGTGACAGTTGGGTAAATACCTCCAACATACAGAACAATCGACCTTTCAACCGGTATTATTTTGTGAATACATTTGTTCAAATGCATTTTAAAAAATTACATTTCTTTTTTATTACAAAATTCATTACTCGAGATCTATCGTTTAAAACCTTTCCTATCACAAGTTACTACTATGCTACATTTGTACGTGTATTACCCTGCGCTGTTGGGCCGCACACTGGACGTAAGATAACCTCATCTATGTCTAACATATATATTTGTATCGTGTATGTGTCACGTTTTCATGCTCCATCACTCTACACATCAAAGAATGAAAGATGCAATATATATATGTAACGTACGCCGAGTGTCTAAGGGCTTTTTCTTTATTAGTCACTGGTCTAATCGCTCACCTTCAGATAAAGCGGACCAGCTGTCTACTGATGAGTGAATGGTAGCGTGGTTCTCATCAGTAAACCTGACTATACTGAACAATATTCCGCAACAGCCTGGCAACAGACACTGCTTATCTACTGTCAGACTGTTGAGCAATATACAAAAGACAGACGAGAAAGCAGGCCGAACGACGGATAGAAATTACTTGGAAAGAAAAGATCACTTAAGAACTAGCTATATTTTCAACAGTTTTAATGATTTTTAAAACTTAATAGATCTAGAAATGCATAACTTATGTGTGTGGCTCTGAATAAAACAGCGTTCTCAGGCAGGCAATATTCAATGATAATAATAATCTATAATTCCCCTTAAATGAGGCTTAACTTTTATAAAGATACTGCTGCTATGAAATATTTAGATTCCTGCTCATAAAACCACAAGATATTCCTGCTCATAAACCTCCAAAAGTTTCCGGTTCATAAAACCCCAAGATATTCCTGCTCATAAACCTCCAAAAGATTCCTGTTCATAAATGATCAAAGGAGTCCTGGTCATAAACCTCCAAAGATTCCTGTTCATAAATGATCAAAGGAATCCGGCTCATAAACCTCCAAAGTATCCCTTTTCATAAACCTCCATTATTTAAATGCAAAATAAAAGACATGCCTTCACAAGATAAAATGCAATAAATCAACTTTTTATCCAGAAAATCAATCTAAACATCTCCCTAAATTAATGTCCAGTAGTTTTAGAAATTTTCTCCAACATTCTAAACCTCAAAACTTAAATAGAAGTAAATTTTCTTAAGTAAACAAACTAAAAATTCAAAGCACCTGAAAACCCCAACTTAACCCTACAATGTCAACAATGGCAAAATCCTAGATGATCTGTTGGAATTTCTTATATACTCCCACAGATCCTGCAACCCAATTCCCACAATTCTCACATTTCCAACATAGAAAATCCTGCAAAACCTGCACTTCCCACAAATCATGCAGGAAAGTTCTGTGTAAGAAAACAAAATGGAGGCCCAAAATATGAACCCCTATCTGTTTAATCCAATAAAAAAAACTATTTTTCTGAATGAAATGTATAAAGTTACTGATATAAATAATTTTCTGAATGAAATGTATAAAGTTACTGATATAAATAAAAACTGCAAATAATAACCTTTCAGAATTTCCAAGTTTCATGAAAATCGCCAAAATATTGAGGTTTCTATGACTTTTTATAGATGAGAGTTGTCAAATATTTAGGACATTTACTGCTAACAGTATCAGATAAAAGATGAAATTGTACTATAAATAAACTGTTTACATTGTAACTAGGTTACAGTCTGGGTCAGTCAGAGGATTGTATCTAAATTTAGACATCAACACATGGCATAATACACAGTGGCTAGATAAATTCCTGTTTTTGGATTTAAAAGTTTGGTATAACTGGATATGACAGCTGTTAAAAATCATGGCTTTCATTGCTTCATGATCCTATTGAAAAGTTACATAGGTCTTCCTCCTTGAAGGTAATTTAGTTTATCTACTACAAAAGGGGAATGTGAAAAGCACATGTCAACAAAAAAAATACAACAGCTGATATATTGACCTTGATATACCCAGTTCATCTGACTAGAGAACATGTTCAAAAGGGATGTCAACAAACAAGTTGCTTCTCACTGTATAAAATAAAGACTGAAGCCCTTGGGCTTCACAATATATACGTTATTAGACTAGTACCTTGTCATTTCATGTGACTCCAGTGTTTACTTAATTGACCACTAAACACATTTTGAAGTGTACGTTATCCATCACTGGCATCATTTAGAATGGAGCTATCCACCCTCTCATTCTAAGCAAGTTAAGGGGCCCAGTCACCTAGTAACTCTGCAAGAGGGAGCTGTGCTGTCGGGGACGTATGGGCCCTGGTACCGCCACGGAAGGCAGAGAGGTCTTTACTTGTTGAGCCAAAAGTGGCTAGGATAACTTTCTTTTATATACTGGGATAACTGGGAGCTTAACACTAAATGTTTCAATAGGTGACCTACCTGCGTCGAAAAAAAAAAAAAAAAAAAACATTCAAAAGTTTTCAAACCTTGCTTTTATTATAGAACCATCCTAGCCGAAACAAGATAATGAGAAAAAAATCCACATGTTGAACTACTCCTTATCAAGTGACAGTCAACCATGTTTGTTTACAGACTTGAACGAAGTAAATAAAAAACATTTTTCAGGGAGGGGTGACCAAATAAAATCAGCAATACTTTCGTTGAGCTTGCAGATATATTTATATATCATGCCTCATTTAAGTCCCTTACACCTGTCATTTTAATTATTGAAATTAAACATGGGATATGTATTGAGTGGAAGCAAACTTGTATTTAGAACGCATTTAAACGCTCGGTCCAGAAGTGATAAATTCAGGCATCTCCCAGTATCAAGTGCAATACTACCAATACCGAACCCTTTTTTTTCTTTATAACGTAACAAAAATATTGCCAAATAGAAATTTAGGTCATATATGATAATTTACTCATGCATAATAAAAGTTCAGTCACAAAGAATATTTTAAGTTTGCGAAGAAGTTTTCGCTTCCAGATTCAACTATGAAAGCCGAGCAAACCATATGTTTTTGAAAAGTGCAAAGTTTACCTCTTTTATTAAAGGAACCCAGACACAGGCTTCCATCACTGTTTCCTCTCCAATGTATTTTGAACAATTTTATTCTAAAATGCATAGAACTATGCTTAAAAAGCAGCAATACTCATTTTATGGCTATTTTCTGTGGCAGTTGGGTAAATGTCTCCAACATACAGAACAATCGTCCTTTCAACCGGTATTATTTTGTGAATACATTTGTTCAAATGCATTTTCCAAAATTACATTTCTTTTTTTATTACAAAATTCATTACTCGAGATCTATCGTTTAAAACCTTTCCTATCACAAGTTACTACTAAGCTACATTTGTACATGGATCACCCTGTGCTTTTGGGCCGCACACTGGACGTAAGATAACCTCATCTATGTCTAACATATATATTTGTACCGTGTATGTGTCACGTTTTCATGCTCCATCACTCTGCACATCAAAGAATGAAAGATGCATTATATATACGTTATTAGACTGGTAACTTGTCATTTCATGTGACTCCAGAGTTTACAGAATTGACCACATATCACTTTTTGAAGTGTACGTTATCCATCACTGGCATCATTTAGAATGGAGCTATCCACCCTCTCATTCTAAGCAAGTTAAGGGGCCCAGTCACCTAGTAACTCTGCAAGGGGGAGCTGTGCTGTCGGGGACGTATGGGCCCTGGAACCGCCACGGAAGGCAGAGAGGTCTTTACTTGTTGAGCCAAAAGTGGCTGGGATAACTTTCTTTTATATACTGGGATAACTGGGAGCTTAACACTAAATGTTTCAATAGGTGACCTACCTGCGTCGAAAAAAAAAATACATACAAAAATTTTCAAACCTTGCTTTTGTTATAGAACCATCCTAGCCAAAACAAGATAATGAGAAACAAATCCTCATGCTGAACTACTCCTTTTCAAGTTACAGTCAACCATGTTTGTTTACAGACAAGAACGAAGAAAATAAAAACATTTTTCAAGGAGGGCTGACCATATAAAATCAGCAATACTTTCGTTGAGCTTGCAGATATATTTATATATCATGCCTCATTTAAGTCACTTACACCTGTCATTTTCATTATTGAAATTAAAGATGGGGTATGTATTGAGTCGAAGCAAACTTGGTATTTAGAACGCATTTAAACGCTCGGTCCAGAAGTGATAAATTCAGGCATCTTCCAGTATCAAGTGCAATAATACCAATACCGAACCCTTTTTTTCTTTATGACGTAACAAAAATATTGCCAAATAGAAATTTAGGTCACACATGATAATTTACTCATGCATAATAAAAGTTCAGTCACAAAGAATTTGTTTGCGAAAAAGTTTTCGCTTCCAGATTCAACTATGAAAGCCGAGCAAACCATATGTTTTTGAAAAGTGCAAAGTTTACCTCTTTCATTAATGGAACCCAGACACAGGCTTCCATCACTGTTTCCTCTCCAATGTATTTTGAACAATTTTATTCTAAAATGCACAGAATTATGCTTAAATAGCAGCAATATTCATGTTATGGCTATTTTCTGTGGCAGTTGGGTAAATGTCTCCAACATACAGAACAATCGTCCTTTTAAACCGGTATTATTTTGTGAATACATTTGTTCAAATGCATTTTCCAAAATTACATTTCTTTTTTATTACAAAATTCATTACTCGAGATCTATCGTTTGAAACATTTCCTATCACAAGTTACTACTATGCTACATTTGTACGTATATAACCCTGCGCCGTTGGGCCGCACACTGGACGTAAGATAACCTCATCTATGTCTAACATATATATTTGTACCGTGTATGAGTCACGTTTTCATGCTCCATCACTCTGCACATCAAAGAAAGAAAGATGCATTATATATACGTTATTAGACTGGTAACTTGTCATTTCATGTGACTCCAGAGTTTACAGAATTGACCACATATCACTTTTTGAAGTGTACGTTATCCATCACTGGCATCATTTAGAATGGAGCTATCCACCCTCTCATTCTAAGCAAGTTAAGGGGCCCAGTCACCTAGTAACTCTGCAAGGGGGAGCTGTGCTGTCGGGGACGTATGGGCCCTGGTACCGCCACGGAAGGCAGAGAGGTCTTTACTTGTTGAGCCAAAAGTGGCTGGGATAACTTTCTTTTATATACTGGGATAACTGGGAGCTTAACACTAAATGTTTCAATAGGTGACCTACCTGCGTCGAAAAAAAAATACATAAAAAAGTTTTCAAACCTTGCTTTTGTTATAGAACCATCCTAGCCAAAACAAGATAATGAGAAACAAATCCTCATGCTGAACTACTCCTTTTCAAGTTACAGTCAACCATGTTTGTTTACAGACAAGAACGAAGAAAATAAAAACATTTTTCAAGGAGGGCTGACCATATAAAATCAGCAATACTTTCGTTGAGCTTGCAGATATATTTATATATCATGCCTCATTTAAGTCACTTACACCTGTCATTTTCATTATTGAAATTAAAGATGGGGTATGTATTGAGTCGAAGCAAACTTGGTATTTAGAACGCATTTAAACGCTCGGTCCAGAAGTGATAAATTCAGGCATCTTCCAGTATCAAGTGCAATAATACCAATACCGAACCCTTTTTTTCTTTATGACGTAACAAAAATATTGCCAAATAGAAATTTAGGTCACACATGATAATTTACTCATGCATAATAAAAGTTCAGTCACAAAGAATTTGTTTGCGAAAAAGTTTTCGCTTCCAGATTCAACTATGAAAGCCGAGCAAACCATATGTTTTTGAAAAGTGCAAAGTTTACCTCTTTCATTAATGGAACCCAGACACAGGCTTCCATCACTGTTTCCTCTCCAATGTATTTTGAACAATTTTATTCTAAAATGCACAGAATTATGCTTAAATAGCAGCAATACTCATGTTATGGCTATTTTCTGTGGCAGTTGGGTAAATGTCTCCAACATACAGAACAATCGTCCTTTCAACCGGTATTATTTTGTGAATACATTTGTTCAAATGCATTTTACAAAATTACATTTCTTTTTTATTACAAAATTCATTACTCGAGATCTATCGTTTGAAACATTTCCTATCACAAATTACTACTATGCTACATTTGTACGGATATCACCCTGCGCCGTTGGGCCGCACACTGGACGTAAGATAACCTCATCTATGTCTAACATATATATTTGTACCGTGTATGAGTCACGTTTTCGTGCTCCATCACTCTGCACATCAAAGAATAAAAGATGCATTATATATACGTTATTAGACTAGTAACTTGTCATTTCATGTGACTCCAGAGTTTACAGAATTGACCACTTATCACTTTTTGAAGTGTACGTTATCCATCACTGGCATCATTTAGAATGGAGCTATCCACCCTCTCATTCTAAGCAAGTTAAGATGCCCAGTCACCTAGTAACTCTGCAAGGGGGAGCTGTGCTTTCGGGGACGTATGGGCCCTGGTACCACCACGGAAGGCAGAGAGGTCTTTACTTGTTGAGCCAAAAGTGGCTGGGATAACTTTCTTGTATATACTGGGATAACTGGGAGCTTAACACAAAATGTTTCAATAGGTGACCTACCTGCGTCGAAAAAAAAAAAAAAACACATACAAAAGTTTTCAAACCTTGCTTTTATTATAGAACTATCCTAGCCAAAACAAGATAATGAGAAAAAAATTCATATGTTGCTCTACTTCTTTTCAAGTTACAGTCAACCATGTTTGTTTACAGACTAGAACGAAGTAAATAAAAACATTTTTCAAGGAGGGGTGACCATATAAAATCAGCAATACTTTCGTTGAGCTTGCAGATATATTTATATATCATGCCTCATTTAAGTCCCTTACACCTGTCATTTTCATTATTGAAATTAAAGATGGGGTATGTATTGAGTGGCTGCAAACTTGGTATTTAGAACGCATTTAAACGCTCGGTCAAGAAGTGATAAATTCAGGCATCTCCCAGTATCAAGTGCAATACTACCAATACCGAACCCTTGTTTTTCTTTATGACGTAACAAAAATATTGCCAAATAGAAATTTAGGTCATATATGATAATTTACTCATGCATAATAAAAGTTCAGTCACAAAGAATATTTTAAGTTTGCGAAAAAGTTTTCGCTTCCACATTCAACTATGAAAGCCGAGCAAACCATATGTTTTTGAAAAGTGCAAAGTTTACCTCTTTCATTAATGGAACCCAGACACAGGCTTCCATCACAGTTTCCTCTCCAATGCAGTTTGAACAATTTTATTCTTAAATGCACAGAATTATGCTTAAATAGCAGCAATACTGATTTTATGGCTATTTTCTGTGACAGTTGGGTAAATACCTCCAACATACAGAACAATCGTCCTTTCAACCGGTATTATTTTGTGAATACATTTGTTCAATTGCTTTTTACAAAAATACATTTCTTTTTTATTACAAAATTCATTACTCGAGATCTATGCTTTAAAACCTTTCCTATCACAAGTTACTACTATGCTACATTTGGACGTGTATCACCCTGCGCTGTTGGGCCGCACACTGGACGTAAGATAACCTCATCTATGTCTAACATATATATTTGTACCGTGTATGTGTCACGTTTTCATGCTCCATCACTCTGCACATCAAAGAATGAAAGATGCATTATATATATATACGTTATTAGACTAGTAACTTGTCATTTCATGTGACTCCAGAATTTGCAGAATTGACCACTTATCACTTTTTGAAGTGTACGTTATCGTCTAACGGTTTATTTCTTTAGTAGTTTATAAAATAGTGTTGTTTCGGAAACGAATCACCTCAATACTATTTTATCACGATCGTGGATCTCATATTTTGCAAAGGATCCCCTGTTTTCCAAACCAGCCTTTTATTTAAACAAACGTTTTCGGCCTCCCGTGTCTGTAGGGAATAAATATACAGGTCGCTTTCCTGCTGTAGTGAATGGGGATGAAATTACCTGTTGAAACAAGAGCCACTTAATGCCATGAGAAATAGCTGAATATATCTGTTCACAGCATTTTGACATGAATACAATAATTAAAACATATTATGGATGAGAAAACGTATCGGGAAATTGCAGCGGGCTGTTTCGGAGAGACAAATTTGAAGTTTTGCTTTGGTTTTAGACATTGTCCTACAGCCATGAAACCTTACTCTTAAATTCCAGATGAAGTTCATTCTTTCTTGTATTTCTTGTGTTTCTGCAAATGCAATTACTGCACGTCTTCTTTCTAAACACATCAACAAAAATAATTTATATGGCTTTAAAGTACACCCCCTCCCAAGAACATAGATCAAAGGCAAAAACTTATCAAATACACCCAGTTAGACCTAATCTCGCACTACCATCACATGTCTACCATAACCAACACATCAATAAAACAAAATTTAAATGGCTTTAAGGTACACCCCCCTCCCAGGAACATAGATCAAAGGCAAAAACCTATCAAATACACCCAGTAAGACCTAAACTCGCACTACCATCACATTTCTACATTATTCATTGCAAAGTGCATGCTATGAAGATACATTTTATAAAACAGAATTGGATAGAACTACAAATGTGTGGAAATAGCATGGAATGACTGAAAAAAAAGGACAGTGCTGCTGACATTTCTATCTTCGTTACTGGGAGCTTAACACTAAATATTTCCATAGGCGACTTACCTGCGCCCACAAAAACTACACATACAAAACGTTTCAATCCTTGCTTTTTTATAGAACCTTCCTAGCCCAACAAGTTAATAGAAGAAAATCCACATATTGATCTGCCCCTTTTCAAGTTACAATCAAACCTGTTTATTTACCGACTAGAAGTTAATAAAAACAACATTTTTCAAGGAGGGCTGATCATATAAAATCAAGAATAATTTCTTTGAGCTTGCAGATATATTTATAAAACATGCATTATATTAGTCCCTTTCACCTGTCATTTTCTCACATTGAAATAAAACATGGAATACATATCCAGAGGAAACAAGTCTGGTATTTAGAACGCAACAAAACGCTCGGTCAAGAAGTCATAAATTCCAGCATCTCCCAGTATCAAGAGCAATGCTACCAATACCGAACCCTTTTTTTCTTTATGACGTAACAAAAATATTGCCAAATAGAAATTTAGGTCATATATGATAATTTACTCATGCATAATAAAAGTTCAGTCACAAAGAAAATTTTAAGTTTGCGAAAAAGTTTTCGCTTCCAGATTCAACTATGAAAGCCGAACAAACCATATATTTTTGAAAAGTGCAAAGTTTACCTCTTTCATGATGAGCCCAGACACAGGCTTCCATCAGTATTTCCTCTCCAATGCAATTTGAACAATTTTATTCTAAAATGCACAGAATTATGTTTAAATGGCAGCAATACTAATTTAATGGCTATTTTCTGTGGCAGTTGGATAAATGCCTCCAACATACAAAACAATCGTCCGTTTAACCGGTATTATTTTGTCAATAAATTTGTTCAAATTCATTTTACAAAATTACATTTCTTTTTTATTACAAAATTCATTACTCGAGATCTATCCTTTAAAACCTTTCCTATCACAAGTTACTACCAGGCTTCATTTGTACGTGTATCATCCTGCGCTGTTGGGCCGCACACTGGACGTAAGATAACCTCATCGGTGTCTAACATATATATTTGTACCGTGTATGTGTCACGTTTTCATGTTCCATCACTCTGACCATCAAAGAATGAAAGATGCATTTTATATACGTTATTAGACTAGTAACTTGTCATTTCATGTGACTACAGAGTTTACAGAATTGACCACTTGTCACTATTTGAAGTGTACGTTTTCGTCTAACAGATTATTTCTTTAGTAGTTTATAAAATATTGTTGTTTCGGAAACGAATCACCTCAATACTATTTTTTATCACGATCGTGGATCTCATATTTTGAAAAGGATCTCCTGTTTTCCAAACCAGCCTTTTATTTAAACAAACGTTTTCGGCCTCCCGTGTCTGCAGGCAATAAATATACAGGTCACTTTCCTGCTGTAGTGAATGGGGATGAAATTCCCTATTGAAACAGGAGCCACTTAATGCCATAAGCAATAGCTGAATATATCTGTTCACAAACTTTTGACGTGAATGCAATAATTAAAACATATTACGGATGAGAAAACTTATCGGGATATTGCAGCGGGCTGTTTCGGAGAGACAAATTTAAAGTTTTGCTTTGGTTTGAGACATTGTCCTATAGCCATGAAACCTTACTCTTATATTCCAGATGAAGTAGATTCTTTCCTGTTTTTCTTGTGTTTCTGCAAATGCAATTAATGCACGTCTTCTTTCTAAACACATCAACAAAAATAATTTACATGGCTTTAAAGTACACCCCCTCCCAAGAACATAGATCAAAGGCAAAAACTTATCAAATACACCCAGTTAGACCTAAACTCGCACTATCATCACATTTCTACATTATCCATTGCAAAGAGCATGCCATGAAGATACATTTTATAAAACAGACTTGGATAGAACTACAAATGTGTGGAAATAGTATGTAATGACTGAAAAAAGGACAGTGCTGCTGACATTTCTATCTTCGATACTGGGCGCTTAACACTAAATATTTCCATAGGCGACTTACCTGCGCCCACAAAAACTACACATGCAAAACTTTTCAAACCTTGCCTTTTTTATAGAACCTTCCTAGCCCAACAAGTTAATGAGAAAATGTCCACATATTTATCTGCTCCTTTTCAAGTTATAGTCAACCATGTTTGTTTACCGACTAGAAGTAAACAAAAACAACATTTTTCAAGGAGGGGTGACCATATAAAATCAGAAATAATTTTTTTGAGCTTGCAGATATATTTATAAAACATGCATTATATTAGTCCCTTTCACCTGTCATTTTCTCACATTGAAATAAAACATGGAATACATATCCAGTGGAAACAAGTCTGGTATTTAGAACGCAACAAAACGGTCGGTCCAAAAGTATCATCCATGCTCGATCACCTACAGTAGGAACCCATGGAAACCAGACGGTCAAAGACTCAGCTCACCCTACTGTACAACGTGGTTCAGGACTTTGTTGATATACCTGCCTCTGATTACTTGACCCCAGTCACAGCAAGGACCAGAGCTACACACTCCAGGAAGTTCAGACAGTTTTCATCATCATCTGATTCTTTAAAGTTTAGCATTTTCCCTCGTACCGTACCTTTGTGGAATTCTGTACCAGCTTCTGTAGCTGGGACTCTATCACTGGCATCATTTAGTATGAAGCTATCCACCCTCTCATTCTAAGCAAGTTAATGGGCCCAGTCACCTAGTAACTGTGCAAGGGGGAGTTGTGCTGTCGGGTACGTATGGGCCCTGGTACCGCCATGGAAGACAGAGAGGTCTTTACTTGTTGAGCCAAAAGTGGCTGGGATAACTTTCTAAGATATACTGGGATAACTGGGAGCTTAACACTAAATTTTTCAATAGGTGACCTTCCTGCGCCGAAAAAAACTACATATACAAAAGTTTTCAAACCTTGCTTTTATTATAGAACCATCCTAGCCAAAACAAGATAATGAGAAAAAAATCCACATGTTGATATACTCCTTTTCAAGTTACAGTCAACCATGTTTGTTTACAGACTAGAATGAAGTAAATAAAAAAAAAATTTCAAGGAGGGGTGACCATATAAAATCAGCAATACTTTCATTGAGCTTGCAGATATATTTATATATCATGCCTCATTTAAGTCCCTTACACCTGTCATTTTCATTATTGAAATTAAACATGGGGTATGTAGTGCGTGGAAGCAAACTTGGTATTTAGAACGAATTTAAACGCTCGGTCCAGAAGTGATAAATTCAGGCATCTCCCAGTATCAAGTGCAATGCTACCAATACCGCACCTTTTTTTCTTTATGACGTAACAAAAATATTGCCAAATAGAAATTTAGGTCATGTATGATAATTTACTCATGCATAATAAAAGCTCAGTCACAAAGAATATTTTAAGTTTGCGAAAAAGTTTTCGCTTCCAGATTCAACTAACAAAGCCGAGCAAACCATATGTTTTTGAAAAGTGCAAAGTTTACCTCTTTCATTAATGGAACCCAGACACAGGCTTCCATCACTGTTTCCTCTCCAGTGTATTTTAAACGATTTTATTCTAAAATGCACAGAATTATACTTACATAGCAGCAATACTCATTTTATGGCTATTGTCTGTGGCAGTTGGGTAAATGTCTCCAACATACAGAACAATCGTCCTTTCATTACAAACACTCATCAGGAAAACACGCCTATATAAATTCGATCCCCTTGAACTCCACTTTATATAGTAGAAATGGGGACCTCCAGGTGTAGACAGTATTTATCTTGTTCTTGCCCTAGAGCATGGAGTGTGGGTGCTCGTTTGGACTGCCTCACTGGGGCGGTTCTAGCGGATACCCGCAGTCTGTGTTATGGGCGTGGATATGGGGAGTATTTCGAATTTTACTTGGAAAAATCACTTTCAGTGGTAAAATTTTACCGGTATATTTGATTAGGTGTGTTTACGTATTGATTCGTATAGAGTAACTTCCGAGAGGTTGAGAGAAATGTTGCTGCTAATTGTGTTCCGGTTATTTCTGCATTTTGAAGATATATTTCAAGACGTTCTACCTATATCTATCCTTTCTCCTTATTTCTTGGATATTTCTCTTCTCTATTGATAGTCCCCATACTCGTGTGGTTATGTTTGATTTGTCATTTGTGAATTGCTTAAAACTGTATTTTGTACTTGGGAAGGGCCGTAACTAATGTTGCTAGAACTTGTGGCCCAACCCATTTGCTTGTATCTTATGTTATAAGCAATAAAATATGTTTAAATCAAAATCGTCCTTTCAACCGGTATTATTTTGTGAATACATTTGTTCAAATGCATTTTACAAAATTACATTTCTTTTTATTACAAAATTCATTACTCGAGATCTATCCTTTAAAACCTTTCCTATCACAAGTTACTACTATGCTACATTTGTACGTGTATCACCCTGCGCTGTTGGGCCGCGCACTGAACGTAAGATAACCTCATCTATGTCTAACATATATATTTGTACCGTGTATGTGTCACGTTTTCGTGCTCCATCACTCTGCACATCAAAGAATGAAAGATGCATTATAAATACGTTATTAGACTAGTAACTTGTCATTTCATGTGACTCCAGAGTTTACAGAATTGACCACTTATCACTTTTTGAAGTGTACGTTATCCATCACTGGCATCATTTAGAATGGAGCTATCCACCCTCTCATTCTAAACAAAGTTAAGGGGTCCAGTCACCTAGTAACTTTGCAAGGGGGAGCTGTGCTGTCGGGGACGTATGGGCCCTTGTACCGCCACGGAAGGCAGAGAGGTCTTTACTTGTTGAGCCAAAAGTGGCTGGGATAACTTTCTTGTATATACTGGGATAACTGGGAGCTTAACACTAAATGTTTCAATAGGTGACCTACCTGCGTCGAAAAAAAAAAATCACACACACATACAAAAGTTTTCAAACCTTGCTTTTATTATAGAACCATCCTAGCCAAAACAAGATAATGAGAAAAAAATCCACATGTTGAACTACTCCTTTTCAAGTCACAGTCAACCATGTTTGTTTACAGACAAGAACGAAGTAAATAAAAAAAAAACATTTTTCAAGGAGGGGTGACCATATAAATTCAGCAATACTTTCGTTGAGCTTGCAGATATATTTATATATCATGCCTCATTTAAGTCCCTTACACCTGTCATTTTCATTATTGAAATTAAACATGGGGTATGTATTGAGTGGAAGCAAACTTGGAATTTAGAACGCATTTAAACGCTCGGTCCAGAAGTGATAAATTCAGGCATCTCCCAGTATCAAGTGCAGTACTACCAATACCGAGCCCTCTTTTTTTCCATATGACGTAAAAAAAATATTGCCAAATAGAAATTTAGGTCATATATGATAATTTACTCATGCATACTTAAAGTTCAGTCACAAAGAATATTTTAAGTTTGCGAAAAAGTGTTCGCTTCCAGATTCAACTATGAAAGCCGAGCAAACCATATGTTTTTGAAAAGTGCAAAGTTTACCTCTTTCATTAATGGAACCCAGACACAGGCTTCCATCACTGTTTCCTCTCCAATGTATTTTGAACTATTTTATTCTAAAATGCACAGAATTATGCTTAAATAGCAGCAATACTCATGTTATGGCTATTTTCTGTGGCAGTTGGGTAAATGTCTCCAACATACAGAACAATCGTCCTTTCAATCGGTATTATTTTGTGAATACATTTGTTCAAATGCATTTTCCAAAATTACATTTCTTTTTTATTACAAAATTCATTACTCGAGATCTATCGTTTAAAACCTTTCCTATCACAAGTTACTACTAAGCTACATTTGTACGTGTATCACCCTGTGCTGTTGGGCCGCACACTAGACGTAAGATAACCTCATCTATGTCTAACATATATATTTGTACCGTGTATGTGTCACGTTTTCGTGCTCCATCACTCTGCACATCAAAGAATGAAAGATGCATTATATATACGTTATTAGACTAGTAACTTGTAATTTCATGTGTGACTCCAGAGTTTACAGAATTGACAACTTATCATTTTTTGAAGTGTACGTTATCCATCACTGGCATCATTTAGAATGGAGCTATCCACCCTCTCATTCTAAGCAAGTTAAGGGGCCCAGTCACCTAGTAACTCTGCAAGGGGGAGCTGTGCTGTCGGGGACGTATGGGCCCTTGTACCGCCACGGAAGGCAGAGAGGTCTTTACTTGTTGAGCCAAAAGTGGCTTGGATAACTTTCTTTTATATACTGGGATAACTGGGAGCTTAACACTAAATGTTTCAATAGGTGACCTACCTGCGTCGAAAAAAAAAACACATACAAAAGTTTTCAAACCTTGCTTTTATTATAGAACCATCCTAGCCAAAACAAGATAATGAGAAAAAATCCACATGTTGAACTACTCCTTTTCAAGTTACAGTCAACCATGTTTGTTTACAGACTAGAACGAAGTAAATAAAAACATTTTTCAAGGAGGGGTGACCATATAAAATCAGCAATACTTTCGTTGAGCTTGCAGATATATTTATATATCATGCCTCATTTAAGTCCCTTACACCTGTCATTTTCATTATTGAAATTAAACATGGGGTATGTATTGAGTGGAAGCAAACTTTGTATTTAGAACGCTCGGTCCAGAAGTGATAAATTCAGGCATCTCCCAGTATCAAGTGCAATACTACCAATACCCAACCCTTTTTTTTCTTTATGACGTAACAAAAATATTGCCAAATAGAAATTTAGGTCATATATGATAATTTACTCATGCATAATAAAAGTTCAGTCACAAAGAATATTTTAACGTTGCGAAAAAGTGTTCGCTTCCAGATTCAACTATGAAAGCCGAGCAAACCATATGTTTTTGAAAAGTGCAAAGTTTACCTCTTTCATTAATGGAACCCAGACACAGGCTTCCGTCACTGTTTCCTCTCCAATGCATTTTGAACAATTTTATTCTTAAATGCACAGAATTATGCTTAAATAGCAGCAATACTGATTTTATGGCTATTTTCTGTGACAGTTGGGTAAATACCTCCAACATACAGAACAAACGTCCTTTCAACCGGTATTATTTTGTGAATACATTTGTTCAAATGCATTTTACAAAATTACATTTCTTTTTTATTACAAAATTCATTACTCGAGATCTATCCTTTAAAACCTTTGCTATCACAAGTTACTACTATGCTACATTTGTACGTGTATCACCCTGCGCTGTTGGGCCGCACACTGGACGCAAGATAACCTCATCTATGTCTAACATATATATTTGTATCGTGTATGTGTCACGTTTTCATGCTCCATCACTCTGCACATCAAAGAATGAAAGATGCATTATATATACGTTATTAGACTAGTACCTTGTCATTTCATGTGACTCCGGAGTTTACTTAATTGACCACTAATCACTTTTTGAAGTGTACGTTATCCATCACTGGCATCATTTAGAATGGAGCTATCCACCCTCTCATTCTAAGCAAGTTAAGGGTCCCAGTCACCTAGTAACTCTGCAAGGGGGAGCTGTGCTGTCGGGGACGTATGAGCCCTTGTACCACCACGGAAGGCAGAGAGGTCTTTACTTGTTGAGCCAAAAGTGGCTGGGATAACTTTCTTGTATATACTGGGATAACTGGGAGCTTAACACTAAATGTTTCAATAGGTGACCTACCTGCGTCGAAAAAAAAAAAAAACAAAAAAAAACACACACATACAAAAGTTTTCAAACCTTGCTTTTATTATAGAACCATCCTAGCCAAAACAAGACAATGAGAAAAAAATACACATGTTGAACTACTCCTTTTTAAGTTACAGTCAACCATGTTTGTTTACAGACAAGAACGAAGTAAATAAAAAAACATTTTTCAAGAAGGGGTGACCATATAAAATCAGCAATACTTTCGTTGAGCTTGCAGATATATTTATATATCATGCCTCATTTAAGTCCCTTACACCTGTCATTTTCATTATTGAAATTAAACATGGGGTATGTATTGAGTGGAAGCAAACTTGGTATTTAGAACGAATTTAAACGCTCGGTCCAGAAGTGATAAATTCAGGCATCTCCCAGTATCAAGTGCAATACTACCAATATCGAACCCTTGTTTTTCTTTATGACGTAACAAAAATATTGCCAAATAGAAATTTAGGTCATATATGATAATTTACTCATGCATAATAAAAGTTCAGTCACAAAGAATATTTTAAGTTTGCGAAAAAGTGTTCGCTTCCAGATTCAACTATGAAAGCCGAGCAAACCATATGTTTTTGAAAAGTGCAAAGTTTACCTCTTTCATTAATGGAACCCAGACACAGGCTTCCATCACTGTTTCCTCTCCAATGCATTTTGAACAATTTTATTATAAAATGCACAGAATTATGCTTAAATAGCAGCAATACTGATGTTATGGCTATTTTCTGTGGCAGTTGGGTAAATGTCTCCAACATACAGAACAATCGTCCTTTCAACCGGTATTATTTTGTGAATACATTTGTTCAAATACATTTTCCAAAATTACATTTCTTTTTTATTACAAAATTCATTACTCGAGATCTATCGTTTAAAACCTTTCCTATCACAAGTTACTACTAAGCTACATTTGTACGTGTATCACCCTGTGCTGTTGGGCCGCACACTGGACGTAAGATAACCTCATCTATGTCTAACATATATATTTGTACCGTGTATGTGTCACGTTTTCGTGCTCCATCACTCTGCACATCAAAGAATGAAAGATGCATTATATATACGTTATTAGACTAGTAACTTGTAATTTCATGTGTGACTCCAGAGTTTACAGAATTGACCACTTATCATATTTTGAAGTGTACGTTATCCATCACTGGCATCATTTAGAATGGAGCTATCCACCCTCTCATTCTAAGCAAGTTAAGGGTCCCAGTCACCTAGTAACTCTGCAAGGGGGAGCTGTGCTGTCGGGGACGTATGGGCCCTTGTACCGCTACGGAAGGCAGAGAGGTCTTTATTTGTTGAGCCAAAAGTGGCTGGGATAACTTTCTTTTATATACTGGGAGCTTAACACTAAATGTTTCAATAGGTGACCTACCTGCGTCTAAAAAAAAAACACATACAAAAGTTTTCAAACCTTGCTTTTATTATAGAACCATCCTAGCCAAAACAAGATAATGAGAAAAAAATCCACATGTTGAACTACTCCTTTTCAAGTTACAGTCAACCATGTTTGTTTACAGACAAGAGCGAAGTAAATAAAAAAACATTTTTCAAGGAGGGGTGACCATATAAAATGAGCAATACTTTCGTTGAGCTTGCAGATATATTTATATATCATGCCTCATTTAAGTCCCTTACACCTGTCATTTTCATTATTGAAATTAAACATGGGGTATGTATTGAGTGGAAGCAAACTTGGTATTTAGAACGCATTTAAACGCTCGGTCCAGAAGTGATAAATTCAGGCATCTCCCAGTATCAAGTGCAATACTACCAATACCCAACCCTTTTTTTCTTTATGACGTAACAAAAATATTGCCAAATAGAAATTTAGGTCATATATGATAATTTACCCATACATAATAAAAGTTCAGTCACACAGAATATTTTAAGTTTGCGAAAAAGTGTTCGCTTCCAGATTCAACTATGAAAGCCGAGCGAACCATATGTTTTTGAAAAGTGCAAAGTTTACCTCTTTCATTCATGGAACCCAGACACAGGCTTCCATCACTGTTTCCTCTCCAATGTATTTTGAACAATTTTATTCTAAACTGCACAGAATTATGCTTAAATATCAGTAATACTCATGTTATGGCTATTTTCTGTGGCAGTTGGGTAAATGTCTCCAACAGACAGAACAATCGTCCTTTCAACCGGTATTATTTTGTGAATACATTTGTTCAAATGCATTTTACAAAATTACATTTCTTTTTTATTACAAAATTCATTACTCGAGATCTATCGTTTAAAACCTTTCCTATCACAAGTTACTACTATGCTACATGTGTACGTGTATCACCCTGCGCTGTTGGGCCGCACACTGGACGTAAGATAGCCTCATCTATGTCTAACTTATATATTTGTACCGTGTATGTGTCCCGTTTTCGTGCTCCATCACTCTGCACATCAAATAAAAATAAAAAAATGAGTTCCTTTAAGAGCAATGAAAACATTCATAAGAAAAATATGGGTCATACTACGTAGTTTCGGCCAAAAAAGCCTCATCAGTGACCCTGTAATGATCCGGCAAATAAAGCCAGAGGAAACATACTACAATTTTGCGAATTTCGAATAGGCAGTCGATACAAAGACTGATATAAATCAAAATGGGGTCCAAATAATTAAAAACCTGTCTAGAATATGAGTCTTAACCAATAATTTATTTCTGATTTCTCAAGAATGGAAGATGTATTATATATACGTTATTAGACTAGTAACTTGTCATTTCATGTGACTCTAGAGTTTGCAGAATTGACCACTTATCACTTTTTGAAGTGTACGTTATCCATCACTGGCATCATTTAGAATGGATCTATCCACCCTCTCATTCTAAGCAAGTTAACGTGCCCAGTCACCTAGTAACTCTGCAAGGGGGAGCTGTGCTGTCGGGGGCGTATGGGCCCTGGTACCGCCACGGAAGGCAGAGAGGTCTTTACTTGTTGAGCCAAAAGTGGCTGGGATAACTTTCTTGTATATACTGGGATAACTGGGAGCTTAAAACTAAATGTTTCAATAGGTGACCTACCTGCGTCGAAAAAAAAATACATTCAAAAGTTTTCAAACCTTGCTTTTATTATAGAACCATCCTAGCCAAAACAAGATAATGAGAAAAAAATGCACATGCTGAACTACTCCTTTTCAAGTGAAAGTCAACCATGTTTGTTTACAGACTAGAACGAAGTAAATAAAAAACATTTTTCAAGGAGGGCTGACCATATAAAATCAGCAATACTTTCGTTGAGCTTGCAGATATATTTATATATCATGCCTCATTTAAGTCCCTTACACCTGTCATTTTCATTATTGAAATTAAACATGGGGTATGTATTGAGTGGAAGGAAACTTGGTATTTAGAACGCATTTAAACGCTCGGTCCAGAAGTGATAAATTCAGGCATCTCCCAGTATCAAGTGCAATACTACCAATACCCAACCCTTTTTTTCTTTATGACGTAACAAAAATATTGCGAAATAGAAATTTAGGTCACATATGATAATTTACTCATGCATAATAACAGTTCAGTCACAAAGAATTTGTTTGCGAAAAAGTTTTCGCTTCCAGATTCAACTATGAAAGCCGAGCAAACCATATGTTTTTGAAACGTGCAAAGTTTACCTCATTCATTAATGGAACCCAGACACAGGCTTCCATCACTGTTTCCTCTCCAATGTATTTTGAACAATTTTATTCTAAAATGCACAGAATTATGCTTAAATAGCAGCAATACTCATGTTATGGCTATTTTCTGTGGCAGTTGGGTAAATGTCTCCAACATACAGAACAATCGTCCTTTCAACCGGTATTATTTTGTGAATACATTTGTTCAAATGCATTTTCCAAAATTACATTTCTTTTTTTTTTTTGTATTACAAAATTCATTACTCGAGATCTATCGTTTAAAACCTTTCCTATCACAAGTTACTACTAAGCTACATTTGTACGTGTATCACCCTGCGCTGTTGGGCCGCACACTGGACGTAAGATAACCTCATCTATGTCTAATATATATATTTGTACCGTGTATGTGTCACGTTTTCGTGCTCCATCACTCTGCACATCAAAGAATGAAAGATGCATTATATATACGTTATTAGACTAGTAACTTGTCATTTCATGTGACTCCAGAGTTTACAGAATTGACCACTTATCACTTTTTGAAGTGTACGTTATCCATCACTGGCATCATTTAGAATGGAGCTATCCACCCTCTCATTCTAAGCAAGTTAAGGGGCCCAGTCACCTAGTAACTCTGCAAGGGGGAGCTGTGCTGTCGGGGACGTATGGGCCTTGGTACCGCCACGGAAGGCAGAGAGGTCTTTACTTGTTGAGCCAAAAGTGGCTGGGATAACTTTCTTGTATATACTGGGATAACTGGGAGCTTAACACTAAATGTTTCAATAGGTGACCTACCTGCGTCGAAAAAATAAAACACATACAAAAGTTTTCAAACCTTGCTTTTATTATAGAACCATCCTAGCCAAAACAAGATAATGAGAAAAAATCCATATGTTGCTCTACTCCTTTTCAAGTTACAGTCAACCATGTTTGTTTACAGACTAGGACGAAGTAAATAAAAAACATTTTTCAAGGAGGGGTGACCATATAAAAGCAGCAATCCTTTCGTTGAGCTTGCAGATATATTTATATATCATGCCTCATTTAAGTCCCTTACACCTGTCATTTTCATTATTGAAATAAAAGATGGGGTATGTATTGAGTGGCAGCAAACTTGGTATTTAGAACGCATTTAAACGCTCGGTCCAGAAGTGATAAATTCAGGCACCTCCCAGTATCAAGTGCAATACTGCCAATACCGAACCCTTTTTGTTTCTTTATGACGTAACAAAAATATTGCCAAATTGAAATTTATGTCATATATGATAATTTACTCATGCATAATAAAAGTTCAGTCACAAAGAATATTTTAAGTTTGCGAAAAAGTTTTCGCTTCCACATTCAACTATGAAAGCCGAGCAAACCATATGTTTTTGAAAAGTGCAAAGTTTACCTCTTTCATTAATGGAACCCAGACACTGGCTTCCATTACTGTTTCCTCTCCAATGCATTTTGAACAATTTTATTCTAAAATGCACAGAATTATGCTTAAATAGCAGCAATACTCATTTTATGGCTATTTTCTGTGACAGTTGGGTAAATACCTAAACCATACAGAACAATCGTCCTTTCAACCGGTATTATTTTGTGAATACATTTGTTCAATTGCATTTTACAAAAAAAAAACATTTCTTTTTTATTACAAAATTCAATACTCGAGATCTATGCTTTAAAACCTTTCCTATCACAAGTTACTACTATGCTACATTTGGACGTGTATCACCCTGCGCTGTTGGGTCGCACACTGGACGTAAGATAACCTCATCTATGTCTAACATATATATTTGTACCGTGTATGTGTCACGTTTTCATGCTCCATCACTCTGCACATCAAAGAATGAAAGATGCATTATATATACGTTATTAGACTAGTAACTTGTCATTTCATGTGACTCCAGAGTTTACTTAATTGACCACTAATCACTTTTTGAAGTGTACGTTATCCATCACTGGCATCATTTAGAATGGAGCTATCCACCCTCTCATTCTAAGCAAGTTAAGGGCCCAGTCACTTAGTAACTCTGCAAGGGGGAGCTGTGCTGTCGGGGACGTATGGGCCCTGGTACCGCCACGGAAGGCAGAGAGGTCTTTACTTGTTGAGCCAAAAGTGGCTGGGATAACTTTCTTGTATATACTGGGATAACTGGGAGCTTAACACTAAATGTTTAAATATGTGACCTACCTGCGTCGAAAAAAAAAGACAAAAGTTTTCAAACCTTGCTTTTATTTTAGAACCATCCTAGCCAAAACAAGATAATGAGAAATAAATCCACATGTTGAACTACTCCTTTTCAAGTTATAGTCAACCATGTTTGTTTACAGACTAGAACGAAGTAAATAAAAAAAAATTTTCAAGGAGGGGTGACCATATAAAATCAGCAATACTTTCGTTGAGCTTGCAGATATATTTATATATCATGCCTCATTTAAGTCCCTTACACCTGTCATTTTCATTATTGAAATTAAACATGGGGTATGTATTCAGTGGAAGCAAGCCTGGTAAACGCAACTAAACGCTCGGTCAAGAAGTGATAAATTTCGGCATCTCCCAGTATCAAGTGTAATGCTACCAATACCGAACCTTTTTTTTTCTTTATGACGTAACAAAAATATTGCCAAATAGAAATTTAGGTCATATATGATAATTTACTCGTGCATAATAAAAGTTCCGTCACAAAGAATTTTTAAGTTTGCGAAAAAGTTTTCGCTCCCACATTCAACTATGAAAGCCGAGCAAACCATATGTTTTTTGAAAAGTGCATAGATTACCTCTTTCATGAATGGAACCCAGACTCAGGCTTCCATCACTGTTTCCTCTCCAATGCATATTGAACAATTTTATTCTAAAATAAACCGAATTATGCTTAAATAGCAGCAATACAAACTTAATGGCTATTTTCTCTGGCGGTTGGGCAAATGCCTCCAACATACAGAACAATCGTCCTTTCAACCGGTATTATTTTGTGAATACATTTGTTCAAATGCCTTTCCTATCACAAGTTACTACAATGCTACATTTGTACGTGTATCATCCTGCGCTGTTGGGCCGCACACTGGACGTAAGATCACCTCATCTGTGTCTAACATATCTATTTGTACCGTGTATGTGTCACGTTTTCATGCGCCATCACTCTGCACATCAAAGAATGAAAGATGCAATATATATACGTTATTAGACCAGTAACTTGTCATTTCATGTGACTCCAGAATTTACAGAACTGACCACTTATCACTTTTTGAAGTGTACGTTATCGTCTAACGGTTTATTTCTTTAGTAGTTTATAAAATAGTGTTGTTTCGGAAACGAATCACCTCAATACTATTTTTATCAGGATCGTGGATCTCATATTTTGCAAAGGATCCCCTGTTTTCCAAACCAGCCTTTTATTTAAACAAACGTTTTCGGCCTCCCGTGTCTGTAGGGAATAAATATACAGGTCGCTTTCCTGCTGTAGTGAATGGGGATGAAATTTCCTGTTGAAACAAGCGCCACTTAATGCCATGAGAAATAGCTGAATATATCTGTTCACAGCCTTTTGACATGAATACAATAATTAAAACATATTATGGATGAGAAAACGTATCGGGATATTGCAGCGGGCTGTTTCGGAGAGAGAAATTTGAAGTTTTGCTTTGGTTTTAGACATTGTCCTACAGCCATGAAACCTTACTCTTATATTCCAGATGAAGTACATTCTTTCTTGTATTTCTTGTGTTTCTGCAAATGCAATTACTGCACTTCTTCTTTCTAAACACATCAACAAAAATAATTTATATGGCTTTAAGGTAAACCCCCTCCCAAGAACATAAATCAAAGGCAAAAACTTATCAAATACACCCAGTTAGACCTACACTCGCACTACCATCACATGTCTACCATATCCATTGCAAAGTGCATGCTATGAAGATACATTTTATAAAACAGAATTGGATAGAACTACAAATGTGTGGAAATAGTATGTAATGACTGAAAAAAGGACAGTGCTGCTGACATTTCTATCTTCGTTACTGGGAGCTTAACACTAAATATTTCCATAGGCGACTTACCTGCGCCCACAAAAACTACACATACAAAACGTTTCAATCCTTGCTTTTTTATAGAACCTTCCTAGCCCAACAAGTTAATGAAAATGAAAATCCACATATTGATCTGCTCCTTTTCAAGTTACAGTCAAACCTGTTTGTTTACCGCCTTGAAGTTAATAAAAACAACATTTTTCAAGGAGGGCTGATCATATAAAATCAGGAATAATTTCTTTGAGCTTGCAGGTATATTTATAAAACATGCATTATATTAGTCCCTTTCACCTGTCATTTTCTCACATTAAAATAAAACATGGAATACATATCCAGTGGAAACAAGTCTGGTATTTAGAACGCAACTAAACGCTCGGTCAAGAAGTGGTAAATTCCAGCATCTCCCAGTATCAAGTGCAATGCTACCAATACCGAACCCTTTTTTTCTTTATGACGTAACAAAAATATTGCCAAATAGAAATTTAGGTCATATATGATAATTTACTCATGCATAAGAAAAGTTCCGTCACAAAGAAAATTTTAAGTTTGCGAAAAAGTTTTCGCTTCCAGATTCAACTATGAAAGCCGAACAAACCATATATTTTTGAAAGTGCAAAGTTTACCTCTTTCATGATGAGCCCAGACACAGGCTTCAATCAGTATTTCCTCTCCAATGCATTTTGAACAATTTTATTCTAAAATGCACAGAATTATGTTTAAATAGCAGCAATACTAATTTAATGGTTATTTTCTGTGGCAGTTGGATAAATGCCTGCAACATACAGAACAATCGTCCGTTTAACCGGTATTATTTTGTCAATAAATTTGTTCAAATTCATTTTACAAAATTACATTTCTTTTTTATTACAAATTTCATTACTCGAGATCTATCCTTTAAAACCTTTCCTATCACAAGTTACTACCAGGCTTCATTTGTACGTGTATCATCCTGCGCTGTTGGGCCGCACACTGGACGTAAGATAACCTCATCTGTGTCTAACATATATATTTGTACCGTGTATGTGTCACGTTTTCATGTTCCATCACTCTGACCATCAAAGAATGAAAGATGCATTTTATATACGTTATTAGACTAGTAACTTGTCATTTCATGTGACTCCAGAGTATACATAATTGACCACTTGTCACTATTTGAAGTGTACGTTTTCGTCTAACAGATTATTTCTTTAGTAGTTTATAAAATATTGTTCATTCGGAAACGAATCACCTCAATACTATTTTTTATCACGATCGTGGATCTCATATTTTGCAAAGGATCTCCTGTTTTCCAAACCAGCCTTTTATTTAAACAAACGTTTTCGGCCTCCCGTGTCTGTAGGCAATAATTATACAGGTCACTTTCCTGCTGTAGTGAATGGGGATAAAATTCCCTGTTGAAACAGGAGCCACTTAATGCCATAAGCAATAGCTGAATATATCTGTTCACAACCTTTTGACGTGAATGCAATAATTAAAACATATTACGGATGAGAAAACTTATCGGGATATTGCAGCGGGCTGTTTCGGAGAGACAAATTTGAAGTTTTGCTTTGGTTTGAGACATTGTCCTATAGCCATGAAACCTTACTCTTATATTCCAGATGAAGTAGATTCTTTCTTGTTTTTCTTGTGTTTCTGCAAATGCAATTACTGCACGTCTTCTTTCTAAACACATCAACAAAAATAATTTACATGGCTTTAAAGTACACCCCCTCCCAAGTACATAGATCAAAGGCAAAAACTTATCAAATACACCCAGTTAGACCTAAACTCGCACTATCATCACATTTCTACATTATCCATTGCAAAGTGCATGCCATGAAGATACATTTTATAAAACGGAATTGGATAGAACTACAAATGTGTGGAAATAGTATGTAATGACTGAAAAAGGACAGTGCTGCTGACATTTTTATCTTCGTTACTGGGCGCTTTACACTAAATATTTCCATAGGCGACTTACCTGCGCCCACAAAAGCTACACATGCACAACTTTTCAAACCTTGCTTTTTTATAGAACCTTCCTAGCCCAACAAGTTAATGAGAAAATGTCCACATATAATCTGCTCCTTTTCAAGTTACAGTCAACCATGTTTGTTTACAGACTAGAATGAAGTAAATAAAAAAAAAATTCAAGGAGGGGTGACCATATAAAATCAGCAATACTTTCGTTGAGCTTGCAGATATATTTATATATCATGCCTCATTTAAGTCCCTTACACCTGTCATTTTCATTATTGAAATTAAACATGGGGTATGTAGTGCGTGGAAGCAAACTTGGTATTTAGAACGAATTTAAACGCTCGGTCCAGAAGTGATAAATTCAGGCATCTCCCAGTATCAAGTGCAATGCTACCAATACCGAACCTTTTTTTTTCTTTATGACGTAACAAAAATATTGCCAAATAGAAATTTAAGTCATATATGATAATTTACTCATGCATAATAAAAGTTCAGTCACAAAGAATATTTTAAGTTTGCGAAAAAGTTTTCGCTTCCAGATTCAACTAACAAAGCCGAGCAAACCATATGTTTTTGAAAAGTGCAAAGTTTACCTCTTTCATTAATGGAACCCAGACACAGGCTTCCATCACTGTTTCCTCTCCAATGTATTTTGAACAATTTTATTCTAAAATGCACAGAATTATGTTTAAATAGCAGCAATACTCATTTTATGGCTATTTTCTGTGGCAGTTGGGTAAATGTCTCCAACATACAGAACAATCGTCCTTTCAACCGGTATTACTTTGTGAACACATTTGTTCAAATGCATTTTATAAAATTTCATTTCTTTTTTATTACAAAATTCATTACTCGAGATCTATCGTTAAAACCTTTCCTATCACAAGTTACTACTATGCTACATTTGTACGTGTATCACCCTGCGCTGTTGGGCCGCCCACTGAACGTAAGATAACCTCATCTATATCTAACATATATATTTGTACCGTGTATGTGTCACGTTTTCGTGCTCCATCACTCTGCACATCAAAGAATGAAAGATGCATTAAAAATACGTTATAAGACTAGTAACTTGTCATTTCATGTGACTCCAGAGTTTACAGAATTGACCACTTATCTATTTTTGAAGTGCACGTTATCAATCACTGGCATCATTTAGAATGGAGCTATCCACCCTCTCATTCTAAGCAAGTAAACGGGCCCAGTCACCTAGTAACTCTGCAAGGGGGAGCTGTGCTGTCGGGGACGTATGGGCCCTGGTACCGTCACGGAAGGCAGAGAGGTATTTACTTGTTGAGCCAAAAATGGCTGGGATAACTTTCTTGTATATACTGGGATAACTGGGAGCTTAACACTAAATGTTTAAATATGTGACCTACCTGCGTCGAAAAAAAAAAAAAAAAAAAAAAAAAAAAACACATACAAAAGTTTTCAAACCTTGCTTTTATTATAGAACCATCCTAGCCAAAACAAGATAATGAAAATAATCCACATGTTGAACTAGTCCTTTTCAAGTTACAGTCAACCATGTTTGTTTACAGACTAGAACGAAGTAAATAAAAATATTTTTCAAGGAGGGGTGTCCACATAAAATCAGCAATACTTTCGTTGAGCTTGCAGATATATTCATATATCATGCCTCATTTAAGTCCCTTAAACCTGTCATTTTCATTATTGAAATTAAAGATGGGGTATGTATTGAGTGGAAGCAAACTTGGTCGGGCTCATCGGAGTCTAACTGTTGGTTTTCTTTTGCTCCAGCATTTCAGTGGTTTCTTGCTGTCGAGTCCTCACCGTTGTCTCACCTCTGTGGTTCTTTGATTTCTGTGTTCACGGAGATGTTGCACTGATGAGTTAGGAGGCCTTCATGCGGACTGAACAAATTATTTGTCTAAATCGCGACGGAAGTAAGGGCGAGGATTGTGGCCACGTAAAATCGATTTAAGCCCCCCAGTGGAAATCTTCCACTGACCGTTCCAAGGCGGCTCTTCTGTGGCGATTTATTTATGTTGTTGTTTGTTACTTACTGTGTGTATCACTTGTGTCTTTTAATTTTGGATGGCCATATGGCCATTTTGTGGGAAAGTAACTGTCCATATGGCCTTCCTTTTTTTTTAGGTTTCCATTATGGTCTGGTCCCTTAATGTTTGTATTTCTTTCCCTTTGGTGTCTTTTATGGATGGAGTAAGTTAATTGTATCAATTCCTGATCTTTGTTTTACTTCTACTTTGGTATTTAGAACGCATTTAAACGCTCGGTCCAGAAGTGATAAATTCAGGCATCTCCCAGTATCAAGTGCAATACTACCAATACAGAACACTTTTTTTCTTTAGGACGTAACAAAAATATTGCCAAATAGAAATTTAGGTCATATATGATCATTTATTCATGCATAATAAAAGTTCAGTCACAAAGAATTTGTTTGCGAAAACGTTTTCGCTTCCAGATTCAACTATGAAAGCCGAGCAAACCATATGTTTTTGAAAAGTGCAAAGTTTACCTCTTTCATTAATGGAACCCAGCCACAGGCTTCCATCACTGTTTCCTCTCCAATGCATTTTGAACAATTTCATTCTGAAATGCACAGAATTATGCTTAAATAGCAGCAATACTGATTTTATGGCTATTTTCTGTGACAGTTGGGTAAATACCTCCAACATACAGAACAATCGTCCTTTCAACCGGTATTATTTTGTGAATACATTTGTTCAAATGCATTTTACAAAATTACATTTCTTTTTTATTACAAAATTCATTACTCGAGATCTATCGTTTAAAACCTTTCCTATCACAAGTTACTACTAAGCTACATTTGTACGTGTATCACCCTGTGCTTTTGGGCCGCACACTGGACGTAAGATAACCGCATCTATGTCTAACATATATATTTGTACCGTGTATTTGTCACGTTTTCGTGCTCCATCACTCTGCACATCAAAGAATGAAAGATGCATTATATATACGTTATTAGACTAGTAACTTGTAATTTCATGTGTGACTCCAGAGTTTACAGAATTGACAACTTATCATTTTTTGAAGTGTACGTTATCCATCACTGGCATCATTTAGAATGGAGCTATCCACCCTCTCATTCTAAGCAAGTTAAGGGGCCCAGTCACCTAGTAACTCTGCAAGGGGGAGCTGTGCTGTCGGGGACGTATGGGCCCTTGTACCGCCACGGAAGGCAGAGAGGTCTTTACTTGTTGAGCCAAAAGTGGCTGGGATAACTTTCTTTTATATACTGGGATAACTGGGAGCTTAACACTAAATGTTTCAATAGGTGACCTACCTGCGTCGAAAAAAAAACACATACAAAAGTTTTCAAACCTTACTTTTATTATAGAACCATCCTAGCCAAAACAAGATAATGAGAAAAAATCCACATGTTGAGCTACTCCTTTTCAGGTTACAGTCAACCATGTTTGTTTACAGACTAGAACGAAGTAAATAAAAAACATTTTTCAAGGAGGGGTGACCATATAAAATCAGCAATACTTTCGTTGAGCTTGCAGATATATTTATATATCATGCCTCATTTAAGTCCCTTACACCTGTCATTTTCATTATTGAAATTAAACATGGGGTATGTATTGAGTGGAAGCAAACTTGGTATTTAGAACGCAATTAAACGCTCGGTCCAGAAGTGATAAATTCAGGCATCTCCCAGTATCAAGTGCAATACTACCAATACCCAACCCCTTTTTTTCTTTATGACGTAACAAAAATATTGCCAAATAGAAATTTAGGTCATATATGATAATTTACTCATGCATAATAAAAGTTCAGTCACAAAGTATATTTTAAGTTTGTGAAAAAGTTTTCGCTTCCAGATTCAACTATGAAAGCCGAGCAAACCATATGTTTTTGAAAAGTGCAAAGTTTACCTCTTTCATTAATGGAACCCAGACACATGCTTCCATCACTGTTTCCTCTCCAATGCATTTTGAACAATTTTATTCTAAAATGCACAGAATTATGCTTAAATAGCAGCAATACTCATGTTATGGCTATTTTCTGTGGCAGTTGGGTAAATGTCTCCAACATACAGAACAATCGTCCTTTCAACCGGTATTATTTTGTGAATACATTTGTTCAAATACATTTTCAAAATTACATTTCTTTTTTTATTACAAAATTCATTACTCGAGATCTATCGTTTAAAACCTTTCCTATCACAAGTTACTACTAAGCTACATTTGTACGTGTATCACCCTGTGCTGTTGGGCCGCACACTGGACGTAAGATAACCTCATCGATGTCTAACATATATATTTGTACCGTGTATGTGTCACGTTTTCGTGCTCCATCACTCTGCACATCAAAGAATGAAAGATGCATTATATATACGTTATTAGACTAGTAACTTGTAATTTCATGTGTGACTCCAGAGTTTACAGAATTGACCACTTATCATTTTTTGAAGTGTACGTTATCCATCACTGGCATCATTTAGAATGGAGCTATCCTATCCACCCTCTCATTCTAAGCAAGTTAAGGGGCCCAGTCACCTAGTAACTCTGCAAGGGGGAGCTGTGCTGTCGGGGACGTATGGGCCCTTGTACCGCCACGGAAGGCAGAGAGGTCTTTACTTGTTGAGCCAAAAGTGGCTGGGATAACTTTCTTTAATATACTGGGATAACTGGGAGCTTAACACTAAATGTTTCAATAGGTGACCTACCTGCGTCGAAAAAAAAAAAAACACATACACAAGTTTTCAAACCTTGCTTTTATTATAGAACCATCCTAGCCACAACAAGATAATGAGAAAAAAAATCCACATGTTGAACTACTCCTTTTCAAGTTACAGTCAACCATGTTTGTTTACAGACAAGAGCGAAGTAAATAAAAAATCATTTTTCAAGGAGGGGTGACCATATAAAATGAGCAATTCTTTCGTTGAGCTTGCAGATATATTTATATATCATGCCTCATTTAAGTCCCTTACTCCTGTCATTTTCATTATTGAAATTAAACATGGGGTATGTATTGAGTGGAAGCAAACTTGGTATTTAGAACGCATTTAAACGCTCGGTACAGAAGTGATAAATTCAGGCATCTCCCAGTATCAAGTGCAATACTACCAATACCCAACCCTTTTTTTCTTTATGACGTAACAAAAATATTGCCAAATAGAAATTTAGGTCATATATGATAATTTACTCATACATAATAAAAGTTCAGTCACAAAGAATATTTTAAGTTTGCGAAAAAGTGTTCGCTTCCAGATTCAACTATGAAAGCCGAGCGAACCATATGTTTTTGAAAAGTGCAAAGTTTACCTCTTTCATTAATGGATCCCAGACACAGGCTTCCATCACTGTTTCCTCTCCAATGTATTTTGAACAATTTTATTCTAAAATGCACAGAATTATGCTTAAATAGCAGCAATACTCATGTTATGGCTATTTTCTGTGGCAGTTGGGTAAATGTCTCCAACATACAGAACAATCGTCCTTTCAACCGGTATTATTTTGTGAATACATTTGTTCAAATGCATTTTACAAAATTACATTTCTTTTTTATTACAAAATTCATTACTCGAGATCTATCGTTTAAAACCTTTCCTATCACAAGTTACTACTATGCTACATGTGTACGTGTATCACCCTGCGCTGTTGGGCCGCACACTGGACGTAAGATAGCCTCATCTATGTCTAACTTATATATTTGTACCGTGTATGTGTCACGTTTTCGTGCTCCATCACTCTGCACATCAAATAAAAATAAAAAAATGAGTTCCTTTAAGAGCAATGAAAACATTAATAAGAAAGAAGATGGGTCATACTACGTAGTTTCGGCTAATAAAGCCTCATCAGTGACCCTGTAATGATCCGGCAAATAAAGCCAGAGGAAACATACTACAATTTTGCGAATTTCGAATAGGCAGTCGATACAAAGACTGATATAAATCAAAATGGGGTCCAAATAATTAAAAACCTGTCTAGAATATGAGTCTAAACCAATAATTTATTTCTGATTTCTCAAGAATGAAAGATGTATTATATATACGTTATTAGACTAGTAACTTGTCATTTTATGTGACTCTAGAGTTTGCAGAATTGACCACTTATCACTTTTTGAAGTGTACGTTATCCATCACTGGCATCATTTAGAATGGATCTATCCACCCTCTCATTCTAAGCAAGTTAACGTGCCCGGTCACCTAGTAACTCTGCAAGGGGGAGCTGTGCTGTCGGGGACGTATGGGCCCTGGTACCGCCACGGAAGGCAGAGAGGTCTTTACTTGTTGAGCCAAAAGTGGCTGGGATAACTTTCTTGTATATACTGTATACTGGGATAACTTGGAGCTTATAACTAAATGTTTCAATAGGTGACCTAAATGCGTCGACAAAAAAATACATTCAAAAGTTTTCAAACCTTGCTTTTATTATAGAACCATCCTAGCCAAAACAAGATAATGAGAAAAAAATGCACATGCTGAACTACTCCTTTTCAAGTGACAGTCAACCATGTTTGTTTACAGACTAGAACGAAGTAAATAAAAAACATTTTTCAAGGAGGGCTGACCATATAAAATCAGCAATACTTTCGTTGAGCTTGCAGATATATTTATATATCATGCCTCATTTAAGTCCCTTACACCTGTCATTTTCATTATTGAAATTAAACATGGGGTATGTATTGAGTGGAAGCAAACTTGGTATTTAGAACGCATTTAAACGCTCGGTCCAGAAGTGATAAATTCAGGCATCTCCCAGTATCAAGTGCAATACTACCAATACCGAACCCTTTTTTCTTTATGACGTAACAAAAATATTGCCAAATAGAAATTTAGGTCACATATGATAATTTACTCATGCATAATAACAGTTCAGTCACAAAGAATTTGTTTGCGAAAAAGTTTTCGCTTCCAGATTCAACTATGAAAGCCGAGCAAACCATATGTTTTTGAAAAGTGCAAAGTTTACCTCGTTCATTAATGGAACCCAGACACAGGCTTCCATCACTGTTTCCTCTCCAATGTATTTTAAACAATTTTATTCTAAAATGCACAGAATTATGCTTAAATAGCAGCAATACTCATGTTATGGCTATTTTCTGTGGCAGTTGGGTAAATGTCTCCAACATACAGAACAATCGTCCTTTCAACCGGTATTATTTTGTGAATACATTTGTTCAAATGCATTTTCCAAAATTACATTTCTTTTTTTATATTACAAAATTCATTACTCGAGATCTATCGTTTAAAACCTTTCCTATCACAAGTTACTACTAAGCTACATTTGTACGTGTATCCCCCTCCGCTGTTGGGCCGCACAGTGGACGTAAGATAACCTCATCTACATGATCTATGTCTAATATATATATTTGTACCGTGTATGTATCACGTTTTCGTGCTCCATCACTCTGCACATCAAAGAATGAAAGATGCATTATATATACGTTATTAGACTAGTAACTTGTCATTTCATGTGACTCCAGAGTTTACAGAATTGACCACTTATCACTTTTTGAAGTGTACGTTATCCATCACTGGCATCATTTAGAATGGAGCTATCCACCCTCTCATTCTAAGCAAGTTAAGGGGCCCAGTCACCTAGTAACTCTGCAAGGGGGAGCTGTGCTGTCGGGGACGTATGGGCCCTGGTACCGCCACGGAAGGCAGAGAGGTCTTTACTTGTTGAGCCAAAAGTGGCTGGGAAAAGTTTCTTGTATATACTGGGATAACTGGGAGCTTAACACTAAATGTTTCAATAGGTGACCTACCTGCGTCGAAAAAAAAAACACATACAAAAGTTTTCAAACCTTGCTTTTATTATAGAACCATCCTAGCCAAAACAAGATAATGAGAAAAAATCCATATGTTTGATCTAATCCTTTTCAAGTTACAGTCAACCATGTTTGTTTACAGACTAGAACGAAGTAAATAAAAAACATTTTTCAAGGAGGGGTGACCATATAAAATCAGCAATCCTTTCGTTGAGCTTGCAGATATATTTATATATCATGCCTCATTTAAGTCCCTTACACCTGTCATTTTCATTATTGAAATAAAAGATGGGGTATGTATTGAGTGGCAGCAAACTTGGTATTTAGAATGCATTTAAACGCTCGGTCCAGAAGTGATAAATTCAGGCATCTCCTAGTATCAAGTGCAATACTACCAATACCGAACCCTTTTTTTTTCTTTATGACGTAACAAAAATATTGCCAAATTGAAATTTAGGTCATATATGATAATTTACTCATGCATAATAAAAGTTCAGTCACAAAGAATATTTTAAGTTTGCGAAAAAGTTTTCGCTTCCACATTCAACTATGAAAGCCGAGCAAACCATATGTTTTTGAAAAGTGCAAAGTTTACCTCTTTCATTAATGGAACCCAGACACAGGCTTCCATCACTGTTTCCTCTCCAATGCATTTTGAACAATTTTATTCTAAAATGGTCAGAATTATGCTTAAATAGCAGCAATACTCATTTTATGGCTATTTTCTGTGACAGTTGGGTAAATACCTCAAACATACAGAACAATCGTCCTTTCAACCGGTATTATTTTGTGAATACATTTGTTCAATTGCATTTCACAAAAAAGCATTTCTTCTTTATTACAAAATTCAATACTCGAGATCTATGCTTTAAAACCTTTCCTATCACAAGTTACTACTATGCTACATTTGGATGTGTATCACCCTGCGCTGTTGGGTCGCACACTGGACGTAAGATAACCTCATCTATGTCTAACATATATATTTGTACCGTGTATGTGTCACGTTTTCATGCTCCATCACTCTGCACATCAAAGAATGAAAGATGCATTATATATACGTTATTAGACTAGTAACTTGTCATTTCATGTGACTCCAGAGTTTACTTAATTGACCACTAATCACTTTTTGAAGTGTACGTTATCCATCACTGGCATCATTTAGAATGGAGCTATCCACCCTCTCATTCTAAGCAAGTTAAGGGCCCAGTCACTTAGTAACTCTGCAAGGGGGAGCTGTGCTGTTGGGGACGTATTTGCCCTGGTACCGCCACGGAAGGCAGAGAGGTCTTTACTCGTTGAGCCAAAAGTGGCTGGGATAACTTTCTTGTATATACTGGGATAACTGGGAGCTTAACACTAAATGTTTCAATAGGTGACCTACCTGCGTCGAAAAAAAAAAAAAAAGTTTTCAAACCTTGCTTTTATTTTAGAACCATCCTAGCCAAAACAAGGTAATGAGAAATAAATCCACATGTTGAACTACTCCTTTTCAAGTTATAGTCAACCATGTTTGTTTACAGACTAGAACGAAGTAAATAAAAAATTTTTCAAGGAGGGGTGACCATATAAAATCAGCAATACTTTCGTTGAGCTTGCAGATATATTTATATATCATGCCTCATTTAAGTCCCTTACACCTGTCATTTTCATTATTGAAATTAAACATGGGGTTGTATTCAGTGGAAGCAAGCCTGGTAAACGCAACTAAACGCTCGGTCAAGAAGTGATAAATTTCGGCATCTCCCAGTATCAAGTGTAATGCTACCAATACCGAACCTTTTTTTTCTTTATGACGTAACAAAACTATTGCCAAATAGAAATTTAGGTCATATATGATAATTTACTCGTGCATAATAAAAGTTCAGTCACAAAGAATATTTTAAGTTTGCGAAAAAGTTTTCGCTTCCAGATTCAACTATGAAAGCCGAGCAAACCATATGTTTTTGAAAAGTGCATAGATTACCTCTTTCATGAATTGAACCCAGACTCAGGCTTGCATCACTGTTTCCTCTCCAATGCATATTGAACAATTTTATTCTAAAATAAACCGAATTATGCTTAAATAGCAGCAACACAAACTTAATGGCTATTTTCTGTGGCAGTTGGGCAAATGCCTCCAACATACAGAACAATCGTCCTTTCAACCGGTATTATTTTGTGAATACATTTGTTCAAATGCCTTTCCTATCACAAGTTACTACAATGCTACATTTGTACGTGTATCATCCTGCGCTGTTGGGCCGCACACTGGACGTAAGATCACCTCATCTGTGTCCAACATATCTATTTGTACCGTGTATGTGTCACGTTTTCATGCGCCATCACTCTGCACATCAAAGAATGAAAGATGCATTATATATACGTTATTAGACTAGTAACTTGTCATTTCATGTGACTCCAGAATTTACAGAACTGACCACTTATCACTTTTTGAAGTGTACGTTATCGTCTAACGGTTTATTTCTTTAGTAGTTTATAAAATAGTGTTGTTTCGGAAACGAATCACCTCAATACTATTTTTATCACGATCGTGGATCTCATATTTTGCAAAGGATCCCCAGTTTTCCAAACCAGCCTTTTATTTAAACAAACGTTTTCGGCCTCCCGTGTCTGTAGGGAATAAATATACAGGTCGCTTTCCTGCTTTAGTGAATGGGGATGAAATTACCTGTTGAAACAAGAGCCACTTAATGCCATGAGAAATAGCTGAATATATCTGTTCACAGCATTTTGACATGAATACAATAATTAAAACATATTATGGATGAGAAAACGTATCGGGATATTGCAGCGGGCTGTTTCGGAGAGACAAATTTGAAGTTTTGCTTTGGTTTTAGACATTGTCCTACAGCCATGAAACCTTACTCTTAAATTCCAGATGAAGTACATTCTTTCTTGTATTTCTTGTGTTTCTGCAAATGCAATTACTGCACGTCTTCTTTCTAAACACATCAACAAAAATAATTTATATGGCTTTAAGGTAACCCCCTCCCAAGAACATAAATCAAAGGCAAAAACTTATCAAATACACCCAGTTAGACCTAAACTCGCACTACCATCACATGTCTACCATATCCATTGCAAAGTGCATGCTATGAAGATACATTTTATAAAACAGAATTGGATAGAACTACAAATGTGTGGAAATAGTATGTAATGACTGAAAAAAGGACAGTGCTGCTGACATTTCTATCTTCGTTACTGGGAGCTTAACACTAAATATTTCCATAGGCGACTTACCTGCTCCCACAAAAACTACACATACAAAACGTTTCAATCCTTGCTTTTTTATAGAACCTTCCTAGCCCAACAAGTTAATGAGAAGAAAATCCACATATTGATCTGCTCCTTTTCAAGTTACAGTCAAACCTGTTTGTTTACCGACTAGAAGTTAATAAAAACAACATTTTTCAAGGAGGGCTGATCATATAAAATCAGGAATAATTTCTTTGATCTTGCAGGTATATTTATAAAACATGCATTATATTAGTCCCTTTCACCTGTCATTTTCTCACATTGAAATAAAACATGGAATACATATCCAGTGGAAACAAGTCTGGTATTTAGAACGCAACTAAACGCTCGGTCAAGACGTGGTAAATTCCAGCATCTCCCAGTATCAAGAGCAATGCTACCAATACCGAACCCTATGTTCTTTATGACGTAACAAAAATATTGCCAAATAGAAATTTAGGTCATATATGATAATTTACTCATGCATAATAAAAGTTCCGTCACAAAGAAAATTTTTAAGTTTGCGAAAAAGTTTTCGCTTCCAGATTCAACTATGAAAGCCGAACAAACCATATATTTTTGAAAGTGCAAAGTTTACCTCTTTCATGATGAGCCCAGACACAGGCTTCCATCAGTATTTCCTCTCCAATGCATTTTGAACAATTTTATTCTAAAATGCACAGAATTATGTTTAAATAGCAGCAATACTAATTTAATGGTTATTTTCTGTGGCAGTTGGATAAATGCCTGCAACATACAGAACAATCGTCCGTTTAACCGGTATTATTTTGTCAATAAATTTGTTCAAATTCATTTTACAAAATTACATTTCTTTTTTATTACAAAATTCATTACTCGAGATCTATCCTTTAAAACCTTTCCTATCACAAGTTTCTACCAGGCTTCATTTGTACGTGTATCATCCTGCGCTGTTGGGCCGCACACTGGACGTAAGATAACCTCATCTGTGTCTAACATATATATTTGTACCGTGTATGTGTCACGTTTTCATGTTCCATCACTCTGACCATCAAAGAATGAAAGATGCATTTTATATACGTTATTAGACTAGTAAATTGTCATTTCATGTGACCCCAGAGTTTACATAATTGACCACTTGTCACTATTTGAAGTGCACGTTTTCGTCTAACAGATTATTTCTTTAGTAGTTTATAAAATATTGTTCTTTCGGAAACGAATCACCTCAATACTATTTTTTATCACGATCGTGGATCTCATATTTTGCAAAGGATCTCCTGTTTTCCAAACCAGCCTTTTATTTGAACAAACGTTTTCGGCCTCCCGTGTCTGTAGGCAATAAATATACAGGTCATTTTCCTGCTGTAGTGAATGGGGATAAAATTCCCTGTTGAAACAGGAGCCACTTAATGCCATAAGCAATAGCTGAATATATCTGTTCACAACCTTTTGACGTGAATGCAATAATTAAAACATATTACGGATGAGAAAACTTATCGGAATATTGCAGCGGGCTGTTTCGGAGAGACAAATTTGAAGTTTTGCTTTGGTTTGAGACATTGTATTATAGCCATGAAACCTTACTCTTATATTCCAGATGAAGTAGATTCTTTCTTGTTTTTCTTGTGTTTCTGCAAATGCAATTACTGCACGTCTTCTTTCTAAACACATCAACAAAAATAATTTACATGGCTTTAAAGTACACTCCCTCCCAAGAACATAGATCAAAGGCAAAAACTTATCAAATACACCCAGTTAGACCTAAACTCGCACTATCATCACATTTCTACATTATCCATTGCAAAGTGCATGCCATGAAGATACATTTTATAAAACGGAATTGGATAGAACTACAAATGTGTGGAAATAGTATGTAATGACTGAAAAAGGACAGTGCTGCTGACATTTTTATCTTCGTTACTGGGCGGTTTACACTAAATATTTCCATAGGCGACTTACCTGCGCCCACAAAAACTACACATGCAAAACTTTTCAAACCTTGCTTTTTTATAGAACCTTCCTAGCCCAACAAGTTAATGAGAAAATGTCCACATATTGATCTGCTCCTTTTCAAGTTACAGTCAACCATGTTTGTTTACAGACTAGAATGAAGTAAAAAAAATTCAAGGAGGGGTGACCATATAAAATCAGCAATACTTTCGTTGAGCTTGCAGATATATTTATATATCATGCCTCATTTAAGTCCCTTACACATGTCATTTTCATTATTGAAGTTAAACATGGGGTATGTAGTGCGTGGAAGCAAACTTGGTATTTAGAACGAATTTAAACGCTCGGTCCAGAAGTGATAAATTCAGGCATCTCCCAGTACCAAGTGCAATGCTACCAATACCGAACCTTTTTTTTCTTTATGACGTAACAAAAATATTGCCAAATAGAAATTTAGGTCATATATGATAATTTACTCATGCATAATAAAAGTTCAGTCACAAAGAATATTTTAAGTTTGCGAAAAAGTTTTCGCTTCCAGATTCAACTAACAAAGCCGAGCAAAACATATGTTTTTGAAAAGTGCAAAGTTTACCTCTTTCATTAATGGAACCCAGACACAGGCTTCCATCACTGTTTCCTCTCCAATGTATTTTGAACAATTTTATTCTAAAATGCACAGAATTATGTTTAAATAGCAGCAATACTCATTTTATGGCTATTTTCTGTGGCAGTTGGGTAAATGTCTCCAACATACAGAACAATCGTCCTTTCAACCGGTATTATTTTGTGAACAAATTTGTTCAAATGCATTTTATAAAATTTCATTTCTTTTTTATTACAAAATTCATTACTCGAGATCTATCGTTAAAACCTTTCCTATCTAAAGTTACTACTATGCTACATTTTTACGTGTATTACCCTTCGCTGTTGGGCTGCCCACTGAACGTAAGATAACCTCATCTATATCTAACATATATATTTGTACCGTGTATGTGTCACGTTTTCGTGCTCCATCACTCTGCACATCAAAGAATGAAAGATGCATTAAAAATACGTTATAAGACTAGTAACTTGTCATTTCATGTGACTCCAGAGTTTACAGAATTGACCACTTATCTATTTTTGAAGTGTACGTTATCCATCACTGGCATCATTTAGAATGGAGCTATCCACCCTCTCATTCTAAGCAAGTAAACGGGCCCAGTCACCTAGTAACTCTGCAAGGGGGAGCTGTGCTGTCGGGGACGTATGGGCCCTGGTACCGTCACGGAAAGCAGAGAGGTCTTTACTTGTTGAGCCAAAAATGGCTTGGATAACTTTCTTGTATATACTGGGATAACTGGGAGCTTAACACTAAATGTTTAAATATGTGACCTACCTGCGTCGAAAAAAAAAAAAAAAAAAAAAATACACATACAAAAGTTTTCAAACCTTGCTTTTATTATAGAACCATCCTAGCCAAAACAAGATAATGAAAATAATCCACATGTTGAACTAGTCCTTTTCAAGTTACAGTCAACCATGTTTGTTTACAGACTAGAACGAAGTAAATAAAAAATATTTTTCAAGGAGGGGTGTCCATATAAAATCAGGAATACTTTCGTTGAGCTTGCAGATATATTTATATATCATGCCTCATTTAAGTCCCTTAAACCTGTCATTTTCATTATTGAAATTAAAGATGGGGTATGTATTGAGTGGAAGCAAACTTGGTATTTAGAACGCATTTAAACGCTCGGTCCAGAAGTGATAAATTCAGGCATCTCCCAGTATCAAGTGCAATTCTACCAATACAGAACCCTTTTTTTTCTTTAGGACGTAACAAAAATATTGCCAAATAGAAATTTAGGTCATATATGATAATTTATTCATGCATAATAAAAGTTCAGTCACAAAGAATATTTTAAGTTTGCGAAAAAGTTTTCGCTTCCAGATTCAACTATGAAAGCCGAGCAAACCAAATGTTTTTGAAAAGTGCAAAGTTTACCTCTTTCATTAATGGAACCCAGCCACAGGCTTCCATCACTGTTTCCTCTCCAATGCATTTTGAACAATTTTATTCTAAAATGCACAGAATTATGCTTAAATAGCAGCAATACTGATTTTATGGCTATTTTCTGTGACAGTTGGGTAAATACCTCCAACATACAGAACAATCGACCTTTCAACCGGTATTATTTTGTGAATACATTTGTTCAAATGCATTTTACAAAATTACATTTCTTTTTTATTACAAAATTCATTACTCGAGATTTATCCTTTAAAACCTTTCCTATCACAAGTTACTTCTATGCTACATGTGTACGTGTATCACCCTGCGCTGTTGGGCCGCACACTGGACGTAATATAACCTCATCTATGTCTAACATATATATTTGTACCGTGTATGTGTCACGTTTTCGTGCTCCATCACTCTGCACATCAAAGAATGAAAGATGCATTATATATACGTTATTGGACTAGTAACTTGTCATTTCATGTGACTCCAGAGTTTTCAGAATTGACCACTTATCACTTTTTGAAGTGTACGTTATCCATCACTGGAATCATTTAGAATGGAGCTATCCGCCATCTCATTCTAAGCAAATTAAGGGGCCCAGTCACCTAGTAACTCTGCAAGTGGGAGCTGTGCTGTCGGGGACGTATGGGCCCTGGTACCGCCACGGAAGGCAGAGAGGTCTTTACTTGTTGAGCCAAAAGTGGCTGGGATAACTTTCTTGTATATACTGGGATAACTGGGAGCTTAACACTAAATGTTTCAATAGGTGACCTACCTGCGTCGAAAAAAAAAAAAAACATTTAAAAGTTTTCAATCCTTGCTTTTATTATAGAACCATCCTAGCCAAAACAAGATAATGAGAAAAAAATCCATATGTTGAGTTAATCCTTTTCAAGTTACAGTCAACCATGTTTGTTTACAGACTAGAACCAAGTAAATAAAAACATTTTTCAAGGAGGGGTGACCATATAAAATCAGCAATACTTTTGTTGAGCTTGCAGATATATTTATATATCATGCCTCATTTAAGTCCCTTACACCTGTCATTTTCATTATTGAAATTAAACATGGGGTATGTATTGAGTGGAAGCAAACTTGGTATTTAGAACGCATTTAAACGCTCGGTCCAGAAGTGATAAATTCAGGCATCTCCCAGTATCAAGTGCAATACTACCAATACCGAACCCTTTTTTTTCTTTATGACGTAACAAAAATATTGCCAAATTGAAATTTAGGTCATATATGATAATTTACTCATGCATAATAAAAGTTCAGTCACAAAGAATATTTTAAGTTTGCGAAAAAGTTTTCGCTTCCACATTCAACTATGAAAGCCGAGCAAACCATATGTTTTTGAAAAATGCAAAGTTTACCTCTTTCATTAATGGAACCCAGACACAGACACCGTGTATGTATCAAGTTTTCATGCTCCATCACTCTGCACATCAAAGAATGAAAGATGCATTATATATACGTTATTAGACTAGTAACTTGTCATTTCATGTGACTCCAGAGTTTACTTAATTGACCACTAATCACTTTTTGAAGTGTACGTTATCCATCACTGGCATCAATTAGAATGGAGCTATCCACCCTCTCATTCAAAGCACGTTAAGGGGCCCAGTCACCTAGTAACTCTGCAAGGGGGAGCTGTGCTGTCGGGGACGTATGGGGCCTTGTACCGCCACGGAAGGCAGAGAGGTCTTTACTTGTTGAGCCAAAAGTGGCTGGGATAACTTTCTTGTATATACTGGGATAACTGGGAGCTTAACACTAAATGTTTCAATAGGTGACCTACCTGCGTCGAAAAAAAAACACATACACAAGTTTTCAAACCTTGCTTTTATTATCCTAGCCGAAACAAGATAATGAGAAATAAATCCACATGTTGATCTACTCCTTTTCAAGTTACAGTCAACCATGTTTGTTTACAGACTAGACCGAAGTAAATAAAAAAAAAATCAAGGAGGGGTGACCATATAAAATCAGCAATACTTTCGTTGAGCTTGCAGATATATTTATATATCATGCATCATTTAAGTCCCTTACACCTGTCATTTTCATTATTGAAATTAAACATGGGGTATGTATTCAGTGGAAGCAAGCCTGGTACACGCAACTAAACGCTCGGTCAAGAAGTGATAAATTTCGGTATCTCCCAGTATCAAGTGCAATGCTACCAATACCGAGCCTTTTTTTTTCTTTATGACGTAACAAAAATATTGCCAAATAGAAATTTAGGTCATATATGATAATTTACTCATGCATAATAAAAGTTCAGTCACAAATTTTAAGTTTGCGAAAAAGTTTTCGCTTCCAGATTCAACTATGAAAGCCGAGCAAACCATATGTTTTTGAAGAGTGCATAGATTACCTCTTTCATGAATGGAACCCAGACACAGGCTTCCATCACTGTTTCCTCTCCAATGCATATTGAAAATAATTTATTCTAAAATAAACCGAATTATGCTTAAATAGCAACAATACAAACTTAATGGCTATTTTCTGTGGCGGTTGGGTAAATGCCTTCAACATACAGAACAATCGTCCTTTCAACCGGTATTATTTTGTGAATACATTTGTTCAAATGCATTTTACAAAATTACATTTCTTTTTAATTACAAAATTCATTATTCGAGATCTATCCTTTAAAACCTTTCCTATCACAAGTAACTACAATGCTACATTTGTACGTGTATCATCCTGCGCTGTTGGGCCGCACACTGGACGTAAGATCACCTCATCTGTGTCTAACATATCTATTTGTACCGTGTATGTGTCACGTTTTCATGCGCGATCACTCTGCACATCAAAGAATGAAAGATGCAATATATATATGTTATTAGACTAGTAACTTGTCATTTCATGTGACTCCAGAATTTGCAGAACTGACCACTTACCACTTTTTGAAGTGTACGTTATCGTCTAACGGTTTATTTCTTTAGTAGTTTATAAAATAGTGTTGTTTCGTAAACGAATCACCTCAATACTATTTTTATCACGATCGTGGATCTCATATTTTTCAAAGGATCCCCTGTTTTCCAAACCAGCCTTTTATTTAAACAAACGTTTTCGGCCTCCCGTGTCTGTAGGGAATAAATATACAGGTCGCTTTCCTGCTGTAGTGAATGGGGATGAAATTACCTGTTGAAACAAGAGCCACTTAATGCCATGAGAAATAGCTGAATATATCTATTCACAGCCTTTTGACATGAATACAATAATTAAAACATATTATGGATGAGAAAACGTATCGGGATATTGCAGCGGGCTGTTTCGGAGAGACAAATTTGAAGTTTTGCTTTGGTTTTAGCCATGTCCTACAGCCATGAAACCTTACTCTTAAATTCCAGATGAAGTACATTCTTTCTTGAATTTCTTGTGTTTCTGCAAATGCAATTACTGCACGTCTTCTTTCTAAACACATCAACAAACATAATTTATATGGCTTTAAAGTAAACCCCCTCCCAAGAACATAGATCAAAGGCAAAACTTATCAAATACACCCAGTTAGACCTAAACTCGCACTACCATCACATGTCTACCATATCCATTGCAAAGTGCATGCTATGAAGATACATTTTATAAAACAGAATTGGATAGAACTACAAATGTGTGGAAATAGTATGTAATGACTGAAAAAAGGACAGTGCTGCTGACATTTCTATCTTCGTTACTGGGAGCTTAACACTAAATATTTCCATAGGCGACTTACCTGCGCCCACAAAAACTACACATACAAAACGTTTCAATCCTTGCTTTTTTATAGAACCTTCCTAGCCCAACAAGTTAATGAGAAGAAAATCCACATATTGATCTGCTCCTTTTCAAGTTACAGTCAAACCTGTTTGTTTACCGACTAGAAGTTAATAAATAAAAATCAAAAATGAGTTCCTTTAAGAGCAATGAAAACATTCATAAGAGAGAAGATGGGTCATACTACGTAGTTTCGGCTAATAAAGCCTCATCAGTGACCCTGAAACAACATTTTTCAAGGAGGGCTGATCATATAAAATCAGGAATAATTTCTTTGAGCTTGCAGGTATATTTATAAAACATGCATTATATTAGTCCCTTTCACCTGTCATTTTCTCACATTGAAATAAAACATGGAATACATATCCAGTGGAAACAAGTCTGGTATTTAGAACGCAACTAAACGCTCGGTCAAGAAGTGGTAAATTCCAGCATCTCCCAGTATCAAGAGCAATGCTACCAATACCGAACCCTTTTTTTCTTTATGACGTAACAAAAATATTGCCAAATAGAAATTTAGGTCATATATGATAATTTACTCATGCATAATAAAAGTTCCGTCACAAAGAAAATTTTAAGTTTGCGAAAAAGTTTTCGCTTCCAGATTCAACTATGAAAGCCGAACAAACCATATATTTTTGAAAGTGCAAAGTTTACCTCTTCCATGATGAGCCCAGACACAGGCTTCCATCAGTATTTCCTCTCCAATGCATTTTGAACAATTTTATTCTAAAATGCACAGAATTATGTTTAAATAGCAGCAATACTAATTTAATGGTTATTTTCTGTGGCAGTTGGATAAATGCCTGCAACATACAGAACAATCGTCCGTTTAACCGGTATTATTTTGTCAATAAATTTGTTCAAATTCATTTTACAAAATTACATTTCTTTTTTATTACAAAATTCATTACTCGAGATCTATCCTTTAAAACCGTTCCTATCACAAGTTACTACCAGGCTTCATTTGTACGTGTATTATCATGCGCTGTTGGGCCGCCCACTGAACGTAAGATAACCTCATCTGTGTCTAACATATATATTTGTACCGTGTATGTGTCATGTTTTAATGTTCCATCACTCTTCAAAGAATGAAAGATGCATTTTATATACGTTATTAGACTAGTAACTTGTCATTTCATGTGACTCCAGAGTTTACATAATTGACCACTTGTCACTATTTGAAGTGTACGTTTTCGTCTAACAGATTATTTCTTTAGTAGTTTATAAAATATTGTTCATTAGGAAACGAATCACCTCAATACTATTTTTTATCACGATCGTGGATCTCATATTTTGCAAAGGATCTCCTGTTTTCCAAACCAGCCTTTTATTTAAACAAACGTTTTCGGCCTCCCGTGTCTGTAGGCAATCAATATACAGGTCACTTTCCTGCTGTAGTGAATGGGGATGAAATTCCCTGTTGAAACAGGAGCCACTTAATGCCATAAGCAATAGCTGAATATATCTGTTCACAACCTTTTGACGTGAATGCAATAATTAAAACATATTACGGATGAGAAAACTTATCGGGATATTGCAGCGGGCTGTTTCGGAGAGTCAAATTTGAAGTTTTGCTTTGGTTTGAGACATTGTCCTATAGCCATGAAACCTTATATTCCAGATGAAGTAGATTCTTTCTTGTTTTTCTTGTGTTTCTGCAAATGCAATTACTGCACGTCTTCTTTCTAAACACATCAACAAAAATAATTTACATGGCTTTAAAGTACACCCCCTCCCAAGAACATAGATCAAAGGCAAAAACTAATCAAATACACCCAGTTAGACCTAAACTCGCACTATCATCACATTTCTACATTATCCATTGCAAAGTGCATGCCATGAAGATACATTTTATAAAACGGAATTGGATAGAACTACAAATGTGTGGAAATAGTATGTAATGACTGAAAAAGGACAGTGCTGCTGACATTTTTATCTTCGTTACTGGGCGGTTTACACTAAATATTTCCATAGGCGACTTACCTGCGCCCACAAAAACTACACATGCAAAACTTTTCAAACCTTGCTTTTTTATAGAACCTTCCTAGCCCAACAAGTCAATGAGAAAATGTCCACATATTGATCTGCTCCTTTTGCAAGTTACAGTCAACCATGTTTGTTTACAGACTAGAATGAAGTAAATAAAAAACAATTTAAGGAGGGGTGACCATATAAAATCAGCAATACTTTCGTTGAGCTTGCAGATATATTTATATATCATGCCTCATTTAAGTCCCTCACACCTGTCATTTTCATTATTGAAATTAAACATGGGGTATGTAGTGCGTGGAAGCAAACTTGGTATTTAGAACGAATTTAAACGCTCGGTCCAGAAGTGATAAATTCAGGCATCTCCCAGTATCAAGTGCAATGCTACCAATACCGAACCTTTTTTTCTTTATGACGTAACAAAAATATTGCCAAATAGAAATTTAGGTCATATATGATAATGTACTCATGCATAATAAAAGTTCAGTCACAAAGAATATTTTAAGTTTGCGAAAAAGTTTTCGCTTCCAGATTCAACTAACAAAGCCGAGCAAACCATATGTTTTTTAAAAGTGCAAAGTTTACCTCTTTCATTAATGGAACCCGGACACAGGCTTCCATCACTGTTTCCTCTCCAATGTATTTTGAACAATTTTATTCTAAAATGCACAGAATTATGTTTAAATAGCAGCAATACTCATTTTATGGCTATTTTCTGTGGCAGTTGGGTAAATGTCTCCAACATACAGAACAATCGTCCTTTCAACCGGTATTATTTTGTGAACACATTTGTTCAAATGCATTTTATAAAATTTCATTTCTTTTTTATTACAAAATTCATTACTCGAGATCTATTGTTAAAACCTTTCCTATCACAAGTTACTACTATGCTACATTTGTACGTGTATCACCCTGCGCTGTTGGGCCGCCCACTGAACGTAAGATAACCTCATCTATATCTAACATATATATTTGTACCGTGTATGTGTCACGTTTTCGTGCTCCATCACTCTGCACATCAAAGAATGAAAGATGCATTAAAAATACGTTATAAGACTAGTAACTTGTCATTTCATGTGACTCCAGAGTTTACAGAATTGACCACTTATCTATTTTTGAAGTGTACGTTATCCATCACTGGCATCATTTAGAATGGAGCTATCCACCCTCTCATTCTAAGCAAGTAAACGGGCCCAGTCACCTAGTAACTCTGCAAGGGGGAGCTGTGCTGTCGGGGACGTATGGGCCCTGGTACCGTCACGGAAGGCAGAGAGGTCTTTACTTGTTGAGCCAAAAATGACTGGGATAACTTTCTTGTATATACTGGGATAACTGGGAGCTTAACACTAAATTTTTAAATATGTGACCTACCTGCGTCGAAAAAAAAAAAAAAAAAAAAAAAAAACACATACAAAAGTCTTCAAACCTTGCTTTTATTACAGAACCATCCTAGCCAAAACAAGATAATGAAAATAATCCACATGTTGAACTAGTCCTTTTCAAGTTACAGTCAACCATGTTTGTTTACAGACTAGAACGAAGTAAATAAAAATATTTTTCAAGGAGGGGTGTCCATATAAAATCAGCAATACTTTCGTTGAGCTTGCAGATATATTTATATATCATGCCTCATTTAAGTCCCTTAAACCTGTCATTTTCATTATTGAAATTAAAAATGGGGTATGTATTGAGTGGAAGCAAACTTGGTATTTAGAACGCATTTAAACGCTCGGTCCAGAAGTGATAAATTCAGGCATCTCCCAGTATCAAGTGCAATACTACCAATACAGAACACTTTTTTTCTTTAGGTCGTAACAAAAATATTGCCAAATAGAAATTTAGGTCATATATGATAATTTATTCATGCATAATAAAAGTTCAGTCACAAAGAATATTTTAAGTTTGCGAAAAAGTTTTCGCTTCCAGATTCAACTATGAAAGCCGAGCAAACCATATGTTTTTGAAATGTGCAAAGTTTACCTCTTTCATTAATGGAACCCAGCCACAGGCTTCCATCACTGTTTCCTCTCCAATGCATTTTGAACAATTTTATTCTAAAATGCACAGAATTATGCTTAAATAGCAGCAATACTGATTTTATGGCTATTTTCTGTGACAGTTCGGTAAATACCTCCAACATACAGAACAATCGTCCTTTCAACCGGTATTATTTTGTGAATACATTTGTTCAAATGCATTTTCCAAAATTACATTTCTTTTTTATTACAAAATTCATTACTCGAGATCTATCGTTTAAAACCTTTCCTATCACAAGTTACTACTAAGCTACATTTGTACGTGTATCACCCTGTGCTTTTGGGCCGCACACTTGACGTAAGATAACCTCATCTATGTCTAACATATATATTTGTACCGTGTATGTGTCACGTTTTCGTGCTCCATCACTCTGCACATCAAAGAATGAAAGATGCATTATATATACGTTATTAGACTAGTAAATAAAAATCAAAAATGAGTTCCTTTAAGAGCAATGAAAACATTCATAAGAAAGAAGATGGGTCATACTACGTAGTTTCGGTTAATAAACTAGTGACTAGACTAGTAACTTGTAATTTCATGTGTGACTCCAGAGTTTACAGAATTGACAACTTATCATTTTTTGAAGTGTACGTTATCCATCACTGGCATCATTTAGAATGGAGCTATCCACCCTCTCATTCTAAGCAAGTTAAGGGGCCCAGTCACCTAGTAACTCTGCAAGGGGGAGCTGTGCTGTCGGGGACGTATGGGCCCTTGTACCGCCACGGAAGGCAGAGAGGTCTTTACTTGTTGAGCCAAAAGTGGCTGGGATAACTTTCTTTTATATACTGTGATAACTGGGAGCTTAACACTAAATGTTTCAATAGGTGACCTACCTGCGTCGAAAAAAAAAAAAAAAAAAAAAACACATACAAAAGTTTTCAAACCTTGCTTTTATTATAGAACCATCCTAGCCAAAACAAGATAATGAAGAAAAATCCACATGTTGAACTACTCCTTTTCAAGTTACAGTCAACCATGTTTGTTTACAGACTAGAACGAAGTAAATAAAAAACATTTTTCAAGGAGTGGTGACCATATAAAATCAGCAATACTTTCGTTGAGCTTGCAGATATATTTATATATCATGCCTCATTTAAGTCCCATACACCTGTCATTTTCATTATTGAAATTAAACATGGGGTATGTATTGAGTGGAAGCAAACTTGGTATTTAGAACGCATTTAAACGCTCGGTCCAGAAGTGATAAATTCAGGCATCTCCCAGTATCAAGTGCAATACTACCAATACCCAACCCCTTTTTTTCTTTATGACGTAACAAAAATATTGCCAAATAGAAATTTAGGTCATATATGATAATTTACTCATGCATAATAAAAGTTCAGTCACAAAGAATATTTTAAGTTTGCGAAAAAGTTTTCGCTTCAACATTCAACTATGAAAGCCGAGCAAACCATATGTTTTTGAAAAGTGCAAAGTTTACCTCTTTCATTAATGGAACCCAGACACAGGCTTCCATCACTGTTTCCTCTCCATTGCATTTTGAACAATTTTATTCTAAAATGCACAGAATTATGCTTAAATAGCAGCAATACTGATTTTATGGCTATTTTCTGTGACAGTTGGGTAAATACCTCCAACATACAGAACAATCGTCCTTTCAACCGGTATTATTTTGTGAATACATTTGTTCAAATGCATTTTACAAAATTACATTTCTTTTTTATTACAAAATTCATTACTCGAGATCTATCCTTTAAAACCTTTCCTATCACAAGTTACTACTATGCTACATTTGTACGTGTATCACCCTGCGCTGTTGGGCCGCACACTGGACGTAAGATAACCTCATCTATGTCTAACATATATATTTGAATCGTGTATGTGTCACGTTTTCATGCTCCTTCACTCTGCACATCAAAGAATGAAAGATGCATTATATATACGTTATTAGACTAGTACCTTGTCATTTCATGTGACTCCAGAGTTTACTTAATTGACCACTAATCACTTTTTGAAGTGTACGTTATCCATCACTGGCATCATTTAGAATGGAGCTATCCACCCTCTCATTCTAAGCAAGTTAAGGGGCCCAGTCACCTAGTAACTCTGCAAGGGGGAGCTGTGCTGTCGGGGACGTATGGGCCCTGGTACCGCCACGGAAGGCAGAGAGGTCTTTACTTGTTGAGCCAAAAGTGGCTGGGATAACTTTCTTGTATATACTGGGATAACTGGGAGCTTAACACTAAATGTTTCAATAGGTGACCTACCTGCGTCGAAAAAAAAAAACAAAAGTTTTCAAACCTTGCTTTTATTTTAGAACCATCCTAGCCAAAACAAGATAATGAGAAAAAAATCCACATGTTGAACTACTCCTTTTCAAGTTATAGTCAACCATGTTTGTTTACAGACTAGAACGAAGTAAATAAAAAAAAAAAAATTCAAGGAGGGGTGACCATATAAAATCAGCAATACTTTCGTTGAGCTTGCAGATATATTTATATATCATGCCTCATTTAAGTCCCTTACACCTGTCATTTTCATTATTGAAATTAAACATGGGGTATGTATTGAGTGGAAGCAAACTTGGTATTTAGAACGAATTTAAACGCTCGGTCCAGAAGTGATAAATTCAGGCATCTCCCAGTATCAAGTGCAATACTACCAATACCCAACCCTTTTTTTTCTTTATGACGTAACAAAAATATTGCCAAATAGAAATTTTGGTCATATATGATAATTTACTCATGCATAATAAAAGTTCAGTCACAAAGAATATTTTAAGTTTGGGAAAAAGTGATCGCTTCCAGATTCAACTATGAAAGCCGAGCAAACCATATGTTTTTGAAAAGTGCAAAGTTTACCTCTTTCATTAATGGAACCCAGACACAGGCTTCCATCACTGTTTGCTCTCCAATGTATTTTGAACAATTTTATTCTAAAATGCACAGAATTATGCTTAAATAGCAGCAATACTCATGTTATGGCTATTTTCTGTGGCAGTTGGGTAAATGTCTCCAACATACAGAACAATCGTCCTTTCGACCGGTATTATTTTGTGAATACATTTGTTCAAATACATTTTCCAAAATTACATTTCTTTTTTATTACAAAATTCATTACTCGAGATCTATCGTTTAAAACCTTTCCCAACACAAGTTACTACTAAGCTACATTTGTACGTGTATCACCCTGTGCTGTTGGGCCGCACACTGGACGTAAGATAACCTCATCGATGTCTAACATATATATTTGTACCGTGTATGTGTCACGTTTTCGTGCTCCATCACTCTGCACATCAAAGAATGAAAGATGCATTATATATACGTTATTAGACTAGTAACTTGTAATTTCATGTGTGACTCCAGAGTTTAAAGAATTGACCACTTATCATTTTTTGAAGTGTACGTTATCCATCACTGGCATCATTTAGAATGGAGCTATCCTATCCACCCTCTCATTCTAAGCAAGTTAAGGGGCCCAGTCACCTAGTAACTCTGCAAGGGGGAGCTGTGCTGTCGGGGACGTATGGGCCCTGGTACCGCCACGGAAGGCAGAGAGGTCTTTACTTGTTGAGCCAAAAGTGGCTGGGATAACTTTCTTGTATATACTGGGATAACTGGGAGCTTAACACTAAATGTTTCAATAGGTGACCTACCTGCGTCGAAAAAAAAAAAAACACATACAAAAGTTTTCAAACCTTGCTTTTATTATAGAACCATCCTAGCCAAAACAAGATAATGAGAAAAAAATCCACATGTTGAACTACTCCTTTTCAAGTTACAGTCAACCCTGTTTGTTTACAGACAAGAGCGAAGTAAATAAAAAAAAACATTTTCAAGGAGGGGTGACCATATAAAATGAGCAATACTTTCGTTGAGCTTGCAGATATATTTATATATCATGCCTCATTTAAGTCCCTTACACCTGTCATTTTCATTATTGAAATTAAACATGGGGTATGTATTGAGTGGAAGCAAACTTGGTATTTAGAACGCATTTAAACGCTCGGTCCAGAAGTGATAAATTCAGGCATCTCCCAGTATCAAGTGCAATACTACCAATACCCAACCCCTTTTTTTTCTTTATGACGTAACAAAAATATTGCCAAATAGAAATTTAGGTCATATATGATCATTTACTCATACATAATAAAAGTTCAGTCACAAAGAATATTTTAAGTTTGCGAAAAAGTGTTCGCTTCCAGATTCAACTATGAAAGCCGAGCGAACCATATGTTTTTGAAAAGTGCAAAGTTTACCTCTTTCATTAATGGAACCCAGACACAGGCTTCCATCACTGTTTCCTCTCCAATGTATTTTGAACAATTTCATTCTAAAATGCACAGAATTATGCTTAAATAGCAGCAATACTCATGTTATGGCTATTTTCTGTGGCAGTTGGGTAAATGTCTACAACATACAGAACAATCGTCCTTTCAACCGGTATTATTTTGTGAATACATTTGTTCAAATGCATTTTACAAAATTACATTTCTTTTTTATTACAAAATTCATTACTCGAGATCTATCGTTTAAAACCTTTCCTATCACAAGTTACTACTATGCTACATGTGTACGTGTATCACCCTGCGCTGTTGAGCCGCACACTGGACGTAAGATAGCCTCATCTATGTCTAACTTATATATTTGTACCGTGTATGTGTCACGTTTTCGTGCTCCATCACTCTGCACATCAAATAAAAATAAAAAAAATGAGTTCCTTTAAGAGCAATGAAAACATTCATAAGAAAGAAGATGGCTCATACTACGTAGTTTCGGCTAATAAAGCCTAATCAGTGACCCTGTAATGATCCGGCAAATAAAGCCAGAGGAAACATACTACAATTTTGCGAATTTCGAATAGGCAGTCGATACAAAGACTGATATAAATCAAAATGGGGTCCTAATAATTAAAAACCTGTCTAGAATATGAGTCTAAACCAATAATTTATTTGATTTCTCAAGAATGAAAGATGTATCATATATACGTTATTAGACTAGTAACTTGTCATTTTATGTGACTCTAGAGTTTGCAGAATTGACCACTTATCACCTTTTGAAGTGTACGTTATCCATCACTGGCATCATTTAGAATGGATCTATCCGCCCTCTCATTCTAAGCAAGTTAACGTGCCCAGTCACCTAGTAACTCTGCAAGGGGGGGCTGTGCTGTCGGGGACGTATGGGCCCTGGTACCGCCACGGAAGGCAGAGAGGTCTTTACTTGTTGAGCCAAAAGTGGCTGGGATAACTTTCTTGTATATACTGGGATAACTGGGAGCTTAAAACTAAATGTTTCAATAGGTGATCTACCTGCGTCGAAAAAAAAATACATTCAAAAGTTTTCAAACCTTGCTTTTATTATAGAACCATCCTAGCCAAAACAATATAATGAGAAAAAATGCACATGCTGAACTACTCCTTTTCAAGTGACAGTCAACCATGTTTGTTTACAGACTAGAACGAAGTAAATAAAAAACATTTTTCAAGGAGGGCTGACCATATAAAATCAGCAATACTTTCGTTGAGCTTGCAGATATATTTATATATCATGCCTCATTTAAGTCCCTTACACCTGTCATTTTCATTATTGAAATTAAACATGGGGTATGTATTGAGTGGAAGCAAACTTGGTATTTAGAACGCATTTAAACGCTCGGTCCAGAAGTGATAAATTCAGGCATCTCCCAGTATCAAGTGCAATACTAACAATACCGAACCCTTTTTTCTTTATGACGTAACAAAAATATTGCCAAATAGAAATTTAGGTCACATATGATAATTTACTCATGCATAATAACAGTTCAGTCACGAAGAATTTGTTTGCGAAAAAGTTTTCGCTTCCAGATTCAACTATGAAAGCCGAGCAAACCATATGTTTTTGAAAAGTGCAAAGTTTACCTCATTCATTAATGAAACCCAGACACAAGCTTCCATCACTATTTCCTCTCCAATGTATTTTGAACAATTTTATTCTAAAATGCACAGAATTATGCTTAAATAGCAGCAATACTCATGTTATGGCTATTTTCTGTGGCAGTTGGGTAAATGTCTCCAACATACAGAACAATCGTCCTTTCAACCGGTATTATTTTGTGAATACATTTGTTCAAATGCATTTTCCAAAATTACATTTTTTATATTACAAAATTCATTACTCGAGATCTATCGTTTAAAACCTTTCCTGTCACAAGTTACTACTAAGCTACATTTGTACGTGTATCCCCCTCCGCTGTTGGGCCGCACACTGGACGTAAGATAACCTCATCTATGTCTAATATATATATTTGTACCGTGTATGTGTCACGTTTTCGTGCTCCATCACTCTGCACATCAAAGAATGAAAGATGCATTATACATACGTTATTAGACTAGTAACTTGTCATTTCATGTTACTCCAGAGTTTACAGAATTGACCACTTATCACTTTTTGAAGTGTACGTTATCCATCACTGGCATCATTTAGAATGGAGCTATCCACCCTCTCATTCTAAGCAAGTTAAGGGGCCCAGTCACCTAGTAACTCTGCAAGGGGGAGCTGTGCTGTCGGGGACGTATGGGCCCTGGTACCGCCACGGAAGGCAGAGAGGTCTTTACTTGTTGAGCCAAAAGTGGCTGGGATAACTTTCTTGTATATACTGGGATAACTGGGAGCTTAACACTAAATGTTTCAATAGGTGACCTACCTGCGTCGAAAAAAACAAAACAAAAGTTTTCAAACCTTGCTTTTATTTTAAACCATCCTAGCCAAAACAAGATAATGAGAAATAAATCCACATGTTGAACTACTCCTTTTCAAGTTATAGTCAACCATGTTTGTTTACAGACTAGAACGAAGTAAATAAAAAAAAAATTCAAGGAGGGGTGACCATATAAAATCAGCAATACTTTCGTTGAGCTTGCAGATATATTTATATATCATGCCTCATTTAAGTCCCTTACACCTGTCATTTTCATTATTGAAATTAAACATGGGGTATGTATTCAGTGGAAGCAAGCCTGGTAAACGCAACTAAACGCTCGGTCAAGAAGTGATAAATTTCGGCATCTCCCAGTATCAAGTGTAATGCTACCAATACCGAACCTTTTTTTTCTTTATGACGTAACAAAAATATTGCCAAATAGAAATATAGGTCATATATGATAATTTACTCGTGCATGATAAAAGTTCAGTCACAAAGAATATTTTAAGTTTGCGAAAAAGTTTTCGCTTCCAGATTCAACTATGAAAGCCGAGCAAACTATATGTTTTTGAAAAGTGCATAGATTACCTCTTTCATGAATGGAACCCAGACTCAGGCTTCCATCACTGTTTCCTCTCCAATGCATATTGAACAATTTTATTCTAAAATAAACCGAATTATGCTTAAATAGCAGCAATACAAACTTGATGGCTATTTTCTGTGGCAGCTGGGCAAATGCCTCCAACATACAGAACAATCGTCCTTTCAACCGGTATTATTTTGTGAATACATGTGTTCAAATGCCTTTCCTATCACAAGATACTACAATGCTACATTTGTACGTGTATCATCCTGCGCTGTTGGGCCGCACACTGGACGTAAGATCACCTCATCTGTGTCTAACATATCTATTTGTACCGTGTATGTGTCACGTTTTCATGCGCCATCACTCTGCACATCAAAGAATGAAAGATGTATTATATATATACGTTATTAGACTAGTAACTTGTCATTTCATGTGACTCCTGAATTTACAGAACTGACCACTTATCACTTTTTGAAGTGTACGTTATCGTCTAACGGTTTATTTCTTTAGTAGTTTATAAAATAGTGTTGTTTCGGAAACGAATCACCTCAATACTATTTTTATCACGATCGTGGATCTCATATTTTGCAAAGGATCCCCTGTTTTCCAAACCAGCCTTTTATTTAAACAAACGTTTTCGGCCTCCCGTGTCTGTAGGGAATAAATATACAGGTCGCTTTCCTGCTGTAGTGAATGGGGATGTAATTACCTGTTGAAACAAGAGCCACTTAATGCCATGAGAAATAGCTGAATATATCTGTTCACAGCCTTTTGACATGAATACAATAATTAAAACATATTATGGATGAGAAAACGTATCGGGATATTGCAGCGGGCTGTTTCGGAGAGACAAATTTGAAGTTTTGCTTTGGTTTTAGACATTGTCCTACAGCCATGAAACCTTACTCTTAAATTCAAGATGAAGTACATTCTTTCTTGAATTTCTTGTGTTTCTGCAAATGCAATTACTGGACGTCTTCTTTCTAAACACAACAACAAAAATAATTTATATGGCTTTAAGGTAAACCCCCTCCCAAGAACATAGATCAAAGGCAAAAACTTATCAAATACACCAAGTTAGACCTAAACTCGCACTACCATCACATGTCTACAATATCCATTGCAAAGTGCATGCTATGAAGATACATGTTATAAAACAGAATTGGATAGGACTACAAATGTGTGGAAATAGCATGTAATGACTGAAAAAAGGACAGTGCTGCTGACATTTCTATCTTCGTTACTGGGAGCTTAACACTAAATATTTCCATAGGCGACTTACCTGCGCCCACAAAAACTACACATACAAAACGTTTCAATCCTTGCTTTTTTTTATAGAACCTTCCTAGCCCAACAAGTTAATGAGAAGAAAATCCACATATTGATCTGCCCCTTTTCAAGTTACAGTCAAACCTGTTTGTTTACCGACTAGAAGTTAATAAAAACAACATTTTTCAAGGAGGGCTGATCATATAAAATCAGGAATAATTTCTTTGAGCTTGCAGATATATTTATAAAACATGTATTATATTAGTCCGTTTCACCTGTCATTTTCTCACATTGAAATAAAACATGGAATACATATCCAGTGGAAACAAGTCTGGTATTTAGAACGCAACTAAACGCTCGGTCAAGAAGTGATAAATTCCAGCATCTCCCAGTATCAAGAGCAATGCTACCAATACCGAACCATTTTTGTTCTTTATGACGTAACAAAAAATATTGCCAAATAGAAATTTAGGTCATATATGATAATTTACTCATGCGTAATAAAAGTTCAGTCACAAAGAAAATTTTAGGTTTGCGAAAAAGTTTTCGCTTCTAGATTTAACTATGAAAGCCGAACAAACCATATATTTTTGAAAAGTGCAAAGTTTACCTCTTTCATGATGAGCCAAGGCACAGGCTTCCATCAGTATTTCCTCTCCAATGCATTTTGCCCAATTTTATTCTAAAATGCACAGAATTATGTTTAAATAGCAGCAATACTCATGTAATGGCTATTTTCTGTGGCAGTTGGATAAATGCCTCCAACATAAAGAACAATCGTCCGTTTAACCGGTATTATTTTGTCAATAAATTTGTTCAAATTCATTTTACAAAATTACATTTCTTTTTTATTACAAAATTCATTACTCGCGATCAATCCTTTAAAATCGTTCCTATCACAAGTTACTACCAGGCTTCATTTGTACGTGTATCATCCTGCGCTGTTGTGCCGCACACTGGACGTAAGATAACCTCGTCTGTGTCTTACATATATATTTGTACCGTGTATGTGTCACGTTTTCATGTTCCATCACTCTGCACATCAAATAATGAAAGATGCATTATATATACGTTATTAGACAAGTAACTTGTCATTTCATGTGACTCCAGAGTTTGCAGAATTGACCACTTGTCACTATTTGAAGTGTACGTTTTCGTCTAACAGTTTATTTCTTTAGTAGTTTATAAAATATTGTTCTTTCGGAAACGAATCACCTCAATACTATTTTTTATCACGATCGTGGATCTCATATTTTGCAAAGGATCTCCTGTTTTCCCAACGAGCCTTTTATTTAAACAAACGTTTTCGGCCTCCCGTGTCTGTAGGCAATAAATATACAGGTCACTTTCCTGCTGTAGTGAATGGGGATGAAATGTCCTGTTGAAACAGGAGCCACTTAATGCCATAAGCAATAGCTGAATATATCTGTTCACAACCTTTTGACGTGAATGCAATAATTAAAACATATTACGGATGAGAAAACTTATCGAGATATTGAAGCGGGCTTTTTCGGAGAGACAAATTTGAAGTTTTGCTTTGATTTGAGTCATTGTCCTATAGCCATGAAACCTTACTCTTAAATTCCAGATGAAGTACATTCTTTCTTGAATTTCTTGTGTTTCTGCAAATGCAATTACTGCACGTCTTCTTTCTAAACACATCAACAAAAATAATTTATATGGCTTTAAGGTAAACCCCCTCATAAGAACATAGATAAAAGGCAAAAACTTATCAAAATACACCAAGTTAGACCTAAACTCGCACTATCATCACATTTCTACATGATCCATTGCAAAGTGCATGCCATGAAGATACATTTTATAAAACAGAATTGGATAGAACTACAAATGTGTGGAAATAGTATGTAATGACTGAAAAAGGACAGTGCTGCTGACATTTCTATCTTCGTTACTTGGCGCTTAACACTAAATATTTCCACAGACGACTTACCTGCGCCCACAAAAACTACACATGCAAAACTTTTCAAACCTTGCTTTTTTATAGAACCTTCCTAGCCCAACAAGTTAATGAGAAAGTGTCCACATATTGATCTGCTCCTTTTCAAGTTACAGTCAACCATGTTTGTTTACCGACTAGAAGTAAACAAAGTCAACATTTTTCAAGGAGGGGTGACCATATAAAATCAGAAATAGTTTTTGAGCCTGCAGATATATTTATAAAACATGCATTATATTAGTCCCTTTCACCTGTCATTTTCTCACATCGAAATAAAACATGGAATACATATCCAGTGGAAACAAGTCTGGTATTTAGAACGCAACTAAACGGTCGGTCCAAAAGTATCATCCATGCTCGATCACCTACAGTAGGAACCCATGGAAACCAGACGGTCAAAGACTCAGCCCACCCTACTGTACAAAGTGGTTCAGGACTTTGTTGATATACCTGCCTCTGATTACTTGACCCCAGTCACAGCAAGGACCAGAACTACACTCTCCAGGAAGTTCAGACAGTTTTCAACATCATCTGATTCTTTAAAGTTTAGCTTTTTCCCTCGTACCGTACCTTTGTGGAATTCTGTACCAGCTTCTGTAGCTGAGACTCTATCACTGGCATCATTTAGGATGAAGCTATCCACCCTCTCATTCTAAGCAAGTTAATGGGCCCAGTCACCTAGTAACTCTGCAATGGGGGAGCTGTACTGTCGGGTGCGTATGGGCCCTGGTACCGCCAAGGAAGGCAGAGAGGTCTTTACTTGTTGAGCCAAAAGTGGCTGGGATAACTTTCTAAGATATTCTGGGATAACTGGGAGCTTAACACTAAATGTTTCAATAGGTGACCTACCTGCGCCGAAAAAAGTACATATACAAAAGTTTTCAAACCTTGCTTTTATTATAGAACCATCCTAGCCAAAACAAGATAATGAGAAAAAAATCCACATGTTGAACTACTCCTTTTCAAGTTACAGTCAATCATGTTTGTTTACAGACTAGAACGAAGTAAATAAAAAAAAATCATGGAGGGGTGACCATATAAAATCAGCAATACTTTCGTTGAGCTTGCAGATATATTTATATATCATGCATCATTTAAGTCCCTTACACCTGTCATTTTCATTATTGAAATTAAACATGGGGTATGTATTGAGTGGAAGCCATCTTGGTATTTAGAACGAATTTAAACGTTCGGTCCAGAAGTGATAAATTCAGGCATCTCCCAGTATCAAGTACAATGCTACCAATACCGAACCCTTTTTTTTTCTTTATGACGTAACAATAATATTGCCAAATAGAAATTTAGGTCATATATGATAATTTACTCATGCATAATAAAAGTTCAGTCACAAAGAATATTTTAAGTTTTCGAAAAGTTTTCGCTTCCAGATTCAACTAACAAAGCAGAGCAAACCATATGTTTTTGAAAAGTGCAACGTTTACCTCTTTCATTAAACGAACCCAGACAGAGGCTTCCATCACTGTTTCCTCTCCAATGTATTTTGAACAATTTTATTCTAAAATGCACAGAATTGTGCTTAAATAGCAGCAATACTCATTTTATGGCTATTTTCTGTGGCAGTTGGGTAAATGCCTCCAAATTACAGAACAATCGTCCTTTCAACCGGTATTATTTTGTGAATACATTTGTTCAAATGCATTTTACAAAATTACATTTCTTTTTTATTACAAAATTCATTACTCGAGATCTATCCTTTAAAACCTTTCCTATCAAAAGTCACTACTATGTTACATTTGTACGTGTATCACTCTGCGCTGTTTGGCCGCACACTGGACGTAAGATAACCTCATCTACGTCTTACATATATATTTGTACCGTGTATGTGTCACGTTTTCATGCTCTATCACTCTGCACATCAAAGAATGAAAGATGCATTATATACACGTTATTAGACTAGTAACTTGTCATTTCATGTGACTCCAGAGTTTACAGAATTGACCACTTATCACTTTTTGAAGTGTACGTTATCCATCACTGGCATCATTTAGAATGGAGCTATCCAACCTCTCATTCAAAGCAAGTTAAGGGGCCCAGTCACCTAGTAAAGTAGAAGTAAAACAAAGATCAGGAATTGATACAATTAACTTACTCCACCCATAAAAGACACCAAAGGGAAAGAAATACAAACATTAAGCGACCAGACCATAATGGAAACCTAAACAAAGGAAGGCCATAAGGACAGTTACTTTCCCACAAAATGGCCATATGGCCATCCAAAACCAAAAGACACAAGTGATACACACAGTAAGTAACAAACAACAACATAAATAAATCGCCACAGAAGAGCCGCCTTGGAACGGTCAGTGGAAGATTTCCACTGGGGGGCTTAAATCGATTTTACGTGGCCACAATCCTCGCCCTTACTTCCGTCGCGATTTAGACAAATAATTTGTTCAGTCCACATGAAGGCCTCCTAACTCATCAGTGCAACATCTCCGTGAACACAAAAATCAAAGAACCACAGAGGTGAGACAACGGTGAGGACTCGACAGCAAGAAACCACTGAAATGCTGGAGCAAAAGAAAACCAACAGTTAGACTCCGATGAGCCCGACCAGAGACTCTGCAAGGGGGAGCTGTGCTGTCGGGGACGTATTGGCCCTGGTACCGCCACGGAAGGCAGAGAGGTCTTTACTTGTTGAGCCAACAGTGGCTGGGATAAGTTTCTTGTATATACTGGGATAACTGGGAGCTTAACACAAATGTTTCAATAGGTGACCTACCTGCGTCGAAAAAAAAACAAAGTTATCAAACCTTGCTTTTATTATAGAACCATCCTAGCCAAAACAAGATAATGAGAAAAAAATCCACATGTTGATCTACTCCTTTTCAAGTTACAGTCAACCATGTTTGTTTACAGACTAGAACGAAGTAAATAAAAAAAAAATTCAAGGAGGGCTGACCATATAAAATCAGCAATACTTTCGTTGAGCATGCAGATATATTTATATATCATGCATCATTTAAGTCCCTTACACCTGCCATTTTCATTATTGAAATTAAACATGGGGTATGTATTGAGTGGAAGCAAACTTGGTATTTAGAACGCATTTAAACGCTCGGTCCAGAAGTGATAAATTCAGGCATCTCCCAGTATCAAGTGCAATGCTACCAATACCGAACCCTTTTTTTCTTTATGACGTAACAAAAATATTGCCAAAGAGAAATTTAGGTCATATATGATAATTTACTCATGCATAATAAAATTTCAGTCACAAAGAATGTTTTAAGTTTGCGAAAAAGTTTTCGCTTCCAGATTCAACTATGAAAGCCGAGCCAACCAAATGTTTTTGAAAAGTGCAACGTTTACCTCTTTCATAAATTGAACCCAGACACAGGCTTCCATCACTGTTTCCTCTCCAATGCATTTTGAACAATTTTATTCTAAAATGCACAGAATTATGCTTAAATAGCAGCAATACTCATTTTATGGCTATTTTCTGTGGCAGTTGGGTAAATACATCCAACATATAGAACAATTGTCCTTTCAACCGGTATTATTTTGTGAATACATTTGTTTAAATGCATTTTACAAAATTACATTTCTTTTTTATTACAAAATTCATAAATCGAGATCTATCCTTTAAAACCTTTCCTATCACAAGTTACTACTATGCTACATTTATACGTGTATCACCCTGCGCTGTTGGGCCGCACACTGGACGTAAGATAACCTCATCTTTGTCTAACATATATATTTGTACCGTGTATGTGTCACGTTTTCATACTACATCACTCTGCACATCAAAGAATGAAAGATGCATTATATATACGTTATTAGACTAGTAACTTGTCATTTCATGTGACTCCAGAGTTTACAGAATTGACCACTTATCACTTTTTGAGGTGTACGTTATCCATCACTGGCATCATTTAGAATGGAGCTATCCACCCTCTCATTCTAAGCAAGTTAAGGGGCCCAGTCACCTAGTAACACTGCAAGGGGGAGGTGTGCTGTCGGGACGTATGGGCCCTGGTACCGCCACGGAAGGCAGAGAGGTCTTTACTTGTTGAGCTAAAAGTGGCTGGGATAACTTTCTTGTATATACTGGGATAACCTGGAGCTTAACACTAAATGTTTCAATAGGTGACCTACCTGCGTCGAAAAAAAAACACATACAAAAGTTTTCAAACCTTGCTTTTATTATAGAACCATCCTAGCCAAAACAAGATAATGAGAGAAAAAAATCCACATGTTAATCTACTCCTTTTCAAGTTACAATCAACCATGTTTGGTTACAGACTAGAACGAAGTAAATAAAAAACAATTTCAAGGAGGGGTGACCATATAAAATCAGCAATACAGATGCAGATATATTTATATATAATGCATCATTTAAGTCCCTTACACCTGTCATTTTCATTATTGGAATTAAACATGGGGTATGTATTCAGTGGAAGCACGCCTGGTAGACGCAACTAAACGCTCGGTCAAGAAGTGATAAATTTCGGCGTCTCCCAGTATCAATGGCAATGCTACCAATAACGAACCTTTTTTTCTTTATGACGTAACAAAAATATTGCCAAATAGAAATTTAGGTCATATATGATAATTTACTCATGCATAATAATAGTTCAGTCAAAAAGAATATTTTAAGTTTGCAAAAAAGTTTTCGCTTCCAGTTTCAACTATGTAAGCCGAGCAAACCATATGTTTTTGAAAAGTGCAAAGATTACCTCTTTCATTAATGGAACCCAGACACAGGCTTCCATCACTGTTTCCTCTCCAATGCATTTTGAACAATTTTATTCTAACATGCACATAATTATGCTTAAATAGCAGCAATACTCATTTTATGGCTTTTTTCTGTGGCAGTTGGGTAAATACCTCCAACATACAGAACAATCGTCCTTTCAACCGGTATTATTTTGTGAATACATTTATTCAAATGCATTTTACAAAATTACATTTCTTTTAAATTACAAAATTCATTACTCGAGATCTATCCTTGTAAACCTTTCCTATCACAAGTTACTACTATGCTACATTTGTACGTGTATCACCCTGCGCTGTTGGGCCGCACACTGGACGTAAGCTTACCCCATCTATGTCTAACATATATATTTGTACCGTGTTTGTGTCACGTTTTCATGCTCCATCACTCTGCACATCAAAGAATGAAAGATGCATTATATATACGTTATTAGACTAGTAACTTGTCATTTCATGTGACTCCAGAGTTTACAGAATTGACCACTTATCACTTTTTGAAGTGTACGTTATCCATCACTGGCATCATTTAGAATGGAGCTATCCACCCTCTCATTCTAAGCAAGTTAAGGGGCCCAGTCACCTAGTAACTCTGCAAGGGGGAGCTGTGCTGTCGGAGACGTATTGGCCCTGGTACCGCCACGGAAGGCAGAGAGGTCTTTACTTGTTGAGCCAAAAGTGGCTGGGATAACTTTCTTGTATATACTGGGATAACTGGGAGCTTAACACTAAATGTTTCAATAGGTGACCTACCTGCGTCGAAAAAAAACACATACACAAGTTTTCAAACCTTGCTTTTATTAAAGAACCATCCTAGCCAAAACAAGATAATAAGAAAAAAATCCACATGTTGATCTACTCCTTTTCATGTTACACAGACTAGAACGAAGTAAATAAAAAACATTTTTCAAGGAGGGGTGACCATATAAAATCAGCAATACTTTCGTTGAGCATACAGATATATTTATATATCATGCATCATTTAAGTCCCTTACACCTGTCATTTTCATTATTGAAATTAAACATGGGGCATGTATTGAGTGGAAGCAAACTTGGTATTTATAACGCATTTAAACGCTCGGTACAGAAGTGATACATTCAGGCATCTCCCAGTATCAAGTGCAATGCTACCAATACCGAACCCTTTTTTTCTTTATGACGTAACAAAAAAATTGCCAAATAAAACTTTAGGTCATATATGATAATTTACTCATGAATAATAAAAGTTCAGTCACAAAGAATGTTTTAAGTTTGCGAAAAAGTTTTCGCTTCCAGATTCAACTATGAAAGCCGAGCAAACCATATGTTTTTGAAAAATGAAAAGTTTACCTCTTTCATTAATGGAACCCAGACACAGGCTTCCATCACTGTTTCCTCTCCAATGCATTTTGAACAATTTTATTCTAAAATGCACAGAACTATGCTTAAATAGCAGCAATACTCATTTCATGGCTATTTTCCGTGGCAGTTGGATAAATACCTCCAACATACAGAACAATCGTCCTTTCAACCGGTATTATTTTGTGAATACATTTGTTCAAATGCATTTTACAAAATTACATTTCTTTTTTATTACAAAATTCATTACTCGAGATCTATCCTTTAAAACCTTTCCTATCACAAGTTACTACTATGCTACATTTGTACGTGTATCACCCTGCGCTGTTGGGCCGCACAATGGGCGTAAGATAACCTCATCTATGTCTAACATATATATTTGTACCGTGTATGTGTCATGTTTTCATGCTCCATCACTCTGCACATCAAAGAATGAAAGATGCATTATATATACGTTATTAGACTAGTAACTTGTCATTTCATGTGACTCCAGAGTTTACAGAATTGACCACTTATCCCTTTTTGAAGTGTACGTTATCCATCACTGGCATCATTTAGAATGGAGCTATCCACCCTCTCATTCTAAGCAAGTTAACGGGCCCAGTCACCTAGTAACGCTGCAATGGGGAGCTGTGCTGTCGGTGACATATGGGCCCTGGTACCGCCACGGAAGGCAGAGAGGTCTTTACTTGTTGAGCCAACAGTGGCTGGGATAACTTTCTTGTATATACTGGGATAACTGGGAGCTTAACACTAAATGTTTCAATAGGTGGCCTACCTGCGTCGAAAAAAACCACATACAAAAGTTTTCAAACCTTTCTTTTATTATAGAACCATCCTAGCCAAAACAAGATAATGAGAAAAAAATCCACATGTTGATCTACCCCTATTCAAGTTACAGTCAACCATGTTTGTTTACAGACTAGAACGAAGTAAATAAAAAACATTTTTCAAGGAGGGGTGACGATATAAAATCAGCAATACTTTCGTTGAGCTTGCAGATATATTTATATATCATGCATCATTTAAGTCCCTTACACCTGTCATTTTCATCATTGGAATTAAAAATGGGGTATGTATTCAGTGGAAGCAAGCCTGGTAAACGCAACTAAACGCTCGGTCAAGAAGTGATAAATTTCGGCATCTCCCAGTTTCAAGTGCAATGCTACCAATACCGAACCTTTTTTCTTTATGACGTAACAAAAATATTGCCAAATAGAAATTTAGGTCATATATGATAATTTATTCATGCATAATAAAAGTTCAGTCACACAGAATATTTTAAGTTTGCGAAAAAGTTTTCGCTTCCAGATTCAACTATGAAAGCCGAGCAAACCATATGTTTTTAAAAGAGCAAAGATTACCTCTTTCATGAATGGAACCCAGACACAGTCTTCCATCACTGTTTCCTCTCCAATGCATTTTGAACAATTTTAATCTAAAATACACCGAATTATGCTTAAATAGCAGCAATACACATTTAATGGCTATTTTCTGTGGCAGTTGGGTAAATGCCTCCAACATACAGAACAATCGTCCTTTCAACCGGTATTATTTTGTGAATACATTTGTTCAAATGCATTTTACAAAATTACATTTCTTTTTTATTACAAAATTCATTACTCGAGATCTATCCTTTTAAACCTTTCCTATCACAAGTTGCTACTATGCTACATTTGTACGTGTATCATCCTGCGCTGTTTGGTCCGCACACTGGACGTAAGAAATCCTCATCTGTGTCTAACATATATATTTGTACCGTGTATGTGTCACGTTTTCATGCTCCATTCACTCTGTATATCAAAGAAAGAAAGATGCATTATATATACCTTATTAGACTAGTAACTTGTCATTAAATGTGACTCCAGAGTTTACATAATTGACCACTTATCACTTTTTGAAGTGTACGGTATCGTCTAACAGTTTATTTCTTTAGTAGTTTATAAAATATTGTTCTTTCGGAAACGAATCACCTCAATACTATTTTTATCACGATCTTGGATCTCATATTTTGCAAAGGTTCTCCTCTTTTCTAAACCAGCCTTTTATTTAAACAAACGTTTTCGGCCTCCCGTGTCCGTAGGGAATAAATATTCAGGTCAGTTTCCTGCTGTAATGAATGGGGATGGAATTCCCTGTTGAAACAGGAGCCACTTAATGCCATCAGAAATAGCTGAGTATATCTGTTCACAGCCTTTTGGCATGAATACAATAATTAAAACATATTACGGATGAGAAAACGTATCGGGATATTGCAGCGGGCTGTTTCGGAGAGACAAATTAGAAGCTTTGCTTTGGTTTCAGACATTGTCCTAGAGCCATGAAACCTTACTCTTATATTCCAGATGAAGTAGATTCTTTCTTGTATTTCTTCTGTTTCAGCAAATGCAATTACTGCACGTCTTCTTTCTAAACACATCAATAAAAATAATGTACATGGCTTTAAGATACACCCCCTCCCAAGAACATAGATCAAAGGCAAAAACTTATCAAATACACCCAGTTAGACCTAAGTTCGCACTACCATCAAATTTCTACATTATCCATTGCAACGTGCATGCCATGAAGATACATTTTATAAAACAGAATTGGATAGAACTACAAATGTGTGGAAATAGTATGTACTGACTGAGAAAAGGACAGTGCTGCTGACATTTCTATCTTCGTTACTGGGAGCTTAACACTAAATATTTCCATAGGCGACTTACCTGCGCCCACAAAAAATACACATACAAAAGTTTTCAAATCTTGGTTTTTTTATAGAACCATCCTAGCCAAACAAGTTAATGAGAAAAAATCCACATGTTGATCTACTCCTTTTCAAGTTACAGTCAACCATGTTTGTTTACAGACTAGAACGAAGTAAATAAAAAAAAAACTTTTTTCAAGGAGGGGTGACCATATAAAATCAGCAATACTTTCTTTGAGCTTGCAGATATATTTATATATCATGCATCATTTAAGTCCCTTACACCTGTCATTTTCATTATTGAAATTAAAGATGGGGTATGTATTCAGTGGAAGCAAGCCTGGTATTTAGAACGCAACTAAACGCTCGGTCCAGAAGTGATAAATTCCGGCAGCTCCCAGTATCAAGTGCAATGCTACCAATACCGAACCTTTTTTTTCTTTGTGACGTAACAAAAATATTGCCAAATAGAAATTTAGGTCATATATGATAATTTACTCATGCACAATTAAAGTTCAGTCACAAAGAATATTTTAAGTTTGCGAAAAAGTTCTCGCTTCCAGATTCAACTATGAAAGCCGAACAAAACATATGTTTTTGAAAAGTGCAAAGTTTACCTCTTTCATGAATGGAACCCAGAAACAGGCTTCCATCAGTATTTCCTCTCCAATGCATTTTGAAAAAATTTATTCTAAAATGCACAGCATTATGCTTATATAGCAGCAATACTAATTTTATGGCTATTTCCTGTGGCAGTTGGGTAAATGCCTCCAATATACAGAACCATGTATCGTGTATGTGTAACGTTTTCATGCTCCATCACTCTGCACATCAAAGAATGAAACATGCTTTATATATACGTTATAAGACTAGTAACTTGTCATTTCATGTGAGTCCAGAGTTTACAAAATTGACCACTTATCACTTTTTGAAGTGCACGTTATCGTCTAACAGTTTATTTCTTTAGTAGTTTATAAAGTATTGTTCTGTCAGAAACGAATCACCCCAATTCTATTTTTTATCACGATCGTGGTCTCATATTTTGCAATGGATCTCCTGTTTTCCAAACCAGCCTTTTATTAAAACAAACGTTTTCAGCCTCCCGTGTCTGTAGGCAATAAATATACAGGTCACTTTCCTGAAATAGTGAATGGGGATGAAATTCCCTGTTGAAACAGGAGCCACTTAATGCCATGAGAAATAGCTGAATATACCTGTTCATAGCCTTTTGACATGAATACAATAATTAAAACTTATTACGGATGAGAAAACTAATCGGGATATTGCATCGAGCTGTATCGGAGAGACAAATTTGAAGTTTTGCTTTGGTTTAAGACATTGTCCTAGAGCCATGAAACCTTACTCTTATATTCCAGATGAAATAGATTCTTTCTTGTATTTCTTGTGTTTCTGCAAATGCATTTACTGCACGTCTTCTTTCTAAACACATCAATAAAAAATAATTTACATGGCTTTAAGGTGCACCCCCTCCCAAGAACATAGATCAAAGGCAAAAACTTATCAAATACACCCAGTTAGACCTAAATCTCACTACCATCACATTTCTACATTATCCATTGCAAAGTGCATGCCATGAAGATACACTTTATAAAACAGAATTGGATAGAACTACAAATGTGTGGAAATAGTATGTAATGACTGAAGAAAGGACCGTGCTGCTGACATTTCTATCTTCGTTACTGGGAGCTTAACACTAAATATTTCCATAGGCGACTTACCTGCGCCCACAAAAACTACACATACAAAACTTTTCAATCCTTGCTTTTTATAGAACCTTCCTAGCCCAACAAGTTAATGAGAAAAAATCCACATATTGTTCTGCTCCTTTTCAAGTTACAGTCAACCATGTTTGTTACCGACCAGAAGTAAATAAAAACAACATTTTTCAAGGAGGGGTGACCATATAAAAATCAGGAATAATTTCTTTGAGCTTGCAGATATATTTATAAAACATGCATTATATTAGTCCCTTTCACCTGTCATTTTCTCACATTGAAATAAAACATGGAATACATATCCAGTGGAAACAAGTCTGGTATTTAGAACGCAACTAAACGCTCGGTCTAAAAGTATCATCCATGCTCGATCACCTACAGTAGGGACACCAGACGGTCAAAGACTCAGTCACCCTACTGTACAAATTGGTTCAGGACTTTGTTGATATACCTGCCTCTGATTACTTGACCCCAGTCACAGCAAGGACCAGAGCTACACACTCCAGAAAGTTCAGACAGTTTTCAACATCATCTGATTCTTTAAAGTTTAGCTTTTTCCCTCGTACCGTACCTTTGTGGAATTCTGTACCAGCTTTAGTAGCTGAGACTCTATCACTGGCATCATGTAGGATGAAGCTATCCACCTTCTCTTTCTAAGCAAGTTAATGGGCCCAGTCACCTAGTAACTCGGCAAGGGGGAACTGTGCTGTCGGGGACGTATGGGCCATGGTACCGCCACGGAAGGCAGAGAGGTCTTTACTTATTGAGCCCAAAGTGGCTGGGATAACTTTTTCCCTTCTCTCTTATTTATGTTGTACCTCTGTGCATATATATTATATTATTTTTTAGTCCTATTTTCTTGTTAATTTAACGCTAATTTAAGACTAAATTCTACTTCTTGCGGACTATATTCTCTTGCTTTTCATCTTTCTAGCGCCAACCATAATGAAGTCATATCCGTTGAGTAATAGTCAAAATTGACGGACCAACGTAGAGATGTAGATGTAGATGTAGAATAAAAGTTAATTAACATAGCTTTAAGATACACCCCCTCCCAAGAACAAAGATCAGAGGCAAAAACTTATCAAATACACCCAGTTAGACCTAAACTCGCACTTCCATCACATTTCTACATTATCCATTGCAAATGCATGCCACGAAGATACATTTTATAAAATAGAATTGGATAGAACTACAAATGTGTGGAAATAGTATGTAATGACTGAAAAAAGGAAGTGCTGCTGACATTTCGATCTTTGTTACTGGGAGCTTAACACTAAACTTTTCAATAGGTGACCTATCTGCGCCCACAAAAACTACACATACAAAAGTTTTCAAAACTTGCTTTTATTATAGAACCATCCTACCCAAACAAGTTAATGAGAAAACAATCCACATGTTGATCTACTCCTTTTCAAGTTACAGTCAACCATGTTTGTTAACAGACTAGAACGAAGTAAATAAAAAAAATTTCAAGGAGGGGTGACCATGTAAAATAAGCAATACTTTCTTTGAGCTTGCAGATATATTTATATATCATGCATCATTTAAGTCCCTTACACCTGTAATTTTCAATATTGAAATTAAAGATGGGGTATGTATTCAGTGGAAGAAATTCTGGTATTTAGAATGCAACTAAAAACTAGGCCCAGAAGTGACAAAATCCGGCATCTTCCAGTATCAAGTGCAATGCTAACAATACCGATCCCTTTTTTTCTTTATGACGTAACAAAAATATTGCCAAATAGAAATTTAGGTCATCATATATGATAATTTACTCATGCATAATTAAAGCTCAGTCACAAAGAATATTTTAAGTTTGCGAAAAAGTTCTCGCTTCCAGATTCAACTATGAAAGCCGAGCAAACCATATGTTTTTGAGTAGTGCAAAGTTTACCTCTTTCATGAATGGAACCCAGACACAGGCTTCCATCAATATTTCCTCTCCAATGCATTTTGAACAATTTTATTCTAAAATGCACAGAAGTATGCTTAAATAGCAGCAATGCTCATTTTATGGCTATTTTCTGTGGCAGTTGGGTAAATGCCTTCAACATACAGGACAATCGTCCGTTCAACCGGTACTATTTTGTGAATAAATTTGTTCAAATGCATTTTACAAAATTACATTCTTTTTTATTCCAAATTCATTACTCGAGATCTATCCTTTAAAACCTTTCCTATCACAAGTTACTACCATGCTACATTTGTCCGTGTATCATCCTGCGCTGTTGGGCCGCACACTGGACGTAAGAAATCCTCATCTGTGTCTAACATATATATTTGTACCGTGTACGTGCCACGTTTTCATGCGCCAACACTCTGCACATCAAAGAATGAAACATGCATTATAAATACGTTATTAGACTAGTAACTTGTCACATCATGTGACTCCAGAGTTTACAGAATTGACCACTTATCACTTTTTGAAGTGTACGGTATCGTCTAACAGTTTATTTCTTAAGAAGTTTCTAAAATATAGTTCTTTCGGAAACGAATCACCTCAATACTATTTTATATCACGATCGTGGATCTCATATTTTGCAAAGGATCTCATTTTTTCCAAACCAGCCTTTTATTTAAACAAACGTTTTCGGCCTCCCGTGTCAGTAGGGAATAAATATACAGGTCACTTTCCTGCTGTAGTGAATGGGGATGAAATTCCCTGTTGAAACAGGAGCCACTTAATGCCATGAGAAATAGCTGAATATATCTGTTCACAGCCTTTTGACAAGAATACAATAATTAAAACATATTACGGATGAGAAAACGTATCGGGATATTGTAGCGGGCTGTTTCGGAGGGACAAATTTGAAGTTTTGCTTTGATTTGAGACATTGTCCTAGAGCCATGAAACCTTACTCTTATATTCCAGATGAAGTAGATCCTTTCTTGTATTTCTTGTGTTTCTGCAAATGCAATTACTGCACGTCTTCTTTCTAAACACATCAATATCAACATTTCTATCTTCGTTACTGGGAGCTTAACACTAAATATTTCCATAGGCGACTTACCTGCGGCCACAAAAACTACACATACAAAAGTTTTCAAAGCTTGGTTTTTATAGAACCATCCTAGCCCAACAAGTTAATGCGAAAAAATCCACATGTTGATCTACTCCTTATCAAGTTACGGTCAACCATGTTTGTTTACAGACTAGAACGAAATAAATAAAAAAAACATTTTTCAAGGAGGGGTGACCATATAAAATCAACAGTACTTTCTTTGAGCTTGCAGATACATTTATATATGCATCATTTAAGTCCCTTACACCTGTCGTTTTCATTATTGAAATTAAACATGGGGTATGTATTCAGTGCAAGCAAGTCTGTTATTTAGAACGCAACTAAACGCTCGGTCCAGAAGTGATAAATTCCGGCATCTCCCAGGATCAAGTGCAATGCTACCAATACGGAACCCTTTTTCTTCTTCATGACGTAACAAAAATATTGCCAAATAGAAAGTTAGGTCTTATATGATGATTTACTCATGCATAATAAAAGTTAAATCACAAAGAATATTTTAAGTTTGCGAAAAAGTTTTCGCTACCAGATTCAACTATGAAAGCCGAGCAAACCATATGTTTTTGAAAAGTGCAAAGTTTACCTCTTTCATGAATGGAACCCAGGCAGCGGCTTGCATCAGTATTTCCTCTCCAATGCATAATGAACAATTCTATCCTTAAATGCACAGACTTATGCCTAAATAGCACCAATATTCATTTTATGGCTTTTTCTGTTGCAGTTGTGTAAAAGCCTCCAACATACAGAACAATCATCTGTTCAACCGGTATTATTTTCTCAATACATTTGTTCAAATGCATTTTACAAAATTACATTTCTTTCTTATTACAAAATTCATAACGCGAGATCTATCCTTTTAAACATTCCCTATCTCCACTTACTACCATGCTACATTTGTACGTGTATCATCCTGTGCTGATGGGCCGCACACTGGACGGAAGATAACCTCATCTGTGTCTAACATATGTGTTTGTAGTGTGTATGTGTCACTTTTTCATACGCCATCACTCTGCACATCAAAACATGAAAGATGCATTATATATACGTTATAAGACTAGTAACTTGTCATTTCATGTGCCTCCAGAGGTTACAGAATTGGACACTTTTCACATAGTATTGAAGTGTACGTTATCATCTAACAGTCTATTTCTTTAGTAGTTTATAAAATCTTGTTCTTTCTAAAAAGAATCACCTCAATACTATCACGATCGTGGATCTCATATTATGCAAAGGATCTCATTTTTTTTAAACCAACCTTTTATTTAAACAAATGTTTTCGGCCTCCCGTGTCTGTAGGGAATAAATATACACGTCACTTTCCTGCTGTAGTGAATTGGGATGAAATTCCCTGTTGAAACAAGAGCCACTAAAAGCCATGAGTAATAACTGGACATATCTGTTAACAACGTTTTGACATGAATACAATAATTAAAACATATAACGGATGAGAAAACGTATCGGGATATTGCAGCGGGCTGTTTCGGAGAGACAAATTTTAAGTTTTGCTTTGGTCTGAGACATTTTCCTAGAGCCATGAAACCTTACTCTTATATTCCAGATGAAGTAGATTCTTTCTTGTGTGTCTTGTGTTTCTGCAAATGCAATTACTGCACGTCTTCTTTCTAAACACATCAATAAAAATAATTTACATGGCTTCAAGGTACACCCCTCTCCCAAGAACATAGATCAAAGGCAAAAACTTATCAAATACACCTAGTTAGACCTAGACTCACACTACCATCACATTTCTACATTATCCATCGCAAAGTGCATGCCATCATTGAAGATCAATTTTACAAAACAGAATTGGATAGAACTACAAATGTGTAGAAATAGTATGTACTGACTGAAAAAAGGACAGTCCTGCTGACATTTCTATCTTCGTTACTGGGCGCTTATTACTAAATATTTCCATATTCGACTTACCTGCGGCCACAAAAACTACACGTACAAACGTTTTCAAAGCTTGGTTTTTATAGAACCATCCTAGCCCAACAAGTTAATGAGAAAAAATCCACATGTTGATCTACTCCTTATCAAGTTACGGTCAACCATGTTTGTTTACAGACTAGAACGAAGTAAATAAAAAAAAACATTCAAGGAGGGGTGACCATATAAAATCAACAGTACTTTCTTTGAGCTTGCAGATATATTTATATATCATGCATCATTTAAGTCCCTTACACCTGTCGTTTTCATTATTGAAATTAAACATGGGGTATGTATTCAGTGCAAGCAAGTCTGTTATTTAGAACGCAACTAAACGCTCGGTCCAGAAGTGATAAATTCCGGCATCTCCCAGTATCAAGTGCAATGCTACCAATACCGAACCCTTTTGTTCTTTATGACGTAACAAAAATATTGCCAAATAGAAAGTTAGGTCTTATATGATGATTTACTCATGCATAATAAAAGTTAAATCACAAAGAATATTTTAAGTTTGCGAAAAAGTTTTCGCTACCAGATTCAACTATGAAAGCCGAGCAAACCATATGTTTTTGAAAAGTGCAAAGTTTACCTCTTTCATGAATGGAACCCAGGCAGCGGCTTGCATCAGTATTTCCTCTCCAGTGCATAATGAACAATTCTATCCTTAAATGCACAGACTTATGCCTAAATAGCACCAATATTCATTTTATGGCTTTTTTCTGTTGCAGTTGTGTAAAAGCCTCCAACATACAGAACAGTCATCTGTTCAACCGGTATTATTTTCTGAATACATTTGTTCAAATGCATTTTACAAAATTACATTTCTTTCTTATTACAAAATTCATAACGCGAGATCTATCCTTTTAAACATTCCCTATCTCCACTTACTACCATGCTACATTTGTACGTGTATCATCCTGTGCTGATGGGCCGCACACTGGACGGAAGATAACCTCATCTGTGTCTAACATATGTGTTTGTAGTGTGTATGTGTCACTTTTTCATACGCCATCACTCTGCACATCAAAACATGAAAGATGCATTATATATACGTTATAAGACTAGTAACTTGTCATTTCATGTGCCTCCAGAGGTTACAGAATTGGACACTTTTCACATAGTATTGAAGTGTACGTTATCATCTAACAGTTTATTTCTTTAGTAGTTTATAAAATCTTGTTCTTTCTGAAAAGAATCACCTCAATACTATCACGATCGTGGATCTCATATTTTGCAAAGGATCTCATTTTTTTAAACCAACCTTTTATTTAAACAAATGTTTTCGGCCTCCAGTGTCTGTAGGGAATAAATATACACGTCACTTTCCTGCTGTAGTGAATCGGGATGAAATTCCCTGTTGAAACAAGAGCCACTAAAGGCCATGAGTAATAGCTGGACATATCTGTTAACAACGTTTTGACATGAATACAATAATTAAAACATATAACGGATGAGAAAACGTATCGGGATATTGCAGCGGGCAATTTTAAGTTTTGCTTTGGTCTGAGACATTTTCCTAGAGCCATGAAACCTTACTCTTATATTCCAGATGAAGTAGATTCTTTCTTGTGTGTCTTGTGTTTCTGCAAATGCAATTACTGCAAGTCTTCTTTCTAAACACATTTTTCAAAATTAATGTGCATGGCTTTAAGGTACACCCGTCCTAAGAACATAGATCATAGGAAACAACTCATCAAATACACCCAGTTAGACCTAAATTGGCACTACCATCATATTTCTACATTATCCATTGCAAAATGCATGCCATGAAAATACATTTTATAAAACAGAATTGGATAGAACTACAAATATGTGGAAAAAGTATGTAACGACTGAAAAAAGGACAGTCCTGCTGACATTTCTATCTTTGCTACTGGGAGCTTAACACTAAATATTTCCATAGGCGACTTACCTGCGCCCACAAAAACTACACATACAAACCTTTTCAAACCTTGCTTGTTTATAGAACCATCCTAGCCCAACAAGTTAATGAGAAAAAATCCACATGTTGACTGCTCCGTTTCAAGTTACAGTCAACCAGGTTTGTTTACCGACTAGAATGGAGTAAATACAAAGCAACATTTTTTAAGGAGGGGTGACCATATTAAATCGGCAACATTTTCTTTGAGCTTGCAGATATATTTATAAAACCTGTATCATTTTAGTCCCGTACACCTGTCCATTTCTCACAATGAAATAAAACATGGGATAAATTTTCAATAGAAGCAAGTCTGGTATTTAGAACGTTACTAAAAGCTCGGCCCTAAAATGATAAAACCTGGCACCTCCTAGTATCAAATGCTTCCAAAACCGAGACCTAATTTTCTTTATGACGTATGAAAAGAATTGCCAAATAGAAATTAGGTCATATCTGATAATTTACTCATGCATAATAAAAGTTCAGTCACAAAGAATATTTTAAGTTTGCGAAAAAGTTATCGCTTCCAGATTCAACTATGGAGCAAACCATACGTTTCCGGAAAGGGCAAAACTTACCTCTTTCTGGAATGGAGTCCAGACACCGGCTTACATCAGTATTTCCTCTCCAATGTCTTTGGAACAATTTTATCCTAAAATGCACAGAATTATACCTAAATAGCACCAATACTCATTTTTATGGCTATTTTCTTTGGCAGTTGGGTGAACGCCTCCAACATACAGTACAATCGTCCATTCAACCGGTTTTATTTTGTGAATAAATTTGTTCAGATGTATCATACAAAATTACATTTCTTTTTCATTACAAAATTTATTACGCGAGATCTATCCTTTTAAACATTTCCTCTCTCATGTTACTACCATGCTACATTTGTTCGTGTATCATCCTGCGCTGGTGGGCCGCACACTGGACGAAAGATAACCTCTTCTGTGTCTAACATATATATTTGTACTGTGTATGTGTCACTTATTTATGCTCCATCACTCTGCACATCAAATAATGAAAGATGCATTTTATTTGATCTGTAACTTGTCATTTCATGTGGCTCCAGAGGTTACAGAATTTCTTTAGTAGTTTATAAAATCTTGTTCTTTCGGAAACGAAACACCTCAATACTATTTTTTATCACAATGGTGGATCTCATATTTTGCAAAGGATCTCCTGTTTTCCAAACCAACCTTTTATTTAAAAAAACGTTTTCGGCCTCCCTCGTCTGTAGGGTATAAAATATACAGGTCACTTTCTTTCTGTAGTGAATGGGAATTAAATTCCCTGTTGAAACAGCAGCCACTTAATGCCATGAGAAATAGCTGAATATATGTTGACATGAATACAATAAATAAGAACATATAACGGATGAAATAACTCATCGGGATATTGCAGCGGGCTGTTTCGGAGAGACAATTTTTAAGTTTTGCTTTGGTTTACGACATAGTCCTAGACTCATGAAACCTTACGCTTACATTCCAGATGAAGTACATGTAGATTCTTTCTTGTGTTTCTTGTGTTTCTGTAAATGCAATTACTGCAAAGTAGAAGTAAAACAAAGATCAGGAATCGATACAATTAACTTACTCCACCCATCAAAGACACCAAAGGGAAAGAAACACAAACATTAAGCGACCAGACCATAATGGAAACCTAAACAAAGGAAGGCCATAAGGCCAGTTACTTTCCCACAAAATGGCCATATGGCCATCCAAAATAAAAAGACACAAGTGGTACACACAGCAAGCAACAAACAACACCATAAATAAACCGCCACAGAAGAACCACCTTGGAACGGACAGTGGAATGATTTCCACTGTGGGGCTTAAATCGATTTTACGTGGCCACAATCCTCGCCCTTACTTCCGTCGCGATTTAGACAAATAATTTGTTCAGTCCGCATGAAAGCCTCCTAACTCATCAGTGCAACATCTCCGTGAACACAAAAAATCAAAGAACCACAGAGGTGAGACAACGGTGAGGACTCGACAGCAAGAAACCACTGAAATGCTGGAGCAAAAGAAAACCAACAGTTAGACTCCGATGGGCCCGACCAGAGACAAAGCATCAGGCACCAACCAACATTACCTTGAATCTTCTTTCTAAACACTTCCATAAAATTAATTTACATGGCTTTAAGGTACACCACATACGAAAAACATAGATCAGAGGCTAAAACTCATCAAATACACCCAGTGAGACCTAAATTCACACTACCATCACAATTTTACATTATCCGTGGTAAAATGCATGCCATGAGGATATATTTTATGAAACAGAATTGGAAAAGAACTACAAATGTGTGGAAATAGTATGTAATGACTGAAAACAGGAAAGTGCTGCTGACATTTCTACCTTTGCTATTGGAAGCTTAACACTAAATATTTTCAAAAGTGACTTACTTCAAAAGTGGTGTTGTGCCGTGTGGCGGCCGTAAAACGTCTCCCCGTACATCAACCATAGTGCAGTTTATATTTTACTTTTGGTCCTTTGAAATCTGCGTGAATATTCTGAGAAATCAGAAATAAATTATTGGTTTAGACTCATATTCTAGACAGGTTTTTAATTATTTAGACCCGATTTTGATTTATATCAGTCTTTGTATCGACTGCCTATTCGAAATTCGCAAAATTGCAGTATGTTTCCTCTGGCTTTCTTTGCCAGATCATTACAGGGTCACTGATGAGGCTTTATTAGCCGAAACTACGTAGTATGACTCATCTTTTTTCTTATGAATGTTTTCATTGCTCTTAAAGGAACTCATTTTTTATTTTTATTTGCCTTCACTGCAGCTGGTGTTGTGCCGTGTGGCGGCCGTAAAACGTCTCCCCGTACATCAACCATAGTGCAGTTTATATTTTACTTTTGGTCCTTTGAGATCTGCGTGAATATTCTGAGAAATCAGAAATAAATTATTGGTTTAGACTCATATTCTAGACAGGTTTTTAATTATTTAGACCCGATTTTGATTTATATCAGTCTTTGTATCGACTGCCTATTCGAAATTCGCAAAATTGCAGTATGTTTCCTCTGGCTTTCTTTGCCAGATCATTACAGGGTCACTGATGAGGCTTTATAAGCCGAAACTACGTAGTATGACCCATCTTTTGTCTTATGAATGTTTTCATTGCTCTTAAAGGAACTCATTTTTGATTTTTATTTACATGCGCCCACAAAACTGCACATGCCAAACTGTTCAAACCTTGCCTGTTTATAGAACCATTATAGCTCAACAAGTTAAAGAGAAAAACTCCACATGTTGATCTGCTCCTTTTCAAGTTACAGTCAATACATGCCATGAAGATACATTTTATGAAACAGAATTGGATAGAACTACAAATGTGTTGAAATAGTATGTTATGACTGAAAACAGTGACAGTTTGCTATGTGGAGCTTAACACTAAATATTTCCATAGGCGGCTTACCTACGCCCTCAAAAACTACACATACAAAACTTTTCAAACCTTGCTTGCTGAAAGACCCATCCTAGCCCAACAAGGTAATGAGAAAAAATCCACATGTTGATCTGCTCCTTTTCAAATTACCGTCAACCATAATTGTCTACCGACTCGAACGGAGGAAATTCAAACCAACATTTTTCAAGGAGGGGTGCCCATATAAAATCAGCAACAATTTCGTTGATCTTGCAGATATATTTATAAATATGCATCATTTTAGTCCCTTCCACCTGTCATTTTCTCACATTGAAATAAAACATAGGATATATATCCAGTGGCAGCAGGTCTGGTATTTAGAACGCAACTGAAAGCTCGGTCCGAAAGTGATAATACCCGGCACCCCCAAGTATCTAGTGCAATGCTACCAATACCGAATCTTTATTTTCTTTATGCCGTACCAAAAGAATAACCAAATAAAAATTTAGGTCATATCTGATAATTAACTCGTGCATAATAAAAGTTCAGTCACAAAGAATTTTTTAAGTTTGCGAAAAACTTATCGCTTCCAGATTCAAGTATGTGTATCATCCTGCGCTGGTGGACCGCACACTGGACGGAAGATAACCTCATTTGTGTCTAAAATATGTGTTTTTACTGTGTGTGTGTCACCTTTTCATTCTCCATCACTCTGCACATCAACGAATGAAGGCAGCATTTTATATACGTTATTAGATTAGTAACTTTTCATTTTATGTGACTCCAGAATTCACAGAATCAGACACTTATCACTTAGTTTTGAAATGTACGTTCTCATCTAACAGTTTATGTCATTAGTAGTTTATAAAATCTTGTTCTTTCGGAACCGAACCACCTCAATACTAATATTTATCACAATCGTGGATCTCATATTTTGCAAATGATCTCCTGCTTTTCAAACCAACCTTTCGTTTAAACAAGCGTTTTCGGCCTCCCTTGTCTGTAGGAAATAAAATATACAGGTCACCTTCCTTCTGTAGTGAATGGGGATTAAATTCCCTGTTGAAACAGGAGCCAGTTAATGCCATGAGAAATAGCTGAATATATCTGTTCACATCCTTCTGACATGAATACAATAAATTTGAACATATAACGGATGAGAAAACTTATCGGGATATTGCAGCGGGCTGTTTCGGAGAGACAAATTTTAAGATTTGCTTTGGTTTTGAAACATAGTCCTAGTCCAAATGTAAGAAAATGGCATTTTTGAGGATATTTTGAAGAACTAAATGCGAAGGAAATGTTTATAAATGCCTTAATACCACGATAATTAGCCGAATATATCTGTTCACGACATGAATACAACAAATGAGAACATATGGCGGATGAGAAACGTATCGGGATATTGCAGCAGGCTGTTTAAGTTTTGCTTTGGTTTGAGACATAGTCCTAGTGCCATGAAGCCTTACTCTTTATTTATATTCCAGATGAAGTAGATTCTTTCCTGTGTTTCTGCATAAACAATTACTGCACGTCTTCTTTCTAAACACACCAATAAAATCTGATTAACATGCCTTTAAAATACACCCCCTACCCAGATCAGAGGCAAAAAACTCATTAAATACACCCAGTTAGACCTAAATTATGACTAAGATCACATTTTTACATTATCCACGACAAAATACATGCCATGGAGATACATTTTATGAAACAGAATTAGATAGAAGTAAAAATATGTGGAAATAGTATGTAATGACTGAAAACAAGACAATGCTGCTGACATTTCTACCTTTGCTATTGGGCGGCCCCCGCACATAGGGGCTTGAAGAAATATATGGGCTGCATGATGCTTCCACGCAGAGCTGAATCCGGCCCGCACACTAGTACTGGCAAACCGCTTAGAGGATCTAAGCCTGTCCAGGAACCGCGGTGTGCGGCGGACCGACCATGCTAATAAACCTTATTGGTTTCATTGGGCGACAGGGCTTGAGATGTCATTTCATCTCAATGTCGGGTAAAAGTCCCACAATATTGGAAGCAACGTCTCCAAAATGACCTTTACAGTGTTGACGGGGACGTTAAACCTCAAATCAAACAAACAAAACCTTTGCTATGGGGAGCTTACCACTCAATATTTCCATAGGCGACTTACCTGCACCCACAAAAAGTACACATACAAATTTTTTATGGCTATTGTCACACCTACATCCCCTATTTAAAAGAAAATTAAATTTTTGAGGATATTTTGAAGACAACACTGCCAAGATATTGTTTATAAATGCCTTAATGCCATGAAAAATATCTGACTACATCTGATCGAATCTTTTTGACATGAATACAATAAATTAGAACATATAACGGATGAGAAAACTTATCGGGATATTGCAGCGGGCTGTTTCGGAGAGACAATTTTTAAGTTTTGCTTTGGTTTGAGACATAGTCCTAGTGCCATGAAACCTTACTCTTATATTCCAGATGAAGTAGATTCTTTCTTGTGTTTCTGCAAATGCAATTACTGCAAGTCTTCTTTCCAAACACATCAAGATATTTGAGCGGGCTGTTTCGGAGAGAGAATTTTAATTCAGTCTTCATTCCATACACATCAATAAAGTAGAAGTAAAACAAAGATCAGGAATTGATACAATTAACTTACTCCACCCATAAAAGACACCAAAGGGAAAGAAATACAAACATTAAGCGACCAGACCATAATGGAAACCTAAACAAAGGAAGGCCATAAGGACAGTTACTTTCCCACAAAATGGCCATATGGCCATCCGAAACCAAAAGACACAAGTGATACACACAGTAAGTAACAAACAACAACATAAATAAATCGCCACAGAAATAAATCGCTGATTAACATGCCTTTAAAGTACACCCCTCCCAAGAACAAAGATCAGAGGCAAAAACACGCCAAAAACACACAGTTAGACCTAAATTAGCACTACCATCACAGCTTTACATTATCCAGGGCAAAATACATGCCATGAAGATAGATTTTATGAAACAGAAATGGATAGAACTACAAATGTGTGGACATAGTATGTAATGACTGAAAACAGGACAGTGATGCTGTCATTTCTACCTTTGCTATTGAGAGCTTACCACTAAATATTTCTAAAGGCGACTTACCTGCGCCCACAAAAACTACACATACAAAAGGAGAAAAAAATCCGCATGTTGATATGCTCCTTCTCAATTTACAGTCAACCATGTTTGTTTACCTTCTAGAACGGAGTAAATACAAATCAACATTTTTAAAGTAGGGGTGACCATATAAAATCAGCAACAATTTATTTGAGCTTGCAGATATATTTATAAAACATGCATCATTTTAATCCCTTTAACCTGTCATTTTCTCACATTGTAATAAAACATGGGATATATACTGGGTCAAAAAAGTTCCTATACCTAAAATTGCTTCTGTTGCCATAGTTTCTTCAGAAGAAAACTACAGGAAATTTGTTATGTTTTGGTAATAGGACTCATTTTTTTGTGCAAAAGCTCCATTCGTTTTTGTTTACCTGAACCCATTATCGTAGAGTATTTCTCTAAACACCCAAGGGGTCACTGTGTGATTTTCGCAGAAAAAATCATGAAAAATGCTATGATTTAACATCCTACAAAATAATTTTACCCAAGATTTCTAGAATTTGCTACATGTTACATTTTATTAGATACCCTTTGCGTCTATTCACAAAAGATTGCACGACCCGCAGAAAAAGCAACCAACTGAAGTTGCTTTTTCTGCGGGTCGTGCAATTTTGTGAATAGACGCAAAGGGTATCTAATAAAATGTAACATGTAGCAAATTCTAGAAATCTTGGGTAAAATTATTTTGTAGGATGTTAAATCATAGCATTTTTCATGATTTTTTCTGCGAAAATCACACAGTGACTCCTTGGGTGTTTAGAGAAATACTCTACGACTGAAGTGGGTTGATTTCTAAGAGTGCCCTCAAATCACCGTGTCATTCTGTCATTCTGTCAGTCTGTCATTCTGTCAGTCTGTCAGTCTGTCATTCTGTCATTCTGTCAGTCTGTCTGTCCGTCCGTAACCCGTTTGTGAAAATTGGTGATAGTGACTTAACCGCTTGGAATATTTAAACAATTTTTGGCATACTGATAAATATCAATGAGATCTAACCAATGAACTTGCGAAATATTACATTCCATTTAGTATAGCCTCGCCGAGGCGAAAAATGTGAAAATTTTCGAACTGCTTCTCCTCGGAAACCGTTGGGCCGATTGAAGTCAAATTTCATATGGAGCCTCTATGGGATGGAAGAAACCAAAATTTGCTCATGGGGTCCAGGTCACATGACCAAAATGGCCGCCAAGCCATATATGGTCTGTCTGTCTGTCCGTCCGTAACCCGTTTGTGAAAATTGGTGATAGTGACTTAACCGCTTGGAATATTTAAACAATTTTTGGCATACTGATAGATATCACTGAGATCTAACCAATGAACTTGAGAAATATTACATTCCATTTAGTATAGCCTCGCCGAGGCGAAAAATGTGAAAATTTTCGAACTGCTTCTCCTCGGAAACCGTTGGGCCGATTGAAGTCAAATTTCATATGGAGCCTCTATGGGATGGGGGAAAGCAAAATTTGCTCATGGGGTCCAGGTCACATGACCAAAATGGCCGCCAAGCCATTTATGGTAAAAACCCTTCAAAAATAGTCTTCTCCAGAACCACTGGGAAGATTTCCACGAAACTTGATAAATACATCTGGGACGTAGGCCCATCATAAATTGCTAAAATGGTGACCCTGGGTTGACCTTGACCTTCTTTGTGCCTAGGTCAAACTTTGAAACATATGCTTTTGTATTGGAAAAGTGAGAATGCATTTTATCCTGCAAACGATTCAGAATACAGTACTGAAGTATAAGATAAATTTTTGCTCCTTACGATAAGGCGCATTTATTGGGGAACCGTTTTAGGTCTAGGTCACATGACCGAAATGGCCGCCATACCCATATATGGTAACACTCATAAAGATAAAAGCATCCGGCGGGTCGTGCACTTCAGCTGAAGCACTGGTTAGGAACTTTAGTTGCATCGGCTACGAGAAACAGGCGATCACGTATTGACCTCCCGTTCTTAGAATTTATGTCAAATGCTGCTTTCAATGGAAATCGGTAGTGCTACATGCTGCATGAATGTTCTGCATTATTTACCTTCTCGATGAACAGTAATGGTGGAAACAAGGCGTTTTATTTAAAAATGGCAAAAATTGGTTGACAGGTATAAGAATAACAACAGTTCGAAAATTGTTATATTTTTAATTGCAAGGGAGATAGTCTGAGAATTTCACCTTGCTTAAAATGCAAGATCGCGAAGTGTTGTAAAGTTAAATTGTTTTCCGTTGTTCAGGGGATAATGTCTTCCATCTTGGACACAAAAGAAACTGTCTGCGCGTGCGCAATGTCCTTTTTCTTGCAACATCGTTCTGGGCACATATTGCAAGACAACTGTGGAGCAGAAAGGTCTGGGCAAGTACAAGTTTGAGCATTCTCTAGCTAAACGTCCGATTCACATATCTACAGTCATATTTAACTCTATAGCTATCTGATATTTTGTGAGTTTCACGTGGAAGTTGGTATAGTTACTTTTTTGACTGAATATATATCAAATAGAAGCAAGTCTGGTGATTAGAACGCAACTAAAAGCTCCGTCCAAAAGTGATAAAACTCGGCACCGCCCACTATCCTGTGCAATGCTACCAATACCGAACCCTTATTTTCTTTATGATGCATCAAAAGAATTGCAAAATGGAAATTTAGGGCATATCTAATAATTTAATCATGCATAATAAATGTTCAGTCACATAGAATCTTTCAAGTTTGGGAAAACGTTATCGCTTTCAGATTCAACAATGAAAGCCGAGCAAACCATATGTTTTTTTTAAAGTGCAAAGTTTACCTCTATCTTGACTGGAACCCAGGTACCGGCTTGCATCAATGTTTCTTCTCCAATGTCTTGGGAATAATTATATCCTAAAATGCTTAGAACTATGCCTAAATAGAACCAATACTCATTTGTATTGCTATTTTCACATCTACACCCCTATATAAAGTAACACAACACATTTTTGAGGAAAGTTTAAAGACAAAACTGCCAAGAAAAAGTTTATAAATGGCTAAATACCACGAGAAATAGCTGAATATATCTGTTCACAACCTTTTGACATGAATACAATAAATCAGAACATATAACAGATGAGAAAACTTATCGGGATATTGCAGCGGGCTTGTTTATAGAACCATCCTAGCCCAACAAGTTAATCCACATGTTGATCCGCTCCTTTCCAAGTTACAGTCAACCACTTTCCCTTATTTTCTTTATGATGCATCAAAAGCATTGCCAAATAGAAATTTAGGTCATATCTAATAATTTACTCATGCATAATAAAGTTCAGTTACAAAGAATCTTTCAAGTATGCAAAAAAATATCATTTTCAGATTCAACTATGAAAGCCGAGCAAACCATATGTTTTTGAAAAGTGCAAAGTTAACCTCTTTCTGGAATGGAACCTAGACACCGGCTTGCATCAGTGTTTCTTCTCCAATGTCTTTGGAACAACTGATATCGTAAAATGCACAGAATTGTGCCTAAATAGCTGCCTAAATAGCACTCTTATAATTTACTCATGATAATAAAAAGTTCAGTCACAAAGTATCTTTTAAGTTTGCGAAAACGTTATCGCTTTCAGATTCAACTATGAAAGCTGAGCAAACCATATCTTTTTGAAAAGTGCAAAGTTTACCTCTTTCTGGAATTGAACCTAGACACTGGCTTTGTGGAATTTTGAAAATACTTGACGGTCACTGCTGAGGCCTAAATGGCCGAAACTAGCTAGTCTGGTCCCAAAAACATGCACACTCCATATTTTCCGTTTCTGTGGTGTATTCCTTGCTTTAAAAGGATAACCCTTTCTAGAACTTATTTGACGTCACTACAGCTGTTATCTGGGAATGTGTGGCCGCCGTAAAAAGTCTCCCTGCCCTACATCATAGTGTAGTTTATATTTTTTTGTCCTTTTGGATCATTGATTCTATTGTGGAATTTCGAAAATACTGGCGGGTCACTGATGAGGCCTAAATGGCCGAAACTTGCTAGTCTGGCCCAGAAAACATGTACACTCCATATTTTCCGGTTCTGTGGTGTATTCATTGCTTCCAAGGGATAATCCTTTCTAGAACTTATTCCATCCGTGTTTCTTCTCCAATGTCTTTGGAACAACTCTATACTAAAATGCACAGAACTATGCCTCAATAGCGCCAATACTCATTTTATGGCTATTTTCACAACTACACCCCATATTTAAAGTAAAAAATGGCATTTTTGATGCAATTTTGAAGACAAAACCGCCAAGAAAATGTTCATAAATGCCTTAATGGCATGAGAAAAATCTGAAAAGATCTGTTTGAATCATTTTGACATGAATACAATAAATTAGAACGTATAACGGATGAGAAAACTTATCGTAGCGGGCTGTTTCGGAAAGACAATTTCTAAGTTTTGCTTTGGTTTGATACATAGTCCTAGTACCGGCCCCGATAGCTCAGTTGGTAGAGTGTCCGCTCCGGGGAACGGGAGGTCACGGGTTCGATCCCGGGCCGCGACTTACCAAAGTCGTTAAAAACGGTACTAGCTGCTCCTCGCTTGGCACTCAGATTTACGGGGTAGAGCTAGGACTGGTCGACCCAGTGTCAGGATAATGTGACTGGGTGTGGTATCATGTAATGTGTTTGGGACATCATACTTCAGTGAGGCAGCAGTATAAAAGTGAGCATTGAGCTCCCTGTCGCAACCAGACACCGTCGTGATATGACTGAAAAATTGTTGAAAGCGACGTTAAACCCGAATTCACACAAATACACACACACACAGACAGACACACAGACAGACAAACACACACACACACACACACATACATACACACACACACACACACAGTCCTAGTGCAATGAAACCTTTGCCTTATATTCCAACAATTTAGAATTTTCCATTTCTGATTTTCACTCTAATGATAAAAAAAAAATTGGAAAGTGGAACGCCACTTTGTTAAAAACAATTCCAGCTCTGCTTCAATTCCACCTCTAAATTCATTCCCAGTTTCTTGGCATAATGACTTTTGTTTTTCATCAGAATATAAAGCAGAACTATTAAACGAATATTTTAGATCTATCTCCACAGTCAATGATGAAAACGTCGAATTTTTAATATAAATGCCAGATTCGGTTATCAAGCATTGCACCACAAGAGGTCGAATCTTTGATTGAACTTTTAAATTCGAATAAGGCTCCAGGGCCAGATGGTATTAGTAGCAAAAATGCTAAAATCTGTAGCAAAAGAAGTATCTGTGCCTCTAGTTACACGCTTTAGTAGATATTGCTGAGCAGGCAAGTTTGCAGAGATCTATAAATATTCAAATGTTATACATTTACCCAAAAAGGGAGATAATTATGATCCTTCGACATTTCGCTCTGTTTCTCTCTTAAGCAACGTTGGCAAACTACCAGAAATAATAGCTTTTAAACACATCTATAACTTTTTAAATGAAAATGATTTACTTTATAAATACCAATCTGGGTTTTAACCCAACCATTCAACAACCTATCAACTTATAGACATCTATCATCACATCTGCCAAACTTTTGATAATAACCAATTTTCTTGTATGGTTTTCTTAGACGTTTCTAAAAGTTTCGACAAAGTGTGGCATAAGGGTCTTGTTTTTAAATTAAAACAAAATGGCATAGACGGTGAATTATTGGAGTGGATTACTGACTAACTTAGTGGTAGGAAGCAAAAAGTCGTTATAAGAAACAGTTCTTCAACCTTAAGGAGTGTAAATGCCGACATTCCTCAAGGGTCTGTTCTAGGCCCCCTTTTATTTTTAATCTACATCAATGATTTATCTGATTCTATGCTTAGCCCTACTAGGTTATTTGCCGACGATAGCTCCCTATTCTGCGCTACAGCTACTCTAAATGGCATTGGGGGTATCATTAACCGTGATTTGCAAATGCTAGTAAATTGGGCATCTCAGTTGTTGATAAAACTTAACCCATATAAAATAGAAGCAATGATTGTCACTTTAAAACCTATTGAATCACTTCCTAATTATCCCCACGTTTTTAAAAAAGTGGGGATATTGTAATCGCCTCCGTCCGTCTGTCTGTCTGTCCGTCTGTCCGTCTGTCTGTCCGGCTATCTCCTCCTTAACCACTGGTCGGAATGTAACCAAATTTGGCTCACAGCTTCCTTACATGATGAGGGCGTGCAACGTCACATTTATTTTTGGCCCCGTCCCCAGGGGCCTTGGGGAGGGGTCAAAAGGTCATATATCAATTAAATTCAATCTCAAAGTCAATTTTATAGATTTTAAAACCAAACTTTGCATAAGTAATGATTAATGATATATGTAACACATATTGGACGAGATTTTGGCTGTGACCCCTGGGTCATGCCCAAGGGGTCGGACTGGGGGTCAGGGGGTCAAAATTCAAATTTTACTGAATATTGTCATATGGAATATCAAATTGAAGGGGGTGATTAGTAGAATACAATACAAGTAAAATTTTGACCCTGGGGTCAGATTGGAGCCCTGGGGGAGGGGTCAAAGGGTCAAAATTTAAGTTTTTGGAACATAGTCATGTGGCATATCAAATTGAAGGGCATGATTAGTAGAATATAATACAGGTAATATTTTGACCCTGGGGTCAAATTAGGGCCCAGGGTGAGGGGTTTTTGTACTTGGCCCCTGTGTAGAAAGCGTGGGGATTTGCGATGGCGCGCCATCGACAGTATTCTAGTATAATATTTGATGGAACTCCCGTGAAATGTGTTACAAATCATAAACATTTAGGTCTAACCTTCAGTAGTAACGGTAAATGGCATTCCTATATTGAGAATATTAAAACAGTGCATCAAAAGTTATTGGCATAATAACGAAACTGAAATATACATTTAGTCGTGTTGCATTAAACCAAATTTATTTATCGTACTTGTTGCCTATTATCGAATATTCATGTGTTGTATGGGATGGCTGTACTGTAGAGAATATTAACTCGCTTCAAACACCTCAGAATGAAGCTGCCCGCATATTTACAGGCTTAACCAGATCAGTTTCTCTGGGCAATCTGGACAGAGAATGTGGCTGGGTGTCACTTTTGGAACGTCGAAGAAAGCAAAAACTTGTATAAATGTATAAAGTAATAGACGGGTTCGTTCCTACATATATATCCGATCTGTTCCTCCTTTAGTGGGAAAAGCAAATGCTTACAATCTCCGAAAGCAAGCAGATATTATCGCTCCTTTCTGCAGGACTGAAATCTCTCGCAAATCTTGTATTCCATCCTCAATTTTAGCATGGAATTCTCTTGACGTAGAATTACATAATTTACCGTCTCATTTAAGTTTTAATTATCAATTGAAAAGGCATCAAAATAACTCGAAAGTCCCATTACACTATAGAATTGGTAACAGATATGCGTCTGCTTTACACTTAAGAATTAGAAATAATTGTAGTAATTTACGTCTTGACTTATATATAAATCACTTAACACCTAGTTTCACGTGTAGTTGCTCTGACGAAGTTGAAGATGCTGATCATTATTTTTTTCGCTGTTCACATTACACTAACGAAAGAGTAATATTTTTCCAATCAACCAGAGCTTTGCATCCAAGGAATATTAATATTCTTTTATTTGGTGATGTTAGTCTGTCGATAGAAGATAACACTCTCATCTTTACAAACATTTATTAAGGATACTAAACGTTTCGCCAACTAGGCTGCTGCTCACTTAGGCCAGCATGACATTTTCATTCCATTTTCAGTTCATTATTTTATCACACTGTTTTTCTTTTAATTAATTATTCATTATCTTATACATTTTTTTTCTAATCATTTTTTTTTCACATCATTTATTTTTCTCATCATCTTTGGAAAATGTGATATATCCTTATTTGTTATATCACTCATTATGAAGTATTCCAAATGTCTCTGTATTTGCCACTATGATGTGCATGTATATTACTGTAATACTGTTTCATAGGGCAGGGCCGTAACTAATGTTCGAAGAACTTGTGGCCCGACCCTATTGCTTGATTTATGATGCAATAAAATATGTTTATACATAAAATATTCCAGATGAAGTAGATTCTTTGTTGCGTTTCTGCAAATGCAATTACTGCAAGTCTTCTTTCCACCACATCAAGGAAAGCTGACTTACATGGCTTTAAAGCTAAGTCACAAAGAATTATGCATCAAAAGAAGTGCGCACTTTTGGGTGATGCAAACTACTTCCCCATTTCTTCACCGGTTGAGCTGAAACTTTGCACATGCATTCCTGGTGACCTGGTGGGATGCCTAACACAATTTTCACGATGGTCCCCACATTGACATCGGAGTTATGGCCCTTTTTTCTAAACAATGCGTTAAAAAATCGTGTGATGCCAACTTCTTCCACATTTCTGCACCGATTGAGATGAAACTTTGCATATGCATTCCTTGTGCGGTGCAGGGGTGCCTAACACAATTTTCACATTGGTCCTGTCATTTACGTCGGAGTTAAGGCCCTTTATTTTCTAAAATATGCGCTAAAAGCTTCCGGGAAGGCTAACACAATTTTCACGTTGGTCCTCTTGTTTACATGTGATTAATGGCCCCTTATTTGCTAAAAAAAATGCGCTAAAAACCTTGTGATGCGAACTTCTTCCACATTTCTTCACGGATTGAGCTGAAACTTTGCACATGCATTCCTTGTTAGAGGCAGGGGTGCCTTACACAATTTTCACATTGGTCCTATCATTTACGTCGGAGTTAAGGCCCTTTATTATCTAAAAAATGCAATGTGCTAAAAAACCTTGTGATGTAAACTTCTTCCACATTTCTTCACAGATTGAGCTGAAACTTTGCACATGGATTCCTTGTGAGGTGCAGGGGTGCCTAACACAATTTTCACATTGGTCCTATCATTTACCTCGGAGTTAAGCCCTTTATTTTCTTAAATATGCGCTAAAAGCTTGTGATGCAAACTTCTTCCACAATTCTTCACCGATTGAGTTGAAACTATGCACATGCATTCCTTTTGAAGTGCCGGGGCGCCTAACACCATTTTCACGTTGGTTCTATTATTTATGTCGGAGTTATGGCCCTTTAGTTTCTAAAAATGCGCTAAAAATCCTTGTCTTTTTTACTTTAACATTGGCCGTAGCTTTCGATTGATATGTTATAGGGGTTTCATATTTCACATGTGCATTCCTTGTCACAAGATCTTTCTAGTGCTAACCTAATTTTTGACCCCGTGACCTTGACCTTGACATTTGACCTACTTTTTAAAAACTTTAACATTGGGCATAACTTTCAATTGGTAAGTGGAAGGGCTTACATATTTCACATGTGCATTCCTTGTCTTAAGACCTTTTTAATGGTACCATTAATTTTTACCTTGTGACCTTGTCCTTTTACCAAGTTTCTTAAAACTTTAACATAGTCCATAACTTTCTATTGGTAAGTGATAGGGCTTTTATCTTTCACATGTGCATGCTTTTTACAAGACATGCCTAGTGGTACCATTATTTTTGACCTCGTGACCTTGACTTTTGACCTACCTTTTAAAAACTTTTACTTTGGCCAAAACTTTTTATTCGTAAGTGGTATGGCTTTCACATTTCACAGGTGCATTCCTTGTCAAAAGACCTTTCTTGAGGTACCATAATTTTTGACCTCCTGACCTTGACCTTGACATTTGAACTACTTTTTAGCTCGCCTGTACGAAGTACATGGAGAGCTATTGTTGTCACCTCGGATGGCGTGCGCGTGCGTGTGCTCGTGCTCGTGCGCGTGCGCGTTAAAGTTTTTCAAATGCTTATATCTCAACAGTCACTCATCACAGAGCACTCATATTTGGAACTTTAGTACCTGGGAGGGTCTTCTGATGTTCAAAGAGAACAGACCCCTGGGGTCATGCCCCGGGGTGGGGCTTGGGGTCAAAATCTAGAACACCTATGTAATACTGTGTTAAAGTTTTTGAAATGCTTATATCTCAGCAGTCACGCATCACAAAGCATTCATATTTACAACTTGGATACCTGGGAGTGTCTTCTGAGATTCCAAGACAACACATCCCTGGGTTCATGCCTGGGAGTTGGGATGGGGTGGGGCTAGGGGTCAAAATCTAGGACAACTTTGTAATTTGTTGTACACCTTTCCCTTATTCTAACAAGTTATAGACAGAATTGGTTATGCATCAGCCAACCAAGTGACATTGGTTCAAGTGTAAAAGGGTGAAGGTCATGGTGACCTATATTTCATGGTCCAGTGATTTTGCCTTTTATCTTGAAGACTATTTGTTGGAGAAATGTCATACCAGGGATATTAGTTCCATGTGACCCCATGATTGACCTCAAAATATATCTAGGTCACTGTGACCTATATTTCATGGTTCAGTGATTTTGACTATTTTCTCGAATACTATTTGATGGAGAAATGTCATACCTGGATTATTAGTTCCATGTGACCCGATAATTGACCGCAAAATATATCTAGGTCAGTGTGACCTATATTTCATGGCTCATCGATTTTGCCTATTATCTCGAATACTATTTGATGCAGAAATGTCATACCTTGATTATAAGTTCCATGTGACCCCATAATTGACCCCAAAATATAACTAGATCAGTGTGACCTATATTTCATGGTTCAGTAATTTTTTCTTTTATCTCGAATACTTTTTGATGGAGAAATATCATACCTGGGTTATTAGTTCCATGTGACCCCATGATTGACCTCAAAATATAGCTAGGTCAGTGTTACCTATATTTCATGGTTCAGTGATTTTGCCTTGATAATATCTTGATTATTATTTGATGGAGATATCTCAAACCTGGGTTATTAGTCCCATGTGACCCCATGCTTGACCTCAAAATATGTCTAGGTCAATGTGACCTATATTTCATGGTTCAGTGATTTTGTCTATTATCTTGAATACTATTTGATGAAGAAATGTTACACCTGGATAACTTATTCAATGTGACCTAATTATTGTCCACAAAATAAATCCAGGCCATTGTGACCTTTATTTCATGGTTCAGTGATTTTCCCTATTATCTTTATCATTATTTGATGGAGAAATGTCATACCTGGGTTATTAGTTCCATGTGACCCCATGATTTACCTCAAAATATATCTAGGTCACTGTGACCTATATTTCATGGTTCAGTGATTTGCCTATTATCTTGAATACTTTTTCATGAAGAAACATCATGCCTGGATTATTTATCTCATGTGACCCCATGATTGACCTCGAAATTATGTCTTGGTCAGTGTGACCTAAATTTCATGATTCAGTGGCTCTGCCAAATTGAATACTATTTTTTTTAGAAACTTCAGTCCTGAATTATAAGTTCCATGTGACCAGATGATTGACATGGAAATATATCTTGGTCAGTGTGACCTATTTTCATGGTTCATTGATTTTGCCTCATAATTCATACACATTGTGATTCTGAAATGTAATATTTGGCATATATGTTCCCTGTGACCTGATCACTGACCTCAAAATGTATCTAGGTGTGTGTGACCTATATTTCATGGTTCCGTAATTTTACCTTGTATCTTGAAGGCGCGAAACAGGCGAGCTATGCTGTCGCTGTCTGGCGACAGCTCTTGTTAAAAACTTTAACATTAGCCATAACTTTCGATTGGTAAGTGATATGGCTTTCATATTTCACATGTGTATTCTGTGTCACATGGCCTTTCCAACGATCCCATATATTTTTAACTTGTGACCTTGTCCTACTTTTGTAAGGCTTGAACATTGGCCATACCTTTCGATTGCTTTTTGATACTGCTTTCATATTTAACATGAGCTGTCCGGGGGCATCAGTGTTTCACAAACACATCTTGTTGAAAAGTGCAAAGTTTATCTCTTTCTGGAATGGAATCTAGACACTGGCTTGCATCAGTGTTTTTCTTCTCCAATGTCTTTGGAACAATTCTATCCTAAAATGCACAGAAATATGTCTAAATAGCACCAATACTCATTTGTATGGCTATTTTCATACCTACATCCCACATTTAAAGTAAAAAAATAACATTTTTGAGGACATTTTGAAGACAAAACTGCCAAGAAAATGTTTATAAATGTCTTAATACTACGAGAAATAGCTGAATAATTCTGTTCACAACCTATTGACATGAATACAATAATTAGAACATATAACGTATGAGAAAAAACTTATCAGGATATTTCAGCGGGCTGTTTCGGAGAGATAATTTCTAAATTTTGCTTTTGTTTGAGACATAGTCCTAGTGCCATGAAACCTTACTCTTATATTGCAGATGAAGTAGATTCTTTCTTGTGTCTCTGCAAATACAATTACTGTAAGTCTTCTTTCCAAAAACATCAACAAAAACTGATTTACATGCCTTTAAAGTACACCCCCTCCCCAGAACATATATCAGAGGCAAAAACTCGTCAAATACACCTAGTTAGACCGAAATTAGCACTACCATCACATTTTTACATTATCGATGGCAAAATACATGCCACGAAAACATTTTATGAAACAGAATTGGATAGAACTACAAATTTGTGGAAATAGTATGTAATGACTGAAAACAATACGGTGCTGCTGACATTTCTACCTTTGCTATTGGGAGCTTACCACTAAATATTTCCATAGGCGACTTACCTGCACCAACAAAAACTACACATTCACATTTTATGGTTATTTTCACACCTACACCCCTTATTTAAAGTAAAAAAATGACATTTTTTAGATATGTTGAAGACAAACCTGCCAGGAAAATGTTTATAAATGCCTTAATGCCATAAGAAATATCTGAATATATATGTTCGTATCCTTTTGACATGAACACAATAAATTAATATATACAACGGGTGAGAAAACTTATCGGGATATTGCGGCGGGCTTTTTCTTAGAGACGAATTTTAAGTTTTCCTTTCAGGGTTTGCAAAATGCCGGCAAATATGAGTATTTTCAATGCCGGTTGCATTTACCGGTTAATACCGGCAAATACTGGAAAAATGCCGGCAAATACCAGAAAATGGCATTTTCCATCCTGGAATTAAAACAGAACCATATACTCAGCAGTGATATATGGGCATTTTCAATAATACAGGTTACATTATACTTAACTCTGGTATCTGTTTATTTGTCACTATCTAAATTAATTATATAATATGTAATTAATAAAAAGGCATATTTTGAACGTGCCACAGTACTAATCTGTTTACTGTCACCTTGACTAATCGTTTAAAGTCATATAAAACATGACATCCTTTAGTCCATCCTTGCCCTTGGCTATCCTGTGCTCACTTGAATAAACTTGTGCTCTCTTGAATAAACAAGGTCTTGAGAGTTGTTGTGTTAGTAATTTAGTCAGTTTCCAGGACATTTGTCCCCAGGACGTTTGCCCACCCCTCTCCCCCCCCCCCTTCCCATGAAAAAATGTGTTAACGGACTTTTTTCGCTCCCCCAGTTTAAAATACCGGCAAATACTGGACAATGCCGGCAAATACCAGAAAATGGCATTTTCCACCCTGGAATTAAAACAGAACCATATACTCAGCAGTGATATATTGGCATTTTCAATAATACAGGTTACATTATACTTAACTCTGGTACCTGTTTATTTGTTACTATCTAAATTAATTATAAAAATGTAATTAATAAAAAAAGGCCTGATTGAACCTGCCACAGTACTCATCTGTTTACTGTCACCTGGACTAATCGTTTAAAGTCATATAAAACATGACATCCTTTAGTCCATCCTTGTCCCTGGCTATCCTGTGCTCACTTGAATAAACTTGTGCTCTCTTGAATAAACAAGGTCTTGAGAGTTGTTGTGTTAGTAATTTAGTCAGTTTCCAGGACATTTGCTCCCCCCCCACCCCCCCGCCCAGGACATATGCCATCCCCAAGGAAAAATGTATTAACTGACTTCTTTCGCTCTTCCAGTTGAAAATACCGACATACCGGATATTCCCCCACTGCTTATTTTTGGTATGGACATTTGCCCACACCCCAGTGCTTTTTTTCAGAAAGGGACAATTGCACCCCCCCCCCCCACCGATTCAAACTGGCCATAAACCAAGAAGAAAAATCAGTTTATTCATTTATACTTATTGAAAAAAATGATAACAGCAGTTCTTTTGACTCCAGCTATGTATATTATAAAGTACAAGTACTAGGAAGAGAAGATGCAAAGTGCTAGTGCCACAGTTTTTAGAGGTGCCATTATAGCACACAGATGTGTTGTCGCAATGGATGCAATAGAGTTTTCAATGTTTATTATTTTACTTTTTTGCACAAAATATACATGTAGGTTGTGGTTACTCCTGGAGGTAGTTCTAATGATGTTTGCGAGCAAAAATATGGAAAATATAGAAAATAAATTCACCATGATTACTGTCAGTGCTTATGCTAGTCAGTCTAATGTCATAAGCACGTTTTTGTGAAGTAGATAAAATTCAAGGGACTTAGTGAAGCCTACAAGTGAGTTTTAGTTTTACGTCCCACCAACAGCTAAGGTCATACGGAGACGGGACCTCGGTTTAAAGACTCATCCGAAAGTCTGGAGAATCCCGGGATCGATCCTGCAATCCCTGGTTTACAAGGCGAGTAGCGTAACCACTGCACCACTGAGGCTTCTAGTGAAGCCTACAAAGATGTTTTATTAAACAGGTACATGAATAATTGATTTCTAACAATTACGTCTATTTAAATGGAATTCAATCAAAGTAGAAGTAAAACAAAGATCAGGAATCAATACAATTAACTAACTCAAAAAATATTAAATGTCCATTGCCCTCAGCCCGATTGACAGTGCTGCTGACATTTCTTCCTTTGCTATTTGGAGTTTATCACTAAATATTTCCACAGGCGACTAAACTGCAACCACAAAAACTACACATACAATTGTTTTTGGCTATTTTCACACTACATCCCAATTTAAAGTAAAAATGACATTTTTGAGGGTATTTTGAAAACAAAACTGCCAAGAAAATGATTCTAAATGCCTTGAGAAATATCTGAATATATTCAACATATTCGAATCATTTTGACATGAATACAATAAATTAGAACATATAACGGATGGGAAACCCTATTCGGATAATGCAGCAAGCTGTTTCGGAGAGACAATTTTTAAGTTTTGCTTTGGTTTGAGACATAGTCCTAGTGTCATGAAAGCTTACTCTTATATTCCATATTCTGTCTTGTGTTTCTGCAAATGCATTTTCTGCAAAGTAGAAGTAAAACAAAGATCAGGAATTGATACAATTAACTTACTCCACCCATAAAAGACACCAACGGGAAAGAAATACAAACATTAAGCGACCAGACCATAATGGAAACCTAAACAAAGGAAGGCCATAAGGACAGTTACTTTCCCACAAAATGGCCATATGGCCATCCAAAACCAAAAGACACAAGTGATACACACAGCAAGAAACTAACAACAACATAAATAAATAAATCGCCACAGAAGTCTTCTTTTCAAACACATCAATAAAAACTTATTTACATGCCTTTAAAGTACACCCCCTCCAAAGAACAAAGATAAGAGGCAAACACTCATCAAATACATTCAGTTAGACCTAAATTAGCACTACCATCGTATTTGTACATTATCCATGGCAAAATACATGCCATGTAGATACATTATATGAAACAGAATAAGTTAGAACTACAAATGTTTGGCGACTTACCTGCACCCACAAAAACTAATATAAAAATGTTTATGGCTATTTTCGCACCTGCACCCCCTATTTAAAGGAAAAACCTACACATTTTGGGATTTTTGAAGACACAACTGTCAAGAAAATGTTGCAAATGCCTTAATGCCGTGAGAAATATCTGAATATATCTGATCGAATCCTTTTGTCATGAATACAATAAATTAGAACATATAACATATGAGAAAACTTATCGGGATATTGCAGCGGGCTGTTTCGGAGAGACAATTGTGAAGTTTTGCTTTGGTTTGAGGCCTAGTCCTAGTGCCATGAAACCTTACTCTTATATACCAGATAAAGTAGATTCTTTCTTGTGTTTCTGCAAATGCAATTACTGCAAGTCTTCTTTTCAAACACACCAAGAAAATCTGATTTACATGGCTTTAAATTTCAGTCGCAAAGAAAGATGCATCAAAAGAATTGCCAAATAGAAATTTAGGTCATATCTAATAATTCTCTTGTCATATTTAAAGTTCAGTCACAAAGAATCTTTCAAGTTTGCGAAAACGATATCGCTTTCTTTAAACTATTAAAGCCGAGCAAACCAAATGTTTTTGAGAAGTGCAAAGTTAACCTCTTTCTGGAATGTAACCTAGACACCGGCTTGCACCAGTGTTTCATCTCCAATGTCTTTGGAACAATTCTATCCTCAAATGCACAGAATTGTGCCTAAATAGCACCAATACTCATTTTTATGGCTATTTTCACACCTACACCCCCTATTTAAACTAAAAAAAATGTTTAGGATATTTTGAAGACAAAACTGCCAAGAAAATGTTTATTAATGCCTTAATGCCATGATTAATAGCTGCATTCATCTGTCCACAACCTGTTGACATGAATACAATAAATAAGAACATATAACGGATGAAAAAAATTAACGGGATATTGCAGCGGGCTGTTTAGGAGAGACGATTTTTAAGTTTTGATTTGGTTTTAGACATAGTCCTAGTGCCCTGAAACCTTACTCTTATATTCGAGATGAAGTAGATACTTTCTTGTGATTCTGCAAATGCAATTACTGCAAGTCTTCTTTCCAAACACACATGTAAGTATCGACTGAAACAGGACAGCGCTGCTGACATTTCTGCCTTTGCTATCGGGAGCTTACCATTAAATATTTCCATAGACGACTTACCTGCGCCAACAAAAACTACTTATACAACACTTTTCAAAGCTTGCTTGTTTATAGAACCATCCTAGCCGAACAAGTTAATGAGAAAAATCAACATTTTGTACTGCTCTTTTTCAAGTTACAGTCAACCATGTTTTTTACCTACTGGAACGGAGTAAATGCGAAAAACATTTTTAAAGGAGGGTTGACCATATAAAATCAGCAACCATTTCTTTGAACTTGCAGATATATTTATAAAACATGCCTCATTTTAGTCCCTTATACTTGTCACTTTCTCACATTGAAATAAAACATGGGATATATATCCAATGGAAGCAAGTCTGGTATTTAGAACGCAACTAAAAGCTCGGTCCAAAAGTGATAAAACCCGGCACCTCCCAGTATCTAGTGCAATGTTACCAATAACAAACCCTTATTTTTTATTATGATGCATCAAAAGAACTGCCAAATATAAATTTAGGTCATATCTAATAAATTTACTCACACACAATAAAAGTTCAGTCACAAATATACGAAAAAGTTATCGTTGTCAGATTCAACTATGAAAGCCGAGTTGACCATGTTTTTGAAAGCGCAAAGTTTACCTCATTCTGGAATGGGACCTAGACACAGGCTAGCATCAGTGTTTCTTCTCCAATGTCTTTGGAATAATTCTATCGTAAAATGCACAGAATTATTCCTAAATAGGACCAATACTCATTTTCATGGCTATTTTTTTCACCTACAAGCCACATTTAATATAAAAGATGATATTTGTGAGGATATGTTGTAGACAAAACTGCCAAGAAAATGTTTATAAATGCCTTAATGCCATAAGAAACAGCTGAATTTATCTGTTCATATCCTTTTGATATGAATACAATAAATTAGAACATATACCGGATGAGAAAACTTATCGGGATATTGCAGCGGGCTGTTTAGGAGAGACGAGTTTTAAGTTTTGCTTTGGTAGGAGACATAGTCCTAGTGCCATGAAACCTTTCTCTAATATTCCAGATGAAGTAGATTTTTTCTTGTGTTTCTGCAAATGCAGTTACTGCAAGTCTTTTTTCCAAACACATCGATAAAACTGATTTACATGGCTTTAAAGTACACCCCGCTTCCAAGAACTACCATCACATTTTTAGATTATCCATGGCAAAATAGCAAACATTAATGACAGATATGGTCTTTTGAAAACGGTCTTAATACTGAATAGCGGGTTCGTCTCTTTTATCGGAATACATAGCAATGAATTATATAGAAAATAATTTGGGAATGTTAAAACCGGTCTAAATAGTGGAGTGGTCCTAATATAGGGGTGGTCTTTAAGCGGAATTCTACGGTAGTATGTAATGACCGAAAACAGGACAGTGCTGCTAACATTTCTACCTTTGCTATAGACCACTAAATATTTTCAAAAGGCGACAATAGTAACCTTTTACCTGCTGCCACAAAAACAACACATTCAAAACTTTTCAAACCTTACTTGTTAATAGAGCCATCCAAGCCCAACCAGTTAATGAGACAAAAACATGTTGATCTGTTTACCTACTAGAACGGAGAATCAGAATTGTTTACCAGTGGATGGATAGGTGCGGTTGGATGGGTGGGGTAGGTTGGGGAAAGGTAAATACAAACCAACATTTTAAAGGAGGGGTGACCATATAAAATCAGCAACAATTTCTTTGAGCTTGCAGATATATTTATAAAAACATGCATCATGTTAGTCCCTTATACCTATCATTTTCTAACATTGAAATGAAACATGGGATTTATATCCAATGAAAGCAAGTCTGGTATTTAGAAGGCAACTAAAAGTTCGGTCAAAATGATAAAATAGAAGTAGAGGCAATGATCAGGAATCGATACAATCAACCCATAGCTCCCATCAGAGACACCAAAGGGATAGACACACAAACATGCGACAACAGACCTAATGGAAACACCAACAGCGGAAAGCCAAAGGGAGAGTACCTTCCCACAAAAAGGTCAATAGGATATCCAAAATAAAATTACACAAACGACACAAACACCGAAAGACAAACCATAACAAAAATAAATCGCGACAGAAGAGCCGCATTGGAACGGTCAGCGGAAACGAATTCCACTGTGGGGCTTTAATCGATTTTACGTGGCCACAATCATCTCCCTTATTTCCATTGCGATTTAGACAAATAATTTGTTCAATCCACATGAAGGCCTCCTAACTCATCAGTGCAACATCTCCGTAAACACAAATAATCAAACATCTACAGAGCTGAACCAACGGTGAGGACTCGACAGCTAGGAAACCACTGAAATGCTGGAGCAAAAGAAAACCAAGTTAGACTCCGATGGGCCCGACCAGAGATAGGGCATCAGGCATCAGCCAACATTACCTTGAATTAGATCTCGATAATTCCCAATAAGCCTGTACACAGGAACCGTCATAGAAGCTGAGACCTGATCCACCGGCGTGCAATTAAAGAGGGAAGCAAAGTTGTCAACCGTGATTGGGTTAACTACCATGCATGCAGTCTGTCGTATAACATTTATGTTGTACCCAATCATTTTATATCGAAGAATGATTTTACGAAATTGGGTGCTGAAGTAATTGCGGTTATATATTTTTCTGAATTTGTATACTTAGTCACCATAAAATTTGGGTTCCGATAGACCTTGTTGCAGAAGAGATTTAAGTCCAATATTGAATTTTGAAATTAAATCAGAATGACGTCTATACAATTTTGAAAAGGATTTGCGTAGTTTAAGGTACCGATAACCCTGATTAAGAAGTTTAGGCGTAAACAATTTATTACGTGTGTTGAACTCGGTTACATGACTACACACTCTGGCAAATCGAATTAATTGCGAAATATAAACGCCATAGGATGGCGCTTGAGGATCATCACCATCCAAAAAAAGGAAAATTTACAATCTCAAAATCAAAATCATCGCGTTTATCATAAATTTTGCACGAAACAAACCCATCTACAATAGATAGATGTAAATCCAAAAACGGGGCCTCGGTATCAGAAGAATTTGCTTTATTTAACTGAAGTTCTGGGGGGTAAATTTGACTGATCAAACCAACGAAATAGGTATTATCAATATTTAATAAATCATCCAAGTGTCTAGAAGTGAAGCGAAACGATTCAATGATTTCAGACTCGTTTTCAGCAGAAAGGGACATCATGAAGTCTCTCTCATAACAAAACAAAAAGGAATCAGCCACAAGTGGTGCGCAATTAGTATCCATCGGAATACCCACAATTTGTCTAAATAACTTAGTACCAATACTTATGTAAATATTGTCAAGTAGAAAGGTGAAAGCTTCACACAAATTCTGACATGACCATAAAGTATGATTTTTATGCTCTTCAGAATTGAAACAAGCATTTCTTACATTACATGCAAGATTGAGGGAGTCTTCCCTATGAAATGTCCATTCAATTAAATCATTAAGTTTTTCTATTATAAGATTATGAGCAAGTGAAGTGTAAAGGGTAGAAAAATCATAAGTAGACAGACTTGAAGCACGAAATCGCCTGGATTTCAATTTATTTAAAACTTCATTAGAATTTTTATAGACCAAAACTTTTTGATGGCAGTCAAACATGAAGTTAATAATTTGGAGATTTCAGTGGTGGTACAAGCGCTTGAATTTGCTAGTAACCGTGCTTCATATGGTCTTTCATTAAGTTTATGAACCCGGCACCTTCCAATATTTACTGCAATGCTACCTATACCAAACTCTTATTTTCTTTATGATGCATCAAGAGAAGTGCATAATAGAAAATTGATGAAGTGTTTGTGCAAATATAATTAATGCAAGTCTCCTTTCCAAACAGATCTATAAAAACTGTTTTACATGAGTTTAACGTACCCCCACCTACACACACTCCTCCCAGGAACATAGATAAGAGGCAAAATGTAATCAAATACACCCAGTTAGACCTACATTATTGAATTTCGCCGGACAAATTTACTTCAAATCTGGACCCCCAAAATGTTAAAGATTAAAGATATTTGTAATAATCCTTAAGAATGGAGCTTAAAATTTTATTTGATACTAATCTTAGTAGATTCTGACCACCCAAAATTGAGATATTAGGGATGACACACCACTACCCCCAACATTCAGGACACAATCAGGGAATTTTCCGGACAAGTAACTTAAAAAAATGTATTTTAATATAATGTTTTACATCGGAGCTTGAAATTTTATTTGATACTAATTTCATTAATTTCTGACCATCAGAAGTGGAGATATTAGGGATAACGCACCGCTACCCCACATTTCCCGGACTTTCCCCGGACATTTCCATGATAATTCCATGATAATTCCAGGACATTCAGTGTGCATCCCCAAGTAGACCTAAATAACCACTACCATCACAATTTTACAGTATCTTTGTCAAAATACATGCCATGAATATACATTTATGGAACAGAATTGGATAGAACCTACAAATGTGTGGAAATTGTATGTAATGATTGAAAAGGGGACAGTGCTGCTGACATTACTACTTTTGCTACACCAAAACCTTTATTTCTTTGTGATGCATCAAAATAATTACCAAATAGAAATTTAGGTCATATCTAATAATTTATTCATGCATAATAAAAGTTCAGTCACAAAGAATCTGTCAAATTTGCGAAAAAGTTATCGTTTTAAGTTTCAACAATAAAAACCATGTTTTTGAAAAGCGAAGTTTTCCTATTTCTGGAATCCGATACAAAAATAATCCTTTGCAGTCCATTCGCAGAGTATGTTTGGAATATGTCCCAGTGAAATAACCGGTTGCATACCCTTTGCAAGTGCTTTGCAACAGATTGGTGCAAACATTTTGCAAGCATATCTCTGCCACTACAAAGAGATTGCAAACACAAAATGCTTTTAGCACACTGTAAAAGTTTCGCAACCAGTATATCTGACATTTTTCATACGTGAAAGCTTTGCAAACAGTGACTTAAACTCATTTGGTTGGATCAATTAACAGGCTTACCTCAATAGCAGTCTGCAAACAGTTTGCAAACTTCAACTCTGATTTTTATTCAGGTGCAAAGCTTTTGCAAATAGTTACTTTGAAAGTATTTCTTGCAAGTGTAATGGCAAATGTTTTGCTGTCATTTAAAAGTATATATTTCATAAGTTCTGTGGAATTAAATGCAAAACATATTTTCATAAGTTCTGTGGAATTAGATGCAAACTAGGGATTCAAAATTTGATCTTTGTGGGACTTTTACCCGATATTGAGATGAAATAACTTCTCAAGCCCTGTCGCCTAATGACACAAATAGGGTTATAAGCGTGGACGGACCGACTCGCACCGCTTTGCCTGGGCAGGCTTAAATCCTCTATGCGGTTTACCAGTACCCGTGTGCGGGTCGGTTTCAGCTCTGCATGGAAGCATCATGCAGCCCATCTGTTTCTTCATCTGCATATCGGGCATTACAATACAACATTTATAACGATAAAATGTAAAACAAATTTAATAACCTCACCTTTTATATCCAGAATGATATTTTATTTTTTGGTTGTTTTTCAATCTATGCAAAGAACAACTCAGGGTCATCAACTGAGAAAATTATGTAGTTCTTAACCAATAAATGCTGCATGCCATGGTTTGATGACTTCAGAAGTTTTTTAAACATTTTTGAAAGTTGTTTTTTTTTTTTTAAATTAAGTTTCTTTGTCAACACATTTCTACTTCCGGTACTGGATCGCGTTACTCCAAAACCGCTCTTCGTTCGCTGCATAAAATAGTCCAAAATGAACACTGAAAAATTAATTTTGCAGGCATGGAACGTCTTTCAAAATATTTCAGTTTTCGGGACTTTATACGGATTGAATATAAATTGGCACAAAAAGGCGATTTCTGAAAAGAAAACAGTACTCTGGGACTATTTTCGTACGCGCTTTCCGATGATATTTATGTTTTACTCTTTTATCCATGAGTTTCTAAAAAGGACTCTTCTCGCTTTAAAGATATTCTTATAGAAAGGGATTTCTGATTAGTTCACTGGAATGATGACAAACAGTGTACATGTAGATTATGCCGAGACGTTCTAGCTACGTGACGTCTTATCAGGATCTACATGGTTTGTATAGATACAGTGTATTTCTACCTCGGCATCTGCACCGGTCTACAGGGTTAAAAGGGTTAGCTTATCAGTTACCAACTAAATAACCCTTTACTGACCTACAATTCGCCTTCTTTCGAGAGCTCTAATAACAAAACACGTGTTGTAAGCTGTGAGTTTTAAATCAAGTTCCGTACTTTAGCGAATAGTGAAGACACCGATCAGACGCAACATTCTGTTGCCTCTAATCTACCTTAACTGTTTCAGAATGTCCCTGAATTGAAACAATTAATTGGCATTTATGGGTTAATGCTTTTAGGATCCCGTTCAGGTTTGAATAAACGTATTTTAATTCGGCTTAGGTAAACGCGGCGTCTGATCAGGGTTATAATGTCTAAATCAAATGGTTTTAAATTGTTCTGTTTTGTCAAGTTATTCTCCTTTTTATGTCCCGAGGCCAGAAGGTACATAGTTCCAAGCGGCTGCAAAACGTATGTGCATCGTCGTATAAATGCGGCGTTGCTAAGATATCATGTGCCCGCTAGGAGAACTTCTCTGTAAGATTATTAGCAGATATGTACTGAGCTAATTTAGAAATTTATGGTTTGACCATGAAGAAATTGGCAGACACGTTTATCTGTCTTTCTTCCGTTTTTTCTTCGTTGGGGTAGTTGAGTGAGGCAATGGCGATGTGTATCTCGTGTCACTGGGAAGTCCAGCTGGTATCGACCTACACTTGGGCAACATCTGCTGTCCTTGCAGCAGGTAACGGTAGAGTGGGGGAGTGTTGTTATTTCTTCTGTTTCTACACTTCCATTCATTTTCCTCTTTCTCCTCTGTCCCGCACTTTCATCTTTACAACGGCCCCCGCCCTTCGGGGCTTGAAGAAATATATGGGCTGCATGGTGCTTCCACGAAGAGCTGAAACCGACCCGCACTCGAGTACTGGTAAACTGCTTATAGGATCAAAGCCTGTGCAGGCAAAGCGGTGCGAGTCGGCTCGTCCATGCTTATAAACCCTATTGGTTTCATTGGGCGGCAGGGCTTGAGATGTCATTTCTTCTCAATGTCGGGTAAAAGTCCCACAAAATTGGAAGCAACGTCTCCAAAATGACCTTCAGTGTCGACGGGGACGTTAAACCTCAAATCAAACAAACAAACAAACAAATCATCTCCTCTGTCTCTTCTATCTCTTCCCCCCTTTCTCTTAGAGAAGACAAAAATGATCCACTAGGGTTGACCTGTCGTTAAACTCGAAACAATCGATGAACATTTTTTTTTTACTTTGTCGAATTGTTAACCCTCTCTAGGTTACTGGTGACACGTCAAATGACATTCATACACCAGGACCTGCGATATGGGAAGTTTGTCTCTAGATTTTTTTCAACAAAATATCTAGATAACTGCTTGATCTACGGCTAACGTTGTTATATAGTAATTATTATTCATAAATCAACTTTCCTCGGTACTTTCAGTACTTTGATTATCATCTACTAGCATATAGGTGGCCTAGACCATTTGAATACAATTGTTGTGACTGGGGTTGGATGGGGTGGAGGTGTTGTGGTGAGGGTAGGTTGGGGTGGGCTGGAGTAGGGTACGGTAGGGTAGGTGGATGGGGTGGGTGGGATAGGGTAGGGTAGGGGTAGGTGGGGGTTGGGATGGGCAGATAGGGTAGGGAGGGGTTGGAATTGGTAGGGTAGGCAAGTTGGGGTTGGGTGGGTTAGGGTGAGGTTCTGTAAAGAAGGGTAGCTAGGAAGATACTGGGGTAGGTTGGGGATGGGTAGGATGGGTGCATTGGTGTGGAGTGAGGTAGGATAGGTTGGGTGGGGAGGTGTTTGTGTAGTTAGAGTACGGTAGCTAGGTGGGTGGGGTTTGGGTAGGTGGGGTGGGTAGGTTGGGGATTGATGGGTGGGGTAGGATAAGGTAGGTAGGTAGGGTTGAATTGGGTTATGGTGGGTGCCTTTCAGGATTGGGTGGGGTAGGGTAGATGGGTGTAAAGTAGATAAGGTGTGGTTGGGGTAGGTGGGTTGGATATGGTAGGGTAGGTAGGCTTGGGTCGGGTGGGGATGGGGGAGGGTGGGTTAGGTGAGGTTGGTAGGGTAGGGAAAGTAGGGTGGGATTGGGGCAGGAAGGGGTAGGTAGGGTACATTTGTAGTAGGCAGGGTAGGGTAAGTAGGGTGGTGTTAGGATAAGTGGGGTGGATAGGGTAGGGTAGGTAGTTGACGTTGAGTGGGGTGGGTGGTGTAAGGAAGGGTTTGGTAGTCGGGGTGATTTGTGGTTGGTTGGTTAGGGTAGTTAGGTCGGGGTTTAGGTGGGTTTGGGTTGCTTTAGTAGGGTAGGTAGAATGGAAAAGGGGTAAGGTCGATGCGTCGGGGTGGGGTAGGGTATGGTAGATGGGATAGGGTAGGTAGGTAAGGGTAAGTGGAGGTGGGGATGGGGTAGGGTGGGTGCGGTGGGTAGGGTAGGTAGGGTGGGATTGTGGTAGGTAAGGGTAGGTAGGGTGCATTCAAGTATGCAGGGTATGGTAAGTAGGGTGGATTTTTGTTGTTGTTGTTGTTGTTGTTGTTGTTTTCTTTTTTGTTTGATTTGAGGTTTAACGTCCCCGTCAACAATGTAAAGGTCATTTTGGAGACGTTGCTTCCAATTGTGTGGGTCTTTTACCCGACATTGAGATGAAATGACATTTCAAGCCCTGCCGCCCAATGAAACAAATATGGTTTATAAGCACTGGACGGGCCGACTCGCACCGCTTTGCCTGGGCAGGCTAAGATCCTCAAAGCTGTTTACCAGTACTCGTGTGCGGGTCGGTTTCAGCCCTGCGTGGAAGCGTGATGCATCCCATCTGGTTGGGGTAAGTGTGGTGGATAGGGTAGGGTAAGTGAGTGAGAGTTTGAGTTTTACGTCCCACCAAGAGCTAAGGTCATACGGAGACGGGTGGGTAGGGTAGGTGGATGGCGTTTGGCGTGTGGGTGGTGTTAGGAAGGGTAGGGTAGGTTGGAGTGATTTGTGGTTGGTGGGGTAGGTTACGTAGGTTGGGGTTGGGTGGGGTTCAGTTGTGAAAGTAGGGTATGTAGAGTGGAAAAGGGGTAAGTAGGGATGGGGAGGGTTGATTCGTTTGGGTTGAGAAGGGTAGGGTAAATAGGATAGGATAGGTAGGTTTGGGTAAGTGGAGGTGGGTAGGGTAGGACAGTTAGTTGGGTTGGGTTGGGTGGGCAGTGGTAGAGTTAAGGTTAGATAAGTTATTGTAGGTATGGTGAGATTTGGGTAGGTTTGGGTGGACGGGATGGGTGCATTGGCATGGGCTGGGTAGGTTTTGTGGGAGTGGTGGTAAGTAGGGAAGGTAGTTGGGGTTAAGTGGGCATGCGTTATTAACCCATTCTGAACCAAATGGAATCTCCAATTGTTTTCATCACGAGTCATTTCAAAATTTTAGAAGCCTCTGTGGTATAGTGGTTATGATACTCACCTGATAAATCAGGGATCGCAGTATCAGTCCAGGGCTTCGCCAGACTTTCAGATGGTTTCCAGTGAAATGTTTAATTCGCTGCAATTCCATTGGAATTCTGGTGAGCAAAAAACAAGTCCACTTGAATTCCACTGAAGAATCAGAGGAAAAGTATTCATGTGAAACAATAAATATTTTGAGGTGCTTAAATTACACTTAAGATTATACAAAAGTGTAATTTGCGCAAATTTTATGAGTTTTGGCATCATTTCATAGGGATGCAAGGGTTTTTGTTATACCTACATTCGTTTTACATAACGTAGTGGAAGCATTATAACTGAAGTGCCAACCAAAGTGATGATGTAACCAACAAGTGACATCATCATCATGTGCTCATGTGGGAACCAGCCTTGGAGCAGCTTCCTTTTTTCCTGCTGTTTGCCAGTTACCCTTTTAGGGGTTTCAGGTACACGATGGGTATAGAGTATGTACATTAAGGTCTGAGCTTCCTCATTTTAACTCATCTGTCACGTAGTAACATGATGAGCTTTTGTGACTGATCAATGTCCATCGTGCGTCATGAGTCTGTCAGTAATTAATTTGGCACCCGCATGTCGGGGCTGGAAGAAACAGATGGGCTGCATGATGCTTCCACGCAGAGCTGAAACCGACCGCACACGAGTACTGGTAAACCGATTAGAGGATCTAAGCCTGCCCAGGTAAAGCGGTGCGAGTCGGACCGTCAATGTTTATAAGCCATTGGGCGACAGGGCTTGAGATGTCATCTCAATTGCGGGTAAAAGTCCACAAAATTGGAAGCGACGTATCAAAAATGATCTAAACAGTGTTGACGGGGACATTAAACCTCAAATCAACATTGCCTCTTGGAACAACAATGGTTAACCCTTTCAACGCTAAATCCCGGTACAGATACTTATGCAATCCGCGGCATCTGATCTGGGTCTTCACTGTTTGCCAAACCCACAACATATCCAGTCTAGATTTCACAGATACCTCTCTTACATGTATGCAAGACTCTGATCTCTTAGAGGAACAAATAATATGGCAATAATTTGGTCGATAGTTTGGCATTCTTCCTAAAGTTACTAAGCAGAAAAGCGCTTCAGTACAAAAGCCTTGTGGTTATATCTCCGACTTTTCGTCGGAATTACTTTTAGCTCACCAGACCAAAGGCTTCCAGGGAGCTTATAGGACAGGCAGTTGTCGGTCGTCATCCGTCTATGTCGTCTGCGTCAACACTTTCAAACGGCATCTCCTCTGAAACCACTGGGTCGATTGGGCCCAAATTTAATCTGCAGTATCCTCGGGCTGGGGGATTGAAAGTTTGTGTTTTTTATGAAATCGGTTCTTTAGTTTGGTTGCTATGGCAACTTATAATGGGGAAAATTGAAAAATGGCATTTACTGCCAAGTCACTGCAGCTATTTTGACAAAACTTTTATAGAAATAGTCCTTGAGTAGACTTCTCTCAGCAATATGCTTTTACGCCAACAGGGGGGGGGGGGGTCCCCCAGGTTGTGCTGGCGCCATGTCTTACACCCTCTATATCATATTCTTGTTCCTTATGATAAGATACATTCAGTGACGCCAACCTGGGGATCCCCCGAGATGTGCCGGGGTCATGCCCCTCCACCCACTATTTCAAAAAAGGTCCACTACCTCGGAACCCTTTCAGATCCCCACCCCTAAACCATACATATTCTTGTTCCTTATGACAAGACGCATTTATTTGCACCAACCTGGTTGTTTCCTTGGTTGCGCCGGGGCCTTGCCCCAGCCCTCCACTTCACAAAAGGCCATATATATCAAAAACAATTCAGATCTTTACCCCTCAACCATATAGATACTTGTTCCTCATGGTAAGGCACATTCGGTGACATCCTAGGGTTCTCCCGGGTCATGCCCGGGCCTTACCTCAACCCTCTCCTTCACAAAAGGCCTTATATCTCAGAAACTGTTCAATGCCCCACACTTAGAAGCCTCCATAGTGTAGTGGTACGGTAATCGCCTTGTTTACCTTGGATCGCAGTCTTTAAACCGAGTCTTTAAACCGAGGCTCCGTTTCCGTATGACCTTAGCTGTTGCTGGGACGTAAAACTCAAAACACTCACTCACTCAAAGCCCCACACCTAAACCATAAGTATTCATCTTCCTCATGATAAGACGCATTCAATGACACCAGTTTGGGAGTCCCCTGGGTGTCCGGGCCATGCCCCAGCTTTACTTCATTAAAAGCCATATACAGTGTATCTCAGATATCCTTAAGATCCCCAACCCTAAACCATACATGTTCTTGTTCCTTATGATAAGACTCATTCAGTCACACCAACCTGAGGTGTCTCTTTGTGCTGCGGCAATGTGCCCTGCCCCTCCATGTCATAAAAAGGCCATATATTTCAGAAACTATTCAAATCCCCACCCCATAATCATATATGTTCTTGCCCCTTATCATAAGCACACCAACTTGGAGGTGGGCCGGTCACAGGGGCCATTAATCTCCACCCCACTTCATAAAATGGCCTCATATCTCAGAAACCGTTCGGATTCCCATTCCTAACCTTATATATCCTTGGTCCTTATGATAAGATACATTTAGGAACAACAATCTTGGGTTTTCCTGGAATTGACAGGGAATGCCCAAACCCCTCCACTGCTTAAGAGGCCTTATATCTCCGGCCTTACATATCCCCACTGCTTAACCATATATATTCTTTTCCTAATGATAAGTCGCATTTAGTGATACCAACCAGGGCTTCACTGGGTCCATGCCCCATTCCTTCTACTCCATAAAAGGCCTAATGTTTCAGATACTGAGTCCACATGGATGCTTCTTCGGATAATGGGGTATATTTGGGAGACTTCATATTTAATAATTGGCAGATTAAAATGATATCATGTTAAAATACATGGTTGCCATTGGGCAGTGCCCATCAGTCCTCTCAGCCCCCGCCCATCGGGACTTGAAGAAATATATGGGTTGCACGATGCTTCCCCGCAGAGCTGAATCCGACCTACACACGAGTACTGGTAAACCGCTTAGAGGATCTAATATGTTCTTGAAAGGGTTATCATTTGGAAGCAAGGAATACACCACAGAACTGGAAAATGTGGAGTGTACATTTTTTCTGGGCCAGACTAGCTAGTTTCGGCCATTAAGGCCTCATTAGTGACCCTTAGATATTTTAAAATTCCACAATGGAATCAATGACCAAAAGGACAAGAAAATATAAACTACACTAGGCCTGCCCAGACAAAGCGGTGTAAGTCTCGGACCGTCCATGCTTATGCACCCTATATAGTTTCATTGGGCGACTGGGCTTGAGATGTCATTTCATCTCAATGTCGAGTAAAAGTCCCACAAAATTGGAAGCAGCGTCTCCAAAATGATCTTTACAGTGTTGGCGGGGACGTTAAACCTCAAATGAAACAAACCACCTGTCGTCTGGTGAGCACAGTGGTTCATGGGCCTCTTTTTTTATAGAAAATAGCCGCAGTGGGTCAGAGTGTTTCATAAGAGGTTTATCTTGGCAACCAGTGAAGCGGCCCCCACCCATAGGGGCTTGAAGAAAGTGATGGGCTGTATGATAATTCCACGCAGAGCTGAAACCGTCCTGCACACAAGTACTGGTAAACCGATTACAAGATCAAAGTCTTCCCAGGCAAACCGTTGCGAGTGTCGGACCATCCATGCTTATAAACTATATATATGCTATTGGTTTCATTGGGCAGCAGGGCTTGAGAAGTCATTTCATCTCAATGTGAGCTAAAAGTCCCATAATTTCAAGCAATGTCTCCAAAATGACCTTTACAGTTTTAGTACTGTGACAATGTGTGTGTGTGCGTGCGTGCGTGTGCGTGTGTGTGTGTGTTTAAACAATAAAGTCCCTGATCATATGCTACATTCTGCATGATCTGATTTTACTCTGTCAAAGTCCTATATTATTGGGAATTCCTGCCTTCAGTGGATTAAAGGTACAGGTTTTTCCCGTTACATGACCTTAGAGAGTTAACTAGCCTGTACAGTGGTGATTCAAATGAGTTTCTTTAAGGTATGATTAGAATCACGGCACACATTATTCGTCATTCCTATGCGCATGATTTATAATGTTATATTACACCACAACCTCATTATAACACTATTAATGGGGTCCAAAGCAGAAACGGTATAAGTTAAACAACCGTGCTATATCCAAACAAAAATGTGTAGATTATATAGATAAATGACCATTTTTTGGTTATTTTTCTATATAATCTATACATTTTGGGATCGATCTTAAAACCGTGTTATATGCGAAAGCGTGTTATAATGAACCGTGCTATAATGATGTTATGTTGTACTTACATTTGACATCCCTTATCCCGCTGAACAAGACAATCCCTACATTGGCAAACGGGTTAGCTCCAGATAAGCATCTGATCAGGATCTTCACTGTTCATCATGCAGTTTGTGAATTTAACAGATAGATTATATCAAGCATATAGAAAGAAGAGAAATTCTAATTTCAACTTAACATTTTAAAAAGTGTAACAAGATGCCAAAAATACATTTCATACAAAATTTCCCGCTAAGCATAATCTGATAACAACATGTTTTCCTTTCATTTATTTATGTATTTATTCCTTTTTTCTCTTTATACCCATGAGATGATATACCATACCAGTAGGTGTCATTTTCAATAAACAGTAATTATCTTCAATTGTCATAGACATGATATGTCTTATTGAAGCACTGGTCCTCCTGTATTTTGTCCTCAAATTATACCCCTGGTCCTCTGGAAGACTTGGTCCTCAGTCCTCTTGTCCGCCAGTAAAGGTCCTCAAATTATACCTTCCCCAATTTTGCAAGACTTTAACACAAAACTGAGATGAAATGACTGCTAATATCTCAAGCCCTGTCACTCAATGAAACCAAAAGACCCGTATGCATTGGACGGTCTGATCCCACCACTTTGCCAGGGCAAGCTTAGTTCTAAGTGGTTTACCAGTACTCTTGCGCAAGCAACCATCCTTTTAATACTCGGAAGAGGGTTGAGGATTATATAGCGTTATATATATAGCGTTTATAGCGTTATATAGCGTTTAAACGAAATCCAATAATGCACTATTAATTGACGGCACTAATTTTAGCATCCTGCAGCATGGTTGTGACGTACGAAATGCGTGTAAATGCATTTTCTGACAGGTGATTTGTGTATTTCACCTATTGTTTTCATGTTCAGAGGTCTCGTAGTTTATCACCGACTTCTGAGAGTTCAACGTTCAAGCGTGACAAGACTAGTCCATGTTTTAGGGGAAGCAGGTTTCGGATTTCTTTTTTTTTTCACAGGATTTTAAAATTATAAATAAGTTTTTATACGCCCGTTTTGAAAAAAAAAAAACGGTCGTATTATGTAATGGGGTCGGCGTCCGCCCGTCCGTCCGTCCGTCCGTAATCGTTTTCGTTTCCGGATAACTCCTACAGTTTTCATCCGATTGACCTGAAACTTTGTAGATAGTAAGACTATGATGTTGACATGTGCGTAAAGTTTCAAGGTTAACCATACACTAAACATTAATAAAGTTATGCCCCTTTGAAAATTGCGGTAAACATTTTCGTATCCGGATAACTGTTTCTACAGTTTCCATCCGATTAACCGGAAACTTTGTAGATATTAAGGCTATGAGGTGGACATGTGCGTAAAGTTTCAAGGTTAACCATACACCAAATAGTAATAGAGTTATGTCCCTTTGTTGGCTTATGCATTTTGGCTATAGGGGAACTTTGTGAACAAATAAGCTGGAAAACTGATTGAGCTAGGCTCATGATATTTGGCATACATTTTGGGTCTAATGTGTAGATGATCTGGTTAATTTTTGACGTAATTCCGGAAATATTTAACGGAGTTATGCCCCTTTTTGGCCTTATGCATTGTGGCTATAGGGAAACCTTGCAAACAGAATATCTGGAGTACCGCTTGAGCTGGCTCATGATATTTAGCATACAGTTTGGGTCTAATGTGTAGATGGCCTGATTATCTTTTGACCCTATTCCGAAAAATTTTAACCGAGTTATGCACCTTTTTCGACTTAAGCATTGTGGTTATGGGGAAACCTTGTGAACAACATATCTGGAGAACCGCTTGAGCTAGCTAGGCTCATGATATTTGGCATACAGTTTGGGTCTAATGTGTACCTGACCTGAGTAACTTTTGACAAAATTCCGAAAAATATTTAATGGAGTTATTCCCCTTTTTTGGACTTATGCATTGTGGCTATAGGGAAACCTCGGGAACAAAATATCTGGAGAACTGCTTGAGCTAGGCTCATGACATTTGGCATACAGTTTGGGTCTAATGTGTAGATGACCTGATTAACTTTTGACAAAATTCCGAAAATATTTAATGGAGTTTTGCCCCCTTTTATACGCCCGTTTTGAAAAAAAAAACGGTCCTATTATGTTATGGGGTTGGCGTCTATGTTATGGGGTTGTCCGTCCATTCGTAAACGTTTTCATTTCCGGATAACTCCTGCTACAGTTTTCATCCGATTAACCTGAAACTTTGTAGATAGTAAGACTATGAGGTGGACATGTGCGTTAAGTTTCAAGGTTAACCATACACCAAATATTAATAGAGTTATGCCCCTTTGAAAATTGCGGTAAACATTTTTGTTTCCGGATAACTCCTCCTACAGTTTCCATCCGATTAACCTGAAACTTTGTAGATACCAAGACTATATATATACTACTCAAAGTTTGATAGGGATCACTTTTTATATACAAAATTTTGCACTGAAAATTTAAAATTTCTTGACAGAATTTGTACTGGGTATCTTAAGCAGAAACTCGTGTGCAGTTCAGTACTCATAAAAGTGCACACTTCTCACACTTCGCAGATGAATTCATGCACCCCCCCAAATCTTGCCTAGCACTGCTTTCCAACAGACCAATCAAACTTGTCAGTGTTCCTTTATCAAGCGTAATAAGGACTTCATTTGATTTGTGAAACACTAAAATGCGTAGGGGACAATTACAAAACCGTCTGAGCCCCGATGAAAATTAATCGTGGCGTCGGAATGTTGGAATCTGGCGTCACTCAACGTCGTGTTGCTGGAATTCTAAATGTGTCTCAGAGCATGGTTTCCCGAATGTGGAGTCAGCATCTTACCCACGGAAATCCTTCACACAGACACGGCGGGGTCGAGAAAGGGCTACAACTCAACGTCAGGGACGTTTCTTGTTGATTCAGTCTCGACGTCAACGGTTCCTGAACGCTACACGTTTGCATAACGAGCTTAGGAACCAAACTGGAGTACGAATTTCTACACAAACTGTCAGAAACGGGCTCCACGAGTTTGGACTTAATGCTATGAGGCCTGCTGTACGTGTTCCGTTGACGAGACAGCACGTGCTAAACCGGTTGGACTTTGCCCGAACTCACGTCAGGTGGACGGTTCGTGACTTGACGCCAGTACTGTTTACTGAGGCGTCCAGATTCTGTCTAGACTTCACTTATAAACATCAATTAGTGCGGCGAATGTCTCAAGAGCGATTCGATGACTTGAATGTGGCAGAGCATGATCGCTATGGAAAGGGGTCAGTCATGGTTTGGGCTGGATAAGCGTGAACGGTACAACTGACTTGTACGTCGTTGAAAACTGAACGTTAATGGCAGTGAAGTACTGTAATGATATTCTTGATGAGTTTGTGAGACCATATGCAGATGCTATCGGCCCGGACTTTATTCTGATGGACGATAATGCCCGTTCCAACAATGCCAATGTCACTGATTCCTATCTGGAACGTGAGACAATCGTTCGTATGGACTGGCCTGCTCGGTCATCAGACTTAAATCCGATTGACCTTGCGCGGGACATGCTACACCGTGCTGTTTCAGCCCGACCTGTGCATCCGAGGACTTTACAGGAGCTCAAAGATGCATTGGTTGCTGAATGAAAGCTGATTCCACAAAATCGGATACAGACTCGGATTACGAGCATGCGCAGGCGATGCCGTACTGTAATTGGTACCCGTGGACGCCATACACGTTATTAGGCACGTTTGTCTAAACAAATTTGGAAATTTGTGAAAAATCAGTTGTCCAAATTTCTTCGTGTTACGGCAAATTTTGGGGGTGCCAAGACGGTTGCTGTTGTCACGCTTGAATGCAGTACCAGTTGACAAAATTAATCACAAGGTTTTGTGAAGGATACGTTTTCTATCATTATGTATCGAATTTGGATTCAAGTGATTAATTCAACCAAAATTTTTTTTGCATTAAAAAAGTGATCCCTATCAAACTTTGAGTAGTATATGATGTGGAGATATCGGTAAAGTTTTAAGGTTAACCGCACACCAAATGCTCCTTTGAAAGTTTGGGTAAACATTTTCATTTCCGTACAACTCCTCCTACAGTTTTCATCCAATTAACCTGAAACTTTGTAAATAGTATTACTACGAGGTAGAGATGTGCGTCAAGTTTCGAGGTTAATCGTACACCAAATATTTAAAGAGTTATGCCCCTTTGAAAATTTCGGTATACATTTTCATTTCCGGATAATTCCTCCTCCAGTTTTCATGTGATCAATCTGAAACTTTGTAGATAGCAAGACTATGATGTGGAGATATGCGTAAAGTCTCAAGTTTAACTGTACACCACATATTTATAGAGGTATGACCAGCTTGTGATCAGCGTATCTCCAATATCCTTTGAGACATGATGGTACTTGTCCAGAAATACATGAGCTTAGGCAGGCAGGCATGTCATGCACAAGAACCACAGTTCTGAGTGCCCTGGTTTTTTAGTTATCTCCCCTGACAGTATAATCTAACTGCAATACTTTTGTGATATATTGCTGGTTTAATTCCGGTGCACTTTCTATTGGTGAACAATCTTCTGAAGGCCATATTGGCTTCTGGCTGGGGGATTTGCCGTCTCTTCCGATGACTATTTTTGTACCAGAAACCCCAAAATGAGCAGTTGGCAAACAGTGTATGCCCAGATCAAACGCCGCCGAATGCGGCGTCTGATCTGGGCGTGCACTGTTTGCAAAACTTTCAGCCAGTATCCAAATAGATTTTGAAGAATACACTTAATTTTGAAATGGAGTCCTGCTATATAAGGAGCATGATTGCATTTGCTACTGAAAGGGTTAATCAATGTTATGGTCCACCAACTAATAATAGAGTTATGCCCCTTTGAAAAATTCTGTAAACATTCTGTTTTCCGGATAACTCCTCCGACATTTAAGATCTGATTATGTTGAACTTTACTTTTGCTCCAGCATTTCAGTGGTTTCTTGCTGTCGAGTCCTCACCGTTGTCTCACCTCTGTGGTTCTTTGATTTTTGTGTTCACGGAGATGTTGCACTGATGAGTTAGGAGGCCTTCATGCGGACTGAACAAACTATTTGTCTAAATCGCGACGGAAGTAAGGGCGAGGATTGTGGCCACGTAAAATCGATTTAAGCCCCCCCAGTGGAAATCATTCCACTGACCGTTCCAAGGCGGTTCTTCTGTGGCGGTTTATTTATGGTGTGTTTTGTTACTTAATGTGTGTATCACTTGTGTCTTTTTATTTTGGATGGCCATATGGCCATTTTGTTTTTGTGGGAAAGTAACTGTCCTTATGGCCTTCCTTTGTTAAGGTTTCCATTATGGTCTGGTCGCTTAGTGTTTGTGTTTCTTTCCCTTTGGTGTCTTTGATGGGTGCAGTAAGTTAATTGTATCGATTCTTGATCTTTGTTTTACTTCTACTTGACATATAGTAAGCTGTAGTGAAGTTAGATATGTTCTATAAAAGGGTTATCCTTTGGAAGCAAGGAATGCACCACAGAAGTGAAAAATATGGAGTGTACATGTTTTCTGGGCCAGACTAGCTAGTTTCGGCCAATAAGGCCTCATCAGTGACCCTCAGATATTTTCAAAATTCCACAATGGAATCAATTATCCCAAAGGACAAGAAAATATAATCTACACTATGATGTAAGGCAGGGAGACGTTGACAAGTGGCTAGCATGATGCAGTATTAATCTCAGTAAAACTATATCTGCCAATGTAAAATCCCAACTGAAGGCGACTTACCTAAAACACGGACTAGTCCAAAATTTAAAAGTGCAGTCACGTCTGACTGCGTTTTGAAAGACTATAAAATTCCGTTTTGTGGTTTCCAGTACATTTTTGTTCGGTTTTATGGTCCTCTCAAGATCGTTTTACTTATCTCCAGCCTGTGCGCGAAAACGGAGTACCCGGAGAAAAACTACCTGTCCTCTACATCTCACATATGGCCCGAGCAAGGCTTGAACCACAGCGTTGAGAGGCTTAGTGAGTCAGCGCTCTTACCAATTTGGCCACGAAGGCTTGGACATTTAATTTTTTTCACATCTACAGAAATGATCCCAAGATTTCGCTGGCCCCCGCCAATCGGGGCTTGAAGAAATAGATGGGATGCATGATGCTTCCACGGAGAGCTGAAACCGACCACACACGGGTACTGGTAAACCCCTTAGAAGATCTAAGCCTGCCTAGGTAAAGCGGTGCGAGTCGGTCCGTCCATGCTTATAAATGCTATTGCTTTCATTGGGTGATAGTGCTTGAGATGTCATTTAATCTCAATGTCGGGTAAAAGTCCAGCAAAATTGGAAGCACCGTCTCCAAAATGACCTATACAGATTAGACTGCTTCTTCTCAGTCTAAGATTGCCATTTTACCTGCATCTTTGGTCTTTAATCTGAATGTCAGATCTGCACATGGAAAAACACACAGTGTATATTTCTTTCTAAAAGATGGATGCTGGGTAAGACATTTTGAAATATTCTTATGTTTCACCCAGAAAATAGGATTCAGCGTTGATAATAATAAAAGTAATGAAAACAGCAATAATAATGCAATTAATTATACAAAAACTTTGATTTACAGCCGTAAACAGTCCCAATGTATGAATCAATTGACCTGTCAATTAACACTGTTCTATACTCTGTCAAAAAAGTAACTATACCGACTTCCGGGTAAATTCCAGCAATTATCCGGTAGCCATTCAGCTAAAGATGGCTGTAAACATGCAAATCGGACGTTTAGCTACAAAATGCATTAATTTGCGTTTGCCCATAAAATTCTGCACAAGAGTTGTCTTGCAAGATGTGCCTAGAAAGGTTTTGCAAAGAATTCGGAATTGCGCATACGCAGATGATCATTTTGAGTCTCACATGAAAGACCATTCCCATTGAACATCGAAACTCACACCACCTTTACAATATCTCATGATTTGCACTACAACCAAGGCTTTAATTTGTGAAATTCTCAGATTATCTCCCTTTCAATTAAAATATAGCAATTTTCAAACGGTTGTTATTTCTATACCTTTCTTTAAAAAGCACTTTGTTGCCACCATTGCTGTTAATCATGATGGAAAATAATGTAGAAAATTCATGTAGCATGTAGCACTATGAATTTTGACTTTCTATGGAGATTCCATTGAAAGCAGCATTTTGTACACAGCTTCAGAGAATCGGAGCCCTATACGTGATCGTCTGTTTCTCTAAGCTAAGTGAACTAAAGTTCCAAATCGTTTGTGAATAGACACACATTGTATCTAATTGAAGGCTACATGTATCAAATTTTAGAAATCTTATGCGAAATGTAATTTTTATGGTGTTAAATCTAGGCTTTTGTAATGCTTTATTCTGCGAAATTGTCACAGTGACCCCTTTGGTGTTTAAACCAATAGCATAGGCTGGCGAGCTTACATAAACAGAAACTGTTAAGGATTTTGCACGGAAAAATGAATCCTCTAACAAAAACAAAACAAATTTTTTGTATTTTTCATTTGTAGTAACTGTGGTAACTGAAGCATTTTTATGTATAGGTACTTTTTTGACTGAGTATATAAAACACCAAGAGTGAGTGAGTGTTTCAGTTTTACGTCCCACCAACAGCTAAGGTCATACGGAGACGGGACCTCGGTTTAAAGACTCATCCGAAAGTCTGGAGAAGCCCGGGATCGAACCTGCGACCCCTGGTTTACAAGGCGAGTAGCGTAACCACTCGACCACGGAGGCTTCTGATAAAACACCAAGAACTTAACCTTTTGTTTGTTTTGATTTGAGGTTAAAAGTCCCCGTCAACACTGTAAATGTCATTTTGGAGACGTTGCTTCCAATTTTGTGTGACCTTTACCAGACCTTTGGATCAAATGACTTCACAAGCCCTGCCGCCCAATGAAACCAATAGCATTTATAAGCAACAATATATATCCTCCGACTCGCACCGCTTTGTCTTGCAGGCTTAGATTTTCTGAGTGGTTTACCAGAACCCGTGTGCGGGTTGGTTTCATCTCTGTGTGCAAGCCTCATGCAGCAACTGTGTTTGGTGAAGCCCTGATTGGCGGGGACCGAGAACTTGATCTGTAAGATGCCAGTCTAGACAATTGTCGTCTTGTTGATATTTCAAAACTCATTTTTTTTTTTTTTTTTTTTTTTTGCAAACAGTGTGGACCCAGATTAGACTGCTCCTCTATGTTCATGGGTCCACAATGTTTTCCGGGATTTAAAAAAAAAGGTATTTTTTAAAAAGTTTGCAAGAAGATTCGGCAGACGACATAAGCAAGCATACGACATTTTCAGATATATTTTTGTCCCGGCACTTTGCGGGTCAAAAGTATGGTGTGTACAGTATTCTGGGCCAGACTAGCTAGTTTCGGCCAATTAGGCCTCATCAGTGACCCTCAAATATTTGCGTGAATTTAGTCGGTGAAATGAAACCTTCATAAACCACACTTTATATAGACAAAACCATGCAGGGTTTTCAATATGTTTCTTATTTCGGTTGTGAATACTCGTTAGGGCCGTAGGTGTAACGTAATAAAAGTGGACCGTGAAAAAAGGAGACATTTCCGCAACTCCGCAAGCGCGTTGCTAAGTGGGCGTTAACCGATTTTTAAGGCGGGGCTTACACGATAAACAAATCAATAGTCACATTTTCAATCCTCCTTGGAGAAGCCTCCGTGGTGCAGTGGTTACGTTACTCGCCTTGTAAACCAGGGATCGCAGGATCGATCCCGGGCTTCTCCAGACTTTCGGATGAGTCTTTAAACCGAGGTCCCGTCTCCGTATGACCTTAGCTGTTGGTGGGACGTAAAACTAAAACTCACTCACTCACTCAATCCTCCTTGGATGAACTATTGCCCAGCCGCCAAAAAATCGGACCAACGTCGGGTCGACAGCGATACGACGTATCAACGTCGTTTCGCTCTCAGCCCCATATTGGCCGGCTATTGCGTAATAGCTGGGAAGTATACGATAAACCATGCAATGAAAGTTTCACCTCTGTCACTGTTACTGGCATTTTGCTCTTGAACAGCAGTTGTCAATTTCTGGCGTAAGAAGGTGCAGTGTGCTGGTTAACTGCTAACGTATAAGCCTGTCAAGAAAATGTGGGGATAGGTAAACTGACCCGCTCAAAATGACCTGAATGGTGTTGACAGGGCCGTTTAACTCCACTGCAAACCAAAAAAAATGATCTTTTTTTTTTTATTAAAAGTCTATCTCTCCCTCTGTTTAGTTTGGTATAACACTTCTCTGAGTACTTCTCTAATCCATCTGGGAGAGGAATTATGATTTTGTTACCTCGAAAATTGTGTACAGGTGCCCCCCCCCCCCCAAAGTATCGGTGCATTTTAAAAGTAACATTAACAACGAGAAGATCCTGCATATGCTGTAGTATAACGAAACATCCTCACCCTGAATAATGTAGACGAGCTATTGATCAGTACGCATGAGAAACCCTAAATTTCCAGCCAGTGTGGAAAAGAAGATAGACGTATAAAAAGGAGATAAGGCATCAATCCGTGAAAAAAGGGGCAGGCGTGAAAAAGGAGACATAAAGAAATACAAAGAAAAGGAATGCAAAAGAAGATGTGCTTGAAAAGGGTTGAAAAGGTACCAGTCGGTGAAAGAAGATGTGCGTGAAAAGGATAATCACGAAGAAAAATGTACACTGACGTGATAGAAAAATAGATAAGGAACCAAACAGTGAAAAAAGTGGACAGGCGTGAAAAAGGTAGACATAAAGAAATACAAAAAAAAAAAGGAATGAAAAAAGAAGAAAGCGTGAAAAGGGTTGAAAATGTACAAGTCCGAGAAAGAAGAAGATGTGCGTGAAAAGGATAATCACGAAGAAAAATGTACACTGACTTGAAAGAAAAATAGAAAAGGCTTTAATCCGTGAAAAAAGTGGACAGGCGTGAAAAAAGTAGACATAAAGAAATACAAAGAAAAGGAATGAAAAAAGAAGATGTGCGTGAAAAGGGTTGAAAAGGTAACAGCCCGTGAACGAAGAAGATGTGCGTGAAAAGGATAATCACGAAGAAAAATGTACACTGATGTGAAAGAAAAACAGATAAGGCAACAATCCGTGACAAAAGTGGACATGCTTGAAAAAAGTGGACATTAAGAAATGCGAAATAAAGGAATGAAAAAGATGGATGTGCATGAAAAGGGTTGAAAAGGTACCAGTCCGAGAAAAAGAAGATGCGCGTGAAAAGGATAATCCCGAAGAAAATGTAGACTGACATTAAAGAAAAATAGATAAGGCACCAATCCGTGAAAAAATTTGACAGGCGTGAAAAAAGTAGATATAAAGAAATACAAAGAAAGGGAATGAAAAAGGAAGATGTGCGTGAAAAGGGTTGAGCAGGTACCAGTCCGAGAAAGAAGAAGAAGTACGTGAAAAGGATAATCACGAAGATAAATGTACACTGGCGTGAAAGAAAAATAGATAAGGCAACAATCCGTGAAAATAGTTGACATGCGTGAAAAAGTGGACATAAAGAAATACAAAGAAAAGGAATGAAACAAGAAGATGTGCGTGAAAAGGGTTGAAAAGGTACCATTCCGTGAAAGAAGAAGATGTGCGTGAAAAGGATAATCACGAAGAAAAATGTACACTGACGTGAAAGAAAAAAAAATAAGGCAACACTCTGTGAAAAAAATGGACATGCGTGAAAAAAGTTGACATAAAGAAATACAAAGAAAAGGAATGAAAAAAGAAGATGTGCATGAAAAGGGTTGAAAAGGTACCTGTCCAGGTAAAAAGATGTGCGTGATAAGGATAGCCACGAAGATAAATGTACACTGACGTGAAAGAAAAATAGATAAGGCAACAATCCGTGAAAAAAGTGGACATCGGTGAAAAAAGTGGACATTAAGAAACACAAAGGAAAGAAATGAAAAAGATGTTCGTGAAAAGGGTAAAAAGGTACCAGTCTGGACATAAAGAAATACAGGTGTGAAAAAGAAACAAAGGAAAGGAATGAAAAGCGTTGGAAAGGTACTAGACCATGAAAGCAGATGTGCGTGAAAAGGATAATCACGAAGAAAAATGTACACTGACGTGAAAGAAAAACAGATAAGGCAACAATCCGTGAAAAAGTGGACGTCCGTGAAAAAGTTGACATAAAGAAATACAAAGGAAAGGAATGAAAAAAGAAGATGTGCGTGAAAATGGTTGAAAAGGTACCAGTCCGTGAAAGCAGAAGATGTGCTTGAAAAGGATAATCTCGAAGAAAAATGTACACTGACATGACAGAAAAACAGTTAAGGCACCAATCCGTGAACAAGTGGACATCCGTGAAAAAAGTGGACATAAAGAAATACAAAATAAAGGAATGAAAAAAGATGGATGTGCTTGAAAAAGGTTGAAAAGGTACCAGTCCGTGAAAGAAGAAGATGTGCATGAAAAGGATAATCCCGAAGATTAATGTACACTGACATGAAAGAAAAAAAGATAAGGCAACAATCCGTAAAAAGTGGACATCCGTGAAAAAAGTGGACATAAAAAAATTCCAAATTAAAGGAATGGAAAAAGATGGATGTGCGTGAAAAGGGTTGAAAAGGTACCAGTCCGAGAAAGAAGAAGATGCGCGTGAAAAGGATAATCCCGAAGAATAATGTAGTCTGACGTGAAAGAAAAATAGATAAGGCAACAATCCGTGAAAAAAGTGGACAACCGTGAAAAAAGTGGACATAAAGAAATAAAAAAGGAAAAGAATAAAAACAGAAGATGTGCGTGAAAATGGTTGAAAAGGTACCAGTCCGTGAAAGCAGACGATGTGCGTGAAAAGGATAATCACGAAGAAAAATGTACACTGACATGAAAGAAAAAAAGATCAGGCAACAATCCGTTAGAAAGTGGACATGCGAGAAAAAAAGTGGGCATAAAGAAATACAAAAGAAAAGGAATGAAAAAAGATGCGCGTGAAAAGTTTTGAAAAGGTACCAGTCCGTGAAAGAAGAAGATGTGCGTGATAAGAATAATCACGAAGATAAATGTACACTGACGTGAAAGAAAATAGATAAGGCGACAATCTGTAAAAAAGTGGGCATCCGTGAAAAAAGTGGACATTAAGAAACAAAAAGGACAGAAATGAAAAAGATGTGCGTGAAAAGGGTAAAAAGGTACCAGTCTGGACATAAAGAAATACAGGCGTGAAAAAAGTAGACATAAAGAAATACAAAGAAAAGATATGAAAACAGAAGATGTGCGTGAAAAGGGTTGAAAAGGTACCAGTCCGTGAAAGAAGAAGATGTGCGTGAAAAGGATAATCACGAAGAAAAATGTACACTGACGTGAAAGAAAAATAGAAAAGGCAACAATCCGTGAAAAAAATGGACATGCGTGAAAAAAATGGACATAAAGAAATACAACGAAAAGGTATGAAAAAAGATGTGCGTGAAATGGGTTGAAAAGGTACGTGTCCTAGAAAGAAGAAGATGTGCGTGAAAATGATAATTTCAGAAGGAAAATGTAAACTGACGTGAAAGAAAAAAAGATAAGGCATCAATCCGGGAAAAAAGTGGACAGGCGTGAAAAAAGTTGACATAAAGAAATACAAAGAAAAGGAATGAAAAAAGAAGATGTGCGTTAAAAGGGTTGATAGAGGACCAGTTCGTGAAAGCAGAAGATGTGCGTGAAAAGGATAATCACGAAGAAAAATGAACACTGACGTGAAAGAAAAATAGATAAGGCAACAATCCGTGAAAAAAGTAGACATGCGTGAAAAAAGTGGACATAAAGAAATACAAAGAAAAGGAATGAAAAAAGATGTGCGTGAAAAGCGTGGAAAAGGTACCTTTCCGTGAAAGAAGAAGATGTGCGATAAGGTTAATCACGAAGAAAAATGTACACTGACGTGAAAGAAAAATAGATAAGGCAATAATCCGCGAAAAAAGGACATCGATGAAAAAAGTGGACATAAAGAAATACAAAGGAAAGGAATGAAAAAAGAAGATGTGCGAGAAAAGGTTTGAAAATGTACCAGTCCTTGAAAGCAGAAGATGTGCGTGAAAAGTATAATCACGAAGAAAAATGTACACTGACGTGAATGAAAAACAGATAAGGCAACAATCCGTAAAAAAGTGGACATCGTGAAAAAAGTGGACATAAAGAAATGCAAAATAAAGGAATGGAAAAAGATGGATGTGCGTGAAAAGGGTTGAAAAGGTACCAGCCCGAGAAGGAAGAAGATGCGCGTGAAAAGGATAATCCCGAAGAATAATGTAGTCTGACGTGAAAGAAAAATAGATAAGGCAACAAGCCGTGAAGAAAGTGGACATTCGTGAAAAAACAGGACATAAAGAAATAAAAAAGGAAAATAATAAAAACAGAAGATGTGCGTGAAAATGGTTGAAAAGGTACCAGTCCGTGAAAGCAGACGATGTGCGTGAAAAGGATAATCACGAAGAAAAATGTACACTGACATGAAAGAAAAAAAGATAAGGCAACAATCCGTTAAAAAGTGGACATGCGTGAAAAAAGGGGCATAAAGAAATACAAAAGAAAAGGAATGAAAAAAGATGCGAGTGAAAAGTGTTGAAAAGGTACCCGTCCGTGAAAGAAGAAGATGTGCGTGATAAGAATAATCACGAAGATAAATGTACACTGACGTGAAAGAAAATAGATAAGGCGACAATCTGTGAAAAAAGTGGACATCGGTGAAAAAAGTGGACATTAAGAAACAAAAAGGAAAGAAATGAAAAAGATGTTCTTGAAAAGGGTAAAAAGGTACCAGTCTGGACATAAAGAAATACCGGTGTGAAAAAGTAGACATAAAGAAATACAAAGAAAAGAAATGAAAACAGAAGATGTGCGTGAAAAGGGTTGAAAAGGTACTAGTCCGAGAAAGAAGAAGATGCGCGTGAAAAGGATAATCCCGAAGAATAATGTAGTCTGACGTGAAAGAAAAATAGATAAGGCAACAAGCCGTGAAGAAAGTGGACATCCGTGAAAAAAGTGGACATGAAGAGATAAAAAAGGAAAATAATAAAAACAGAAGATGTGCGTGAAAATGGTTGAAAAGGTACCAGTCCGTGAAAGCAGACGATGTGCGTGAAAAGGATAATCACAAAGAAAAATGTACACTGACATGAAAGAAAAAAAGATAAGGCAACAATCCTTTAAAAAGTGGACATGCGTGAAAAAAAGGGGCATAAAGAAATACAAAAGAAAAGGAATGAAAAACGATGCGCGTGAAAAGTGTTGAAAAGGTACCCGTCCGTCAAAGAAGAAGATGTGCGTTATAAGAATAATCACGAAGATAAATGTACACTGACGTGAAAGAAAATAGATAAGGCGACAATCTGTGAAAAAAGTGGACATCCGTGAAAAAAGTGGACATTAAGAAACAAAAAGGACAGAAATGAAAAAGATGTGCGTGAAAAGGGTAAAATAGTACCAGTCTGGACATAAAGAAATACAGGTGTGAAAAAGTAGACATAAAGAAATACAAAGAAAAGAAATGAAAACAGAAGATGTGCGTGAAAAGGGTTGAAAAGGTACCAGTCCGAGAAAGAAGAAGATGCGCGTGAAAAGGATAATCCCGAAGAATAATGTAGTCTGACGTGCAAGAAAAATAGATAAGGCAACAAGCCGTGAAGAAAGTGGACATCCGTGAAAAAAGTGGACATGAAGAAATAAAAAAGGAAAATAATAAAAACAGAAGATGTGCGTGAAAATGGTTGAAAAGGTACCAGTCCGTGAAAGCAGACGATGTGCGTGAAAAGGATAATCACGAAGAAAAATGTACACTGACATGAAAGAAAAAAAGATCAGGCAACAATCCGTTAAAAAGTGGAAATGCGTGAAAAAAAGGGGCATAAAGAAATACAAAAGAAAAGGAATGAAAAACGATGCGCGTGAAAAGTGTTGAAAAGGTACCCGTCCGTGAAAGAAGAAGATGTGCGTGATAAGAATAATCACGAAGATAAATGTACACTGACGTTAAAGAAAATAGATAAGGCGACAATCTGTGAAAAAAGTGGACATCCGTGAAAAAAGTGGACATTAAGAAACAAAAAGGAAAGAAATGAAAAAGATGTTCGATAAAAAGGGTAAAAAGGTACATAAAGAAATACAGGTGTGAAAAAGTACACATAAAGAAATACAAAGAAAAGAAATGAAAAAAAGAAGATATGCGTGAAAAGGGTTGAAAAGGTACCAGTCCGTGAAAGAAGAAGATGTGCGTGAAAAGGATAATCACGAAGACAAAATGTACACTGACGTGAAAGAAAAATAGAAAAGGCAACAATCCGTGAAAAAAGTGGACATGCGTGAAAAAAATGGACATAAAGAAATACAACGAAAAGGTATGAAAAAAGATGTGCGTGAAATGGGTTGAAAAGGTACGTGTCCTAGAAAGAAGATGTGCGTGAAAATGATAATTTCAGAAGAAAAATGTAAACTGACGTGAAAGAAAAAAAGATAAGGCATCAATCCGGGAAAAAGTGGACAGGCGTGAAAAAAGTTGACATAAAGAAATACAAAGAAAAGGAATGAAAAAAGAAGATGTGCGTTAAAAGGGTTGATAGAGGACCAGTCCGTGAAAGGAGAAGATGTGCGTGAAAAGGATAATCACGAAGAAAAATGTACACTAACGTGAAAGAAAAATAGATAAGGCAACAATCCGTGAAAAAAGTGGACATGCGTGAAAAAAGTGGACATAAAGAAATACAAAGAAAAGGAATGAAAAAAGATGTGCGTGAAAAGCGTGGAAAAGGTACCTGTCCGTGAAAGAAGAAGATGTGCGCGATAAGGATAATCACGAAGAAAAATGTACACTGACGTGAAAGAAAAATAGATAAGGCAACAATCCGCGAAAAAAGGACATCCGTGAAAAAAGTGGACATAAAGAAATACAAAGGAAAGGAATGAAAAAAGAAGATGTGCGAGAAAAGGTTTAAAAATGTACCAGTCCTTGAAAGCAGAAGATGTGCGTGAAAAGGATTATCACGAAGAAAAATGTACACTGACGTGAATGAAAATCAGATAAGGCAACAATCCGTAAAAAAGTGGACATCCGTGAAAAAAGTTGACATAAAGAAATGCAAAATAAAGGAAAGGAAAAAGATGGATGTTCGTGAAAAGGGTTGAAATGGTACCAGTCCGAGAAAGAAGAAGATGCGCGTGGATGTTCGTGAAAAGGGTTGAAAAGGTACCAGTCCGTGAAAGCAGACGATGTGCGTGAAAAGGATAATCACGAAGAAAAATGTACACTGACATGAAAGAATAAGATAAGGCAACAATCCGTAAAAAAGTGGACATGCGTGAAAAAAATGGACATAAAGAAATACACAGAAAAGGAATGAAAAAAGGTGTGCATGAAAAGTGTTGAAAAGGTACCCGTCCGTGAAAGAATAAGATGTGCGGGATAAGTATAATCACGAAGATAACTGTACACTGACGTGAAAGAAAATAGATAAGGCAACAATCCGTGGACATCCGTGAAAAAAGTGGACATAAAGAAGCAAAAAGGAAAGGAATGAAAAATAAGATGGGTGTGAAAAGGGAAAATAAAAGGTACCAGTCTGGACATAAAGAAATACAGGCGTGAAAAAAATAGACATAAAGAAATACAAAGAAAAGGAATGAAAAAAGAAGATGTGCGTGAAAAGGGTTGAAAAGGTACCAGTCCGTGAAAGAAGAAGATGTGCGTGAAAAGGATAATCACGAAGACAAATATACACGGACGTGAAAGAGAAATAGATAAGGCAACAATCCGTGAAAAAAGTGGACATGCGTGAAAAAAAAAATGGACATAAAGAAGTACAAAGAAAAGGTATGAAAAAGGATGTGCGTGAAATGGGTTGAAAAGGTACGTGTCCTAGAAAGAAGAAGATGTGCGTGATAAGGATAACCACGAAGAAAAATGTACACTGACGTGAAAGAAAAATAGATAAGGCACTTCTCCGTGAAAAAAGTGGACATCCGTGAAAAAAGCGGACATAAAAAATGCAAAGGAAAGGAATGAAAAAAGATGTGCGTGAAAAGGGTTGAAAAGGTGGCAGTCCGTGAAAGCAGAAGATGTGCGTGAAAAGGATTATCACGAATAAAAATGTACACTGACGTGAAAGAAAAATAGATAAGGCACCAATCCGTGAAAAAAGTGTACTTCCGTGAAAAAAGAGGACATAAAGAAATACAAAATAAAGGAATGAAAAAAGAAAGGATGTGCGTGAAAAGGGTTGAAAAGGTACCAGTCCGAGAAAGAAGATGTGCGTGAAAAGGATAATCCCGAAGATAAATGTACACTGACGTGAAAGAAAAAAAGATAAGGCACCAATCCGGGAAAAAATTGGACATCCGTTAAAACAGAGGACATAAAGAAATATAAAATAAAGGAGTAAAAAAAGATGGATGTGCGTGGAAAGGGTTGAAAAGGTACCTGTCCGAGAAGGAAGAAGATGCGCGTGAAAATAATAATTTCAGAAGAAAAATGTAAACTGACGTGAAAGAAAAAAAGATAAGGCATCAATCCGGGAAAAAAGTGGACAGGCGTGAAAAAAGTAGACATAAAGAAATACAAAGAAAAGGATTGAAAAAAGAAGATGTGCGTAAAAAGGGTTGATAGAGGACCAGTCCGTGAAAGCAGAATATGTGCGTGAAAAGGATAATCACGAAGAAAAATGTACACTGACGTGAAAGAAAAATAGATAAGGCAACAATCCGTGAAAAAAGTGGACATGCGTGAAAAAAGTGGACATACAGAAATACAAAGAAAAGGAATGAAAAAAGATGTGCGTGAAAAGCGTGGAAAAGGTACCTGTCCGTGAAAGAAGAAGATGTGCGTGATAAGGATAATCACGAAGAAAAATGTACACTGACGTGAAAGAAAAATAGATAAGGCAACAATCCGCGAAAAAGGACATCCGTGAAAAAAGTGTACATAAAGAAATACAAAGGAAAGGAATGAAAAAGAAGATGTGCGAGAAAAGGTTTGAAAATGTACCAGTCCTTGAAAGAAGAAGATGTGCGTGAAAAGGATAATCACGAAGAAAAATGTACACTGACGTAAATGAAAAACGGATAAGGCAACAATCCGTAAAAAAGTGGACATCCGTGAAAAAAGTGGACATAAAGAAATGCAAAATAAAGGAATGGAAAAAGATGGATGTGCGTGAAAAGGGTTGAAAAGGTACAAGTCCGAGAAAGAAGAAGATGCGCGTGAAAAGGATAATCCCGAAGAATAATGTAGTCTGACGTGAAAGAAAAATAGATAAGGCAACAATCCGTGAAAAAAGTGGACATCCGTAAAAAAAGTGGACATAAAGAAATAAAAAAGGAAAAGAATAAAAACAGAAGATGTGCGTGAAAATGGTTGAAAAGGTACCAGTCCGTGAAAGCAGACGATGTGCGTGAAAAGGAAAATCACGAAGAAAAATGTACCTTGACATAAAAGAAAAGTTATCCGTTAAAAAGTGGACATGCGTGAAAAAAATGGACATAAAGAAATACAAAGGAAAGGAATGAAAAAAGATGTGCATGAAAAGTGTTGAAAAGGTACCCGTCCGTGAAAGAATAAGATGTGCGTGATAAGGATAATCACGAAGATAACTGTACACTGACGTGAAAGAAAAATAGATAAGGCAACAATCCGTGGACATCCGTGAAAAAAGTGGACATAAAGAAACCAAAAGGAAAGGAATGAAAAAGAAGATACGCGTGAAAAGGGTAAAAAGGTACCAGTCTGGACATAAAGAAATACATGCGTGAAAAAAGTAGACATAAAGAAATACAAAGAAAAGGAATGAAAAAAGAAGATGTGCGTGAAAAGGGTTGGAAAGGTACCAGTCCGTGAAAGAAGAAAATGTGCGTGAAAAGGATAATCAAGAAGAAAAATGTACACGGACGTGAAAGAAAAATAGATAAGGCAACAATCCGTGAAAAAAGTGGACATGCGTGAAAAAATGGACATAAAGAAGTACAAAGAAAAGGTATGAAAAAGGATGTGCGTGAAATGGGTTGAAAAGGTACGTGTCCTAGAAAGAAGAAGATGTGCGTGATAAGGATAACCACGAAGAAAAATGTACACTGACGTAAAAGAAAAATAGATAAGGCACTTCTCCGTGAAAAAGTGGACATCCTTGAAAAAAGCGGGCATAAAAAACCAAAAGGAAAGGAATGAAAAAAGATATGCGTGAACAATGTTGAAAATGTGCCAGTCCGTGAAAGCAGAAGATGTTCATGAATACAAAATAAAGGAATGAAAAATGAAAGGATGTGCGTGAAAAGGGTTGAAAAAGGTACCAGTCCGAGAACGAAGAAGATGTGCGTGAAAAGGAAAATCCCGAAGATAAATGTACACTGACGTGAAAGAAAAAAAGATAAGGCACCAATCCGGAAAAAAATGGACATCCGTTAAAACAGAGGATATAAAGAAATATAAAATAAAGGAGTGAAAAAAAGATGGATGTGCGTGAAATGGTTGAAAAGGTATTTGTCCGAGAAGGAAGAAAATGCGCTTGAAATGATAATTTCAGAAGAAAAATGTAAACTGACGTAAAAGAAAAAAAGATAAGGCATCAATCCGGGAAAAAAGTGGACAGGCGTGAAAAAGTAGACATAAAGCAATACAAAGAAAAGGAATGAAAAAAGAAGATGTGCGTGAAAATGGTTGAAAAGGTACCAGTCCGCGAATGAAGAAGATGTGCGTGAAAAGGATAATCCCGAAGATAAATGTACACTGACGTGAAAGAAAAATAGATAAGGCAACAAACCGTGAAAATGGACATCCGTGAAAAACGTGGACATAAAGAAATACAAAATAAAAGGAATGAAAAAACAGGGCTGTGCGTGAAAAGGGTTGAAAAGATACCAGTCCGAGAAAGATGAAGATGTGCGTGAAAAGGATAATCCCGAAGATAAATGTACACTGACGTGAATGAAAAATAGATAAGACAACAATCCGTAAAAATTGGACATCCGTGAAAAAAGTGAACATACAGAAATGCAAAATAAAGGAATGAAAAAAGATGGATGTGCGTGAAAAAAGGGTTGAAAAGGTACCAGTCCGAGAAAGAAGAAGATGTGCGTGAAAAGGATAATCATGAAGAAAAATGTACACTGACGTGAAAGAAAAATAGATAAGGCAACAATCCGTGAAAAAAGTGGACATGCGTGAAAAAAGTGGACATACAGAAATACAAAGAAAAGGAATGAAAAAAGGTGTGCGTGAAAAGCGTGGAAAAGGTACCTGTCCGTGAAAGAAGAAGAGGTGCGTGTTAAGGATAATCACGAAGAAAAATGTACACTGACGTGAAAGTAAAATAGATAAGGCATCAATCCGTGAAAAAAAAGGACATCCGTGAAAAAAGTGGACATAAAGAAATACAAAGGAAAGACATGAAAAAAGAAGATGTGCATGAAAATGTTTGATAATGTACCAGTCCGTGAAAGCAGAAGATGTGCGTGAAATGGATAAACACGAAGAAAAATGTACACTGACGTGAATGAAAAACAGATAAAGCAACAATCCGTGAAAAAAGTGGACATGCGGGAAAAAAGAGGACATTAAAAATACAAAATAAAAGAAATGAAAAAGATGGATGTGCGTGAAAAGGTTGAAAAGGTACCAGTCCGAGAAAGAAGAAGGTAGACTGGCGAGAAAGAAAAATAGATAAGGCGCCAATGCGTGAAAAAAGTGGACCGGCGTGACAAAAATGGGCATAAAGAAATACAAAGGAAAGGAATGAAAAAAAGAGATGTGCGTGAAAAGGGTTGAAAAAGGTACCCGTCCGTGAAAGCAGAAGATGTGCGTGAAAGGGATAATCTCGAAGAAAAATGTACACTGGCGTGAAAGAAAAAAAGATAAGGCAACAATCCGTGAAAAAAGTGCACATGAGTGAAAAAAGTGGACATAATAATATACTAAGAAAATGAATGAAAAAAGAAGATGTGCGTGAAAAGAGTTGAAAAGGTACCAGTCCGTGAAAGAAGAAAATGTTCGTGAAAAGGATAATCCCGAAGACAAATATACACTGACGTGAAAAATAGATAAGGCAACAAACCGTGAAAATGGACATCCGTGAAAAACGTGGACATAAAGAAATACAAAATAAAAGGAATGAAAAAACAGGGCTGTGCGTGAAAAGGGTTGAAAAGATACCAGTCCGAGAAAGAAGAAGATGTGCGTTAAAAGGATAATCCAGAAGATTAATGTACACTTACGTGAAAGAAAATAGATAAGGCAACAATCCGTAAAAAAGTGAACACCCGTGAAAAAAGTGATTATAAAGAAATGCAAAATAAAGGAATAAAAAAAAAGATGAATGTGCGTGAAAAGGATTGAAAAGGTAATGGTCCGAGAAAGAAGAAGATGCGCGTGAAAAGGATAATCCCGAAGAATAATGTAAACTGACGATAAAGAAAAATAGATAAGGCACCAATCCGGGAAAAAAGTGGACATCAGTGAAAAAAGTGGACATAAAGAAATACAAGGAAAGGAATGAAAAAAGAAGATGTGCGTTAAAAGGATAATCACGAATAAAAATAAACACTGACATGAAAGAAAAAATAGATAAGGCAACAATCCGTCAAAAAGTGGGCATGCGTGAAAAAAGTAGACATAAAGAAATACAAAGAAAAGCAATGAAAAAAGATGTGCATGAAAAGTGTTGAAAAGGTACCTGCCAGTGAAAGAAGATGTGCGTGATAAGGATAATTACGAAGATAACAGTACACTGACGTGAGAGAAAATAGATAAGGTAACAACCCGTGAAAAAAGTGGACATCCGTGAAAAAAGTGGACATAAAGAAACAAAAAGGAAAGGAAAGAAAAAAGATGTGCGTGAAAAGGGTTGAAAAGGTACCAGTCCGTGACAGCAGAAGATGTGCGTGAAAAGGATAATCACAAGAAAATTGTACACTAACGTGAAAGAGAAACAGATAAGGCAACAATCCGTGAAAAAAGTGTACATGCGTGAAAAAAGTGGACAAAAAGAAAGGCAAAATAAAGGAATTAAAAAAGATGGATGTACGTGAAAAGGGTTGAACAGGTACCAGTCCGTGAAAGAAGAAGATGCGCGTGAAAAGGATAATCCCGAAGGAAAATGTAGACTGACGTGAAAGAGAAATAGATAAGGCACCAAACCGTGAAAAAAAGTGGACAGGCGTGAAAAAAGTAGACATAAAGAAATACAAAGAAAAGGAATGAAAAAAGAAGATGTGCGTGAAAAGGGTTGAAAAGGAACCAGTCCGTGAAAGAAAAACATGTGCGTGAAAAGGATAATCACGAGGTAAATGTACACTGACGTGAAAGAAAAGCAGATAAGGCAACAATCCACGGGCCTCCGTGGCCTAGTTGTTAAGAACGCTGAATCTTGATCATTAGGTCTCTCACCGCTGTGGTTCGAGCCTCGCTCGGGTCACATGTGAGACGCGAAGTTCTGCAACGGAAGGTCAGGTGGTTTTTCTCCGGGTACTCCGGTTTTCGCCCACATCTGATTAACGATCAGCTCGATATGAGTGAAATAATCTTGAAAGGGCCGTACAAAACCAAAACAAAAAATGCAACAATCCGTGAAAAAAGTGGACATGCGTGAAAGAAGTAGACATAAAGGAATACAAAGAAAGGGAATGAAAATAAAGATGTGCGTGAAATTGGTTGAAAATGTACCTGTCCGAGAAAGAAGATGTGCGTGATAAGGATAACCACGAAGAAAAATGTACACTGACGTGAAAGAAAAATAGATAAGGCACTAATCCGTGAAAAAAGTGAACATTGGGGAAAATGTCAAATAAAGAAATACAACGGAAAGGAATAAAAAAAGAAGATATGCGTGAAAAATGTTGAAAAGGTGGCAGTCCGTGAAAGCAGAAGATGTGCGTGAAAAGGATAATCACGAATAAAAATGTACACTGACGTGAAAGAAAAATAGATAAGGAAGGAATCTGTGAAAAAAGTGGACATCCGTGAAAAGAGGACATAAAGAAATACAAAATAAAGGATTGAAAAAATCAGTGAAAAAAGTGGACATGCGTGAAAAAAGAAGACATAAAGAAATACAAAATAAAGGAATGAAAAAAGAAAGGATGTGCGTGAAAAGGGTTGAAAAGGTACCAGTCCGAGAAAGAAGAAGATGTGCGTGAAAAGGATAATCCCGAAGATAAATGTACACCGACGTCAAAGAAAAACAGATAAGGCACGAATCCGGGAAAAAATTGGACATCCGTGAAAAAAGTAGACATAAAGAAATACAAAATAAAGGAGTGAAAAAAGATGGATGTGGGTGAAAAGTGTTGAAAAGGTACCTGTCCGAGAAGGAAGAGGATGCGCGTGAAAAAGATAATTTCAGAAGAAAAATGTAGACTGACGTGAAAAGAAAATAGATAAGGATCCAATCAGTGAAAAAAGTGGACATCAGGGAAAAAAGTCGACATAAAGAAATACAAAGGAAAGGAATGAAAAAAGAAGATGTGCGTTAACAGGATAATCACGAATAAAAATAAACACTGACATCCGTGAAAAAGTGGACATACGTGAAAAAAGTAGACATAAAGAAATACAAAGAAAAGGAATGAAAAAAGATGTGCGTGAAAAGTGTTGAAAAGGTACCTGCCAGTGAAAGAAGATGTGCGTGATAAGGATAATCACGAAGATAAAAGGACACTGACGAGAAAGAAAAATAGATAAGGTAACAACCCGTGAAAAAAGTGGACATCAGTGAAAAAGTGGACATAAAGAAACAAAAAGGAAAGGAATGCAAAAAGATGTGCGTGAAAAGGGTTGACAAGGTACCAGTCCGTGAAAGCAGAAGATGTGCGTGAAAAGAATAATCACAAGAAAACTGTACACTGACGTGAAAGAAAAACAGATAAGGCAACAATCCGTGAAAAAAGTGGACATGCGTGAAACAAGTGGACATAAAGAAATGCAAGATAAAGGAATGAAAAAAGAAGGATGTACGTGAAAAGGGTTGAAAAGATACCAGTCCGAGAAAGAAGAAGATGCGCGTTAAAAAGATAATCCCGAAGGAAAATGTAGACTGACGTGAAAGAGAAATAGATAAGGCACCAAACCGTGAAAAAAAGTGGACAGGCGTGAAAAAAGTAGACATAAAGAAAGACAAAGAAAAGGAATGAAAAAAGAAGATGTGCGTGAAAAGGGTTGAAAAGGAACCAGTCCGTGAAAGAAGAAGATGTGCGTGAAAAGGATAATCACGAGGTAAATGTACACTGACGTGAAAGACAACCAGATAAGGCAACAATCCACGGGCCTCCGTGGCCTAGTGGTTAAGAGCGCTGACTCTTGATCATTAGGTCTCTCACCGCTGTGGTTCGAGCCTCGCTCGGGTCAAATGTGAGACGCCAAGTTCTGCAACGGAAGGTCAGGTGGTTTTTCTCCGGGTACTCCGGTTTTCGCCAACCTCTGATTAACGATCGGCTCGATATGAGTGAAATAATCTTGAAAGGGCCGTGCAAAACCCCCCCAAAAAAAAAAAAAAAAAAAAAAAAAAAAATTGAAACAATCCGTGAAAAAAGTGGACATGCGTGAAAGAAGTAGACATAAAGGAATACAAAGAAAAGGAATGAAAATAAAGATGTACGTGAAATGGGTTAAAATGTACCTGTCCGTGCAAGAGGAAGATGTGCGTGATAAGGATAACCACGAAGAAAAATGTACACTGACGTGAAAGAAAAATGGATAAGGCACTAATACGTGAAAAAAGTGTACATGGGGGAAAATGTCAAATAAAGAAATACAAAGGAAAGGAATAAAAAAAGAAGATGTGCGTGAAAAATGTTGAAAATGTGCCAGTCCGTGAAAGCAGAAGATGTTCGTGAAAAGGATAATCACGAATAAAAATGTACACTGACGTGAAAGAAAAATAGATAAGGCACCAATCCGTGAAAAAAGTGGACATCCGTGAAAAGAGGACATAAAGAAATACAAAATAAAGGATTGAAAAAGAATGGATGTGCGTGAAAAGGGTTAAAAAGGTACCAGTCCGAGAAAGAAGAAGATATGCACGAAAAGGATAATCCCGAAGAGAAATGTACACTGACGTGAAAGCAAAAAATAAGGCACCAATCCGTGAAAAAAGTGGAAAGGCGTGAAAAAAGTAGGCATAAAGAAATACAAAGAAAAGGAATGAAAAAAGAAGATGTGCGTAAAAAGGGTTGAAAAGGTACCAGTCCATGAAAAAAGAAGATGTGCGTGAAAAGGATAATCACGAAAAAAATGTACACGGACGTGAAAGAAAAATAGATAAGGCAACAATCCGTGATAAAAGTGGACATGCGTGAAAAAAGTGGACATAAAGAAATACAAAGAAAATGAATGAAAAAAGATTTGCGTGAAAAGCGTGGTAAAGGTACCTGTCCGTGAAAGAAGAAGATGTGCGTGATAAGGATAATCACGAAGAAATATGTACACTGACGTGAGGGAAAAATAGATAAGGCAACACTCCGTGAAAAAGTGGACATCCGTGAAAAAAGAGGACATAAAGAAATACAAAATAAAGGAATGAGAAAAGAAAGGATGTGCGTGAACAATGTTGAAAAGGTGGCAGTCCGTGAAAGCCGAAGATATGCGTGAAAAGGATAATCACGAATAAAAATATTCACTGACGTGAAAGAAAAATAGATAAGGCACCAATCCGTGAAAAAGGTGGACATGCGTGAAAAAAGAGGACATAAAGAAATACAAAATGAAGGAATGAAAAAAGAAAGGATGTGCGCGAAAGGGTTGAAAAGGTACCAGTCCGAGAAAGAAAAAGATGTGCGTGAAAAGGATAATCCCGAAGATAAATGCACACCGACGTGAAAGAAAAACAGATAAGGCACCAATCCGGGAAAAAATTGGACATTCGTGAAAAAGAGGAAATACAAAATAAAGGAGTGAAAAAAGATGGATGTGGGTGAAAAGTGTTGAAAAGGTACCTGTCCGAGAAGGAAGAAGATGCGCGTGAAAAAGATAATTTCAGAAGAAAAATGTAGACTGACGTGAAAGAAAAAAAAAGATAAGGCATCAATCAGGGAAAAAAGTGGACAGGCGTGAAAAAAGTAGACATAATGAAATACAAAGAATGAAAAAGGTGTGAGCAAAAAGGGTTCAAAAGGTACCAGTCAGTGAAAGAAGATGTGCGTGAAAAGGATAATCACGAAGAAAAATGTACACTGACGTGAAAGAAAAATAGATAAGGCAACAATCCGTGAAAAAAGTGGACATGCGTGAAAAAAGTGGACATAAAGAGCAGCAGGGAGGGTGAATGCACTTTTTGTTTCCGCCATTCAACCCATTAAGCTTCCCAGCCCATTTCGACCCAATTCCATTCTCTTTTTGCTAAATTAAGCCTCCCAACCCAAACATCAATATTTTCCATTTCTCAAATTAATCCTCCCAACTCTTAAAAAATTCCACCCCAACTGGCTGCGACATACTAAGGGCACTCGGCGAGTGCCTCGTATAGGCAAACCCCCAGAGCTCCAGGGGGCGGCCCACCACCCTCGCCGGGCTTGGGTCCGGGATGAGGAAGTAACCTATTTAGATAAGTAGATGCAAAAGATATACAGGTTTATCCGTGAAAGAAGAAGATGTGCATGAAAAGGATAATCACGAAGAAAAATGTACACTGACGTGAAAGAGAAATAGAGGCAACAATCCGTGAAAAAGGACATCCGTGAAAAAAGTGGACATAAAGAAATACAAAGGAAAGGAATGAGAAAAGAAGATGTGCGTGAAAAGGTTGAAAATGTACCAGTCCGTGAAAACAGAAGATGTGCGTGAATAGGATAATCACGAAGAAAAATGTACACTGACGTGAATGAAAAACAGATAAGGCAACAATCCTTGAAAAAAGTGCACATGCGTTTAAAAAGTGGACATAAATTATAATTACGAAAAGGAATGAAAAAAGAAGATGTGCGTGAAAAGGGTTGAAAAGGTACGAGTCCTTGAATGAAGAACATGTACGTGAAAAGGATAATCCCGATGATAATCCGTGAAAAAGTGGTCATGCGTGAAAAAAGAGGACATAAAGAAATACAAAATAAAGGAATGAAAAAAGATGGATGTGCGTGAAAAGGGTTGAACAGGTACCAGTCCGAGAAAGAAGAAGGTAGACTGGCGTGAAATAAAAAAGATAAGGCACCAAACCGTGAAAAAAGTGGACAGGCGTGAAAAAAGTGGACATAAAGAAATACAAAGGAAAGGAATGAAAAAAGATGTGCGTAAAAAGGGTTAAAAAGGTACCAGTCCGAGAAAGCAGAAGATGTGCGTGAAAAGGATAATCTCGAAGAAAAATCTACATTGGCGTGAAAGAAAAACAGATAAGGCAACAATCCGTGAAAAAAGTGCACATGCGTTTACAAAGTGGACATAAAATATAACTAAGAAAAGGAATGAAAAAAGATGATGTGCGTGAAAAGGGTTGAAAAGGTACCAGTCCGCGAATGAAGAAGATGTGCGTGAAAAGGATAATCCCGAAGATAAATGTACACTGACGTGAAAGAAAAATAGATAAGGCAACAAACCGTGAAAATGGACATCCGTGAAAAACGTGGACATAAAGAAATACAAAATAAAAGGAATGAAAAAACAGGGCTGTTCGTGAAAAGGGTTGAAAAGATACCAGTCCGAGAAAGAAGAAGATGTGCGTGAAAAGGATAATCCCGAAGATAAATGTACACTGACGTGAATGAAAAATAGATAAGACAACAATCCGTAAAAATTGGACATCCGTGAAAAAAGTGAACATACAGAAATGCAAAATAAAGGAATGAAAAAAGATGGATGTGCGTGGAAAAAGGGTTGAAAAGGTACCAGTCCGAGAAAGAAGAAGATGCGCGTGAAAAGGATAATCCCGAAGAATAATTTAGTCTGACGATAAAGAAAAATAGATAAGGCACCAAATCGTGAAGAAAGTGGATATCAGTGAAAAAGTGGACATAAAGAAATACAAAGGAAAGGAATGAAAAAAGAAGTTGTGCTTGAAAAGGATAATCACATAGAAAAATATACACTGACATGAAAGAAATAATAGATAAGACAACAAGCCGTGAAAATATGTACACTGACGTGAGGGAAAAAAAGATAAGGCAACACTCCGTGAAAAAGTGGACATCCGTGAAAAAAGAGGACATAAAGAAATACAAAATAAAGGAATGAAAAAAAGAAAGGATGTGCGTGAACAATGTTGAAAAGGTGGCAGTCCGTGAAAGCCGAAGATATGCGTGAAAAGGATAATCACGAATAAAAATATTCACTGACGTGAAAGAAAAATAGATAAGGCACTAATCCGTGAAAAAGGTGGACATGCGTGAAAAAAGAGGACATAAAGAAATACAAAATAAAGGAACGAAAAAAGAAAGGATGTGCGTGAAAGGGTTGAAAAGGTACCAGTCCGAGAAAGAAAAAGATGTGCGTGAAAATGATAATCCCGAAGATAAATGCACACCGACGTGAAAGAAAAACAGATAAGGCACCAATCCGGGAAAAAAATGGATATTCGTGAAAAAGAGGACATAAAGAAATACAAAATAAAGGAGTGAAAAAAGATGGATGTGGGTGAAAAGTGTTGAAAAGGTACCTGTCCGAGAAGGAAGAAGATGCGCGTGAAAAAGATAATTTCAGAAGAAAAATGTAGACTGACGTGAAAGAAAAAAAGATAAGGCATCAATCAGGGAAAAAAGTGGACAGGCGTGAAAAAAGTAGACATAAAGAAATACAAAGAAAAAGGAATGAAAAAGGTGTGAGCAAAAAGGGTTCAAAAGGTACCAGTCAGTGAAAGAAGATGTGCAAATAGAAAGGATAATCACGAAGATAAATGTATACTGACGTGAAAGAAAAGCAGAGAAGGCAACAATCCACGGGCCTCCGTGGCCTAGTGGTTAAGAGCGCTGACTCTTGATCATTAGGTCTCTCACCGCTGTGGTTCGAGCCTCGCTCGGGTCATATGTGAGACGCCAAGTTCTGCAACGGAAGGTCAGGTGGTTTTTCTCCGGGTACTCCGGTTTTCGCCCAACTCTGATTAACGATCGGCTCGATATGAGTGAAATAATCTTGAAAGGGCCGTAAAACCAAAACCAAAAAAAAAAAGGCAACAATGCGTGAAAAAGTGGACATGCGTGAAAAAAGTGGACATAAAGAAAAAAAAAGGAAAGGAATGAAAATAAAGATGTGCGTGAAAAGGATTGTAAAAGTACCAGTCCGTGAAAGAAGAAGATGTGCGCGAAAAGGAAAATCACGAAGAAAAATGTACACTGACGTGAAAGAGAAATAGATAAGGCACTAATCCGTGAAAAAAGTGGACATGGGGGAAAAATGTCAAATAAAGAAATACAAAGGAAAGGAATAAAAAAGAAGATGTGCGTGAAAAATGTTGAAAGGTGCCAGTCCGTGAAAGCAGAAGATGTGCGTGAAAAGGATAATCAAGAATAAAAAAGTACACTGACGTGAAAGAAAAATAGATACGGCACCAATCCGTGAAAAAAGTGGACACACGTAAAAAAAGTGGAGATAAAGAAATACAAAATAAAGGAATGAAAAACGAATTGATGTGCGTGAAAAGGGATAAAAAGGTACCAGTCCGAGAAAGAAGAAGATGTGCGTGAAAAGGATAATCCCGAAGATAAATGTACACTGACGTGAAAGAAAAGCAGATAAGGCGCCAATCCGTAAAAAAGTGGACAGGCGTGAAAACAGTAGACATAAAGAAATACAAAGAAATGGAATGAAAAAAGATGTGCGTAAAAAGGGTTGAAAAGGTACCAGGCCGTGAAAGAAGATGTGCGTGAAAAGGATAATCACGAAGAAAAATGTACAGTGACGTGAAAGAAAAATAGATAAGGCAACAATCCGTGAAAAAAGTGGACATGCGTGAAAAAGTTGACATAAAGAAATACAAAGAAAATGAATGAAAAAAGATGTGAGTGAAAAGCGTGGAAAAGGTACGTGTCCTAGAAAGAAGAAGATGTACGTGATAAGGATAATCACGAAGAAAAATGTACACTGACGTGAAAGAAAAATAGATAAGGCAACAATCCTAAAAAAGTGGACATTCGTGAAAAATGTGGACATAAAGAAATACAAAGGAAGAGAATGAAAAAAGATGTGCGTGATAAGGATTGAAAAAGTACCAGTCCGTGAAAGAAGAAGATGTGCGCGAAAAGGATAATCACGAAGCAGAATGTTTACTGACGTGAAAGAAAAATAGATAAGGCACTAATCCATGAAAAAGTGGACATGGGGGAAAATGTCAAATAAAGAAATACAAAGGAAAGGAATGAAAAAAGAAGATGCGCTTGAAAAGGGTTGAAAATGTACCAGTCTGTGAAAGCAGAAGATGTGCGTGAAAAGGATGATCACGAAGAAAAATGTATACTGACGTGAAAGAAAAACAGATAAGGCAACAATCCGTGAAAAAAGTGGAGATGCGTGAAAAAAATGTACATAAAGAAATGCAAAATAAAGGAATGAAAAAAGATGGATGTGCATGAAAATGTACCTGTCCGAGAAAGAAGAATATGCGCGTGAAAAGAACAATACCGAAGATAAATGTAGACTGACGTGAAAGAATAATAGATTAGGCACCAATCCGTGACAAAAGTGGACTGGCGTGAAAAAAGTAGTCATAAAGAAATATAAAGAAAATGAATGAAAAAAGATGTGCGTGAAAATAGTTGAAAATGTACCAGCCCGTGAAAGAAGAAGCTCTTTGTGAAAAGGATAATCAAGAATAAAAATGTACACTGACGTGAAAGAAAAATAGATAAGGCAACAATCCGTGAAAAAAGTGGACATGCGTGAAAAAAGTGGACATAAAGAAATACGAAGAAAAGGAATGAAAAAAGAAGATGTGCGTGTCAAGGGTTGAGAAGGTACCTGTCCGTGAAAGAAGAAGATGTGCGTGATAAGGATAATCACGAATGAAATATACACTGACGTGAAAAAAAATAGATAAGGCAACTATCCTTGAAAAAAGTGGACTTCCGTGAAAAAAGTGGACATAAAGAAATACAAAGAAAAGGAATGAAAAAAGAAGATGTGCGTGAATAGGGTTGTAAAAGTACCAGTCCGTGAAAGCAGAAGATGTGCGTGAAAAGGATTATCAAGACGAAAAAAGTACACTGACGTGGAAGAAAATCAGATAAGGCAACAATCCGTGAAAAAAAAGACATGCGTGAAAAAAGTGGACATAAAGAAATGCAAAATAAAGGAAGGAAAAAAATGGATGTGCGTGAAAAGTGTTAAAAAGGTAACAGTCCGAAAGAAGATGTGCGTGAAAAGGATAATCCCGAAGATAAATGTATACTGATGTGAAAGAAAAACAGATATGCTAACAAATAAAAATAAAAAATGAGTTCCTTTAAGAGCAATGAAAACATTCATAAGAAGGAAGATGGGTCATACTACGTAGTTTCGGCTAATAAAGCCTCATAAGTGACCCTGTAATGATCCAGCAAAGAAAGCCAGAGGAAACATACTGCAATTTTGCGAATTTCGAATAGGCAGTCGATTCAAAGACTCATCTAAATCAAAATGGGGTCCAAATAATTAAAAGTAGAAGTAAAACAAAGATCAGGAATTGATACAATTAACTTACTCCACCCATAAAAGACACCAAAGGGAAAGAAATACAAACATTAAGCGACCAGACCATAATGGAAACCTAAACAAAGGAAGGCCATAAGGACCTGTCTAGAATATGAGTCTAAACCAATAATTTATTTCTGATTTCTCAGAATATTTACGTTGATCTCAAAGGACCAAAAGTAAAATATAAACTGCACTATCGTTGATGTACGGGGAGACGTTTTACGGCCGCCACACGGCACAACACCAGCTGCAGTGAAGACAAATAAAAATCAAAAATGAATCCGTGAAAAAAGTGGACATCCGTGAAAAAAAGTGGACATTAAGAAATGCAAAATGAAGGAATGAAAAAAGATGCATGTGCGTGAAAAAGGGTTGAAAAGGTACCTGTCCGAGAAAGAAAAAGATGCTCGTGAAAAGGATAATCACGAAGAAAAATGTACACTGAAGTGAAAGAAACATAGATAAGGCACCAATCCGTGAAAAAAGTGGACAAGCGTGAAAAAAGTAGACATAAAGAAATACAAAGAAATGGAATGAAAAAAGATGTGCGTGAAAAGGGTTGAAAAGTTACCTGTCCGTGAAAGAAGATGTGCGTGATAAGGATAATCACGAAGAAAAATGTACACTTACGTGAAAGAAAAAATAGATAAGGCAACAATCCGTGAAAAAAGTGGACCTCCGTGGTAAAGTGGACATAAAGAAATACAAAGGAAAGGAATGAAAAAAAGATGTGCGTGAAAAAGGTTGAAAAGGTACCAGTCCGTAAAAGCAGAAGATGTGCAAGAAAAGGACACTCACGAAGCAAAATGTACACTGACGTGAAAGGAAAACAGATAAGGCAACAATCCCTGAAAAAGTGGGCATGCGTGAAAGAAGTGGACATAATGAAATGCAAAATAAAGGAATGAAAAAGATGGATGTGCGTGAAAAAGGGTTGAGTGTGTGAATTCGGGTTTAACGTCGCTTTCAACAATTTTTCATTCATATCACGACGGTGATTGGTTGCGACAGGGAGCTCAATGCTCACTTTTATTGTGCTGCCTCACTGAAGAATCATGTCCCAGGCACATTACATGATACCACACCCAGTCACATTATCCTAACACTGGGCCGACCAGTCCTAGCTCTACCCGTAAATCTGAGTGCCAAGCGAGGAGCAGCTAGTACCATTCTTAACGACTTCGAACCCGTGACCTCCCGTTCTCCGGAGCAGAAACTCTACCAACTGAGCTATCGGGCCGGTGAAAAGGGTTGAAATGGTACCAGTCCGAGAAAGAAGATGTGCGTGATAAGGATAATCCCGGAGAAAAATGTAGACTGACGTGTAAGAAAAATAGATTAGGCACCAATCCGTGAAAAAAGTGGACATGCGTGAAAAAAGTAGACATAAAGAAATAAAAAGAAAAGGGATGAAAAAGGATAATCACGAAGAAAAATGTACACTGATGTGAAAGAAAAATAGATAGGGCAACACTCCGTGAAAAAAGTGGACATGTGTGAAAGAAGTGGACATGAAGAATTACAAAGAAAAGGAATGAAAAGAGAAGATGTGCGTGAAAAGGGTTGAAATGTACCTGTCCGTGAAAGAAGAAGATGTGCGTGATAAGGATAATCACGAACAAAAATGTACACTTACGTGAAAGAAACATAGATATGACAACAATCCGTGAAAAAAGTGGACATCCGTGAAAAAAGTGGACATCTAGAAATACAAAGGAAAGGAATGAAAAAAGAAGATGTGCGTGAAAAGGGTTGAAAAGGTACCAAAGAAAAGGAATGAAAAAAAGATGTGCGTGAAAGTGGTTGTAAAGGTACCAGTACGTGAATGCAGAAGATTTGCGTGAAAAGGGTAATCACGAAGAAAAATGTTCACTGACGTGAGAGAAAAACAGATAAGGCAACAATCCGTGAAAAAAGTGGACATGCGTGAAAAAAGGAGACATAAATAAATACAAAATAAAGGAATGAAAAAGATGGATGTGCGTGAAAAGGGTTGAAAAGGTACCGGTCCGAGAAAGAAGAAGATGCGCGTGAAAAGGATAATCCCGAAGAAAAATGTAGACTGACGTGAAAGAAAAATAGGTAAGGCAACAATCGGTGAAAAACGTGGACATGCGTAAAAAAAGTGGACATAAGAAATACAAAGAAAAGGAATGTAAAAAAAATGTGCGTGACAAGGGTTGAAAAGGTACCGGTTCGTGAATGAAGAAGATGTGCGTGATAAGGATAGTCACGAAGATAAATGTACACTGACGTGAAAGAAAAATAGATAAAGCAACAATCCGTGAAAAAAGTGGACATCCGTGAAAAAGTGGACATAAAGAGCAGCAGCGAGGGTGAATGCACTTTTTGTTTCAGCCATGAAAACCCCATTCAACCCATTAAGCTTCCCACCCCATTTCGACCCAATTATATTCTCTTTTTGCTAAATTAAGCCTCCCAACCCAAACATAAATATTTTCCATCTGGCAAATTAAGCCTCCCAACTCTTAAAAAATTCCACCCCAACTGGCTGCGACATACTAAGGGCACTTGGCGAGATCCTCGTATAGGCAAACCCACAGAGCCCCAGGGGGCGGCCCACCACCCTCGCCGGCCTTAGGTCCGGGATAAGGAAGTAACCTATTTAGACAAGTAGTTGCAAAAGATATACAGGTAAATTAGGCGCAAACTGAAGGCGTCGAAGCCGTGCACTAAACGATGGCCCATCTTTGCCCCAGCGGCGCCCGCTCCCCAGGGCGGCCCACCGAGCCCTTCTCACCCCTGACGATGTTCACGTGCAACTTCGAAGCCCTGGTCAGCAACATCGGCCGCCCCCACAACGAGCTCACGGACATCCTAGGCTCTCGGATTGCCGCGGGTCTGGGAGGGGCCGTCAAGGCCTTAAACAGCAACTATGGCCACTTCTGCGCCCCCGGCTTCGAGCAGTTCTTGAAGGCCCCGGCCCAGGCCGGCCCAGGCCGGCTGGCAGCGGCCGCCAACGGAAACCCCAGGGCGATGCGACTTGCTTCAACTCCGCCTTCGAGCCGACGATCGTCCCCGGCCTCGAGGATGCGCCCCCCCCCCGCCCTGGTCAGAATCCTCCTCGAAGAGATTCCCGGAAAGTATTACGACTTCAAATCTTTCCCAACGACAGGGCACGTACAAGTCCCAGGGGTCGTTTACTCAGACTTCTCAGACGGCGTTTTTGTTGCGACCCTTTGGGCTCGCTTCTTGACGGAGGCAGGGGTGGGGACAGATCCTGCCAGCCCGGTCGCCGTGGTCGGGTCGTCGAACACCTGGGGCGCGCCAAAGAAGAAGGGAGTGGACCGTTTCCGATCCGTGAAATCAAGGCCCCCCAGGACGGTCAGAACCTTTCGTTCAAGTTCGTGTGCCCCACCGCGGAGGCAAAAAAGAAAAAGGTCCGGGTCAACATCTTTTACCGTGGGAAGGTCAATATTCTGGGAGCTCGAGATTTCGAAGCCCCCCTGGTTATCCGCAAATATCTTTCGGTCCTGGTCAACTCCCGGTGGACCGAGCTGGTGGGTCTCAAGCCCCTTCCGGACGCCCAGCGCGCAGGGCTCGATGCGATCCTGTGGCTGGCGGAGGAGTTTAGGGCCGAGTTCGGCTTCGGCCTCCGGGATAAGGAAGTAACCTATTTAGACAAAAAGTTCCAAAAGACATACCGGTTTTAACGTTCATTCTTAATCATGCCTAAGGGACGCAACAATTGTAAGTGGTTGACTTTGGGCTCGGTTGAGTCCTGTGGTAAGAGTTGTATGGAAGAGAACTGTAAAACCCACCGCATGCGTCTCCGCACGGGTTCATGTACGCGGCCATGCGAGGATTGTGGGGTTGGGGTTACAAACAAACACCGACTTTGTTGGTCGCATGGGTATGCAAGTGTGTGGAGCCGTGCAACCATAGCGGTGAAGAAGGAATTTAAGCGTTTGTCTGATATCGATATTTCCTATTAGAGAATAATTTGATAACTGGTATACCTATCCGCAACTATGGAAGAACTGATCAATCAAATCCTTGCAGAGCCCGACCCAGTCCCAGGCAACCATACCGCTGCAGAAGGATTTTAAGCGTCTAGCCGCCATCGACATTTCCACTTAGAGAATAGTGATTATCCCAATACCCAATTAAGAGAATAATTATTTTTAATTTGAGAATAATTTGATAACTAGTATACCTATCCGCAACTAACGATGAGATTCTTGCAGAATTACCCGACCCAGTCCCACAGGGTCAACAATTTACCGACCTGGATGGTCAGGTCCCTCACTCGGTGGGGCTTCCAGCCGACCAGTTGGTCGAGATTCTTACCGACGCCAAAGAAGAGTTCGAAGTTGATGGTGCCGCTGCGGTCTTCTCTACATGGAGGGTGGAAGAAGACCCATTTGTCGTCGGTGATATCGGTTGGGTCGGCGGTATGCATGCCAGAGCGGGTCGGATGGCTGTGGATGCCAGTGTGACAGACGAGAGAGCGGCAAGGCTGCTTGGTAGCCTTCCGGAGGGTGGGTTTCTTCTGAAACTCAAATTTCTCCGTGAGCTACAGGATGGCGACTGGGTCGTTGAAGATAAATTCGACCCAGTTCGTGCGGAGAGAATAAGGGACAGGCTGTCGTCGACATTTCACGGGACACAAAACCTGGCGTGTTGACTGGAATCGATAAAATCTTCTACCAGAACGCCTATCCCGTCACTGCAGTTGCCTACGGCCTCTACCCAATCAGAGACCCAGATCCGGCCAACCTCGCCCCACTAAGAGATGGCGACCTCAACTGTGTGGCCCAGAGAGTTGTGGAGCACTTTGAGGGTGCTTTGAGAGGCCAGGGGTTAACACCCACAAGGCGCCAGAAAATACAGGAGTGGGAAGAGAGGGTCCATGAGACTGGAGCCTCGGTTGAAGATGTGGCGAACCTAAAAAAAATTCTTAAGCGGGCAATTGTCTTGCGAGACATCGTTGGTGAAGACATATATAACAGCGGAAAGTACCAGAGAGGTGGCAATGAATTCAGAGGTAAAGTAGAACTCATCTGCCACAACGGCCACGCTTGGTCCAAAGACCTCCACTTCCCCCAGAGTAGAGTGGACCACATCTACGAGGGCGACGTCTGGCAGGCTTTTCGGGAAGCAATCCGTGCGGAGCCGATTGCGGTCTGGCTCCTGGGCGGCCAAGACAGACGGCTCTCAGCTGACCAGTTCGTGCTCTCGGACGGCCGCACCTACAGGACGCGAGAGACCCAAGAGCGAATCCCAAGAAATCTGCGCCAAACTTGGCAACCCTGAACTCGCTGAAAGAGCCTTCGGCGAAAATCACGCGGCAAGTATTGTGGCAAAGGAAAGGAACGGTTGGAAGCCAACCCCAGCCAACCTCCTTCCAGACGTCGAGAGGGCCTGTGTGGAGCACGGTCACAGCGGCCTTTGGAACTCAATGAATTATGACACGAGGGAAGTCGTCAGCATCGACATGAAGGCCTGCTATCCGGCATCCTTCCAGGGCATGGGTGAAGCCAAGCCCTATTTCGAGCGGTTCGGACACCCAACCAACCGGATGGTCCGTGTAGCCATCAATGGCACTCTCCCAAATGACATAGGCACAGGCTTCGCCGAGATTCAAGAATGGGAGTTTGATGCAACCTGCCATCCCTGCCTGGTTCGGGAAGCATTTCGCCTCCGAAAGTGGTGGATGGGCCCCAACACAGCTCCTTACCTTCCTCACAGAGTCTGGCTTGCTGAAGAGCCTCGATGTTCGGGAAGCAATTATCACCTTTAAGAAGCAAACCGATGTGTGGCTCCCAGAAGACCGTGACCAAGGCTGCAGTGTTATCGGCAAGTTCACCCAGGGCGCCAAAGGTGCCAATGGAGCTACCAACGGAGTTGGTGGTAAAAGGCTGACACGAAGGCTTGCGACTGACCAGGGAGAACTCGACTTTCTCGTGCGAGACACCAGCCTAAGCGGTACCCTGGTCGGAGCTCCCGAAAGGTGTTCTCTAGGCTATTATATTCTCACGTATTATGATGGCTCCCAACCACAGTACGCTCACCTGAGGGCGAGCATGCTGGCCTACGCCCACATCAATCTAATCGCCATGCTTTCAAGGTTTGAACCCGATGAGATTGTCCGAGTGGCTAACGATTCTATATATGTCCGGAAAGCGGCACTCTATAAACTTGAGGGAGTTGAGGCTTTCAAACCTCATGAAATCCATCCAAAAGGAAAATGTCGCATCTGTTACACCCGCCAGGAGGAAGAGACACCGATGCCACCACGAGACGTGATTGACCCAGCTCAGTGGCGTGACAAGGGTTAACAACTCTATATGCCATCATGGCAGGCGTTCTACGCCCCCGACCCTGAATATTTAGCAAACATCAAAGACCTGCCCGATTCGTCCGCGCCACTTTATGACGATCCCCTGACCAGACACCAGCTGAGTTACCTAAACGGTGGTGGAGACAAGACCACCCGAGCGATCGAGCTCTTCTGCGGCAAGAACCCCCTCGTCTTCACCCCGACCCATCGCCTTGCCAAAGAGATGCGGGCCAGGGGCGTCCAGGCCCAGACCTATCACAGCTTCTTCCGCTGGAGTGGCCAGACAGACTGGACACCTGAAGGATGGGACAGAAGTTCATTCCCCGCGTGATAATCTGGGACGAGATCTGCACAGTGCCCCGCCCCACTCTTGAAATCTTCCTCGACTGGCTCGATGGTCGGGGTGTCCAGGTTATCTGTTGTGGCGACCAGGGGCAGCCGCCCCCAATCGCCGGAGAAATGCCGCACAACTGGTTGTTGCGGAGAGCCGATTACTATGAAGAGGTCCAGGGCAAAAGAACCGGCTCTGAAAGCTCTTAAAAAGGAGATCCGTCTCCAACCAGACCGAGTACAGTGTCGGGCTATGAGACTAGCGCTAACGGCCTGCCTTGGATGGGACAGATTCGTGGAAGCTTGGAGGCCGGGGGACTTGATCCTGACCTCGAGGCAGAAGGTTCGTGACCGGGCCCAGATGCGACTGTTCGAGAGCCATGAGAAGCATTTCCCCAACCTCCCCGTTCCTCTGCTTTATCGTCCCAAGGATACTCGGCAGCAAAACGTAATGGTCACCATCCCTGGGTCCTTGGTGCTGGATGGAGAGCGTGACCGGCAGGAACTCGTTCTGAACGACGTTGTCGATATTTCCTTGCAAACCGCCCGTGAGGTCCTCGACGGCATATGGGGCCAGGCCTGGGCTCTTGGCTATGCCATCACAGTCCACTCAAGCCAAGGTCTCACCATCGCAGACCCCCAAAAAGTCTGGATTATTGATGACTTCCTGCAGTGGTCCAATCTCGTATATTTGGCAGTGTCATGGGTGGAGTACATGCACCAGCTCGAAAGGGTAGTCTGTCCCCCAGAGGAGGGTTCTGAGGGGCCACCCATACTCACCGAGCAGCAGCTCCGCAAGATTATTGCGAAGAAGCTTGTGGCCCTCAAGTGACAGGACCAAGCCAAATGGCTCCGGTTTAACCTGAAGGTTGGTCAAATCCTAGAACTCAAGAAGGCACAGAACAATCACTGTGCCGCGTGCGATATTGAGCTCCTATGGGCTTACCAACCAAAGGACACCCAACAGTTCAGCTTTGACCGGTTAGACAACTCTGTGGGCCACGTCCGCGACATCATCAGGTTGACCTGTCTCGAGTGCAACCGGAAAAAAGGAGCGGCTGTGCTCAGCGCTTGAGTACCCCATCCGGAGGAAGCTGAGTGTCCGGTGGCACAACAAGGAGTTCCTCGCGCACAAAGCCGCGCTGAGGTCCATCCTGCAAGTAATACAACACAGGCTCATCGGACTTGGTCACCGAGCGGCCCTGCCTGAACACATCAAGAGACCATATAGGATCAGTTGCTCGCCGGCGCCCCCTTCAAGCTCGCTGGCTTGTATAAATAGCGAACGCCGACACCGGAGGGGATTTTTGTCTCCTCGAGACCAACAGGGCGACCAGGAACTACAGAGGAGGGCTTTTGTGCCACCGATCGCGCCCTTATGGCATCTGAGGGTTTTTTGCTAGTCAACCTTGTCACTTCACCGTTCAGAGCTGCTACGACGCAAGGCAGCCGAGCCACCCACTCAGTCATACTTTGACCTGAAGGGAGGCGCATCTCTTGAGCGTATTGGTTACCGAAGAGCTGCTCCGCGAGGGTCCAGTTCGAGCGTTCTACGATCCCTTGGTCCCGATGGATGTCAACCCGACCGCGCTGAACCCGGACAGAGTGCTTTGCCAACAGCTGGCTGACAGAGCCCATGACCTCACGACCGGGGTCGACCTGGAGCAATTAAGGCCAACTCAACGGTCCTCGCCTGTAGATGCGAGACAAAGTTTCAGCAACCTCTTTGGCTTGTTTAGTGGCCAGAGGCTCAGCTTCTTTGAAGCGTGAGGCTACATCAATCACGGTAAGGGCGTATTTGTACGTGCGCTTGCGAACACGGTCGTGTGGCAAAAAGAGCAGGTCAGCTTGATGGACCTCGTTCGGCTTGGTGATGTCGAATTTGGGTCGTGGAACGTGCTGCGGCGCGGCGAGGTAGATCTGCCAGATGGCCTGCTTCTTCAACCAAGCTCGGGCCACATCTTCTGAGGTCTTAGCCGCAGAAGCAAGCTTCTTTATGGCCTCAACACCCCTCCAGTAACCCTTAGGGCTGTAATAAATATCCATAAGGCGCCGATCCATGTATTTATTGTTAGGATTAAGTCTCTAACGGAAACAGCTACTTGTCTAGGCAGTTTGCACTCTTTTAAGCTCGCCAACAAGAAATATTCAAATGTCACTCGCCGTAGGTTGATTGAGTTCTTCTAACAGCTTCGTACGGGCCGTCATTAACGCCTCGTTGAAACAACTTCTTTTTTTTCGTCTTCTGATAAACTAAGACCTTGTTTGTGGCGTCCACGAATTTCTTTTTTCATCTGATCGAACTTGTCGATTTCACACAGAATCAGGAGAAATTCTAAGACCCTGTTTGTGGCGTCCACGAATTTCTTCTTTCATTTGATCGAACTTGTCGATTTCACACAGAATCAGGAGAAATTCTGTTTCAGATATATCATCGTCGTTCAGCGCGATAGAAATGCGGTCGGCGATTGAGTCTAGCTTCGACTCAGGCAAGATACGAATCTCGTCGTGTTTTTAGCTCACCTGTCACGTAGTGACAAGGTGAGCTTTTGTGATCACATTTTGTCCGTCGTCCGTCGTCCGTGCGTGCGTGCGTGCGTCCGTAAACAATTTCTTGTCCGCACGATAGCATCTTCATTTATGATTTGATTTTAACCAGACTTGCACACAACTTGTATCATCATGAGATCTAGGTTCCTTTCTTGAACCAGCCATATCCCATCATGTGTTACTGAGTTACGGCCCCTGAAAGGGCAAAAATTGCCTATTTTGGTCTTGTCCGCACGATAGCATCTTCTTTTATGATTTGATTTTAACCAGACCTGCACACAACTTGTACCACCATGAGATCTGGATTCTTTTCTTGAACCAGCCATATCCCATCATGTGTTACAGAGTTACGGCCCCTGAAAGGGCAAAAATTGCCTATTTTGGTCTTGTCCGCACGATAGCATCTTCATTTATGATTTGATTTTAATCAGACTTGCACACAACTTGTATCACCATGAGATCTGGGTTCCTTTCTTGAACCAGCCATATCTCATCATGTGTTACGGAGTTACGGCCCCTGAAATGACAAAAATTGCCTATTTTGGTCTTCTCCGCACGATAGCATCTTCATTTATGATTTGATTTTAACCAGACTTGCACACAACTTGTACCACCATGAGATCTGGGTTCCTTTCTTGAACCACCCATATCCCATCATGTTTTACGGAGTTACGGCCCCTGAAATGGCAAAAATTGCCTATTTTGGTCTTGTCCGCACGATAGCATCTTCATTTATGATTTGATTTTAACCAGACTTACACACAACTTGTACCACCACAAAATTTCTCGGTCAAGTTCGAATATGGGTCATGTTGGGTCAAAAAGTAGGTCAGTAGGTCAAATCAGAAAAAAACCTTGTGAAGACACTAGAGGCCACAGTTTTGGTCCGGTCATCATCAAACTAGCCCAGAATGATCATCTTGACAATATCTCAGTCAAGTTAGAATATGGGTGTTGTCGGGTCAAAAAGTAGGTCAGTAGGTCATATCATAGAAAAACCTTCTGAACACACTAGAGGCCACAATTTATGTCCAATCATCATCAAACTTGTCCAGAATGATCATCTTGACAATATCTGAGTCAAGTTAGAATATGGGTCATGTCGGTTCAAAAAGTAGGTCAGTAGTTCTAATCAGAGAAAAACCTTGTGAACACACTAGAGGCCACAGTTCTGGTTCGATCATCATCAAACTTGCTCAGAATGACCATCTTGATAATATCTTGGTCACGTTCGAATATGGGTCATGGCAGGTCAAAAAGTAGGTCAGTAGGTCAAATTAAAGAAAAACCTTGTGAACACACTAGAGGCCACAGATTAGGTCCAATCATCATCAAACTTGCTCAGAATGATAGTCTTGACAATCTCTCAGTCAAGTTTGAATATGGGTCATTTCAGGTCAAAAAGGAGGTCAGTACGTCAAATCATAGAAAAACCTTGTGAACACACTAGAGGCCACAGATTGGGTCCGATCATCATCACACATGCCCAGAATAATCATCTTGACAAATCTGAGTCAAGTTCGAATATGGGTCATGTTGGTCCAAAAAGTAGGTCAGTAGATAAAATCATAGAAAAAACCCTCTGCACACACTAGAGGCCACACTTTTGGTCTGATCATCATCAAACTTGCTAAAAATGATCATTTGACAATATCTCAGTTAATTTCGAATATAGGTCATATCTGGCCAGTAAGTAGGTCAGTAGGTCAGATTGTTGAAAAACCTTGTGGACACACTAGAGACCCTAGTTTTGGTTTGATCATCATCAATCTTGCTCAGAATGATCATCTTGACAATATCTGGGTCAAGTTTGAATATGGGTCATGTTGGGTCAAAAAGTAGGTCAGCAGGTCAAATCATAGAAAAACATTTTGAACACTCTAAGAGGCCACAGTTTTAGGTAAATCATCATAAAACTTGCTCAGAATGATCATCTGGACAATATCTCAGTTAAGTTCGAATATGGGTCATGTCAAATCAAAAAGTAGATCAGTAGGTCATTTTGTCATGACTTTTAAACTGTTTGAGATAGAGCCTTCATATTTGGCATGTAGGTTCCTTGTGACGAGGACTTCCCACTCATATAAAGATTTGACCTGTGACGTTGACCTGTGACCTACTTTATCATAACTTTTGAACCATATGAGATAGAGCCTTCATATTAGGCATGCATGTTCCTTGAGACAAAGTTTTCTCAACCATTCAAAACTTTTGAGCCATGACCTTGACCTTTGACTTACTTTGTCATAACTTTTGGAGCATTTAAGATACAGCCTTCATATTTGGCATATAGGTTCCTTCATAGGAGTGAGTGTTTGAGTTGAAGTCTCACCAACAGCTAAGGTCATACAGTGATGGGACCTCTGTTTAAAGACCAATCTGAAAGTCTGGAGAAGCCTGGGATTGATCCTGCTACCCCTGGTTTACAAGGCAAGTAGCATGACCACTTCACCATGAAGGCTTCTAAACTTCATTGGAATGTTGTGTAGATGACCCTCTAGAAAAACAGCATAACAAATGGTCACAAGAGCTAAAAGTAGAAAAACATTGTAAATTTGCTTCAAATGCGAACTCCTTCTAAACCATTGGGCCAATTGGATTTAAAACTTCACAGGAATATTGCCTAGGTGACTCCCTACCAAAATAGTTAAAACTCATTCCACTCCAATGAACAAGATGGCTGCCAGAGCTGAAAATAAAAAAAATCTTCAAACGACAATTCCTTCTGTACTCTTGGGCCAATTTCATTCAAACTTCGAAGTAATGTTGCTTAGATGACCATCTACCAAAAAGGCTAAAACAATCCCGCTCTGATGAAAAAAATGGCCAGCGGAGCTAAAAATAGAAAAATATTGTAAATCTGATTCAAACGTGAACCCCTTCTAAACCCTAAGGCCAATTTGATTCAAACTTCACTGGAATGTTGCCTAGGTTACTCCCTACCAAATAAGCTAAAATCACTCTGCTGATGAACAAGATGGCCACTATAGCTAAAATTAGAATGTACTCGAGACAGTGACACACAGGTGAGCGAACCAGGGCCCTGTGGGCCCTCTTGTTTATGAAATTCGGCTCTTTAGTTTTGTTGCTATGGCAACTTAGATTTTCCATAGACTTATAATGGGGAAAATTGAAAAATGGCATCTGCTGTCAAGATATTGCAGATATTTTGACAAAACTTTATAGAAATGTTCCTTGATTAAATGTCTCTCAGTCGTATGCTTTAATGCCAACATGGGGGTCCCCCAGGTTAAGCCGGGCCATGCCCCACCCCCTCCACTTCATAAAAGGCCATATAACTCGGAAACTATCTAGATCCCCACCCCAAAACCATATATATTCTTGTTCCTTATGATAAGATGCATTCAGTGACACCAACCTGGGGGTCCCCCGGTACGTGCCCGGGTCATGCCCCACCCCCTCCATTCCATAAAAGGCCCAATATCTTGGAAACCTTACAGATCCCCACCCCTAAACCATATATATTCTTGTTCCTTATGAAAATATACATTCACTGACACCAACTTGGGGGTCTCCCGGGGTGTGCCTGGGCCTTGCCCCACCCCTTCTTCTTCACAAAAGGCCATATATCTCAGAAACCATTTAGATCCCCACCCCAAAACCATATATAGTCTTGTTCCTTATGATAAGACGCATTCAGTGACATCAACCTGGGGGTCCCCCGGCTTGTGCCGGTGTCATGCCCCACCCTCTCCCATTTCATAAAAGACCCAATATCTTGGAAACCTTACAGATCCCCACCCCTAAACCCTATATATTCTTGTTCCTTATGAAGAGACTCATTCATTGACACCAATTTGGGGGGTCTTCCTGGGTGCGCCGAGACCTTGCCCCACCCCTCCACTTCACAAAGGCCATTTATCTCAGAAACCATTCAGATCCCCACCCCAAAACCTTATATATTCTTGATTCTTATGATATGATGCATTCATTAAAGACCCAATATCTTGGAAACCTTACAGATCCCCACCCCTAACCATATATATTGTTGTCCTTATGATTAGACACATTCATTGACGTCAACCTGGAGGTCTTCAGGGCCAAGCCAGGGCCTTGCCCCACCCCACCACTTCACAAAAGGCTATACAAAGGAACAGAAACTGTTCGGAGCCCCACCCCTAAACCATATATAATTATCTTCTTTATGATAAGACACATTCAAATAACACTAGCTTGGGAGTCATCCGGACTGCCTGGGTCATGCCCCACTGCTTTACTTCATTAAAAGCCATATATCTCAGAAATCATTCCGATCCCCACCCATAAACTATAATATTCTTGTTTCTTATGATAAGACTCGTTCAGTCACACCAACCTGGGGGTCACTTTGTGCTACGGCAATGCGCCTCGCCCCTCCACTTTAAAAGGCCATATATTTCAGAAACCGCTCGAATCCCCACCCCATAATCATATATGTTCTTGTTCTTTATCAATAGCACACCCACTTGGGGGTCGCTGGGGCCATTCCTCTCCTCTCCGCGTCATAGAAGGGCCTCATATATCAGAAACCATTCAGATTCCCACCCATAAACCATATATATATATATATATATATATATATATATATATATATATATATATATATATATATATATATATATATATATATATATATATATATATATATATATATATATATATATATATTCTTGGTCCATATAGGGACAACACTCTTGGGTTTTCCTGGGATCAACAGGACATGCCCCAACCCCTCTACCGCTTAAGAGGCCTTATAACTCTGGTATACAGATCCCCACTGCTACACAATATTTATTCTTATTCCTTATGATAAGATGCATTTAGTGATACCAGCCAGGGCTCCATTGGGTCCATGCGCTACACCCTCTACTTAATAAAAGGCCTTAAATGTTTTAGATACTGCGTCCAAATGGATGCTCATTTAGATATAGGGGTTCATTTGGGAGACTTTATAATTGGTAGATTAAAATGATGTCATGTTAAAATACATGTACATGGCTGTCATTGGGCAGTGCCCACCTGAGCTCTGGTGAGCATAGTGGCCCATGGGCCTCTTGTCTTGGCTTTTGTTTGGAGTTTTCGTCCAAAACATTTCCCGCCAACACCCAGCAACCCACACACAATCGCCCCAGCTCCAAGGCCAATGGCGACAGGCGTCGCGATGATAGTTGACAAGAGCCCGACGCCAGAAGCAGCCAGCCCTACGCTAGTCGCAATAAGCGCGGTATCAATCCCATCAACAACATTATCTCCGCGTCTGTATTTCTCGTACAGCGAGGCTCTGAAGTCTCGTTATTTTTCGAGACGGAATTTGACCTCGGCCACGTGCTGAAGGCGGTGTTATTCTCCGGTTTCAAGTCCTGGGTAGAGGCCCATCGTGAACTACCCCTCGAGCTGGGTGGGTTTAAATAGACTTACTGGCTAATAACGAATATCGCTTGGTCTCTTGAGAGCGCACCGGGCGTAAATCGCAGCCTTTTGAGAGACACTGAGCCTATAAAAATATTATGTATATCTAAATGACGGTATTCAGCTTGGTGTTGGATTCCTTCAAGAGTGAACTGCACTTCAGGAGCAGCCCCACTTTTTGTGACTATGTGAACCCAAACCTCCTTATTAGCATGCGTTGGTGGCCATTTGAGCTTGAAGCCGGGTAACACATCAACAAAGTCGTCGGGTGTATCTCCGAGAAGTTGATCAAGGATGATCGATGATGATGGCAAGTGCATACCAATAAGCCCCGCTGGGGGAAATTCGAAGACTATTTTCAGGATTCCCTGCTGGTTGTTGCTTGTCTTTAGCACGTTATCTTCGGAAACGACAGTGTTCTTTGTCCCGGGGATATACGAGCACAGTCGAGTGCCACTATTCACTACCTTCCTAACTTTGTGCTCCTTTCCAGTCACATCGCACGGAGATGAGATTTTTATGTCAATAAGCCACCCCGTTTGTTGGATGGGGTCTGCAAAAGCAACCCACTTGCTCCCAGTGAAGGCCAGCGTATGAATATGTTCTATAAAAGGGTTATCCTTTGGAAGCACGGAATACACCAGAGAACTGAAAATATGGAGTGTACATGTTTTCTGGGCCAGACTAGCTAGTTTCGGCCAATTAGGCCTCATCAATGACCCTCAGATATTTTCAAAATTCCACAATGGAATCAATGATCCCAAAGGACAAGAAAATATAATCTACACTATGATGTAGGGCAGGAAGACGTTTTACCGCCGCCACACATACCCACACACCAGCTGAACCCGCTTTGGAACGGCATGTGGGGTATCTACGTCGCTGAGATCACCGAATTTCAATGACCCCGCTTGGGCGACCTCTTTTCTTTTGTAGACTCCCTCAGAGAGCTGGAAGGCATACAATCGATCTTCCTTCCCGTCCTTATCGAACCCCTCAGTGTCACCAAGATCAGTCAAAGCCACCCCAGTGCATTTTCTGACCCCACCGGGGCCGCTTGCGTCAACCATTCCTTATATGTAGGGTTGCACTCATATACTCGAATGGTAACATCTCCCCGTTGGTATCTCTAAGTGAGATAGTTAGCTGTGAAACCGGCCCTGACGACAACCTTTTGTACTGTAAGACGGGAAATAATTCAGTTCTACCGGCTCCACACTTTTCGTTCTCGACGGGGACAGATCTAAGCAGTGTAGATTTGCGACCGTTATGCAGATTGTCTGAAGTACTTAATTCAGCAAGGTGAAAGTAGACCTCACGATGGACGGCCAGCTTGTGTGGCTTCTTTGCAGTGAACGTCATGGTGCGGTCTCCTTCCAAGTGATAGTCATTGTTATTGATCAGCGCCACGGGAGGGGGTTTGAAAGTATTGTCGGAAAAGCCTAAGATATTAGCTAATTCGCGATCCATTGTTATAACTTCTCCGGGCTTTACCGTTAATTGCAGTAGACCTGAGGGTTCATCTAGAGCGAGTTCGGCGCCCAACCGCTGAAACACCTTTTCGTTCAACTCACAGACGTTATAATACCCGTCAGGTATTGTTTTTTTTTCAGTCTTGTTATGTGAGACCTTATTATTCCTTTTCGCCGTGCATATGTTGTACCACCAGTGATAATACGTCAACTCCCAGAGAGCAATCTCTCGCTCACCCGCAGACAGGGTCCTGCCAAGATTTAGAAGCCTCCGTGGTGCAGTGGTTACGCTACTCGCCTTGTAAACCAGGGATCGCAGGATCGATCCCGGGCTTCTCCAGACTTTCGGATGAGTCTTTAAACCGAGGTCCCGTCTCCGTATGACCTTAGCTGTTGGTGGGACGTAAAACTAAAACTCCCTCCCTCCCCTGCCAAGATTAATTGTCACATCATTTTGAACGTCAGTGAGTGTGATGTACATGATAATCACCAAAATGGGTATTGATACAAAGGCGTTTACGTTTAATAGCTCGACAAAATATCAGGCAGGCGGCCATTTCAAATATAAAGAGTCAGCAGCAGGGGAGCCCAACCTAGTCATAATGGTCGACGATAAGGGAAGTCACTTCCTTGCCAAGTACCCGAACATCTTCGATTATCAAAATCATCCGCTTACACGCAAACAAAAGCTTAACGCTGTGTGGGACAACACTGGCAGCATTATCAAAACCCTCCGCTTACCGGGGACGTCACTAAGGCAAACAAGGCGTGGGACAGCTGGCAGCACGCCCCCTTCAGCTGGTGACAGTGCCAGCTGAACTTTGCGGTTTGGAGCGCAACCGCCGGATGTGTTGTTTCTTCTTGCAAGCCTGTATTGCTTTCTTGCTTATTATACGACGAGGCGTCTGCTTGAGGAGCTAAAAGTCGCCCTCCCTGGGGACGAGTCCTATTCATGGTACGATAACCAATATGACTCCAGGGCCTACAAGCGGCTTTGCGAGGAGTTCGCCGTTCCGCCTTCTACAGATTGGAGGCAAAAGCTGGACTACGGGTGTCAAGGCCTCGGATCTTTTAATACATTCATGACCCCTTCGGGGAAATACCGCAGTGATCACAGCTCCGATGGCCCCTTCTTTCACCCGAAGGATGACATACGCCATAATGCGGATATTTCAAAGGCGTGGACGATGTTCATTCTCGATAAATCAGATGGCTTCAAGCAAGCGGGTGTCGTGCGTCTCAACGACTCGATTTTGACTTACGTTTGGGCAATCCTGGGAGCGCAAGCTCAAACCCGTTCCAACATTCTCAAAGTCAGGACGGGGTTCGACGCCCAAAAGCAGTTTACGGCGAATCTCGAAGACGCCATCGCCTCACCCGTCGACATCCCCAGCAGCATCGATCGCTATCAAAAGACGTTGCAATATGCATCCACACCACTGGATTAGGTTTGCGGGAGAGCGCTCTACTTGATGCTGAGCGACATGGCACTCCATCCAGGCAAGGTCCAAGATTATAAAAACCAAATCCAAATAGCGGGGTCAGACGCTGCCATCGGCCACAACCCAGGAATAAACAAGGCGACACTGATTCAACCTGCCTCTTAGGTCGATAGGACATTCCAGGGGAAAACTACCGCACCAGCCGGGACCGATCCGCGAGTACTCGCAGGGCCACCGCCCGAAGGGTCGCCTACGTCTGCAGCGGTTGCTCCGGACCGGAAATCCGGTCTCGATCATGAAGAAGAAAAAACAGCTCTCATAGTCGCAGGGTTTGGGGTTGGCTTAGTGGTGCTTTGGTTGGTCACGCGCTAGCCAGTCCCGTGCAGCCACGAGAAGAAGGGCCCCCACGCCGATGACCAAGGCCCACAAATTATCTGCGAGCCATGAAGCGGCCTTCCCTAGCGTGCTCAAGAGCCAAGAGACGATGGACACGATAATTCCGGGCAAGGCAGCCGCGGCCTTGCCGGCCAAATTGGCCAGGGCACGCCCAAGGGACTGTAGGTGCTTTTTTACCCACTCCTTGACCCCGCCCTTGCCGGGTGGCCTGGGAGCCGGTACACTCCCCCCTCCGCCGGTTAGCGCGAGCACTAGGGTCGAGATTGCCATCCCAATCGCTGTAAGGATGCTCACGCTGCTTGCGGAAGTGGGTCCGTATTCGCTCAGCCAGCGTCTTGTCTTCATGAAGGAGCCGCCTGAACGTCTCACGGATTCGGGAGATCTGGGACCGGAGAGTTTCTCTGTTCGTAGAGAGGGCTTCGAGCCTCGACTGTCTTCCGATTTCGATGTCAGAGAGCTCGCCCTCCAGTTTTCTGATTCGGTCTCGAATCTCCTGCTGCATCTCGGGGTCGTCCGTTTCCGTCAGTTTCCGCCCCTCCCTGGCCAAGTGTTTTTTCAACTTGGGATTTTCCCTCGTCGACATTTGACAGTTTCGCCAGGTTGTTCGCCAACTCATCTCGGGTTCGAGTCATGGCCTTTTCAAGCCCAGCGAGCTCTCTTTTGGCCTGGGTGACCCACGCGGTGTCGATAGGCTGATCATCAATTGTCTTCAATACGGTCTAAACGTCTTCTGCGCTGCGGCACGCGCTATCGGCTATGCCGGGGAGGTCCTGAAGTTCTATATTTTCATGATTCGCACCGCTCGGGAGAGCTTTCACAGCGGAGCTACTTAGACGCTGCGTATTCGATGTGAATTCAGGGAACCCCAGTGAACTTCACAGTGCATTTATGCCGCCTCCTCCGTATCTTGTGGCCAGTGTTGATTGGGCCAAAAACCGGAATTGTCCCCTCGTCGCAGTGATAGGGATCTTTTTGTCGCCTGGGGTCCAGTAGAGTGTTTTGCCGTCGGCATCAATCCCAAACTGGCTATAGTCGATCCTGCCGTCGGGGCGCAACCCATAGGCACGGCTCACTTCTTTGTAGAATTGTCAACCAGGCGCTTTTTCTGAGACTCAAGTTCTGCCTGTTTCAACTCGCCCTGCAGATTCTGCAAATTGTCCCCGGATGTGTTTATATCTTGCTGGACGGGCAGTGGTGGCTCCATGGGGGGGTGGGGGGGGTCGGGGAGGCATCAAGTAAGTACGGACGAAAGCTTGACCCCTACCGGTGCCTCCTGGAACCCCTTGGGGTAAAAGGGGTGAGGCAATCGGTGTCGATAACTAACAACCCAAGCATGATCGGCCCGAAACTGCAGCTTCTGGTTCGATTCCCCAACCTCGGCAAACATGATGTCATCGTCTCCGGGACGGCGAGGTTGGCCTTAACGATAACGCTGCACAGCAAAGATGCCAATCGGACCTTGGTTCAGAACCTAGGGCGCGCCCTCGTGAAAAAGACCGTCATTAAAATTTCGGGAAATGAGGTCCTCAGCATCGACGATAATGATGTGTACCACTGCTACCGCGATCTCTGGATCTTCAGAGAGAAAAAATGGCCAGTACCAAGGCATTGATACGTCGGAAAACCAAAATACGACGAGGATCCGAATCAATGCTGGGAACAAAGATGAGTCCGTTCTAGCGGACAAAGCCGTCGCCGATGCTTTCGGCAATCTTTTCTACATCCCACTGGACTTCGAGCTACTCGAGAGCCACATGCCATTCTACCAGAGCGCGCTTGGCGACCGACTCGAGTATGAGCTTACGTTCAACGACTACAACCGTGTGATCAAGGCCACAGGCAGAGGTGCCTCTTTCGACATTGGAAACATCTGTCTTGAGTATGACATGGTCACCCTGCCGGAGCTGGCCCAAATTATCAACAACCAGTACAGAATCCGCATTTCGATCCTGTACGATAGGGTACTGCGGCACCGCAAAATCGGTAAAGACAAGAGCGACACCCTCTGGAATAGCAATCTCAACGTGCCCGCCCGCAGCATGAAGGGCATCCTGATGCTCTTTAAGGATGAAGCCGCGCAACAGCCCTTCCCTCGCGACAAAGAGGCCTTCTATTACCCGAAAATCGCCAAGGTCGAGGTCACCATCGAGGGGATCCCCAACCAACTCTTCAGCCAAGGGATGCGCTCTTACCAGAAGTTTGATGAAGCGAGGAAGCTCTTCGCAGCCAGTAGCAGGCGACACCCTGAAGTGGCAACGGTCGAAAAAGACCTTGCCCTAGCCGACGTCAGCCTTGCGGAATACCTCACCAGCAAGTACGCGCTGTGGCTTGACCTCAGGACAAGCGACGACGACCGGCTCCACGGCTACGGCAGGCGTATAGAGAATGCCAGCGAAGGTGTGACCATCCAGATAACGAAAAGAGCCGCTGGCGCATTGAACATCTACCTCTACGTCATCATGGATGCACAGCTTAACATCGAAAATGGCCGGTTCGTCTCAGCGGTCTATTAGTTTTCCTGAGGAACGATTAATAAATCTCCTGCCGCGCACGGCCCATTCGGCGACAATATGCGGGCAAACGGGATGCGGAAAAACCGTTTTTATCCTAGATCTGCTCGAACCCCCTACCGGGAGTTCTTTCGGCACATCGTGGTCCTCTGCCCCACCATAAAGTATAATAAAACATACCAGCGCCCCTGGATCTGGACCGACCCTGAGGTATACGTTCTAGACCCCGGCGAGCGCCTTCATGATTACCTGCGAGCGTTTTACCAGGTGTTTATGGGCGAGCCTACCTTATATCTCATCGATGACGATTACCTGCGAGCGTTTTACCAGGTGTTTATGGGTGAGCCTACCTTATATATCATCGATGACTGATCGGCCACGAAGGCTTTGACGAAAAAAAAGACATGCTGTCAGAGCTAGCGTTCTCGGGCCGCCACGCCGACCAGAGCGTCTGGGTTTTCACCCAAAAGTACAACTCCGTCTTGAAGGACTTGCGCGAGCAGACGCCCTGGGTCTGTTTGTTTCACCGCAAGGACCGTGATTCATTCGAAGACTGCTTGCGCGAGAATGATGTGATCTCCACACGAGAACAGCGGGCGTCGGTGAGGCAGCAGTTAGCCGAGACAAAGCTTGCTAAGCTTTTATTAAAGACAGACCAACAAGCTGCTTATATAGTGTTAAGTAATGTACGAAATAACTGAAGGACTGCTAATCACAGTGCTTGGCGCGCAGCTGGTACTGCTGTTCTTTATTGCTAGGCAGTATGTTTACATTACTCGGATGTGTGTTAACACACACGCACGCTTCTGCCAGGGCTTTCGACACTATATTAGACTGGTCCGCCAACTCGCAATGAATCGCAAAGCAATAGCTATGGACTATGACGAACTGATCGATGAGCTGATAGGAACGACAGAGCAAAGGCAGAACGCTGACGCCCCAACCGCGGTAGGAACGGCAGCGACGTCAGACGGCCATGAGGAGCCGCTCCTCGAGGACCGGGTGCAAAAATACCGTGAAAGGCTCGCCGCATTGGTAGTGGGAGGCCAAGCCAAGCAGTATGGACCAGTTGTGCATGGGAAGGTTCTCACCGCAGAACAGATCGACGCTCTGTACAATAGCGAAATCGAAAAGCTTTACGCCCGCTATGAAACAAGGCTTGGGGCAGCGATGACGAAGACGCTGGGGTCTACAGCGCTACAGCTTTATGCGGGGCTGGCATCTATGTTTCTCCCGATACCGGCCGAAAGCCAACCTGGTCTTATTGCTGACCTCGAGGGCGACCCGTTTGTCGGACATGCACTTAGCAGTGCTATCTGCGAACTCTACCATCGCTATGGCATGTACTTGGCGCCGCTAACTGCCGCGCTTACTACAGTGAAGCAGTGTCGATTTGGACATCAATGCCCTATTACCATCTATGATATAAACGATGTCGGAGAACGAACAGGTTGTTGCGGAGCAACAGGAGAATCGAGAGCCAACACAGAGTCCGCCAGACAGTGTTACGACCCCCAAGCCTTTGCGAAGCAACACGGTTAAGGATCCGAAAAAAAGTGGCGGCCGGGCCTACTGGAGCTGCTGCCAGAAAGGCCAAACAGGAACGGCTGCTCGAACAGCTTCGGACGGCCAAAGACTCATTTCTTCCACCAGTCAGCGCAGCTGATGTCAGTAGCCCTCCAAAAGAAGCGTTCTTAAAGGAACCGTCACGCAGTGGTGCAGCTTACAACCATGGACTAACCGACTGGACACCATGGATTATTGGGGCTTGTCTTACGGGCGGTGCACTCATGTTTCTTCTGCGCTTGCGCGCCACACAGGTACAAACGCCACAAGTGGCACCCTCGTTGACTCATCGACAGCGTCGATTCCCAACCGGCTTGTTGTTTCGCAGCAACCAAAATTAAAGACAAGCCCAGACCCATTCTATATGGAGTGAAGCCAGTTGCGTAGCAATAATAACAACCCCGGCAGCTGGTGGTAAAATGCTTGTCAACTCGCTCTACCATAGCGCTGTCGTCTGTGGCATCGCTGTGGGATACGCCCGGCTTGGGAAGATGGCGATTGGGGGTAGCCCCCCCCCCCTTCGAAACTAGACTTCATAGCCCGCGATGTGGGCATGGCCATAGTTGACGTCGCTCTCGCCATGGCAACCGAAGACATGCTAATTAAACACGAGCTGATACCTGCTGATATCATGAAGTAATGTCGAGTATTGCTTTGCTCGTTGGCGGTGCCCTGATGAACGCTCTTGCGATCTAGGGATCGAACTACTTGTTCTCCATGTTGAAAAAAATCTGGCGCGGGCGAAGAACGCAAGGGTCACGATAAAGCCGTCGAAGAATTACAGACTGCACAGGCAGAATGGTCTCGAAAACCGACAGGTCGTATTGATTTTTTCACTGAGGAACTCCGCCGCCAAGGGCACGCCGTTCAAACTTTCAAAGACGTCGATGACGCGATGCGCCTGTATGCACAGGTCACCGGGAAAAAACCGGCCCCGATAGCTCAGTTGGTAGAGTGTCCGCTCCGGGGAACGGGAGGTCTTGGGTTCGATCCCGGGCCGCGACATACCATAGTCGTTAAAAATGGTACTAGCTGCTCCTCGCTTGGCACTCAGATTTACGGGGAAGAGCTAGGACTGGTCAATCCAGTGTCAGGATAATGTGACTGGGTGTGGTATCATGTAATGTGTCTGGGACATGATACTTCAGTAAGGCAGCACTATAAACCTGAGCATTGAGCTCCCTGTCGCAACCAGACACCGTCGTGATATGACTGAAAAATTGTTGAAAGCGCGTTAAACCCGAATTCACACACACATCACCGGGAAAAATGACAGCCATGCTGACCTGGGGCCCGAACCCCAGCTCTCCGACTTTTACCAACCGAATGACGACCAGAAAGACCGCGAGATTGCCTTCATTATCCTGGGAATTGGTGTGACAGCCTTTGTGGCCTATTAACTCTCATAGAGAACTGCGCAGACCAAACGAGTAGCAGTCTGATCTGGTCCACAGTGTTTGCAATAATGTTTCTGTATACAATGTCCTCTGGTCAGATACCACCTTTGGGACTGTTCAAAAGTGGTCTTAAATTTAAGAAGTGGGGTTATAGTCACTGTTTCCGAATAAAAAAAAGTCTCCGCAGATTCGAACTCAAAAACAGCAAATCACCTCTTCGGAAACCTGGTATTTTTCGTTTTTTGATTACCCCTTTCACGCACATCTTCTACTCTCAAGGACTGGTACCTTTTCAACCCTTTTCATGCACATCTTATTTTTCATTCCTTTTCTTTGTATTTCTTTATATCCACTTTTTTCACGGATGTCCACTTTTTTCACGGATTGTTGCCTTATCTATTTTTCTTTCCCGTAAGTGTACATTTTTGTTCGTGATTATCCTTATCACGCACATCTTCTTCTTTTCACGGACAGGTACATTTTCAACCCTTTTCACGCACATCTTTTTTTATTCCTTTTCTTTGTATTTCTTTATGTCCACTTTTTTCACGCATGTCCACTTTTTTCACGCAGTGTTGCCTTCTCTATTTTTCTTTCACGCCAGTATACATTTTTCTTCGTGATTATCCTTTCCACGCACATCTTCTTCTTTCACGGACTGGTACATTATCAACCCTTTTCACGCACATCTCCTTTTTTATTCATTTTCTTTGTATTTGTTTATGTCTCCTTTTTTCACGCCTGTCCACTTTTTTCACGGATTGGTGCCTTATCTATTTTGATTTAAAGTAGGTCTACATTTGTCTTCGGGATTATCCTTATCTCGCACATCTTCTTCTTTCTGGGACTGGTACCAATTCAATCCTTTTCATCGGCCCCGATAGCTCAGTTGGTAGAGTGTCCACTCCGGGGAACGGGAGGTCACGGGTTCGATCCCGGGCCGCGACATACCAAAGTCGTTAAGAATGGTACTAGCGGCTCCTCGCTTGGCACTCAGATTTACGGGGTAGAGCTAGGACTGGTCGACCCAGTGTCAGGATAATGTGACTAGGTGTGGTATCATGTAATGTGATACTTCAGTGAGGCAGCACTATTATAGTGAGCATTGAGCGCCCTGTCGCAACCAGACAACGTCGTGATATGACTGAAAAATTGTTGATAGCGACGTTAAACCTGAATTCACACACTCATCCTTTTTCACGCACATCCATCTTTTTTCATTCCTTTCCTTTGTATTTCTTAATGTCCACTTTTTTCATGGATGTCCACATTTTTCACGGATTGTTGCCTTATCTATTTTTCTTTCACGCCAGTGTACATTTTTCTTCGTGATTATCCTTATCACGCACATCTTCTTCTTTCACGGACAGGTACCTTTTGTAACCTTTTCACGCACATGTTCTTATTTCATTCCTTTTCTTTGTATTTCTTTATGTCCACTTTGTCATGGATGTCTACATTTTTAACGGATTGGTGCCTTATCTTTTTTTCCTTTCAAGTCAGTCTATATTTTTATTCGGGATCATCCTTTTCACGCGCATCTTCTTCTTTCGCGGACAGGTACCTTTTCAACCCTTTTCACGCACATCAATCTTTTTTCATTCCTTTTATTTGCATTTCTTTATGTCAACTGTTTTCACGGATGTCCACTTTTTTCACGCATTGTTGCCTTATCTTTTTCTTTCACGTCAGTGTACATTTATCTTCGGGATTATCCTTTTCACGCACATCTTCTTTTTTCTCGGACTGTTATGTTTTCAACCCTTTTCACGCACATCCATTTTTTTTTTCGTTCCTTTATTTTGTATTCCTTAATGTACACTTTTTTCAAGGATGTCCACTCTTATCATGGATTGGTGCTTTATCTATTTTTCTTTCACGCCAGAAGCCTCCCTGGTGCAGTGGTTACGCTAATCGCCTTGTAAACCAGGGGTCGCAGGATCGATCCCGGGCTTCTCCAGACTTTCGGATTTGTCTTTAAACCGAGGTCCCGTCTCCGTATGACCTTAGCTGTTGGTGGGACGTAAAACTAGAACACTCACTTTTTTCACGTCAGTGTACATTTATCTTCGGGATTATCCATTTCACGCACATCTTCTTCTTTCTTGGACTGGTACCTTTTCAACCCTTTTCACGCAAATCCATCTTTTATCATTCCTTTATTTAGTATTTCTTTACGTCCACTTTTTTCACGCATGTCCACTTTTCACGGGTTGTTGTCTTATCTGTTTTTCTTCCACGTCGTTGTACATTTTTCTTCGGGATAATCCTTTTTTACGCACATCTTCTGCTTTCACGGACTGGTACCTTTACAACCCTTTTCACGCACATCTTCTTGTTTCATTCCTTTTCTTTGTATTTCTTTATGTCCACTTTTTTCACGGATGTCCACTTTTTCACGGATTGTTGCCTTATCTATTTTTCTTTCAAGTCAGTGAACATTTTTCTTCGTGATTATCCTTATCACGCATTTCTTCTTCTTTCAAGGACAGGTACCTTTCCAACCCTTTTCACGCACATCTTCTTTTTTCATTCCTTTTCTTTGTATTTCTTTATGTCCACTTTTTCACGCATGTCCACTTTTTCACGGTTTGTTGCTTTATCTATTTTTCTTTCACGTCAGTGTACATTTATCTTCGTGATTATCCTTTTCACGGACATATTCTTCTTTCACGGACTGGTACTTTTCAACTTTTTTCACGCACAGCTTCTTTTTTCATTCCTTTTCTTTGTATTTCTTGATGTCTACTTTTTTCACGCCTGTCCCCTTTTTTCACGGATTGGTGCCTTGTCTATTTTTCTTTCAGGTCAGTCTACATTTTTCTTCGGGATTATCATTTTCAGGCGCATCTTCTTCTTTCTCGGACTAGTACCTTTTCAACTCTTTTCACGCACATCCATCTTTCTGTATTTCTTTATTTTGCATTTCTTTATGTCCACTTTTTTCCGGCATGTCCTGTTTTTCACGGATTGTTGCCTAATCTGTTTTTCTTTCACGTCAGTGTAATCTTCCTTTTCACGCACATCTTCTTCTGCTTTCACGGACTGGTACCTTTTCAACCCGTTTCACGCACATCTTCTGTTTTCATTCCTTTTCTTCGTGTCTACTTTTTTCTCGCCTGTCCACTTTTTTCACGGATTGGTGCCTTGTCTATTTTTCTGTCAGGTCAGTCCTCAATTTTCTTCGGGATTATCCTTTTCACGCGCATCTTCTTCCTCGGACTGGTACCTTTTCAACCTTTTTCACGCACATCCATCTTTTTTCACGGATTGTTGCCTTATCTATTTTTCTTTCACGTCCGTGTACATTTTCTTCTTGATTATTCTTTTCACGCGCATCTTCTTCTTTCACGGACTGGTACATTTTCTACCCTTTTTACGCACATCTTCTTTTTTCATTCCATATCTCTGTATTTCTTATGTCTACTTTTTCACGCATGTCCACTTTGTTCACTGTTTGGTGCCTTATCTATTTTTCTTTCATGTCAGTCTACATTTTTCTTCGGGATTATTCTTTTCACGCGCATCTTCTTCTTTCTCGGACAGGTACCTTTCAACCCTTTTCACGCACATCCATCTTTTTTCATTCCTTTTTTTTGCATTTCTTTATGTCCTTTTTTTTATCACGCATGTCTATTTTTTCAGGGATTGTTGCTTATATGTTTTTCGTTCACGTCAGTGTACATTTTTCTTCGTGATTATCCTTTTCACGCACATCTTCTGCTTTCACAGACTCGTACCGTTTCAACCCTTTTCACGCACTTCTTCTTTTTTCATTCCTTTCCTTTGTATTTCTTTATGTCCACTTTTTTCACGCATGTCCACTTTTTTCACGGATGTCCATTTTTTTCACGGATTGTTGCTTGAACATTTTTCTTCGTGATTATCCTTTTCGCACACATCTTCTTCTTTCTCGGACTGGTACCTTTTCAACCCTTTTCACGCACATCTTCTTTTTTCATTCATTCTTTGTATGTCTTTATGTCCACTTAATTCACGGATTGTTGCCTTACCAATTTTTTTCACTTCAGTGTACATTTATCTTCGTAACTATCCTTTTCACGCACATCTTCTTCTTTCACGGACTGACACCTTTTCAAACCTTTTCACGCACATCTTCTTGTTTCATTCCTATTCTTTGTGCCGGCCTCAGTGGCTCAGTCGGATGCGCGTCTGACTGGTGATCAGGAGGACGCGGGTTCGACTCCCGCTGGGGTCGACAACATTCTTTCGTGGAGATTGATCATGAAATCTTTTCTACGGTCATTCTCTCACTTCCGCTGATTCAAGAAGGGCAGTTGTCAGTTTCTGGCGAAAGAATGTGCACTGTACTGGTTAACCGCTTACGTATAAGCCCGCCCAGGAAAGTGTTGATTGGTAAACTGACCGGCTCAAAAATGACCTAAATAGTGTTGAGTGGGCCGTTAAACTCCAATACCAACAAACAAACCTATTCTTTGTATATCTGTATGTCTATTTTTTAACGCCTGTCATCTTTTTTCACGGATTGGTGCCTTATCTATTTTTCTTTCACGCCAGTCTACCTTCTTCTTTCTCGGACTGGTACCTTTTTAACCCTTTTCACGCACATCCATCTTTTTCATTCCTATATTTTGCATTTCTTTATGTCCACTTTTTTCATGAATTTGCAATTTTTTCACGGAATGTTGCCTTATCTGTTTTCCTTCACGTCAGTCAAGATTTTTATTATTGATTTCCCTTTTCACGCACATCTTCTGCTTTCACGGACTGGTACCTTTTCAAACTTTTTCACGTATATCTTCTTTTTCATTCCTTTCCTTTGTATTTCTTTATTTACACTTCTTCACGGATGTCCACTTTTTTCACGGATTGTTGCCTTATCTGTTTTTCTTTCACGTCAGTGTACATCATTCTTCGTGGTTGTCCTTTTCACGCACATCTTCTTCTTTCAAGGACTTGACCTTTTCCACCCTTTTCACGCACATCTTCTTTTTTCATTCCTTTCCTTTTGAATTTCTTTATGTCCACTTTTTTCACGGTTGTCTACTTTTTTAACGGATTGGTGCCTTATCTTTTTTTCCTGTCATGTCAGTCTACATTTTTCTTCGGGATAATCTTTTTTTCACGCGCATCTTCTTCTTTCTCGGACAGGTACCGTTTCAACCCTTTTCACGCACATCCATCTTTTTTCATTCCTTTAATTTGCATTTCTTTATGTCCACTATTTTCACCGATGTCCATTATTTTCACAGATCGTTGCCTGATCTATTTTTCTTTCACGTCAGTGTACATTTATCTTCAGGATTATCCTTTTCACGCACATTTTTTTCTTAAAGTTTCTCGGACTGGTATCTTTTCCACCCTTTTCACGCACATCCATCTTTTTTCATTCCTTTATATTGTATTTCTTTATGTCCACTTTTTAAGGGATGTCCATTTTTTTCACGGATTGGTGCCTTATCTATTTTTCTTTCAAGTCAGTGTACATTTATCTTCGGGATTATCCTTTTCACGCACATCCATCTTTTTTCATTCCTTTATTTTGCATTTCTTTATGCCCACTTTTTTCACGCATATGCACTTTTTTCACGGATTGTTGCCTTATCTGTTTTCTTTCACGTCAGTGTACATTTTTTATTCGTGATTATCCTTTTCCCGCACATCTTCTGCTTTCACGGACTGGTACCTTTTAACCTTTATCACGTACATCATTCCTTTCCTTTGTATTTCTTTATGTCCACTTTTTCACGGATGTCTACAGTTTCACGGATTGTTGCCTTATCTATTTTTCTTCCTCGTCAGTGTACATTTTTCTTCGTGATTATCCTTATCACGTTCATCTTCTTTCACGGACACGTACATTTTCAACCCTTTTCACGCACATCTCCTTTTTTCATTCCTTTTCTTTGTTTTTCTTTATGTCCACTTTTTTCACGCATGTCCACTTTTTCACGGTTTGTTGCCTTATCTATTTTTCTTTCACGTCAGTGTACATTTATCTTCGTGATTATCCTTTTCACGGACATATTCTTCTTTCACGGACTGGTACTTTTCAACTTTTTCACGCACAGCTTCTTTTTTCATTCCTTTTTTTGTATTTCTTTATGTCTACTTTTTTCAAGCCTGTCCACTTTTTTCACGGATTTGTGCCTTGTCCATTTTTCTTTCAGGTCAGTCTACATTTTTCTTCGGGATTATCATTTTCAGGCGCATCTTCTTCTTTCTCGGACTTGTACCTTTTCAACTCTTTTCACGCACATCCATCTTTCTTCATTCCTTTATTTTGCATTTCTCTATGTCCACTTTTTTCCATCATGTCCACTTTTTCACGGATTGTTGCCTTATCTGTTTTTCTTTCACGTCAGTGAACATTTTTCTTCGTGATTATCCTTTTCACGCACATCTTCTGCTTTCACGGACTGGTACCTTTTCAACCTTTTTCACGTACATCTTCTTTTTTCATTCCTTTCCTTTGTATTTCTTAATGTCCACTTTTTCACGGATGTCCACTGTTTTCACGGATTGGTGCCTTGTCTATTTTTCTGTCAGGTCAGTCTACATTTTTCTTCGGGATTATCCTTTTCACGCGCATCTTCTTCTTCCTCGTACTGGTACCTTTTCAACCCTTTTCACGCACATCCATCTTTTTCATTCCTTTATTTTGCATTTCTTAATGTCCACTTTTTTCATGGATATCCACTTTCTCACGGATTGGTGCCTTATCTATTTTTCTTTCACGTCAGTGTACACTTTTCGGGATTATCCTTTTCACGCACATCTTCTTCTTTCTCCGACTGGTACCTTTTCAACCCTTTTCAACCACATCCATCTTTTTTCATTCCTTTAGTTTTCACTTCTTTATGTCCACTTTTTTCACGCATGTGCATTTGTTTCACGGATTGTTGCCTTATCTGTTTTCTTTCACGTCAGTGTACATTTTCTTCGTGATTATCCTTTTCGCGCACATCTTCTGCTTTCACGGACTGGCACCTTTCAACCCTTTTCACGCACATCTTCTTTTTTCATTCCTAATTTTTTCACGCCTGTCCTCTTTTTTCACGGATTGGTGTCTTATCTATTTTTCTTTCACGCAAGTCTACCTTCTTCTTTCTCAGACTGGTAACTTTTCAACCCTTTTCACGCACATTCATCTTTTTTCATTCTTTTATTTTGTATTTCTTTATGTCCACTTTTTCACGGATTCGTGCCTTATCTATTTTTCTTTCACATCAGTGTACATTTATCTTCGGGATTATCCTTTTCACGCACATCTTCTTCTTTCTCGGGCTGGTACCTTTTCAACACTTTTCACGCACATCCAATTTTATTCATTCCTATATTTTGCATTTCTTTATGTCCACTTTTGCATGAATATGCACTTTTTTCACGGATTGTTGCCTTATCTGTTTTCTTTCACGTCAGTGTGCATTTTTATGCGTGATTTTCCTTTTCACGCACATATTCTGCTTTCACGGACTGGTACCTTTTCAACCTTTTTCACGTACATCTTCTTTTTTCATTCCTTTCCTTCATATTTCTTTATGTCCTCTTTTTCACGGATGTCCACTTTTTCACGGATTGTTGCCTTATCTATTTTTCTTTCACGCCAGTGTACATTTTTCTTCGTGATTATCCTTGTCACGCACATCTTCTTCTTTCACGGACACGTACCTTTTCAACCCTTTTCACGCACATCTTCTTTTTTCATTCCTTTCCTTTGCATTTCTTTATGTCCACTTTTTTCACGGATGTCTTTTTTTTAACGGATTGGTGCCTAAACTTTTTTCCTGTCATGTTAGTCTACATTTTTCTTCGGGATTATCCTTTTCACGCGCATCTTCTTTCTCGGACAGGTACCTTTTCAACCCTTTTCACGCACATCCATCTTTTTTATTCCTTTATTTTGCATTTCTTTATGTCCACTTTTTTTACAGATGTCCATTATTTTGACGGATTGTTGCCTTATCTATTTTTCTTTCACGTCAGTGTACATTTATCTTCAGGATTATCCTTTTCACGCACATCTTCTTCTTAAAGTTTCTCGGACTGGTACCTTTTCCGACCTTTTCACGCACATCCATCTTTTTTCATTCCTTTATTTTGTATTTCTTTATGTCCACATTTTTAAGAGATGTCCTATATTTTCACGGATTGGTGCCTTATTTATTTTTCTTTCACGTCAGGGATTGTTGCCTTATCTATTTTTCTTTCACGTCAGTGTACATTTATCTTCAGGATTATTCTTTTCACGCACATCTTCTTCGTAAACTTTCTGGGACTGGTACTTTTCAACCTTTTTTTCACGCACATCCATCTTTTTTCATTCCTTTATTTTGTATTTCTTTATGTCCACTTTTTTCACGGATGTCCACGTTTTCATGGATATGTGCCTTATCTATTTTTCTTTCACTTCAGTGTACATTCATCTTCTGGATTATCCTTTTTACGCACATCTTCTTCGTTCTCGGGCTGGTACCTTTTCAACCCTTTTCACGCACATCCATCTTTTTCATTCCTATATTTTGCATTTCTTTATGTCCACTTTTTTCATGAATTTGCAATCTTTTCACGGAATGTTGCCTTATCTGTTTTCCTTCACGTCAGTCAAGATTTTTATTATTGATTTCCCTTTTCACGCACATCTTCTGCTTTCACGGACTGGTACCTTTTCAAACTTTTTCACGTATATCTTCTTTTTCATTCCTTTCCTTTGTATTTCTTTATTTACACTTCTTCACGGATGTCCACTTTTTTCATGGATTGTTGCCTTATCGATTTTTCTTTCACGTCAGTGTACATTTTTCTTCGTGATTAACCTTATCACGCACATCTTCTTCTTTCACGGACACGTACCTTTTCAACCCTTTTCACGCACATCTTCTTTTTTCATTCTTTTCTTTGTATTTCTTTATGTCCACTTTTTTCATGCATGTCTCTTTTTTCACGGTTTGTTGCCTTATCTATTTTTCTTTCACGTCAGTGTACATTTATCTTCGTGATAATCCTTTTCAAGGACATATTGTTCTTTCACGGACTTGTACCTTTCAACCCCATTTCACGCACATCATATTTTTTCACTCATTTTCTTTGTATTTCTTTATGTCTACTTTTTCTCGCCTGTCCACTTTTTTCACGGATTGGTGCCTTGTCTATTTTTCTTTCAGGTCAGTCAACATTTTTCTTCGGGATTATCCTTTTCACGCACATCTTCTTTCTCGGACCGGTACCTTTTCAACTCTTTTCACCAACATCCATCTTTTTTTCATTCCTTTATTTGGCATTCATTTATGTCCACTTTTTTCAGGCATGTCCACTTTTTTCACGGATTGTTGCCTTATCAGTTTTTCTTTCACGTTAGTGTGCATTTTTCTTCGTGATTATCCTTTTCACGCACATCTTCTGCTTTCACTGACTAGTACATTTTCAACCCTTTTCACGCACATCTTCTTTTTTCTTTCCTTTTCTTTGTATTTCTTTATGTCTCCCTTTTCTCTCCTGTCCACTTTCTTCACGGATTGGTGCCTTGTCTATTTTTCTGTCAGGTCAGTCTACATTTTTCTTCGGGATTATCCTTTTCACGCGCATCTTCTTCTTCTTCGGACTGGTACCTTTTCAACCCTTTTCACGCAAATCCATCTTTTTTCATTCCTTTATTTTGCATTTCTTTACGTCCACTTTTTTCACGGATGTCCACTTTTTCACGGATTGGTGCCTTATCTACTTTTCTTTCACCTCAGTGTACAATTTTTCGGGATTATCCTTTTCACGCACATCTTCTTCTTTCTCGGACTGAAACCTTTACAACCCTTTTCACGCACATAGATCTTTTTTCATTCCTACATTTTACATTTCTTAATGTCCACTTTTATCACGCATGTGCATTTTTTCACGGATTGTTGCTTTATCTGTTTTCTTTCACGTCAGTGTACATTTTTCTTCGTGATTATCCTTTTCACGCACATCTTCTGCTTTCACGGACAGGTACCTTTCAACCCTTTTCACGCACATCCAACTTTTTTCATTCCTTTATTTTGGATTTCTTTATGTCCACTTTTTTCACAGATTTCCTTTATTTTCACGGATTGTTGCCTTATCTGTTTTTTCTTTCACGTCAGTGTACATTTATCTTTACGATTATCCTTTTCACGCACATCTTCTTAAAGTTTCTCGGACTGGTACCTTTGTTTATCTTCGTTATTATCCTTTTCACGCACATCTTCTTCTTTCTCGGACTGGTACCTTTTCAACCATTTTCACGCACATCCATCTTTTTCGTTCCTTTATTTTGTATTTCTTTATGTCCACTTTTTCACGCATGTGCAGTTTTTTCACGGATTGTTGCCTTATCTGTTTTCTTTCACGTTAATGTACTTTTTTATTCGTGATATCCTTTTCACGCACATCTTCTGCTTTCACGGACTGGTACCTATTCAACCCTTTTCACGAACATCTTCTTTTTCCATTCCTTTCCTTTTTATTTCTTCATGTCCACTTTTTTCACGGATGTCCATTTTTTTCACGGAATGTTGCCTTATCTATTTTTCTTTCACGTCAGTGTACATTCATCTTCGTGACTACCCTTATCGCGCACATCTTCTTCTTTCACGGACAGGAACCTTTTCAACCCTTTTCATGCACATCTTCTTTTTTCATTCCTTTTCTTTGTATTTCTTTATGGTCTCTTTTTTTCAGGCATGTCCACTTTTTCAAGGATTGTTGCCTTATCTATTTTTCTTTAATTGTCAGTGTACATTTTTATTCGTGATTATCATTTTCACGCACATCTGCTTTCACGGACTTGTACCTTTTCAACCCTTTTCACGCACATCTTCTTTTTTCATCCCTTTCCTTTTTATTTCTTTATGTCCACTGTTTTCACGGATGTCCACTTTTTTACGGATTGTTGTCTTATCTATTTATCTTTCACGTCAGTGTACATTTATCTTCGCGACTATCCTGATCACGCACATCTTCTTCTTTCACGGACAGGAACCTTGTCAACCCTTTTCACGCACATCTTCTTTTTACATTCCTTTTCTTTGTATTTCTTTATGTCCACTTTTTTCACGCATGTCCACTTTTTCAAGGATTGTTGCCTTATCTTTTTTTCTTTCTTTGTCAGTGTACATTTTGCTTCGTGATTATCATTTTTACGCACACCTTCTGCTTTCATGGACTTGTACCACTTTTCAACCCTATTCACGCACATCTTCTTTTTTCATTCCTTTCCTTTTTATTTCTTTATGTCCACTTTTTTCAACGATGTCCACTTTTTTACGGACTGTTGCCTTAGCTGTTTATCTTTCACGTCAGTGTACATTTATCTTCGTGACTATCCTTATCATGCACATCTTCTTCTTTCAAGGACAGGTACCTTTTTAACCCGTTTCACACACATCTTTTTTCATTCCTTTTCTTTGTATTTCTTTATGTCCACTTTGTTTACGCATGTCCATTAATTTTTCACGGATTGGTACATTATCTATTTTTTCTTACACGTCAGACTACAGTTTTCTTCGGGATTATCCTTTTCACGCACATCTTCTTTTTTCATTCCTTTTCATTGTATTTCTTTGTGTTCGATTTTTTCACGCATGTCCACTTTTTTCACGGATTGTTGCCTTATCTATTTTTCTTTCACGTTAGTGTACATTTTTCATCTTGATTATCCTTTTCACGCACATCTTCTTCTTTCACGGACTGGTACATTTTCAACCCTTTTCACGCACATCTTCTTTTTTCATTCCTTTTCTTTGTATTTCTTATGTCTACTTTTTTCACGCCTGACCACTTTTTTCACGGATTGGTGCCTTATCTATTTTTCTTTCACGTCAGTCTACATTTTTCTTCGGGATAATTCTTTACATGCGCATCTTCTTCTTTCTCTGACAGGTACTTTTTCAACCCTTTTCACGCACTTTCATCTTTTTACATTCCTTTATTTTGCATTTCTTCATGTCCACTTTTATTCACGCATATCCACTTTTTTCACGGTTTGTTGCTTATCTGTTTTTCTTTTACGTAAGGGTATATTTTTCTTCGTGATTATCCTTTTCACGCACATCTTCTGCTTTCACAGACTGGTACCTTTTAAACCCTTTTCACGCACATCTACTTTTTTCATTCCTTTCCTTTGTATTTCTTTATGTCAACTTTTTTTCACGGCTGTCCAGTTTTTTCACGGTTGTCCACTTTTTTCACGGATGTCCACTTTTTTTCACATATGTTCACTTTTTTCATGGATTGGTGCCTCATCTATTTTTCTTTCACGCCAGTCTACCTTCTTCTTTCTCGGACTGGTACCTTTTCAACCCTTTTCACGCACAACCATCTTTTTTCATTCCTTTATTTTGTATTCCTATATGTCCACTTTTTTCACGCATGTCCACTTTTTTCACGGATTGTTGCCTTTTCTGTTATCCTTTCACATCAGTGTACATTTTTCTTCGTGATTATCCTTCATGCTCATCTTCTTTTTTCAATCATTTTCTTTGTATTTCTTTATGTCCACTTTTTTCACGGATGTCCACTTTTTTCACGGGTTGGTGCCTAATCTGTTTTTCCTTTCATGTCAGTCTACATAACGGGCCTCCGTGGCCTAATGGATAAGAGCGCTGACTCTTAGTCATTAGGTCTCTCACCGCCGTGGGTTCGAGCCTCGCTGGGGTCACGTGTGAGACGCCAAGTTCTGCAACGGAAGGTCAGGTGATTTTTCTCCGGGTACTCCGGTTTTCGCCCACCTATGATTAACGATCGGCTCGATATGAGTGAAATAATCTGGAAAGGGCCGTAAAACCCAAAACCCAACCATGTCAGTCTACATTTTTCTTCGGGATTATCCTTTTCACGCACACCATTTTCTTTCTCGGACAGGTACCTTTTCAACCCTTTTCACGCACATCCATCTTTTTTCATTCCTTTTTTTTGAATTTCTTTATGTCCACTTTTTTCACAGATGTTCATTATTTTCACGGATTGTTGCCTTATCTATTTTTCTTTCAAGTCAGTGAACATTTATCTTCAGGATTATGCTGTTCACGCACATCTTCTTCTTAAAGTTTCTCGGACTGGTACCTTTTCAACCCTTTTCACGCACATCCATCTTTTTTCATTCCTTTATTTTGTATTTCCTGATGTCAACTTTTTTCACGGATGTCCACTTTTTCATGGATTGGTGCCTTATATATTTTTCTTTCACCTTAGTGTACATTTATCTTCGGGATTATCCTTTTCACGCACATCTTCTTCTTTCTCGGGCTTCGACCTTTTTCATTCCTTTTCCCGCACATCCATCTTTTTTCATTCCATTATTTTGCCTAATCTGTTTTCTTTCACGTCAGTGTACATTTCCATTCGTGATTATCCTTTTCACGCACATCTTCTGCTTTCACGGACTGGCACCTTTTCACACTTTTTCACGCACATCTTCTTTTTTAATCCCTTACCTTTGTATTTTTTATGTCCAGTTATTTCACGGTTGTCCACTTTTTTCACAGATTGTTGCCTATTTATTTTTCTTTCACGTCAGTGTACATTTTTCTTCCTGATTATCCTTATCACGTACATCTTCTTCTTTGTCGGACTGGTATATTTTCAACCCTTTTCACGCACATCTTCTTTTTTCATTCCTTTTCTTTGTATTTCTTATGTCTACTTTTTCACGCCTGTCCATTTTTTTCACGGATTGGTGCCTTATCTATTTTTCTTTCTCGTCAGTCTACATTTTTCTTCGGGATTAATTCTTTACACTCTTATCTTCTTCTTTCTCTGAATTTTTTCAACCCTTTTCATGCACTTTCATCTTTTTTCATTCCTTTATTTTGCATTTCTTCATGTCCACTTTTTTCACGCATGTCCACTTTTTTCACGGTTTGTTGCTTATCTGTTTTTCTTTTACGTAAGTGTACATTTTTCTTCGTGATTATCCTTTTCAAGCACATCGTCTGCTTTCACAGACTGGTACCTTTTCAACCCTTTTCACGCATATCTTTTTGTTTTCATTCCTTTCCTTTTTTTTCACGGTGTCCACTTTTTTCACGGATGTCCACTTTTTTCACACATGTTCACTTTTTTCACGGATTGGTGCCTCATCTATTTTTCTTTCACGCCAGTCTACCTTCTTCTTTCTCGGACTGGTACCTTTTCAACCCTTTTCACGCACATCCATCTTTTTTCATTCCTTTATTTTGTATTCCTTTATGTCCACTTTTTTCACATTTCACATTTTCACGGATTGTTGCATTTTCTGTTTTTCTTTCACGTCAGTGTACATTTTTCTTCGTGATTATTCTTTTCACGCACATCTGCTTTCACGGACTTGTACCTTTTCAACCCTTTTCATGCACATCTTCTTTTTTCATTCCTTTTCTTTGTATTTCTTTATGTCCATTTTTTTCACGGATGTCCACTTTTTTCACGGATTTGTGCCTTATCTGTTTTTCCTTTCATGTCAGTCTACATTTTTCTTCGGGATTATCCTTTTCACGCGCATCTTCTTCTTTCTCGGACAGGTACCTTTTCAACCCTTTTCACGCACATCCATCTTTTTTCATTCCTTTTTTTTTGCATTTCTTTATGTCCACTTTTGTCACAGATGTTCATTATTTTCACGGATCTATTATCTATTTTCACGGATCTATTATATATTTTTCTTTCACGTCAATGAACATTTATCTTCAGGTTTATCCTGTTCACGCACATCTCCTTCTTAAAGTTTCTCGGACTTGTACCTTTGTAACCCTTTTCACGCACATCCATCTTTTTTGATTCCTTTATTTTGTATTTCCTGATGTCCACTTTTTTCATGGATGTCTACTTTTTCACGGATTGGTGCCTTATATATTTTTCTTTCACGTTAGTGTACATTTATCTTCGGGATTATCCTTTTCACGCACATCTTATTCTTTCTCAGGCTTGGACCTTTTTCATTTCTTTCCATGCACATCCATCTTTTTTCATTTCATTATTTTGCATTTCTTTATGTCCACTTTTTTCAGGCATGTCCACTTTTTTCACGGATTGTTGCCTTATCTGTTTCCTTTCACGTCAGTGTACATTTTCATTCGTGAGTATCCGTTTCACGCACATCTTCTGCTTTCACGGACTGGCACCTTTTCACACTTTTCACGCACATCTTCTTTTTTCATTCCTTTCCTTTGTATTTTTTATGTCCACTTTTTTCACTGATGTCCACTTTTTCACAGATTGTTGCCTATCTCTTTTTCTTTTACGTCAGTGGACATTTTTCTTCGTGATTATCCTTATCACGCACATCTTCTTCTTTCACGGACTGGTACATGTTCAACCCTTTTTACGCATATCTTCTTTTTTTCATTCCTTTTCTTTGTATTTCTTATGTCTACTTTTTTCACGCCTGTCCACTTTGTTCACGGATTGGTGCCTTATCTATTTTTCTTTCACGTCAGTCTACATTTTTCTTCGGGATTATTCTTTACACGCGCACCTTCTTCTTTCTCTGACGGGTACTTTTTCAACCCTTTTCAAGCACTTTCATCTTTTTCCATTCCTTTATTTTGCATTTCTTCATGTCCATTTTTTTTCACGCATGTCCACTTTTTTCACGGTTTGTTGCTTATCTGTTTTTCTTTGACGTAAGTGTACATTTTTCTTCGTGATTATCCTTTTCACGCACATCTTCTCCTTTCACAGACTGGTACCTTTTCAACCCTTTTCACGCACATCTTCTTTTTTCATTCCTTTCCTTTGTATGTCTTTATGTCAATTTTTTTTCTCGGTGTCCACTTTTTTCACGGATGTCCACTTTTTTTTACACATGTTCACTTTTTTCATGGATTGGTGCCTCATCTATTTTTCTTTCAAGCCAGTCTACCTTCTTCTTTCTCGGACTGGTACCTTTTCAACCCTTTTCACGCACATCCATCTTTTTTCATTCCTTTATTTTGTGTTCCTCTATGTCCACTTTTTCACGCATGTCCACTTTTTTCACGGATTATGGCCTTATCTGTTTTTCTTTCACGTCAGTGTACATTTTTCTTCGTGATTATACTTTTCACGCACATCTGCTTTCACGGACTGGTACCTTTTCAACCCTTTTCATGCACATCTTTTTTCATACCTTTTCTTTGTATTTCTTTATGTCCTCTTTTTTCACGGATGTCCACTTTTTTCACGGATTGGTGCCTTATCTGTTTTTCCTTTCATGTCAGTCTACATTTTTCTTCGGGATTATCCTTTTCACGCGCATCTTCTTCTTTCTCGGACAGGTACCTTTTCAACCCTTTTCACGCACATCCATCTTCTTTCATTCCTTTTTATTGCATTTCTTCATGTCCACTTTTTTCACAGATGTTCATTATTTTCAAGGATTGTTGCCATATCTATTTTTCTTTCACGTCAGTGAACATTTATCTTCAGGATTATCCTGTTCACGCGCATCTTCTTCTTAAAGTTTCTCGGACTGGTACCTTTTCAACCCTTTTCACGCACATCCATCTTTTTTCATTCCTTTATTTTGTATTTCCTGATGTCCACTTTTTTCAAGGATGTCCACTTTTTCACGGATTGGTGCCTTATATATTTTCTTTCACGTTAGTGTTCATTTATATTCGGGATTATCCTTTTCACTCACATCTACTTTCTCGGGCTTTGACCTTTTTCATTCCTTTTCACGCACATCCATCTTTTTTCATTCCATTATTTTGCATTTCTTTATGTCCACTTTTTTCAGGCATGTCCACTTTTTTCACGGATTGTTGCTTAATATGTTTACATTCACGTCAGTGTACATTTGCATTCGTGATTATCCATTTCACGCACATCTGCTTTAACGGACTGATACCTTTTCACACATTTTCACGCACATCTTCTTTTTTTCATTCCTTTCCTTTGTATTTCTTTATGTCCACTTTTTTCACGGATGTCCACTTTTTTCACAGATTGTTGCCTTTCTATTTTTCTTTCACGTCAGTGTACATTTTTTATCGTGATTATCCTTATCACGCACATCTTCTTCTTTCACGGACACGTACCGTTTCAACCCTTTTCACGAACATCTTCTTTTTTCATTCCTTTTCTTTGTATTTCGTTATGTCTACTTTTTCACGCATGTCCATTTTTTCACGGTTTGTTGCCTTATCTATTTTTCTTTCACGTCAATGTACTTTTATCTTCGTAATTATCCTTTTCACGCACATGTTCTTCTTTCACGCACTGGTACCTTTCAACCATTTTCACGCACATCTTTTTGTTCTTTCATTTTCTTTGTATTTCTTTATGTCTACTTTTTGCTCGCCTGTCCACTTTTTCACGGATTGGTGCCTTGTCTATTTTTCTTTCAGGTCAGTCTATATTTTTCTTCGGGATTATCCTTTTAATGCACATCTGGTTCTTTCTCGGACTGGTACCTTTTCAACCCTTTTCACGCACATCCATCTTTATTTTGCGTTTCTTTATGTCCACTTTTTTCAGGCATGTCCATTTTTTTCACGGATTGTTGCCTTATCTGTTTTTCTTTAACGTTAGTGTACATTTTTCTTCGTGACCGTCTTTTCACGCACATCTTCTGCTTTCACGGACTGGTACCTTTTCAACCCTTTTCACGCACATCATCTTTTTTCACTCCTTTTCTTTGTATTTCTTTATGTCTACTTTTTTCTCGCCTGTCCACTTTTTCACGGATAGGTGCCTTGTCTATTTTTCTTTCAGGTCAGTATACATTTTTCTTAGGGATTATCCTTTTCACGGGCATCTTCTTCTTTCTCGGACTGGTACCTTTTCAACCCTTTTCACGCACATCCATCTTTTTTCATTCTTATTTTGCATTTCTTTATGTCAGTTTTTTTTTCACCGATGTCATCTTTTTCACGGATTAGTGCCTTATCTTTTTTTCTTTTACGTCGGTGTACAATTTTCGGGATTATCCTTTTCACGCACAACTTCTTCCTTCTCGGACTGATACCTTTTCAACCCTTTTCACGCACATCCATCTTTTTTACATTCCTTTATTTTGAATTTCTTTATGTCCACTTTTTTCACGCATGTGCCATTTTTTCACGGTTTGTTGCCTTATCTGTTTTCTTTCAGGTCAGTGTACATTTTTCTTCGTGATTATCCTTTTCTGCTTTCACCGATTGGTACCTTTCAACCCATTTCACGCACAGCTTCTTTTTCCATTCCTTTCCTTTTTATTTCTTTTTGTCAACTTTTTTTTTCACGGTGTCCACTTTTTTCACGGATGTCCACTTTTTTTCACACATGTTCACTTTTTTCACGGATTGGTGCCTCATCTATTTTTCTTTCACGCCAGTCTACCTTCTTCTTACTCGGACTGGTACCTTTTCAACCATTTTCACGCACATCCATCTTTTTTCATTCCTTTATTTTGTATTCCTTTATGTCCACTTTTTTCACGCATGTCCACTTTTTTCACGGATTGTTGCATTTTCTGTTTTTCTTTCACGTCAGTGTACATTTTTCTTCGTGATTATCCTTTTCACGCACATCTGCTTTCACGGACTTGTACCTTTTCAACCCTTTTCATGCACATCTTCTTTTTTCATTCCTTTTCTTTGTATTTCTTTATGTCCACTTTTTTCACGGATGTCCACTTTTTTCACGGATTGGTGCCTTATCTGTTTTTCCTTTCATGTCAGTCTACATTTTTCTTCGGGATTATCCTTTTCACGCGCATCTTCTTCTTTCTCGGACAGGTACCTTTTCAACCCTTTTCACGCACATCCATCTTTTTTCATTCCTTTTTTTGCATTTCTTTATGTCCACTTTTTTCACAGATGTTCATTATTTTCACGGATCTATTATCTATTTTCACGGATCTATTATATATTTTTCTTTCACGTCAATGAACATTTATCTTCAGGTTTATCCTGTTCACGCACATCTCCTTCTTAAAGTTTCTCGGACTTGTACCTTTTAACCCTTTTCACGCACATCCATCTTTTTTCATTCCTTTATTTTGTATTTCCTGATGTCCACTTTTTTCACGGATGTCTACTTTTTCACGGATTGGTGCCTTATATATTTTTCTTTCACGTTAGTGTACATTTATCTTCGGGATTATCCTTTTCACGCACATCTTATTCTTTCTCGGGATTGGACCTTTTTCATTTCTTTTCATGCACATCCATCTTTTTTCATTCCATTATTTTGCATTTCTTTATGTCCACTTTTTTCAGGCATGTCCACTTTTTTCACAGATTGTTGCTTAATCTGTTTACATTCACGTCAGTGTACATTTTCATTCGTGATTATCCGTTTCACGCACATCTGCTTTCACGGACTGGTACCTTTTCACACATTTTCACGCACATCTTCTTTTTTTTCATTCCTTTCCTTTGTATTTCTTTATGTCCACTTTTTTCACGGATGTCCACTTTTTTCACAGATTGTTGCCTATCTATTTTTCTTTCACGTCAGTGTACATTTTTTATCGTGATTATCCTTATCACGCACATCTTCTTCTTTCACGGACACGTACCGTTTCAACCCTTTTCACGAACATCTTTTTTCATTCCTTTTCTTTGTATTTCGTTATGTCTACTTTTTCACGCATGTCCATTTTTTCACGGTTTGTTGCCTTATCTATTTTTCTTTCACGTCAATGTACTTTTATCTTCGTAATTATCCTTTTCACGCACATGTTCTCCTTTCACGCACTGGTACCTTTCAACCATTTTCACGCACATCTTTTTGTTCTTTCATTTTCTTTGTATTTCTTTATGTCTACTTTTTGCTCGCCTGTCCACTTTTTCACGGATTGGTGCCTTGTCTATTTTTCTTTCAGGTCAGTCTACATTTTTCTTCGGGATTATCCTTTTAATGCACATCTTCTTCTTTCTCGGACTGGTACCTTTTCAACCCTTTTCACGCACATCCATCTTTATTTTGCGTTTCTTTATGTCCACTTTTTTCAGGCATGTCCATTTTTTTCACGGATTGTTGCCTTATCTGTTTTTCTTTAACATTAGTGTACATTTTTCTTCGTGACTGTCTTTTCACGCACATCTTCTGCTTTCACGGACTGGTACCTTTTCAACCCTTTTCCCGCACATCATCTTTTTTCACTCCTTTTCTTTGTATTTCTCTATTTCTACTTTTTTCTCGCCTGTCCACTTTTTCACGGATAGGTGCCTTGTCTATTTTTCTGTCAGGTCAGTATACATTTTTCTTAGGGATTATCCTTTTCACGGGCATCTTCTTCTTTCTCGGACTGGTACCTTTTCAACCCTTTTCACGCACATCCATCTTTTTTCATTCTTTTATTTTGCATTTCTTTATGTCAGTTTTTTTTTCACCGATGTCATCTTTTTCACGGATTAGTGCCTTATCTTTTTTTCTTTTACGTCGGTGTACACTTTTCGGGATTATCCTTTTCACGCACAACTTCTTCCTTCTCGGACTGATACCTTTTCAACCCTTTTCACGCACATCCATCTTTTTTACATTCCTTTATTTTGAATTTCTTTATGTCCACTTTTTTTCACGCATGTGCCATTTTTTCACGGTTTGTTGCCTTATCTGTTTTCTTTCAGGTCAGTGTACATTTTTCTTCGTGATTATCCTTTTCTGCTTTCACCGATTGGTACCTTTCAACCCATTTCACGCACAGCTTCTTTTTCCATTCCTTTCCTTTTTATTTCTTTTTGTCAACTTTTTTTTTCACGGTGTCCACTTTTTTCACGGATGTCCACTTTTTTTCGCACATGTTCACTTTTTTCACGGATTGGTGCCTCATCTATTTTTCTTTCACGCCAGTCTACCTTCTTCTTACTCGGACTGGTACCTTTTCAACCATTTTCACGCACATCCATCTTTTTTCATTCCTTTATTTTGTATTCCTTTATGTCCACTTTTTTCACGCATGTCCACTTTTTTCACGGATTGTTGCATTTTCTGTTTTTCTTTCATATCAGTGTACATTTTTCTTCGTGATTATCCTTTTCACGCACATCTGCTTTCACGGACTTGTACCTTTTCAACCCTTTTCATGCATATCTTCTTTTTTCATTCCTTTTCTTTGTATTTCTTTATGTCCACTTTTTTCACGGATGTCCACTTTTTTCACGGATTGGTGCCTTATCTGTTTTTCCTTTCATGTCAGTCTACATTTTTCTTCGGGATTATCCTTTTCACGCGCATCTTCTTCTTTCTCGGACAGGTACCTTTTCAACCCTTTTCACGCACATCCATCTTTTTTCATTCCTTTTTTTTGCATTTCTTTATGTCCACTTTTTTCACAGATGTTCATTATTTTCACGGATCTATTATCTATTTTCACGGATCTATTATATATTTTTCTTTCACGTCAATGAACATTTATCTTCAGGTTTATCCTGTTCACGCACATCTCCTTCTTAAAGTTTCTCGGACTTGTACCTTTTAACCCTTTTCACGCACATCCATCTTTTTTCATTCCTTTATTTTGTATTTCCTGATGTCCACTTTTTTCACGGATGTCTACTTTTTCACGGATTGGTGCCTTATATATTTTTCTTTCACGTTAGTGTACATTTATCTTCGGGATTATCCTTTTCACGCACATCTTATTCTTTCTCGGGCTTGGACCTTTTTCATTTCTTTTCATGCACATCCATCTTTTTTCATTCCATTATTTTGCATTTCTTTATGTCCACTTTTTTCAGGCATGTCCACTTTTTTCACGGATTGTTGCCTTATCTGTTTCCTTTCACGTCAGTTTACATTTTCATTCGTGATTATCCGTTTCACGCACATCTTCTGCTTTCACGGACTGGCACCTTTTCACACTTTTTACGCACATCTTCTTTTTTCATTCCTTTCCTTTGTATTTTTTATGTCCACTTTTTTCACGGATGTCCACTTTTTCACAGATTGTTGCCTATCTCTTTTTCTTTTACGTCAGTGGACATTTTTCTTCGTGATTATCCTTATCACGCACATCTTCTTCTTTCACGGACTGGTACATGTTCAACCCTTTTCACGCATATCTTCTTTTTTCATTCCTTTTCTTTGTATTTCTTATGTCTCCTTTTTTCACGCCTGTCCACTTTGTTCACAGATTGGTGCCTTATCTATTTTTCTTTCACGTCAGTCTACATTTTTCTTCGGGATTATTCTTTACACGCGCATCTTCTTCTTTCTCTGACGGGTACTTTTTCAACCCTTTTCAAGCACTTTCATCTTTTTTCATTCCTTTATTTTGCATTTCTTCATGTCCATTTTTTTCACGCATGTCCACTTTTTTCACGGTTTGTTGCTTATCTGTTTTTCTTTGACGTAAGTGTACATTTTTCTTCGTGATTATCCTTTTCACGCACATCTTCTGCTTTCACAGTCTGGAACCTTTTCAACCCTTTTCACGCACATCTTCTTTTTTCATTCCTTTCCTTTGTATGTCTTTATGTCAATTTTTTTCTCGGTGTCCACTTTTTTCACGGATGTCCACTTTTTTCACACATGTTCACTTTTATCACGGATTGGTGCCTCATCTATTTTTTCTTTCAAGCCAGTCTACCTTCTTCTTTCTCGGACTGGTACCTTTTCAACCCTTTTCACGCACATCCATCTTTTTTCATTCCTTTATTTTGTATTCCTTTATGTCCACTTTTTCACGCATGTCCACTTTTTTCACGGATTGTTGCCTTTTCTGTTTTTCTTTCACGTCAGTGTACATTTTTCTTCGTGATTATACTTTTCACGCACATCTGCTTTCACGGACTGGTACCTTTTCAACCCTTTTCATGCACATCTTCTTTTTTCATTCCTTTTCTTTGTATTTCTTTATGTCCTCTTTTTTCACGGATGTCCACTTTTTTCACGGATTGGTGCCTTATCTGTTTTTCCTTTCATGTCAGTCTACATTTTTCTTCGGGATTATCCTTTTCACGCGCATCTTCTTCTTTCTCGGACAGGTACCTTTTCAATCCTTTTCACGCACATCCATCTTTTTTCATTCCTTTTTATTGCATTTCTTCATGTCCACTTTTTTCACAGATGTTCATTATTTTCAAGGATTGTTGCCATATCTATTTTTCTTTCACGTCAGTGAACATTTATCTTCAGGATTATCCTGTTCACGCGCATCACCTTCTTAAAGTTTCTCGGACTGGTTCCTTTTCAACCCTTTTCACGCACATCCATCTTTTTTCATTCCTTTATTTTGTATTTCCTGATGTCCAATTTTTTTCAAGGATGTCCACTTTTTCACGGATTGGTGCCTTATATATTTTCTTTCACGTTAGTGTACATTCATATTCGGGATTATCCTTTTCACTCCCATCTACTTTCTCGGGCTTTGACCTTTTTCATTCCTTTTCATGCACATCCATCTTTTTTCATTCCATTATTTTGCATTTCTTTATGTCCACTTTTTTCAGGCATGTCCACTTTTTTCACGGATTGTTGCTTAATCTGTTTACATTCACGTCAGTGTACATTTTCATTCGTGATTATCCGTTTCACGCACATCTGCTTTCACGGACTGGTACCTTTTCACACATTTTCACGCACATCTTCTTTTTTCATTCCTTTCCTTTGTATTTCTTTATGTCCACTTTTTTCACAAATGTCCACTTTTTTCCACAGATTGTTGCCTATCTATTTTTCTTTCACGTCAGTGTACATTTTTTATCGTGATTATCCTTATCATGCACATCTTCTTCTTTCACGGACACGTACCTTTTCAACCCTTTTCACGAACATCTTCTTTTTTCATTCCTTTTCTTTGTATTTCGTTATGTCTACTTTTTCACGCATGTCCATTTTTTCACGGATTGTTGCCTTATCTATTTTTCTTTCACGTCAGTGTACTTTTATCTTCGTAATTATCCTTTTCACGCACATGTTCTTCTTTCACGCACTGGTACCTTTCAACCATTTTCACGCACATCTTTTTGTTCTTTCATTTTCTTTGTATTTCTTTATGTCTACTTTTTGCTCGCCTGTCCACTTTTTCACGGATTGGTGCCTTGTCTATTTTTCTTTCAGGTCAGTCTACATTTTTCTTCGGGATTATCCTTTTAATGCACATCTTCTTCTTTCTCGGACTGGTACCTTTTTAACCCTTTTCACGCACAGCCATCTTTATTTTGCGTTTCTTTATGTCCACTTTTTTCAGGCATGTCCATTTTTTTCACGGATTGTTGCCTTATCTGTTTTTCTTTAACGTTAGTGTACATTTTTCTTCGTGACTGTCTTTTTCACACATCTTCTGCTTTCACGGACTGGTACCTTTTCAACCCTTTTCACGCACATCATCTTTTTTCACTCCTTTTCTTTGTATTTCTTTATGTCTACTTTTTTCTCGCCTGTCCACTTTTTCATGGATAGGTGCCTTGTCTATTTTTCTTTCAGGTCAGTATACATTTTTCTTAGGGATTATCCTTTTCACGGGCATCTTCTTCTTTCTCGGACTGGTACCTTTTCAACCCTTGTCACGCACATCCATCTTTAGTCATTCCTTTATTTTGCATTTCTTTATGTCAGTTTTTTTTCACCGATGTCATCTTTTTCACGGATTAGTGCCTTATCTTTTTTTCTTTTACGTCGGTGTACAATTTTCGGGATTATCCTTTTCACGCACAACTTCTTCCTTCTCGGACTGATACCTTTTCAACCCTTTTCACGCACATCCATCTTTTTTACATTCCTTTATTTTGCATTTCTTTATGTCCACTTTTTTTCACGCATGTGCCATTTTTTCACGGTTTGTTGCCTTATCTGTTTTCTTTCAGGTCAGTGTACATTTTTCTTCGTGATTTTCCTTTTCACGCACATCTTCTGCTTTCACCGATTTGTACCTTTCAACCCATTTCACGCACACCTTCTTTTTTCATTCCTTTCCTTTTTATTTCTTTTTGTCAATTTTTTTTTCACGGTGTCCACTTTTTTCACGGATGTCCACTTTTTTTCACACATGTTCACTTTTTTCACGGATTGGTGCCTCATCTATTTTTCTTTCACGCCAGTCTACCTTCTTCTTTCTCGGACTGGTACCTTTTCAACCATTTTCACGCACATCCATCTTTTGCATTCCTTTATTTTGTATTCCTTTATGTCCACTTTTTTCACGCATGTCCACTTTTTCACGGATTGTTGCATTTTCTGTTTTTCTTTCACGTCAGTGTACATTTTTCTTCGTGATTATCCTTTTCACGCACATCTGCTTTCACGGACTTGTACCATTTCAACCCTTTTCATGCACATCCATCTTTTTTCATTCCTTTTCTTTGTATTTCTTTATGTCCACTTTTTTCACGGATGTCCACTTTTTTCACGGATTGGTGCCTTATCTGTTTTTCCTTTCATGTCAGTCTACATTTTTCTTCGGGATTATCCTTTTCTCGCGCATCTTCTTCTTTCTCGGACAGGTACCTTTTCAACCCTTTTCACGCACATCCATCTTTTTTCATTCCTTTTTTTTGCATTTCTTTATGTCCACTTTTTCACAGATGTTCATTATTTTTACGGATCTATTATCTATTTTCAAGGATCTATTATATATTTTTCTTTCACGTCAATGAACATTTATCTTCAGGTTTATCCTGTTCACGCACATCTCCTTCTTAAAGTTTCTCGGACTTGTACCTTTTTAACCCTTTTCACGCACATCCATCTTGTTTCATTCCTTTATTTTGTATTTCCTGATGTCCACTTTTTTCACGGATGTCTACTTTTTCACGGATTGGTGCCTTATATATTTTTCTTTCACGTTTGTGTACATTTATCTTCGGGATTATCCTTTTCACGCACATCTTATTCTTTCTCGGGCTTGGACCTTTTTCATTTCTTTTCATGCACATCCATCTTTTTTCATTCCATTATTTTGCATTTCTTTATGTCCACTTTTTTCAGGCATGTCCACTTTTTTCACGGATTGTTGCCTTATCTGTTTCCTTTCACGTCAGTGTACATTTTCATTCGTGATTATCCGTTTCACGCACATCTTCTGCTTTCACGGACTGGCACCTTTTCACACTTTTCACGCACATCTTCTTTTTTCTTTCCTTTCCTTTGTATTTTTTATGTCCACTTTTTTCACGGATGTCCACTTTTTCACAGATTGTTGCCTATCTCTTTTTCTTTTACGTCAGTGGACATTTTTCTTCGTGATTATCCTTATCACGCACATCTTCTTCTTTCACGGACTGGTACATGTTCAACCCTTTTCACGCATATCTTCTTTTTTCATTCCTTTTCTTTGTATTTCTTATGTCTAGTTTTTTCACGCCTGTCCACTTTGTTCACGGATTGGTGCCTTATCTATTTTTCTTTCACGTCAGTCTACATTTTTCTTCGGGATTATTCTTTACACGCGCATCTTCTTCTTTCTCTGACGGGTACTTTTTCAACCCTTATCAAGCACTTTCATCTTTTTTCATTCCTTTATTTTGCATTTCTTCATGTCCATTTTTTTCACGCATGTCCACTTTTTTCACGGTTTGTTGCTTATCTGTTTTTCTTTGACGTAAGTGTACATTTTTCTTCGTGATTATCCTTTTCACGCACATCTTCTGCTTTCACATTCTGGTACCTTTTCTCAAACTTTTTCACGCACATCTTCTTTTTTCATTCCTTTCCTTTGTATGTCTTTATGTCAATTTTTTTTCTCGGTGTCCACTTTTTTCACGGATGTCCACTTTTTTTTCACACATGTTCACTTTTTTCACGGATTGGTGCCTCATCTATTTTTCTTTCAAGCCAGTCTACCTTCTTCTTTCTCGGACTGGTACCTTTTCAACCCTTTTCACGCACATCCATCTTTTTGCATTCCTTTATTTTGTATTCCTTTATGTCCACTTTTTCACGCATGTCCACTTTTTTCACGGATTGTTGCCTTTTCTGTTTTTCTTTCACGTCAGTGTACATTTTTCTTCGTGATTATACTTTTCACGCACATCTGCTTTCACGGACTGGTACCTTTTCAACCCTTTTCATGCACATCTTCATTTTTCATTCCTTTTCTTTGTATTTCTTTATGTCCTCTTTTTTCACGGATGTCCACTTTTTTCACGGATTGGTGCCTTATCTGTTTTTCCTTTCATGTCAGTCTACATTTTTCTTCGGGATTATCCTTTTCACGCGCATCTTCTTCTTTCTCGGACAGGTACCTTTTCAATCCTTTTCACGCACATCCATCTTTTTTCATTCCTTTTTATTGCATTTCTTCATGTCCACTTTTTTCACAGATGTTCATTATTTTCAAGGATTGTTGCCATATCTATTTTTCTTTCACGTCAGTGAACATTTATCTTCAGGATTATCCTGTTCACGCGCATCTTCTTCTTAAAGTTTCTCGGACTGGTACCTTTTCAACCCTTTTCACGCACATCCATCTTTTTTCATTCCTTTATTTTGTATTTCCTGATGTCCACTTTTTTCAAGGATGTCCACTTTTTCACGGATTGGTGCCTTATATATTTTCTTTCACGTTAGTGTACATTCATATTCGGGATTATCCTTTTCACTCACATCTACTTTCTCGGGCTTTGACCTTTTTCATTCCTTTTCACGCACATCCATCTTTTTTCATTCCATTATTTTGCATTTCTTTATGTCCACTTTTTTCAGGCATGTCCACTTTTTTCACGGATTGTTGCTTAATCTGTTTACATTCACGTCAGTGTACATTTTCATTCGTGCTTATCCGTTTCACGCACATCTGCTTTCACGGACTGGTACCTTTTCACACATTTTCACGCACATCTTCTTTTTTCATTCCTTTCCTTTGTATTTCTTTATGTCCACTTTTTTCACAAATGTCCACTTTTTTCCACAGATTGTTGCCTATCTATTTTTCTTTCACGTCAGTGTACATTTTTTATCGTGATTACCCTTATCATGCACATCTTCTTCTTTCACGGACACGTACCTTTTCAACCCTTTTCACGAACAGCTTCTTTTTTCATTCCTTTTCTTTGTATTTCGTTATGTCTACTTTTTCACGCATGTCCATTTTTTCACGGATTGTTGCCTTATCTATTTTTCTTTCACGTCAGTGTACTTTTATCTTCGTAATTATCCTTTTCACGCACATGTTCTTCTTTCACGCACTGGTACCTTTCAACCATTTTCACGCACATCTTTTTGTTCTTTCATTTTCTTTGTATTTCTTTATGTCTACTTTTTGCTCGCCTGTCCACTTTTTCACGGATTGGTGCCTTGTCTATTTTTCTTTCAGGTCAGTCTACATTTTTCTTCGGGATTATCCTTTTAATGCACATCTTCTTCTTTCTCGGACTGGTACCTTTTCAACCCTTTTCACGCACATCCATCTTTATTTTGCGTTTCTTTATGTCCACTTTTTTCAGGCATGTCCATTTTTTTCACGGATTGTTGCCTTATCTGTTTTTCTTTAACGTTAGTGTACATTTTTCTTCGTGACTGTCTTTTTACGCACATCTTCTGCTTTCAAGGACTGGTACCTTTTCAACCCTTTTCACGCACATCATCTTTTTTCACTCCTTTTCTTTGTATTTCTTTATGTCTACTTTTTTCTCGCCTGTCCACTTTTTCACGGATAGGTGCCTTGTCTATTTTTCTTTCAGGTCAGTATACATTTTTCTTAGGGATTATCCTTTTCACGGGCATCTTCTTCTTTCTCGGACTGGTACCTTTTCAACCCTTGTCACGCACATCCATCTTTAGTCATTCCTTTATTTTGCATTTCTTTATGTCAGTTTTTTTTCACCGATGTCATCTTTTTCACGGATTAGTGCCTTATCTATTTTTCTTTTACGTCGGTGTACAATTTTCGGGATAATCCTTTTCACGCACAACTTCTTCCTTCTCGGACTGATACCTTTTCAACCCTTTTCACGCACATCCATCTTTTTTACATTCCTTTATTTTGCATTTCTTTATGTCCACTTTTTTTCACGCATGTGCCATTTTTTCACGGTTTGTTGCCTTATCTGTTTTCTTTCAGGTCAGTGTAAATTTTTCTTCGTGATTATCCTTTTCACGCACATCTTCTGCTTTCACCGATTGGTACCTTTCAACCCATTTCACGCACAGCTTCTTTTTTCATTCCTTTCCTTTTTATTTCTTTTTGTCAACTTTTTTTTTCACGGTGTCCACTTTTTTCACGGATGTCCACTTTTTTTCACACATGTTCACTTTTTTCACGGATTGGTGCCTCATCTATTTTTCTTTCACGCCAATCTACCTTCTTCTTTCTCGGACTGGTACCTTTTCAACCATTTTCACGCACATCCATCTTTTTTCATTCCTTTATTTTGTATTCCTTTATGTCCACTTTTTTCACGCATGTCCACTTTTTCACGGATTGTTGCATTTTCTGTTTTTCTTTCACGTCAGTGTACATTTTTCTTCGTGATTATCCTTTTCACGCACATCTGCTTTCACGGACTTGTACCTTTTCAACCCTTTTCATGCACATCTTCTTTTTTCATTCCTTTTCTTTGTATTTCTTTATGTCCACTTTTTTCACGGATGTCCACTTTTTTCACGGATTGGTGCCTAATCTGTTTTTCCTTTCATGTCAGTCTACATTTTTCTTCGGGATTATCCTTTTCACGCGCATCTTCTTCTTTCTCGGACAGGTACCTTTTCAACCCTTTTCACGCACATCCATCTTTTTTCATTCCTTTTTTTTTGCATTTCTTTATGTCCACTTTTTCACAGATGTTCATTATTTTCACGGATCTATTATCTATTTTCACGGATCTATTATATATTTTTCTTTCACGTCAGGTTTATCCTGTTCACGCACATCTCCTTCTTAAAGTTTCTCGGACTTGTACCTTTTTAACCCTTTTCACGCACATCCATCTTTTTTCATTCCTTTATTTTGTATTTCCTGATGTCCACTTTTTTCACGGATGTCTACTTTTTCACGGATTGGTGCCTTATATATTTTTCTTTCACGTTAGTGTACATTTATCTTCGGGATTATCCTTTTCACGCACATCTTATTCTTTCTCGGGTTTGGACCTTTTTCATTTCTTTTCATGCACATCCATCTTTTTTCATTCCATTATTTTGCATTTCTTTATGTCCACTTTTTTCAGGCATGTCCACTTTTTTCACGGATTGTTGCCTTATCTGTTCCCTTTCACGTCAGTGTACATTTTCATTCGTGATTATCCGTTTCACGCACATCTTCTGCTTTCACGGACTGGCACCTTTTCACACTTTTCACGCACATCTTCTTTTTTCATTCCTTTCCTTTGTATTTTTTATGTCCACTTTTTTCACGGATGTCCACTTTTTCACAGATTGTTGCCTATCTCTTTTTCTTTTACGTCAGTGGACATTTTTCTTCGTGATTATCCTTATCACGCACATCTTCTTCTTTCACGGACTGGTACATGTTCAACTCTTTTCACGCATATCTTCTTTTTTTTTCATTCCTTTTCTTTGTATTTCTTATGTCTACTTTTTCACGCCTGTCCACTTTGTTCACGGATTGGTGCCTTATCTATTTTTCTTTCACGTCAGTCTACATTTTTCTTCGTGATTATTCTTTACACGCGCATCTTCTTCTTTCTCTGACGGGTACTTTTTCAACCCTTTTCAAGCACTTTCATCTTTTTTCATTCCTTTATTTTGCATTTCTTCATGTCCATTTTTTCACGCATGTCCACTTTTTTCACGGTTTGTTGCTTATCTGTTTTTCTTTGACGTAAGTGTACATTTTTCTTCTTGATTATCCTTTTCACGCACATCTTCTGCTTTCACAGTCTGGTACCTTTTCAACCCTTTTCACGCACATCTTCTTTTTTCATTCCTTTCCTTTGTATGTCTTTATGTCAATTTTTTTTCTCGGTGTCCACTTTTTTCACGGATGTCCACTTTTTTTCACACATGTTCACTTTTTTCACGGATTGGTGCCTCATCTATTTTTCTTTCAAGCCAGTCTACCTTCTTCTTTCTCGGACTGGTACCTTTTCAACCCTTTTCACGCACATCCATCTTTTTGCATTCCTTTATTTTGTATTCCTTTATGTCCACTTTTTCACGCATGTCCACTTTTTTCACGGATTGTTGCCTTTTCTGTTTTTCTTTCACGTCAGTGTACATTTTTCTTCGTGATTATACTTTTCACGCACATCTGCTTTCACGGACTGGTACCTTTTCAACCCTTTTCATGCACATCTTCTTTTTTCATTCCTTTTCTTTGTATTTCTTTATGTCCTCTTTTTTCACGGATGTCCACTTTTTTCACGGATTGGTGCCTTATCTGTTTTTCCTTTCATGTCAGTCTACATTTTTTTCGGGATTATTCTTTTCACGCGCATCTTCTTCTTTCGCGGACAGGTACCTTTTCAATCCTTTTCACGCACATCCATCTTTTTTCATTCCTTTTTATTGCATTTCTTCATGTCCACTTTTTTCACAGATGTTCATTATTTTCAAGGATTGTTGCCATATCTATTTTTCTTTCACGTCAGTGAACATTTATCTTCAGGATTATCCTGTTCACGCGCATCTTCTTCTTAAAGTTTCTCGGACTGGTACCTTTTCAACCCTTTTCACGCACATCCATCTTTTTTCATTCCTTTATTTTGTATTTCCTGATGTCCACTTTTTTCAAGGATGTCCACTTTTTCACGGATTGGTGCCTTATATATTTTCTTTCACGTTAGTGTACATTCATATTCGGGATTATCCTTTTCACTCACATCTACTTTCTCGGGCTTTGACCTTTTTCATTCCTTTTCACGCACATCCATCTTTTTTCATTCCATTATTTTGCATTTCTTTATGTCCACTTTTTTCAGGCATGTCCACTTTTTTCACGGATTGTTGCTTAATCTGTTTACATTCACGTCAGTGTACATTTTCATTCGTGATTATCCGTTTCACGCACATCTGCTTTCACGGACTGGTACCTTTTCACACATTTTCACGCACATCTTCTTTTTTCATTCCTTTCCTTTGTATTTCTTTATGTCCACTTTTTTCACAAATGTCCACTTTTTTCCACAGATTGTTGCCTATCTATTTTTCTTTCACGTCAGTGTACATTTTTTATCGTGATTATCCTTATCACGCACATCTTCTTCTTTCACGGACACGTACCTTTTCAACCCTTTTCACGAACATCTTCTTTTTTCATTCCTTTTCTTTGTATTTCGTTATGTCTACTTTTTCACGCATGTCCATTTTTTCACGGATTGTTGCCTTATCTATTTTTCTTTCACGTCAGTGTACTTTTATCTTCGTAATTATCCTTTTCACGCACATGTTCTTCTTTCACGCACTGGTACCTTTCAACCATTTTCACGCACATCTTTTTGTTCTTTCATTTTCTTTGTATTTCTTTATGTCTACTTTTCGCACGCCTGTCCACTTTTTCACGGATTGGTGCCTTATCTATTTTTCTTTCAGGTCAGTCTACATTTTTCTTCGGGATTATCCTTTTAATGCACATCTTCTTCTTTCTCGGACTGGTACCTTTTCAACCCTTTTCACGCACATCCATCTTTATTTTGCTTTTCTTTATGTCCACTTTTTTCAGGCATGTCCATTTTTTTCACGGATTGTTGCCTTTTCTGTTTTTCTTTTACGTTAGTGTACATTTTTCTTCGTGACTGTCTTTTCACGCACATCTTCTGCTTTCACGGACTGGTACCTTTTCAACCCTTTTCACGCACATTATCTTTTTTCACTCCTTTTCTTTGTATTTCTTTATGTCTACTTTTTTCTCGCCTGTCCACTTTTTCACGGATAGGTGCCTTGTCTATTTTTCTTTCAGGTCAGTATACATTTTTCTTAGGGATTATCCTTTTCACGGGCATCTTCTTCTTTCTCGGACTGGTACCTTTTCAACCCTTTTCACGCACATCCATCTTTTTTCATTCCTTTATTTTGCATTTCTTTATGTCAACTTTTTTTCACCGATGTCATCTTTTTCACGGATTAGTGCCTTATCTATTTTTCTTTCACGTCGGTGTACAATTTTTGGGATTATCCTTTTCACGCACAACTTCTTCCTTCTCGGACTGATACCTTTTCAACCCTTTTCACGCACATCCATCTTTTTTACATTCCTTTATTTTGCATTTCTTTATGTCCACTTTTTTTCACGCATGTGCCATTTTTTCACGGATTGTTGCCTTATCTGTTTTCTTTCAGGTCAGTGTACATTTTTCTTCGTGATTATCCTTCACGCACATCTTCTGCTTTCACCGATTGGTACCTTTGAACCCATTTTTATTCGTGATTATTCTTTTCACCCACATCTTCTGCTTTCACGGACTGGTACATTTTCAATCCTTTTCACGCACATCTTCTTTTTTCACTCCTTTTCTTTGTATTTCTTTATGTCTTCTTTTTTCTCGCCTGTCCACTTTTTTCACGGATTGGTGCCTTGTCTATTTTTCTTTCAGGTCAGTACACACTTTTCTTCGGGATTATCCTTTTCACGCGCATCTTCTTCTTTCTCGGACTGGTACCTTTTCAACCCTTTTCACGCACATCCATCTTTTTTTCATTCCTTTTCTTTGCCTTTCTTTATGTCCACCTTTTTCACGCATGTCTACTTTTTTCACGGATTGGTTCCTTATCTATTTTTCTTTCACGTCGGTGTACAATTTTCGGGATTATCCTTTTCACGCACATCTTCTTCTTTCTCGGACCGCCCCCGCTCATAGGGACTTGAAGAAATATATGGGCTGCATGATGCTTCCACGCAGAGCTGATTCCGGCCCGCACACTAGTACTGGTAAACCGCTTGGGGGATCTAAGCCTGTCCAGGAACCGCGGTGGGAGGCGGACCGACCATGCTAATAAACCCTATTGGTTTCATTGGGCGACAGGGCTTGAGATGTCATTTCATCTCAATGTCGGGTAAAAGTCCCACAAAATTGGAAGCAACGTCTCCAAAATGACCTTTACAGTGTTGACGGGGACGTTAAACCTCAAATCAAACAAACAAACAAATCTTCCTCTCGGACTGGTACCTTTTCAACCATTTTCACGCACATCCATCTTTTTTCATTCCTTTATTTTGCATTTCTTTATGTCCACTTTTTTCATGCATGTGCACTTTTTTCACGGATTGTTGCCTTATCTGTTTTCTTTCAGGTCAGTGTACATTTTTCTTCGTGATTATCCTTTTCAGGCACATCTTCTGCTTTCACGGACTGGTACCTTTCAACCTTTTTCACGCTCAACTTTCTTTTTTCATTCCTTTTCTTTGTATTTCTTTATGTCTACTTTTTTCACGGCTGTCCATTTTTTTCACGGATTGGTGCCTTGTCTATTTTTCTTTCAGGTCAGAATACATTTTTCTTCGGGATTATCGTTTTCACGCGCATCTTCTTTTTTCTCAGGCTGGTACCTTTTCAAACCTTTTCAAGCACATCCATCTTTTTTCATTCCTTAATTATGTATTTCTTTATGTCCACTTTTTTCACGGATGTCCACTTTTTCACTGATTGGTGCCTTATCTTTTTTCCTATCACGTAAGTGTACATTCATCTTCGGGATTATCCTTTTCACGCACATCTACTTCTTTCTCAGACTGGTACATTTTCAACCATTTTCACGCACATCCATTTTTTTCATTCCTTTATTTTGCATTTCTTTATGTCCACTTTTTTCACGCATGTGCACTTTTTTCACGGATTGTTGCCTTATCTGTTTTCTTTCACGTAAGTGTACATTTTTATTCGTGATTATCCCTTTCACGCACATCTTCTGCTTTCACGGACTGTAACCTCTTCAACCTTTTTCACGCACATCTTCTTTTTTCATTCCTTTTCTTTGTATTTCTTTATGTCCACTTTTTTCACGGAGTCCACTTTTTTCACGGATTGTTGCCTTATCTATTTTTCTGTCACGTCAGTGTACATTTTTATTCGTGATTATCCTTATCACGCATATCTTCTTCTTTCACGAACACGTACCTTTTCAACCCTTTTCACGCACATCTTCTTTTTTTCATTCCTTTTCTTTGCCTTTCTTTATGTCCACCTTTTTCACGCATGTCCACTTTTTCACGGATTGTTGCCTTATCTTTTTTTTTCTTTCACGTCAGTGTACATTTATTTTCGTGATTATCCTTTTCACACACAACATCTTCTTTCACAGACTGGTACCTTTTCAACCCTTTTCACGCACATCTCGTTTTCCATTCCTTTCCTTTTTATTTTATTTATGTCCACTTTTTTCACGGATGTCCACTTTTTACACGGATGTCCACTTTTTTTTCACGGATTGTGTACATTTACCTTCGTGATTATCCTTATCACGCACATCTTCTTCTTTCACGGACAGGTACCTTTTCAACCCTTTTCACGCACATCTTCTTTTTTAATTCTTTATCTTTGTATTTCTTTGTATGTCCACTTTTTCACGGATGTCCACTTTTTTCACGGATGTCCACTTTTTTCACGGATTGTTGCATTATCTATTTTTCTTTCACGTCCGTGTACATTTATCTTCGTGACTATCCTTATCACGCACATCTTCTTCTTTCACGGACAGGTACCTTTTCAACCCTTTTCACGCACATCTTCTTTTTTAATTCCTTTTCTTTGTATTTCTTTATGTCCACTTTTTCAGGCATGTCCACTTTTTCACGGATTGTTGCCTTATCTATTTTTCTTTCATGTCAGTGTACATTTTGCTTCGTGATTATCATTTTCACGCACATCTTCTGCTTTCACGGACTTGTTACGTTTCAACCCTTTTCACGCACATCTTCTTTTTTCATTCCTTTCCTTTTTATTTCTTTATTGCCACTTTTTTCACGCATGTCCATTTTTTTACGGATTGTTGCCTTATCTATTTTTCTTTCACGTCAGTGTAAATTTATCTTCTTTCACGGACAGGTACCTTTTCAACCCTTTTCACGCGCATCTTCTTTTTTCATTCCTTTTCTTTGTATTTATTTATGTCCACTTTGTTCACGCATGTCCATTTTTTTCACGGATTGGTACCTTACCTATTTTTCTTGCACGTCAGACTACATTTTTCTTTGGGATTTTCCTTTTCACGCGCATCTTCTTCTTTCTCGGACTGGTACTTTTACAACCCTTTTCACGCACATCAAGAATTATCGAATCGGCATCAATCTGCTGTTTGCCAGTTGCCCATTCATATATACTGCCAAAAAACCCAATCAAATAGAATTGGTTGATGTCTGCTAGTTGCCTGTTGCGATTTCACTAGATGCCATATGCCAGTTGCCTATTCAGTTGTTATACACTCAAACCATTTCAAATAGAATTGGCAGCTGGCTGTCAGTTGCTGGTTGCCAATTAATTAGGATTTGCCAATCGGCATCTTGCCACCGTTTGAAAGTTGCCAATTCAGATGTTATACTCTAAAACCCTCTCAAATCGAATTGGCAGCTGGATGCCAATTTCCAGTTGCCAGTTTACTAGAATTTGAGAATCGGCATCTGGATGCCGTTTGCCAGTTGGCTATTCAGTTGTAATGCTATAAACCTTATCAAATCAAATTGTTGGCTGGGTGCCAGTTGCCAACTCACTAGAATGTTCGAATCGGCATCTGGCGGCCGTTTGCTCTTTCAAAGTCAGTTGTTATACACTTAAACTTCCCAAGTCGAAATTGCACCTGGCTACCTGTTGCCTGTTGCCAGTTGCCAATTCACCAGAATTTGCTAATCGGCATCTGGTTGTCGTTTGCCAGTTGCCTATTCAGCTGATATACCATAGAACCCTCTGAAATCGAAATGGCAGCTGGCTGCCAGTTGCAAGTTGCCAATTCACTAGAAGTTTCGAAATGGCATCAAGCTGTTGTTTGACAGTTGCCTATTCAGTTGCACTATCGTAAAACCCACTCATATAGAATTTGCAGCTTGCTGCCAGCTGCCAGTTGCAAAATCGCTAGAATCTGCGAATAGGCATCTGGTTACCGTATGCTAGTTGCCTATTCAGTTGTTATACACCAAAACCCTTTCAAATCGAATGGCCGCTGGCTCTCAGTTGCTGGTTGCCAATTCACTAGAATTTGCCAATCGGCATCTGGCTGTCGTTTGCCAGTTGCCTATTCAGTTGTGTTGCTATAAAAATACGATCTAATCGAATTGACAGCTGGCTTCGAGTCGCCAGTTGCCAATGCACTATAACTTGCGAATCGGTATCCGGCTGCCGTTTGCCAGTTGTATGCAATGATCTAAACCCTCTCAAATTGAAATGACATCTGGCTGCCATTTGCTAGTTGCGAATTTACTAGAATTCGCGAATTGGCATCTGGTTGCCGTTTGCAAGTTGCCTAATCTATTGTTATAGTCTAAAACCCTCTCTAATGGAATTGGCAGCTGGCTGCCAGTTTACAGTTGCAAATTCACCAGAATGTTTGAATCGGCATCTGGCTGCCGTTTGCCAGTTGCCATTTCAGCTGTAATGCTATAAAGCCCTCTCAAATCGAATTGGCAGCTGGCGGACAGTTGTAAATTTAATAGAATTTGCGAATCGGCATCTGGCTGCCGTTTGCCAGTTGAATATTTAATTGTATTGCTCAAAAATACTGTTATATGCGATTGACTGCTGGCTGCCAGTTGCCAATTCACTAGAATATGAGATTCGGCATCAAGCTGCTGTTTGCCAGTTGCCTATTCAGTTGACTACCATAAAACCCACTCAAATGAAATTTGCAGCTGGCTGCTAGTTGCCATTTGCAAATTCACTAGAATTTTCAAATAGGTGAATTTGCAAATAGGCATCTGGTTGATATACCTAAAAGCCCCATAAAAACGAATTGGCAGCTGGATGCCAGTTGCAAGTTGCCAATTTACTAGAATTATCGAATCGGCATCAATCCGCTGTTTGCCAGTTGCCTATTCAGTTGTACTGCCATAACATCCACTCAAATAGAATAAGCAGCTGTCTGTCAGTTGCCTGTTGCGATTTCACTAGATGCCGTATGCCAGTTGCCTATTCAGTTGTTATACACTCAAACCATTTCAAATCGAATTGGCAGCTGGCTGTAAGTTGCTGGTTGCCAATTCACTAGGATTTGCCAATCGGCATCTGGCCGCCATTTGCCAGTTGCCAATTCAGTTGTTATACTCTAAAACCCTCTCAAATCGAATTGGCAGCTGACTGCCAGTTTCTAGTTGCCAATTTACTAGAATTTGAGAATCGCATCTGAAGCCGTTTGCCAGTTGCCTATTCAGTTGCAATGCTAAAACCCTTCTCAAATCAAATTGTTGGCTGGGTGCAAGGTGCCAATTCACTAGAATGTGTTCGAATCGGCATCTGGCGGCCGTTTGCTCTTTCAAAGTCAGTTGTTATACACTTAAACTTCCTACGTCGAAATTGCAACGGGCTACCTGTTGCCTGTTGCCAGTTGCCAATTCACTAGAATTTGCGAATCGGCATCTGGTTGTCGTTTGCCAGTCGCCTATTCAGCTGATATACCATAGAACACTATGAAATCAAAATTGCAGCTGACTGCCAGTTGCCAGTTCACTGGAAGTTTCGAAACGGCACCAAGCTGCTGTTTGTCAGTTGCCTATTTAGTTGTACTTTCGTAAAACCCACTCAAATAGAATTTTCAGCTGACTGCCAGCTGCCAGTTGCAAATTCGCTAGAATCTGCGAATAGGCATCTGGTTGCCGTATGCTAATTGCCTATTCAGTTGTTATACACCAAAACCCTTTCAAATTGAATGACAGCTAGCTGTCAGTTGCTGGTTGCCAATTCACTAGGATTTGCGAATCGGCATCTGGCTGCCGCTTGTCATTTGCCTATTCAGTTGTGATGCTCTAAAACACGCTCTAATCGAATTGGCAGCTGGCTTCGAGTTGCCAGTTGCCAGTTGCCAGTTCACTAGAACTTGCGAATCGGTATCAGGCTGCCGTTTGCCAGTTGTATGTTCAGTTGTAATGCTCTAAACCCTCTCAAATTAAATTGGCAGCTGGCTGCCATTTGCCAGTTGCGAATTTACTAGAATTCGCGAATTGGCACTTGGTTGCCGTTTGTCAGTTGCCTAATCTGTTGTTATGGTCTAAAACCCTCTCAAATCGAATTGGCAGCTGACTGCCACTTGTCAGTTGCCTATTCAGTTGTAATGTTCTATAACCCTGTCAAATCAAATTGGCAGCTGGCTGCCAGTTGCCAATTCACTAGATTTTGCGAATTGGCACCTGGTCGCTGTTTGCCTTTTCAAATTGAATTGTTTGCCTTTTCAAATCGAACAGGCATCTGGCTGCCGTTTGCCAGTTGCCTATTCAAATGTTATTCTCGACAATCCTTTAAAGTCCGATTGGCAGCTGGCTGCCAGTTGCAAGTTGCCAATTAACTAGAATTTGCAAATTGGCGCCTGGTTGCGTTTTACCATTTACCTATTCAGTTTTTACTCCAAAACTCTCTAAATCGAATTGACTGCAGACTGCCGTTTGCGAATTCAAAAGAATTAACAATTTGGGATCTGCCTGCCGTTTGCCAGTTGCTTATTCAGTTGTAATACACTAAAGACCTATCAAATAGAATAGGTAGCTAGCTGCCAGTTGGCAGTTGCTAATTCACTAGAATTTGCGATTCGGCATCTGTCTGCCGTTTGCCAGTTGCCCATTCACTTGTAATGCTCAAAAACCATCACAAATTGAATTGACATTTGACTGCCAGTTGCCAGTTGCCAATTCAGTGGACTTTTTCGAATCGGTATCTGGCTGGCGTTTTAACAGTTGTGTATTCAGTTGTTATACTGTAAACCCCCCTTTAATCGCATTGGCAGCTGGCTGCCTGTTGTCCATTGCCAATTTACTAGAATTTGCAAATCGGCGTCGGGTTGTCGTTAACCAGTTGCCTATTTAGTTATTATGCACTAAAACCCTCTCAAAACGAATTGACAACCAGCTACCAGTTGTCAGTTGCCTATTCAGTTGTGATGCTTTATAACCTTGTCAAATCGAATCGGCAGCTGGCTGTCAATTGCCATTTGCGATTACATTAGAATTTGCGAATTGGCATTTTTTTTGGCTATTTTGTAATTATACTCTAAAACCCTCTCAAATCTATTTGGCAGCTGACTGCCACTTGTCAGTTGCAAATTCAATATAATTTTGCGAATTGGCAAATGGTTGCCGTTTGCCAGTTGCCTATTCATTTGTTATAAACTTAAACCCTCTTTAATCGAATTGCCAGCTGGCTGCTACATCACGTGAACTAGTCCGTGAAATGAACACCCCACTAAACCCCACTTTATATAGAGAAAACTGGGGTTTACGGTGATAACAATTATTTTTTTCCTCCAAGACATAGGTTGTTGGTACTCGTTAGAACCGCCTCAATGAGGCGTTACTAAATAGCACCAGCAACCTATTTTTGCAGTATAAATAAGACAAATATCACAGATTTTCATCTGAAAAGACCCAATTTTGAAGTTGTGAAAAATGCACTATGTCTCACGAGTGAGATATCGTAATGATTTGCCAGTAACCAGTTCACTAGAATTTTCAAGTCGACATATGGCATCAGTTGTAATGCTCTGAAACATTCTCAAATCGAATGCCAATTTACTAGAAGTTTTGAATCTGCATCTGGCTGCCGTTTGCTAGTTGCTTATTTAGTTGTTATGCTAAAAAAACATCTTAAATCGAACTGGCAGCTGGCTGCCAGTTGCCAGTAACCAATTCACTAGATTTTTGATCTGCATCTGGCTGCCAATTGCCCGTTGCCATTTCACTAGAATTTACGAATTGGCACCTTGTTGCCGTTGGTCAGTTGCCTTTTTAGTTGATATACCCTAAAACATTCTGAAATCGAATTAACATCTGGCTCCCAACTGCGCGTTGCCATTTCACTAGAATTTGCGAATTGGCACCTGGTTGCCGTTTGCAAGTTGCCTTTTCAGATGATATAGCCTAAAACATTCTGAAATCGAATTGGCAGCTGGCTGCCAGTTGCCAGTTCACTGGAATTTTCGATTCGTCATCAAGCTGCTGTTTGCCAGTTGCCTATTCAGTTGTTATATCATAAAACCCACTCAAATAGAAGTGGCAGCTGGCTGCCAGCTGCCAGTTGCGAATTCACTAGAATTTGCGAATTGTTGGTTGCCGTATGACAGTTGCCTTTTCAGTTGTTATACACTAAAACCCTTTCAAATCAAATTGGCAGCTGGCTGTCGGTTGCTGGTTGCCTAATCACGAGGATTTGCCAATCGGTATTTGGCAGCCGTTTGCCAGTTGACTATTCAGCTGTGATGCTATGAAACCCTATCAAATCGAAAGCGGTGCGAGTCGACCCGTACATGCTTACAAACCCTATTGGTTTCATTGGGCGACCAGGATTGAGATGTCATTTCAATTCAATGTCGGGTAAAAGTCCCACAAAATTGGAAGCAACGTCTCGAAAATGACCTATATAGTGTTGACGGGGACGTTAAACCTCAAATCAAACAAACACAACACTAGAATTTGAGAATCGGCATCTTCTGCCGTTTGCCAGTTGCCTATTAAGTTGTAGTGCTAAAACACTTTCGAAAATCGAATTGTTGACTGGCTGCCAGTTGCCAGTTACCAATTCACTAAAATTTTCCAATCAGCATCTGGCTGTCGTTTGTCAGTTTCATGTTCAGTTGTTACACTCTTAAACTTCTCAAATCGAATTGGCAACTGGCTACCTGTTGCCAGTTGCCAATTCACTAAACTTTGCGAATCGGCGACGGGTTGCAGTTAGCCAGTTGCCTATTCATTTGTTATACCAAAAAACCTTATCACAACGAAATGGCAGCTGGCTACAAGTTGCCTATTCAGTTGTTGTGCCTTATAATGCTGTCGAATCGAATTGCCAGCTGCCAGTTGACAATTCACTAGAATTTGCGAATCAGCATCGGGTTGTTGTTGCCTAATTTGTTATTATACTCTAAAACCCCCTCAAATCGAATTGGCAGCTGACTGCCAATTGCCGTTTGCCTATTCAATAGAATTTTGCCTCGGCATATGGCTGCCGTTTGCTAGTTGCCTATTCAAGTGCAATCCTCTTAAACTATTACAAATCCAATGGCAGCTGGATGCCAGTCGCCAGTTGCCAATTAACTAGAATTTCCGAATAGGCATCTGGCTGCCTCGTGCCAATTGCCTGTTCAGTTTATTACTAAAACCTCTAAAATGGAATTGACAGCTGTCTGCCAGTTGCCAATTCAAACGAATTTACGTTTCGGCATCTGCCTGCCGTTTGCCAGTTGCCTATTCAGTTGTCACACTCTAAAACCCACTGAAATCGAATTATCAGCTGGCTGCAAGATGCCAGTTGCTAATTCAGTAGAATATGCAAATCTGCATCTGACTGCCGTTTGCCAGTAGCAAAATCAGTTGTAATGCTCAAAAACTTTCTCAAATTGAATTCACGGCTGGCTGCCAGGTGCCAATTGCCAATTCACTACATTTTTTTCGAATCGGCATCTGGCTGCCTTTTGACATTTGCATATTCCGTTGTTATACTCTAAACCCCCCCCCCCCCAAAAAAAAAAAATCGAATTGACAGCTGGTTGCCTGTTGCCAGTTGTCAGTTCACTAGAATTTGCGAATCGGCATCTGGTTGCCCTTAGTCTGTTACCTATTCAGTTATAATGCTCTATAACCCTGTCAAGTCGAATTGGCTGCTGGCTGCCAGTTACCAATTCGCTAGAAATTGTGATTTTGCATGTTGTTGTTGTTTGCAGGTTACCTTTTTTGCTATTTTACTCTTTTGCCCTCTCAAATCAAATTGGCAGGTCACTGCCACTTGCCAGTTGCCAATTCAATAGGATTTTGCGAATTGGCATCTGGCTGCCAGCTGCCAGTGCTAATTCACTAGAATTTGCGAATATCTGGATGCCGTATGCGAGTTGCCTATTCAGTTGTTATACACTAAAACTCTTTCAAATCGAATTGGCAGCTGGCTGTCGGTTGCTGGTTGCAAATTCACTAGGATTTGCCAATCGGCATCTGGCCGCCGTTTGCCAGTTGCCTATTCAGTTGCGATGCTTTAAAACCCTCTCAAATCGATTTTGCATCTGGCTGCCAGTTGCCAGCTGCCAATTCACTAGAATTTGCGAATCGGTATCTGGTTGCCGTTTGCCAGTTTTATATTCAGTTGTTTGTTTGTTTGATTGATTGATCTGAGGTTTAACGTCCCCGTCAACGCTGAAAAGGTCATTTTGGAGACGTTGCTTCCAATTTTATGGGACTTTTACCCGACAATTAGATAAAATGACATTTCAAGCACGGCTGTCCAAGGAAAATCATTGAGTTTATAAGCATGGACGGACCGACTCGCACCGCTTTGCCTGGGCAGGCTCATATCCTCTAAGCGGTTTACCAGTACTCGTGTGCGGGTCGGTTGCAGCTCTGTGTGGAAGCAAAGCATCATGCAGCCCAACTATTTATTCCAGCCCCGATGGGCGGTGGGCCGAATATACTCAGTTGCTATGTTCTAAAACCATCTCAAATCGAATTAGTACCTGGCTGCCATTAGAATTCGAGAATTGGCATCTCGCTGCCGTTTGCCAGTTGCCTATTCAATTGTTATATTCTAAAACCGTTTCAAATAGAATTAGCAGTTGGCTGCCTGTTGCCAGTTGCCAGTTCACTAGAATTTGCAAATAGGCGTCGGGCTGCCGTTTAGCAGCTGCTTGTTTAGTTGTTATAGTCTAAAACCCTCTGGAATCGTATTGGCAACTGGCTGCCTGTTGTCAAGTGCCAATTGACAAGAATTAGCAAATCGGCATCTGGTTGCCGAGTACCAGTTGCCTATTCAGTTATTATTCACTAACATCTTCTCAAATCGAATTAGCAGTTGTCAATTCACTAGAATTTGCGAATCGGCATCTGGCTGCCGTTTACCAGTTGTCTTTTCAGTTGTATTGCTCTAAAACCCTCCCATATAGAATTGGCAGCTGGGTGCCTAGCTAGAATTTGCGAATCGGCATCTGCCTGTCGTTTGCACGTTGTCAGTTGTAATGCTCTAAAACACTTTCAAATTGAATTTACAACATGCTTCCAGCTGCCAGTTGCCAATTCACTAGAATTTTCGAACTGTCATCTGGTTGCCGTTTGCCAGTTGTCTATTCAACCGTTTACTCTAAAACCCTCTAAAATCGAATTGGCAGAATTTACGTTTAGGTATCACCCTGCCGTTGACCAGTTATCTAGTCATTTATAATAACCTTAAACCCTCTCATATCGAAATTGATGCTGGCTGCCAGTTGCCTATTGCCAGTTCACTAGAATTTGAAAATGGGCATCTGGTGGCCGTTCACCAGTTGCCTGTTCTATTTTTATACTCTTAAAATCTCTCAAATCGAACTAGCATCTAGCTGCTAGTTCCCAGTTGCCTCTACAGCACTGTCAAATTGAATTGGCAGCTGGCTACTAGCTGCCATTTGCCAATTCACTAGAATTTACGAATCGGCATCTGGTGCCGTTGACAATTGCCTATTCAGTTCTAATTCTGTAAAACCCTCTCAAGTCGACTTGGCAGCTGGGTGCCAATTGCCAGTTCAATAGAATTTGCGAATTGGCCTCTGGTTGCCAGTTGCCTATTTAGTTGTTGTACTCTGAAACCTTCTCAAATTGAATTTGCAGCTGGCTGCCAGTTGCCAGTTACCAGTTCACTAGAATTATCGAATCGGCATCTGGCTGCCGTTTACCAGTTGCAAATATAGTTGTTACAGTGCACCCGCTATAATCATTTTGTTCCCGCTCAAAGCTACTTTAAAAAGTGACCAAAATGATCGAATCAGTGACGACCCCACGAAAACATGCCGATTGAGTGGATTGCGGGCTAATCGCGATGTTTTCAAGGTATGATACAGGTATAAGATTGATTGTCCTCGCTACCTCCGTTTGCCGGTTGCCTATTTAGTTGTAATGCTCTAAAACCTTCTCAAATTGAAATTGCAGTCGGCTGCCAGTTGTCAATTCACTAGAATTTGCGAATCGGCATCCGGCTACCGTTCATCACGTGAACAAGTCCGTGATTTCATCAGAAAAGTAGCCATTTTGGAGATGTGAAAAATGCACTTTATCGCACGGGTGTGTTATCGTAATGGTTTGCCCATTCCCTATTCAGCTGCAGAGCTCTAAAACTAGCGATTAAATAAACTTGAAGCTTCCATCGCAATCGAACTAAAATAAATTAGTATCAACTAGTATAAACTAATGCTCTAAAATTCTCAAATCGATTTGGCAGCTGGCTACCAGATGCCAGTTCATTAGTATATGCGAATAGGCATCTGGTTGCCGTTTGTCAGTTGCCTATTTAGTTGTTTTATTTAAAAACGCTCTCCTATTGACTTGGCAGCTGGTTGCCAGTTGCCAATTCACTAGAATTTGCGAATAGGCATCTGGCTGTCGTTTGTCAGCTGCCTGTTCAGTTGTTATACTCTATAATCCTCTCAAATCGATTTGGCAGCTGGCTACCAGATGCCAGTTCACTAGAATTTGTAAATATGCATCTGGTTCCCATTTGTCATTTGCCTATTCATTTGTTTTATTGAAAAACGCTCACATATTGAATTGACAGCCGGTTGCCAGTTGACAGTTGCCAATTCACTAGAATTTGCGAATAGGCATCTGGCTGCCGTTTGCCAGCTGTCTGTTCAGTTGTTATACTCTATAATTCTCTCAAATCGAACCGGCATCTCACGGCCGTATGCCAGGTGCCTGTTAACTTGCAATGCTCTAAAACCCTCTAAAATCGAATTGGCCTCTGGCTGCCAGTTGCCAATTTACTAGAATTTGTGAATCGGCATCTGACGGCCGTTGTGCCTGTTCACGTGCCATGCTCTAAAACCCTCTCAAATCGAATTGGCAGCTGGTTGCCATTTGCCAATTTACTAGAATTTTCGAATCGGCTTCTGGTTGCGTTGCGCCGGTTGCCTTTACAGTTGTTATACACTAAACTCAAATCGAATTGGCAGCTGGATGCCAGTTACCAGTTGCAAATTCACTAGAATTTACGAATCGACGTATGGCTGCCGTTTGCCTGTTGCCTATCGTTGCATTGCTCTAGAACCCTCTAAGATAGAATTAGCAGCTGGCTACCAGTTGCCAATTGCAAATTTACTAGAACTTCGGAAGCAGCATGTGGTTGCCGTTTGCCAGTTGCCTATGCAGTTGTAATGCCTTTAAATCCTGTCAAATCCAATTGGCAGCTTGCTGCCAGATGCAAGTTGCCAATTCACTAGAATTTGCGAATTGGCATCTTGTTGCCGTTTATTGTTATCTTTTATTGTTGTCCATCTATTTCTTCAAGCCCCGATGGGCGGAGGCCGAATATACTCAGTTGTAATGCCCTAATACCCTCTCGAATCGAATTAGCAGCTGGCTGCCATTTGTATGCTGCCAATTCACTAGAACTGAGAATTGGCATCTGGTTGCCTTTTGCCAACCGCCTATTCAGTTGTTATACACTAAAACTCTCTCAAATCGAATTGACCGCTGGCTGCCACTTGCCAGTTGCAAATGCAATAGAATTTTGCGAATCGGCATCTGGCTGCAGTTTGCCAGTTGCCTCTGCAGGTGTAATGCTCTAAAACCCTTTAAAATCTAATTGACAGCTGCCTTCCAGTTGCCGGTTTACTAGAATTTGCGAATTGGCATCTGATTGCCGTTTGCCAGTTGCCTATTCAATTGTTTAACTCTAAAACTTTCTAAAATCGAATTGGCAGCTGGCTACTATTTGTCAGCTGCCAATTTACTAGAATTTGCTAATCGGCATCTGGCTGCCATTTGCCAGTTGCCTATTTATTTATTCCAAATATCAGTCATCATACATATGTACATAATACACACACACATATATATATATATATATATATATATATATATATATATATATATATATATATATATATATATATATATATATATATATATATATATATATATGGCTCGGATTGGGCGTAGGCTTGGCCTTTATTTGCCCTCTCCGTGGGTACCATAATTGACAGAGAGTAATATAGAGTACATCAATACAGTACAGTGATAGATATATAGACATTATGCTTTCAGTTGCCTATTCAGTTGTTATACTCATAAACCAACCCAAATCGAAATTGCAGTCGGCTGCCAGTTGTCAACTAGAATTTGCGAATTGCCTATGCAGTTGTAATGCTCTAAAACCCTCAAATCGAATTGGCAGCTGGCTGCCATTTGCCAGCTGCCATTTCACTAGAATTAGTGGACTGGCATCTTGTTGACGTTTCCCAGTTGCCTATTCAGTTGTTATAATCCAAAACTCTTTCACATAAAAATCAAAAATGAGTTCCTTTAAGAGCAATGAAAACATTCATAAGAAAGAAGATGGGTCATACTACGCAGTTTCGGCTAATAAAGCCTCATCAGTGACCCTGTAATGATCCGGCAAAGAAAGCCAGAGGAAACATACTGCAATTTTGCGAATTTCGAATAGGCAGTCGATTCAAAGACTGATATAAATCAAAATGGGGTCCAAATAATTAAAAACCTGTCTAGAATATGAGTCTAAACCAATAATTTATTTCCGATTTCTCAGAATATTCACGCTGATCTCAAAGGACCAAAAGTAAAATATAAACTGCACTATGGTTGATGTACGGGGAGACGTTTTACGGCCGCCACACGGCACAACACCAGCTGCAGTGAAGGCAAATAAAAATCAAAAATGAGTTCCTTTAAGAGCAATGAAAACATTCATAAGAAAGAAGATGGGTCATACTACGCAGTTTCGGCTAATAAAGCCTCATCAGTGACCCTGTAATGATCCGGCAAAGAAAGCCAGAGGAAACATACTGCAATTTTGCGAATTTCGAATAGGCAGTCGATTCAAAGACTGATATAAATCAAAATGGGGTCCAAATAATTAAAAACCTGTCTAGAATATGAGTCTAAACCAATAATTTATTTCCGATTTCTCAGAATATTCACACTGATCTCAAAGGACCAAAAGTAAAATATAAACTGCACTATGGTTGATGTACGGGGAGACGTTTTACGGCCGCCACACGGCACAACACCAGCTGCAGTGAAGGCAAATAAAAATCAAAAATGAGTTCCTTTAAGAGCAATGAAAACATTCATAAGAAAGAAGATGGGTCATACTACGCAGTTTCGGCTAATAAAGCCTCATCAGTGACCCTGTAATGATCCGGCAAAGAAAGCCAGAGGAAACATACTGCAATTTTGCGAATTTCAAGTCCAATTTGGAGTTGGCCGCCAGTTGCCAGTTGCCAATTCCACAGAATTTGCGAATTGGCATCCAGAATGTGAAGTTAGATGCAATTTGCCAGCTGGCGATTGAATAGGCAACCTACAACTGACAACTGGCAGCCAACTTCACGGACATCTCTTTTTCAACGAGCAATTGGAAGTCTAGCATTTGTACAGTGGAAATTCATATTCTTGTAGGACATAGCATGCATACCAGCAGATGTTCAGAACCTTAGCACAAAAAGAAAGAAAAACAAATGCCTATCCTCCGTACACAGCGCCCCGCACCGCACCGCACCATGGCACACGTTGTTCAACACAACACCACACACCATGGAACAGGAACGGGGTGCTACGCAGAGATGGGGTGTGTTTCAGTCTTGTACATATGCTGATAGGCTTTGTCTTATTCAAGTGTCATGGCCCTTCAAGAATATAAATTTCCATTGTTTGTTTGATTTGAGGTTTAACGTCCCCGTCAACACTATAAAGGTCACTTTGGAGACGTTGCTTACAATTTTGACGGACTGTTACCCGACATTGAGATAAAATGACATCTCAAGCCCTGTCGGCCAATGAAACCAATAGGGTTTAGTAGCATGGACGGTCCGCCTCGCACCAAATTTCCTTCGTCCAAAATATGTGATGCATGAACAAGAACTAGCTACGCCCCTAATACGTACAGAGCTCAGGCCTGTCTCATTATTGTCACTGTTCTCTTTCTTTCTCCTATGACAACCACTCGCTCACATCTGAGCATTACGACGGGATTTCCTGGGTGGTAACCGGTACATTTTTTCTGGTGGTTTTGCTTTTATTCGTACTATCCGGTATTTTAGGTGCGTTATGTGGTAGTTTCTTCTGTTTGTGTTTCGTGAGGGGATAATGTTTGCTTTATTGGCTTTTTAAGTTTTGTTGTTGTTTTGTTTTGTTTGTTTCGGCTTTTATATTTATAGAAGAGGTTTAGGTTTCTTTTGTTGGACTTTTCCATTGGTTAATTGGTGTTTTGTTTGTTGGTTTGTCAGGTGTTTTTGTTGCTTGAGTTGGTCTTTTAGTAGGTCTTAGATGTGTGTGTTCTTGTGTTTATATTTCGGGCGTTTGTTTACGACAAGATCTTCATTGAGTTGATCTGCCATGAATATTTATTTTTCTTTATTTTATTCATCAGCTGGTGTTAAATTGGCCTTATTATGCCCCCAACTTTGAAAAAGTTGGAGGGGCATATTGCTTCTGGTTCGTTCGTCCGTTCGTCCGTTCGTCTGTTCGTCCGTTCGTCCGTTCGTCCGTTCGTCCGTCCGTTACGCTTTTGATGCATAGCAGAACTAAAGAACCGTGTATGCTAGGGTTTTGAAATTTCATATATGGATTCCTCATGGAAAATTAGCTGACACGTATTTTTTTTCTCGTCCGGATTATGCCCCCTTCAAGAGTTATTGCCCTTTGAAATTTTTTAAATAAAATCTTGTCAGCAAGATATCTCAAAAACTATTGGAGCTAGAGCCTTGAAAGTTGGTGATTATATTGGTGGTGATGAGTAGATGAACTGATTAACTTTTGACAAAATTCCGAAAAATACTTTGTGAGTTATGGCCCTTTGTCATTTTGGTAATTTGTGCCCATTGTAATGTATGCTAAAAGTGATGCATAGCATATCTTTAGAATCGTGTATGCTAGGGTTTTGATATTTCATATATGGATTCCTTATGGAAAATTAGATGACGCGTATTTTTTTTCTCATCCGCATTATGCCCCTTTTAAGAGTTATTGCCCTTTGAAATTTTTTTAATAAAATCTTGTCAGCAAGATATCTCAAAAACTATTGGAGCTAGAGCCTTGAAAGTTGGTGAATAGATTGGTGGTGATGAGTAGATGAACTGATTAACTTTTGACAAAATTCCGAAAAATACTTTGTGAGTTATGGCCCTTTGTCATTTTGGTAATTTGTGCCCATTGTAATGTATGCTAAAAGTGATGCATAGCATATCTTTAGAACCGTGTATGCTAGGGTTTTGAAATTTCATATATGGATTCCTCATGGAAAATTAGCTGACGCGTATTTTTTTTCTCGTCCGGATTATGCCCCTTTTAAGAGTTATTGCCCTTTGAAATTTTTTTAATAAAATCTTGTCAGCAAGATATCTCAAAAACTATTGGAGCTAGAGCCTTGAAAGTTGGTGAATGGATTGGTGGTGATGAGTAGATGAACTGATTAACTTTTGACAAAATTCCGAAAAACACTTTGTGAGTTATGGCCCTTTGTCATTTTGGTAATTTGTGCCCATTGTAATGTATGCTAAAAGTGATGCATAGCATATCTTTAGAACCGTGTATGCTAGGGTTTTGAAATTTCATATATGGATTCCTCATGGAAAATTAGCTGACGCGTATTTTTTTTCTCGTCCAGATTATGCCCCTTTTAAGAGTTATTGCCCTTTGAAATTTTTTTAATAAAATCTTGTCAGCAAGATATCTAAAAAACTATTTGAGCTAGAGTCTTGAAAGTTGGTGAATAGATTGGTGGTGATGAGTAGATGAACTGATTAACTTATGACAAAACTCCTAAAAATACTTTGTGAGTTATGGCCCTTTGTCATTTTGGTAATTTGTGAAAAACTTTGTCATCGTTCTAGCGCCTACATTTCTTCACCAATTTCAATATAACTTCACACAAATGTTCCTTATAAAAAAATCTCGAGCGAGTTCGACTTACAAGGTCATGACCTCAAGGTCAAGGTCACTGTGGCTATTTTTAGAAAAACTTTGTCATCGCTCTAGCGCCTACATTTCTTCACCAATTTCAATATAACTTCACACAAATGTTCCTTATAAAAAAATCTCGAGCGAGTTCGACTTCAAGGTCATGACCTCAAGGTCAAGGTCACTGTGGCTATTTTTAGAAAAACTTTGTCATCGCTCTAGCGCCTACATTTCTTCACCAATTTCAATATAACTTCACACAAATGTTTCTTATGACAATATCTCAGCAAGTTCGACTTTCAAGGTCATGACCTCAAGGTCACTGTGGCTATTTTAAGAAAAACTTTGTCATCACTCTAGCGCCTACATTTCTTCACTGATTTCAATATAACTTCAAACAAATGTGCCTTATGACAATATCTTGAGCGAGGTCGACTTTCAGGGTCATGACATCAAGGTCAAGGTCACTGGCTATTTTTAGAAAAACTTTGTCATTGCTCTAGCGCCTACATTTCTTCACTGATTTCAATATAACTTCACAGAAATGTTCCTTATGACAATATCTCAAGTGTGTTTGACTTTCAGGGTCATGACCTCAAGGTCAAGGTCACTGTAGCTATTTTTAGAAAAAAATTGTCATCGCTCCAGCGCCTACATTTCTTCACCGATTTCAATATCACTTCACACAAATGTTCCTTATGACAATATCTCTAGCAAGTTCCACTTTCAAGGTCAAGGTCACTGTGGCAATTTTTAGAAAAACTTTGTCAATACTCTAGCGCTTACATTTCTTCACCGATTTCAATATAACTTCACACAAATGTTCCTTATGACAATATCTCAAGCCATTTCAACTTTCAAGGTCAAGGTCACTGTGGCTATTTTAAGAAAAACTTTGTCATCACTCTAGTGCCTACATTTCTTCACTGATTTCAATATAACTTCCCACAAATGTGCCTTATGACAATATCTTGAGCAAGGTTGACTTTCAAGGTCATGACCTCAAGGTCAAGGTCACTGTGGCTATTTTTAGAAAAACTTTGTCATTGCTCTCGCGCCTACATTTCTTCACTGATTTCAATATAATTTCACACAAATGTTCCTTATGACAATATCTCGAGTGTGTTCGACTTTCAGGGTCATGACCTCAAGGTCAAGGTCACTGTAGCTATTTTTAGAAAAATTTTGTCATCGCTCTAGCGCCTACATTTCTTCACCAATTTCAATATAACTTCACACAAATGTTCCTTATGATAATATCTCTAGCGAGTTCCACTTTCAAGGTCAAGGTCACTGTGGCTATTTTTAGAAAAACTTTGTCAATGCTCTAGCGCTTACATTTCTTCACCGATTTCAATATAACTTCACACAAATGTTCCTTATGACAATATCTCAAGCCATTTCAACTTTCAAGGTCAAGGTCACAATGGCTATTTTTAGAAAAACTTTGTCATCGCTCCAGCACCTACATTTCTACATCGATTTTAATATAACTTCACACAAATGATCCTTATGACAATACCTTGAAAGAGTTCGACTTTCAAGGTTACGGTCACTGTGGCTATTTTTAGAAAAACTTTTTCATGCTCTAGCGCTTACATTTTTTCACCAATTTCAAAATCGATTCACACAAATGTTCCTTATGACAATATCTGTAGCGAGTTCCACTTTCAAGGTCAAGGTCACTGTGGCTATTTTTAGAAAAACTTTGTCAATGCTCTAGCGCTTACATTTCTTCACCAATTTCAATATATATAACTTAACACAAATGTTCCTTAAGACAGTATCTCGAGCGATTTCGACTTTCAAGGTCAAGGTCACTGTGGCTATTTTTAGAAAAACTTTGTCATCGCCCTAGCGACTACATTTCTTCACTGATTTCAATATAACTTCACACAAATGTTCCTTATGACAATACCTCGAGTGAGTTTGACTTTCAAGGTCAAGGTCACTGTGGCTATTTTTAGAAAAACTTTGACATGGCTCTAGCGCTTACATTTCTTCACCGATTTCAGTATAACTTCACACAAATGTTCCTTATGACAATATCTCGAACTATTTCGACTTTCAAGGTCAAGGTCACTGTGGCTATTTTTAGAAAATCTTTGTCATCGCTCTAGTGCCTACATTTATTGATGGATGTTAATAGAACTTCACACAAATGTTTCTTATGGTAATATCTCGAGTTGCTTTGACTAATGTAAGAGTCCATTTCTCAAGATCTATTACAGCTTCATTAATTGTATTTGGTACAAGCTTGCATTTAGGAATTGAAACTTCAATGCAAGTATCCATTTCTGACCTTGACCTACATTTTATGGTTCACTGATTTTGTAAAATAGTGTGATAACCCTAACTTTCACCCTGATGTAAGAGTCTGTTTTTAAGAGTTTCATTGATGATACTTGGTACATGCTTGCAACTAGGAGTGAAATTTTTATGCAGGCATCCATGTTTGACCTTGACCTAGATTTCATGGTTTGGTGACTTTGCGCCCCCACAGGCGCGACATAGCCTTCGGGGGAATTCTTGTTGTATGTTTTTGAGTCTTTAACAATAGTTGTTGAATATTTTGCCATCTAAGGACAAGCAAAGGTTGGGGGCATTGTGTTTTACAAACACCATTTCTAGTTTCATGTGCCTTGTTGTTGTTGTTTTGTTATATCCTCAGCATGTGTTAAATTGGCCTTATTTCGTTTGCCTTGTTGTTGTTGTTTTTGTTATATCCAAAGCTGTTTCGTTTTGAATTTTTCGTCTAACCGTGCATGTGTGTTTTTGCATCTGTTCAATTTGCCGGTAATTCAAATGGAAATTTGTATCATTTATATGTTTTCATTTTATGCCATTTATATGTATTTGTTTCGTCATTCATATATATGTTTGCATGTCGGTGTCCAGCTTTTCATTTATTTGTTTATGTTTGCATGTGTGTTTTTGCATCTGTCCAATTTGTCGGTAATTAAAATGAAAATGTTTATCATTTATATGTATTTATATGTATTTGTTTCGTCATTCATATATATATTTTTGCATGTCGGTGTTCAGCTTGTCATTCATTTGTTCTTTTTTGCATGTGTTTTTGCATCTGTTCAATTTGCCGGTAATTTAAATGTAATTTTTTATCATTTATATGTATTTATTGTATGCCATTTATATGTATTTGTTTCTTCATTCATATATATATTTTTGCATGTCGAAGTCCAGCTTTTCATTCATTTGTTCATGTTTGCATGTGTGTTTTTGCATCTGTTCAATTTGCCGGTAATTAAAATGAAAATTTTTATCATTTATATGTATTTATTGTATGCCATTTATATGTATTTATTTCTTCATTCATATATATGTTTTTGCATGTCGGAGTCCAGCTTTTCATTCATTTGTTCATGTTTGCATGTGTGTTTTTGCCAGCTGCCATTTCACTAGAATTAGTGGACTGGCATCTTGTTGACGTTTCCCAGTTGCCTATTCAGTTGTTATAATCCAAAACCCTTTCAAGTCCAATTTGGAGTTGGCCGCCAGTTGCCAGTTGCCAATTCCACAGAATTTGCGAATTGGCATCCAGAATGTGAAGTTAGATGCAATTTGCCAGCTGGCGATTGAATAGGCAACTTACAACTGACAACTGGCAGCCAACTTCACGGACATCTCTTTTTCAACGAGCAATTGGAAGTCTAGCATTTGTACAGTGGAAATTCATATTCTTGTAGGACATAGCATGCATACCAGCAGATGTTCAGAACCTTAGCACAAAAAGAAAGAAAAACAAATGCCTTTCCTCCGTACACAGCGCCCCGCACCGCACCGCACCATGGCACACGTTGTTCAACACAACACCACACACCATGGAACAGGAACGGGGTGCTACGCAGAGATGGGGTGTGTTTCAGTCTTGTACATATGCTGATAGGCTTTGTCTTATTCAAGTGTCATGGCCCTTCAAGAATATAAATTTCCATTGTTTGTTTGATTTGAGGTTTAACGTCCCCGTCAACACTATAAAGGTCACTTTGGAGACGTTGTTTACAATTTTGACGGACTGTTACCCGACATTGAGATAAAATGACATCTCAAGCCCTGTCGGCCAATGAAACCAATAGGGTTTAGTAGCATGGACGGTCCGCCTCGCACCAAATTTCCTTCGTCCAAAATATGTGATGCATGAACAAGAACTAGCTACGCCCCTAATACGTACAGAGCTCAGGCCTGTCTCATTATTGTCACTGTTCTCTTTCTTTCTCCTATGACAACCACTCGCTCACATCTGAGCATTACGACGGGATTTCCTGGGTGGTAACCGGTACATTTTTTCTGGTGGTTTTGCTTTTATTCGTACTATCCGGTATTTTAGGTGCGTTATGTGGTAGTTTCTTCTGTTTGTGTTTCGTGAGGGGATAATGTTTGCTTTATTGGCTTTTTAAGTTTTGTTGTTGTTTTGTTTTGTTTGTTTCGGCTTTTATATTTATAGAAGAGGTTTAGGTTTCTTTTGTTGGACTTTTCCATTGGTTAATTGGTGTTTTGTTTGTTGGTTTGTCAGGTGTTTTTGTTGCTTGAGTTGGTCTTTTAGTAGGTCTTAGATGTGTGTGTTCTTGTGTTTATATTTCGGGCGTTTGTTTACGACAAGATCTTCATTGAGTTGATCTGCCATGAATATTTATTTTTCTTTATTTTATTCATCAGCTGGTGTTAAATTGGCCTTATTTCATGTGCCTTGTTGTTGTTGTTTTGTTATATCCTCAGCATGTGTTAAATTGGCCTTATTTCGTTTGCCTTGTTGTTGTTGTTTTTGTTATATCCAAAGCTGTTTCGTTTTGAATTTTTCGTCTAACCGTGCATGTGTGTTTTTGCATCTGTTCAATTTGCCGGTAATTCAAATGGAAATTTGTATCATTTATATGTTTTCATTTTATGCCATTTATATGTATTTGTTTCGTCATTCATATATATGTTTGCATGTCGGTGTCCAGCTTTTCATTTATTTGTTTATGTTTGCATGTGTGTTTTTGCATCTGTCCAATTTGTCGGTAATTAAAATGAAAATGTTTATCATTTATATGTATTTATATGTATTTGTTTCGTCATTCATATATATATTTTTGCATGTCGGTGTTCAGCTTGTCATTCATTTGTTCTTTTTTGCATGTGTTTTTGCATCTGTTCAATTTGCCGGTAATTTAAATGTAATTTTTTATCATTTATATGTATTTATTGTATGCCATTTATATGTATTTGTTTCTTCATTCATATATATATTTTTGCATGTCGAAGTCCAGCTTTTCATTCATTTGTTCATGTTTGCATGTGTGTTTTTGCATCTGTTCAATTTGCCGGTAATTAAAATGAAAATTTTTATCATTTATATGTATTTATTGTATGCCATTTATATGTATTTATTTCTTCATTCATATATATGTTTTTGCATGTCGGAGTCCAGCTTTTCATTCATTTGTTCATGTTTGCATGTGTGTTTTTGCCAGCTGCCATTTCACTAGAATTAGTGGACTGGCATCTTGTTGACGTTTCCCAGTTGCCTATTCAGTTGTTATAATCCAAAACCCTTTCAAGTCCAATTTGGAGTTGGCCGCCAGTTGCCAGTTGCCAATTCCACAGAATTTGCGAATTGGCATCCAGAATGTGAAGTTAGATGCAATTTGCCAGCTGGCGATTGAATAGGCAACTTACAACTGACAACTGGCAGCCAACTTCACGGACATCTCTTTTTCAACGAGCAATTGGAAGTCTAGCATTTGTACAGTGGAAATTCATATTCTTGTAGGACATAGCATGCATACCAGCAGATGTTCAGAACCTTAGCACAAAAAGAAAGAAAAACAAATGCCTATCCTCCGTACACAGCGCCCCGCACCGCACCGCACCATGGCACACGTTGTTCAACACAACACCACACACCATGGAACAGGAACGGGGTGCTACGCAGAGATGGGGTGTGTTTCAGTCTTGTACATATGCTGATAGGCTTTGTCTTATTCAAGTGTCATGGCCCTTCAAGAATATAAATTTCCATTGTTTGTTTGATTTGAGGTTTAACGTCCCCGTCAACACTATAAAGGTCACTTTGGAGACGTTGCTTACAATTTTGACGGACTGTTACCCGACATTGAGATAAAATGACATCTCAAGCCCTGTCGGCCAATGAAACCAATAGGGTTTAGTAGCATGGACGGTCCGCCTCGCACCAAATTTCCTTCGTCCAAAATATGTGATGCATGAACAAGAACTAGCTACGCCCCTAATACGTACAGAGCTCAGGCCTGTCTCATTATTGTCACTGTTCTCTTTCTTTCTCCTATGACAACCACTCGCTCACATCTGAGCATTACGACGGGATTTCCTGGGTGGTAACCGGTACATTTTTTCTGGTGGTTTTGCTTTTATTCGTACTATCCGGTATTTTAGGTGCGTTATGTGGTAGTTTCTTCTGTTTGTGTTTCGTGAGGGGATAATGTTTGCTTTATTGGCTTTTTAAGTTTTGTTGTTGTTTTGTTTTGTTTGTTTCGGCTTTTATATTTATAGAAGAGGTTTAGGTTTCTTTTGTTGGACTTTTCCATTGGTTAATTGGTGTTTTGTTTGTTGGTTTGTCAGGTGTTTTTGTTGCTTGAGTTGGTCTTTTAGTAGGTCTTAGATGTGTGTGTTCTTGTGTTTATATTTCGGGCGTTTGTTTACGACAAGATCTTCATTGAGTTGATCTGCCATGAATATTTATTTTTCTTTATTTTATTCATCAGCTGGTGTTAAATTGGCCTTATTTCATGTGCCTTGTTGTTGTTGTTTTGTTATATCCTCAGCATGTGTTAAATTGGCCTTATTTCGTTTGCCTTGTTGTTGTTGTTTTTGTTATATCCAAAGCTGTTTCGTTTTGAATTTTTCGTCTAACCGTGCATGTGTGTTTTTGCATCTGTTCAATTTGCCGGTAATTCAAATGGAAATTTGTATCATTTATATGTATTCATTTTATGCCATTTATATGTATTTGTTTCGTCATTCATATATATGTTTGCATGTCGGTGTCCAGCTTTTCATTTATTTGTTTATGTTTGCATGTGTGTTTTTGCATCTGTCCAATTTGTCGGTAATTAAAATGAAAATGTTTATCATTTATATGTATTTATATGTATTTGTTTCGTCATTCATATATATATTTTTGCATGTCGGTGTTCAGCTTGTCATTCATTTGTTCTTTTTTGCATGTGTTTTTGCATCTGTTCAATTTGCCGGTAATTTAAATGTAATTTTTTATCATTTATATGTATTTATTGTATGCCATTTATATGTATTTGTTTCTTCATTCATATATATATTTTTGCATGTCGAAGTCCAGCTTTTCATTCATTTGTTCATGTTTGCATGTGTGTTTTTGCATCTGTTCAATTTGCCGGTAATTAAAATGAAAATTTTTATCATTTATATGTATTTATTGTATGCCATTTATATGTATTTATTTCTTCATTCATATATATGTTTTTGCATGTAGGAGTCCAGCTTTTCATTCATTTGTTCATGTTTGCATGTGTGTTTTTGCATCTGTTCAATTTGCCGGTAATTAAAATGAAAATTTTTATCATTTATATGTATTTATTGTATGCCATTTATATGTATTTGTTTTGTCATTCATATATATATATTTGCATGTCGGAGTCCAGCTTTTCATTCATTTGTTCATGTTTGCATATGTGTTTTTGCCTCTGTTCAATTTGCCGGTAATTAAAATGAACTTTTTTTATCATTTATGTGTATTTATTATATGCCATTTATATGTATTTGTTTTGTCATCCATATATATGTATTGCATGTCTCAGTCCAGCTTTTCAATCATTTGTTCATGTTTATTCATCAAGCCAACCTTATTGTTCAGCTTAATGTCGAATTGTATACAAGCGAGACATAGTCTTCGCTGGAATTATGCTTTGTTTTACGGGTTGTTACATTTGAGCCAGCTCACAACAAACCTACAATACGACATGTGCGCCCAGCGAAGACTCAGTTCAGCCTGCGTATCGGCACCGTCTGATCAGAGTCTTCATTGTGCACCCCAAGGACAGTTAAGGGCCCATCGCTCCTTCATGCGGCAAGCGAAGTCTCTGGTTAGACTATATGGATGCGCAGGCTGATCTGAGTCCTCGATGAGCGCACATGTCTTATTGTAGGTTTTGTCGTACACTGGCTCATTTTCTTAATTCTGCGTTTCATTTCAGGTTCGTTATGTTTTACTTTTGCCTAAAGTTTCGGTTGATCCTGTTTAACACTCCTGTATAATTTTGACCCATTAAAACCCCACTTTTAAATAATAAAACGTCTACAGGGGCATTCCTTATTTTTCATTTCTGCTCAAATGCATAGATTGTGGTTAGCCGTAAGAACCGCCTCGCCGATGCGGTTCTAACTAGTCCAAACAAGTTATGTTTAGAGCAGATATATGAAACATATTGGAATATTTTATCGGAAAATTTTCCTATAGGTAGCATTATTTTCAATATAATTTCGTAATGCATGTCGGGAAAAAGGTTTTCCACAGGTATTTCGTTCATCAAGCAATCAATAGCCGACGTATGTAGTTACATCGGATGCGCGTCTGACTAGTGATCAGGAGGACGCGAGTTCGATACCTGTCGGGGTGCGGCAACATTCTTTCTTGGAGATTGATAATGAAATCTTTTCTACGGTCATTGGCTCCCTTCCGCTATTTTAAGAAAAGCAGTTGTCAGTTTCTGAAGAAAGAATGTGCACTGTACTGGTTAACCGCTTGCGTAAAAATTCTGATATTTTTCGTATTTCTGAAAACAATGTGGGTACTCGTTTTAACCGCCTCGACGAGACGGTATTAACGAGTACCCACAATATGTTTTTAGCAGAAATCAGAGAAACATATACTCACCATATAAACACCAGTTTCACTATATAAAAGTGGCATTTCAAGGGGTCAATATTATATCGCGTGTTTTCATGATGGGAATTCTTGATCTAACTAACACTTTAATACTTTACTTTTCAAGCTGCTATTTTTGCTTAATTCATCTTTGCATTTCTGGCTCTTTGTATTTTGCTTTGCTCTTTTTTTTGTATCTGCTTTTAAGCATGGCTCTATACTGGAGTGCAGTTTTTCCCCGTTCGTTCATCAATCGGTTAGCATTTGCGACAACCCCTCGCTATAATGTTCAAGTCCATAAGGCACAACAAAGTCATCTGCCGATTTCTTGTTTAACAATATTTGGTTGCTTTGTAGCCATCGTGGAGTGAAGGAACTGATCAGGAATCGATACATTTACCTCACTGCTCTCATCGAAGACACCAAATGGAAAGAAATACTAACATAAAATAACTTCAACATAACGAAAACATCACAAGTGAAAAACCAAAAGGACAGTTACTTTAACACAACATCGCCAAACGGCTATCCAAAATTAAAATATATTAGCAATATAGACATGCATAGACGAACTATAACAATAATAAACCACAAAAGAATATCCGCCTTGGTATGGTCAGTAAAAAGCTTTATTTATTTTTTATTTTTACATGGCCACACTCCTCACCCTTGCTTCAGTCGTGGTTAAGACAATTTGTTCAGTCCGCATGAAGGATTTGTAACTCATAAGGAATATTAATTTAAACGAATACAGAGATGAAACAACGATCAGGAATCATAAATGCTGGAACAAAAGAAAACCAATTGTTGGACTCCGGTGGGTCCCGACTATATTTGTGTCTCCTTACCAGCCAGAGGCATTCTGGCTTTCTGCAGATGTGCACGTCTGCAAAGAGGCTGGGCACTGCACTTCCTTGCATGCGACTTCCTAATTACCTTTTTCGCCGAAGCTCGCAGTGAAGTTCTACTTGAGGTAATGCAGTAATTCCTGTGTCATAGTTACAAATGGGTTCTCTTTACTGATAACGGTTTTTCTTCACGCCAGGGTCTGAGGTCAGAACTGGAAAACGGAACACCATCAAGGAATATGTCTGTCCCCAGCGGACACACAACATTGAAATGACGTATTGGCGTCGAAGTGATGTCATCTCATCGCATCGATGTTGATAGGACGTCATTTTAATGCTGAGTGCCTGCTGGGTCTTATGGCTAATACCAGTCTGTTTAGCCATTGCAACAGCCCTCTGTTGCCAATGCATCCGCCTGTCTGTTTCCAGCCTGCATCCGGTCTGTGGGGACTACGAAAGCAGGGTCCTCGTCCCAGTCCCCGGGTACAATTGTTTTACGATGCTGTTATAAAATTAATCTGGAATTTCCTATTTATCTTTTAAATATTTTTTGTTTATATATTTTTCAGAAAATTACATATTTTAATAACAACATAAGAGCATCGTAAAACAATTGTAGCGAATGCTTTCATAACTGTTACCTTAAGACATGTTTTCGACAGTAAATTTTGAAAGCCATAACCTTTTTTTGTTTTGAGGCATTTCAAGATTGTTTCCTTCCTGATTTCGAGCTGGACCGGAGTAACCAGAGAAAAACGATGTGACCTTTCGTCTCACATAAGACCCACAGTCGGAGCTCTTTACCACTAATAATCTTACCAATTAGCCCACTCTAGCTTAGCAACTGAGGATACTGAAAGGCCGACGATTACTGTCAGGTTTTTTTTTCGGCACTCGTATCACACATTTTCTTAACCGTTTTTGGCGATATGAATGGATGCACTTTGTCGCACGGAGCTGCATTTTAGCAAGTTTAATGTTCTCGGAATTGTGGCGCTGAGTTAGAAAACCCTCATGCGGACTGAACGAGTTATTACGACAGAACCAATGGCGAGGATTGTGGGTACGTCAAATCCATTTAGCCCCCATCACGAAAACACGCTTATATAATTTTGACTCCCTTGAACCCCAATGTTATAAAGTAAAACTGGGGTTTGCAAGGTTTATTTTCCTTATTTCTGCTCTATATTTTGAGAGGAAATAATAAAAATAGAAGTTTTCAGCGATTGTTTGTTTGTTAGTTTTTTTTTCGGCGGTGAAATTCGTAATGTATTTGAATAGGCGTGTTTTCGTAATGCAGAGCATTTGTTTTACCTACCATTCCAAGGCGGTTCTTCTGGTGTGGTTTATTATTGTCATACCTCGTCTTTGCATTTATGTACTGCTTTCTTTTTATTTTGTGAGAAAGTATCTGCGCTTTCGGGTTTCTTGGATGGAAAGTGTGAGTTAATTCGTGCGACATATGGCGGTTCTTACATGAGTGTTCATGTATTATTGAATTTATTAAACGTGTTGAGGAAAAAAGATAAAATGCGAGGCTCCGTCGAGCATTTTATCCCTTTTCTTCATCGAGTTTAATATATTCAATAATACATGAGCACGAATGCAAGGTTCTATTTATCATATGCTATTTAAAACGGATCTTATTGACTAATGTTCAAAAGGAAAGTTAATATTCCGCCATTCGTAAACGCGACGCCGTTAAGGAAGTCGACCATGTAACGTTACGAGACCAATTTGCATATTTAATGCACCAGTGGATTATCGAACTTAGTACATGACATTATTACATTCTCAGACGGATGCCATAATATGATAAAGTGTATAATGTCATAAAGTCATCCAAAAAGAGTTAAGTTTTTGGATGAAGATTTTTTTTATCTTTTTTTTTTCTCATTTAAGATGTGCAATGTAGGTGCTCATTTGAGCCGCCTTATATAGGCGGCTATAACGAGTACGAACAACCTACGTATTTGACCATTGGTCAGAAATAACAAAACGGATATGTAGCCAGGTAAACCCCAGCTACGTGGTGTTCTTTACATGGACTTATTCTGGTAATGTAACTTTTCGTCTTCGTTTTCTTATTCGGAAAATTTTTACATGTTAGTTCTTTGTTTAACTAACTAGCGGCTTTAGGTTTTCTTTTATTTGTTTGAGGTTTAACGTCCTCGTCAACACTGTGTCATTCAGGAGACGTTGCTTCCAATTTTATGGGACTCTTACCCGACATTGAGATGTAATAACATCTCAATCCCGTCCGCTCAATGAAACCAATAGGATTTTTTTTTTTGCATGAACGTGCCGACTCGCACCACTTTGGGCTTTGGGTTTTAATGTCCTTGCAAGAATGCGGCTCTTTTATTCAGCCGATCGTTTATCGAGGGCGGGCGAAATCGGATTGGTCAGTGAAACACACACGCCTTGCGTCTTGCATCACCCCCATCCTCAGGGGCGGAGCATTCTTTACGCTGATACGCACTTGCGTACAAATTACAAACGTAAAAAATTAGACAACGACGATGAAGAAACAAAGAAGGAAAAAGAAAATGAACAAGAAGAATAAGAAGAAGAAGAAGAAGATGAAGAAGAAGAAGAAATAGGAAAATCTGTATGTATCTAGGATATACACAACACTAATTTTTAGCTAATATTGTTTTCTTCCACACTTTCATGAAAGCAATTGCTCGCTAACAGGGTGAGAGTGGTCCCCATTTGGGATGAGATATTAAGAGGCGGGATTATTATTTCTAGTAGTTTCTTAGGTTTGCGTACATTTTCTTCTGCCAGTTATGCCCATGCCCACTCCAGTCCCCAAGGCTACGGGCATCACTGCAAGACTGCAAACCACACAGTATCTCGTTTACCATGACTGTGTCGAACCTTTCAGCTCGGTCGACGCCGGAAGGGGTAATCAGCATTAACATGATGAGCATTAACATGATGAGCGTGCGAACCCACTGTTGAAATATATACTGAAAGAAACTTCTAACGAACTAGAGCCAGTGTTCATGAAACACAATGCCCCCAACTGCTTGACCCTAACACTGCTTGTCCCTAATAGTAATTGAGATATATTTTTTTATTTGGCTACATGCTGAAATTTTAGAAGAAAAACAAGTTAAATCGGATTTTTTTTCAAAAGTTGATCAGTTCGTCTACTCATCATCCTGAACCAGCCTGTAAAGTTTCAGGGCAATAGCTAAGACAGTTTTTGAGATACATGTATATTGCTTACAAGCTTCAAACGCCCAAAATTTCAAAGGGGCTTAACTCCAGAAACAAAATTTGATTTTTGGTCCAAAAAATAATCAGTTCATCTTCTCGTCATCCCCAACCATTCTGTAAAGTTTCAGGGCAATAGATAAAACTGTTTTTGAGTTACCTTGCTTACAAGCTTATAACACAAAAATATCAAAGGGCCATAACTGAAGAACACAATTTCGGATTTTTGTCAAAAGTTAATCAGTTCATCTACTCGTCATCCTGAACCAGCCTGTAAAGTTTCACGGTTATAGCTCAAACAGTTTTGAGATATCTTGCTTACAAGCTTAAAACGTGCACAATTCCAAAGGGGCATAAGTCAATTGGATTTTTGTCGAAAGTTAATCAGTTCATCTTCTCATCATCCCCAACCATTCTGTAAAGTTTCAGGGCAATAGCTCAAACATTTTTTTGGTTATCTTGCTTACAAGCTTAAAACACACACACACACACAGAAAAAATCAAAGGGCCATAACTGAAGAAAAAAGTTTGGAATTTTTTCAAAAGTTAATCAGTTCATCCAATCATCATCCTGAATCAGCCTGTTAAGTTTCAGGGCAATAGCTCATACGGATTTTGAGACATCTTGCTTACAAGCTTCAAACGTGCAAAATTTCAAAGGGGCATAACTCAAGAAAAAAATGAATTTTTGTCAAATGTTAATCAGTTCATCTTCTCATCATCCCCAACCATTCTGTAAAGTTTCAGGGCAATAGCTCAAACAGTTTTTAGTTATCTTGCTTACAAGCAAAAAACGCAAGCAATTTCAAAGGGCAATAACTCAATAAAAAAAAATCGGATTTTTTTCAAAAGTTAATCAGTTCATCTACTCATCATCCCAAACCAGTCTGTAAAATATCAGGGCAAAAGCTCGAACAGGTTTTGAGATATCTTGCTTACATGATTTCAAAGTATTTTTGCAAAGGGGCATAACTCAAGAAAGGGGCATAATCCTGACAAGAAAAAAATGGATTTTTGTCGAGAGTTAATATCATCCCAAACCATTCTGTAAAGTTTCAGGATAATAGCTCAAACAGTTTTTTGGTTATCTTGCTTACAAGCTTAAAACACAAAAAAATTCAAAGGGCCATAACTAAAGAAAAAATCGGATTTTTTTCAAAAGGTAATCAGTTAATCTACTCATCATCCTGAACCAGCCTGTAAAGTTTCAGGGCAAGAGCTCTTACCAATTTTGAGATATCTTGCTTACAAGCTACAAACGTGCAGGATTTCAAAGGGGCATATCTCAAGAGAAAAATGGATTTTTGTCAAAAGTTAATCAGTTCATCTTCTCATCATCCCAAGCATTCTGTAAAGTTACAGAGCAATAGCTCAAACAGTTTTTGAGTTATCTTGCTTACAAGCTTAAAACACAAAAATTTCACAGGGCCATAACTGAAGAAAAACATTACGGATATTTTTCAAAACTTAATCAGTTAATCTACTCATCATCCCAAACCAGTCTGTAAAGTTTCAGGGTAAAAGCTCAAACAGATTTTGAGATATCTTGCTTACCAGATTTCAAAGTATTTTTCGCAACTCAAGACAGGGGCATAATCCTTCAGATTTTTGTCAAAAGTTAATCAGTTTATCTACTCATCACCCTGAACCAGCCTGTAAAGTTTCAGGGCAATAGCTCAAACTGGTTTTGAGATATCTTGCTTACAAGCTTAAAACGCAAAAAAAAAAAATCATAGGGACATAACTCAAGAAAAAATATATGGATTTTTGTCAAAAGTATATCTGTTCATCTTCTCACCATCTCCTACCATTCTGTAAAGTTTCAGGGCAAAAGCTCAAACAATTTCAGTTATCTTGCTTACAAGCTTAAAACGCAAAAAAATCAAAGGGTCATAACTGAAGAAACAAATTTTGGATTTTATCAAAAGTTAATCAGTTCATCTGCTCATCATCCCAAACCAGTCTGTACAGTTTCAGTGCCAAATCTCAAACAGTTTTTGAGATGTCTTGCTTACCAGATTTCAAGGTATTTTTTTTTGCAAAGGGGCATAACTCAAGAAAGGGGCATAATCCTGATGAAAAAAAATGGATTTTTTTGTCGAAAGTTAATCAGTTCATCTTCTCATCATCCCCAACCATTCTGTAAAGTTTCAGGGCATAAGCTCAAACAGTTTTTGTCGCACCTGCTTTAGAAGGAAGACATAGGCGTGCAAGTTTCCGTCCGCCCGGTTGTCCGTCCGTCCGTTCGTCTGGTTGTCCGTTCGTCTTTCCGTCAACATTTTACACTGGGTGTCTTGTCATCGCAACTTCTCCTACAGTTTCATACCGATTATTTTGAAACTTTGCGTGTGTTTTTGCCATGGTATGAGGATGCGCATGTGATTTCGTCTTTATCGTCGGATCATTTTTTGTCACTTTTTGCACATTGTGAACTTAGTCAATTTTAACCTTCAATTGATATATGATAGGTACCTCTTGTCATCGCAACTCCTCTTGCAGTGTTATACCGATCATTTTGAAACTTTGCATGTGCTTTCGCAATGGTATGAGGATGTGCATGTGGTTTCGACATAATTCTCCGAATATTTTTTTTACTTTTTGCACATTATGAACTTAGCCATTTTTAAGCTTCATTTGATATACGATAGGTACCTCTTGTCATCGCAACTCCTCCTACAGTTTCATACCGATTATTTTGAAACTTTGTGTGTGTTTTTGCCATGGTATGAGGAAGCGCATGTGGTTTGGACTATATCTTCGGGTAAATTTTTGTCACAATTTCCACATTGTGAACTTAGTCATTTTTAGCCTTCAATTGATATATGATAGGTACCTCTTGTCATCGTTACTCCTCTTGCAGTTTTATACCGATCATTTTGAAACTTTGTGTGTGCTTTTGCCATGGTATGAGGGTGATAAGGATGCGCATGTGGTTTGGACTTTATCGTCGGATCATTTTTTGTCACCTTTTTCCACATTGTGAAGTTAGTCATTTTTAACTTTCAATTGATGTTTGATAGGTACCTCTTGTCATCGCAACTTCTCTTGCAGTTTTATACCGATCATTTTTAAACTTTGCGTGTGCTTTTGCCATGGTATGAGGTTGTGCATGTGGTTTCGACATAATTCTCAGAAGTTTTGTTTTCACTTTTTGCACATTGTGAACTTATCCAGTTTTAAGCTTCGGTTGATGTACAATAGGTACCTCTTGTCATCGCAACTCCTCTTACAGTTTTATATTGATCATTGAAACTTTGTGTGTGTTTTGCTATGATATGAGGATGTGCATGTGGTTTGGGCTTTATCTTGGGATCAATTTTTATCACTTTTTCCACATTGTGAACTTAGTCAGTTTTTTACCTCACATATATAGGCTATGGATTCTTCTCAAAGCCCTATATTCATTTCTAGTGCCTTAAATAAACTTTTATTTTTTGTGTGGGGCAGGTGGGAGCAGGTGCGACATCAACTTCACCGAAGTTGAATCTCTGGTTGAGTTATCTTGCTCACAAGCTTAAAACGCAAAAAAAAATTCAAAGGACCATAACGCATGCAAAAATTTCGGAATTTTTTCAAAAGTTAATCAGTTCATGTACTATTCATCCTGTACCAGCCTGTAACGTTTCAGGGCAATAGCACATACAGGTTTTGAGATATCTTGCTTACAAGCTTCAAACGGGCAAAATTTCAAAGGGGCATAACTGGATAAATGAATTTTTGTCAAAAGTTAATCAGTTCATCTTCTCATTATCCCTAAACCATATTGTAAAGTTTCAGGGCAATAGCTCAATTAGGTTTTTTTTAGTTAACTTGCTTTCAAGCTTAAAACGCAAAAAAAAAATTCAAAGGGCCATGACTCAAGAAAAAAAAATCGGATTTTTCACAAAAGTTAATCAGTTCATCGACTCACCATCCCAAACCAGTCTAAAGTTTCAGGTCAAAAACTCCAACAGTTCTTGAGATATCTTGCTTACAAGAGTTCAAAGTATTTTTTGCAAAGGGGCATAACTGAAGAAATGGGCATAATCCTGACGAGAAAAAACACGGTTAATTATTTTTTCATAAGGAATCCATATATGAAATTCCAAAAACAAAGCACCCATGGTTCTTAAGTTATGTTATGCAGTAAAAAAGCGGGACGGTCGGAAGGACGAACGGACGAACAGGGCAAAACCAATATACCCCCACAACTTCTTCGAATTTGGGGGCATAAAATCAAAATCCGATGTTTTTATATTTCGCAAGGATTACAATCATAACACCTAACATAACAATAACTAGAGTGTTCACAAGGACTATCTATGGTTTGACCTACTGACCTACTTTTTGACCCTACATGATCCATATTCGAACCTGACCGAGATATTGTCATGATAATTATTCTGAGCAAGTTTGATGATGATTGGACCAAAACTGTGCCCTCTAGAGTGTTCACAAGGTTTTTCTATGATTTGACCTACTGACCTACTTTTTCACCCGACATGACCCATATTCGAACTTGACCGAGATATTGTCATGATGATCATTCTGAGCAAGTTTGATGATGATTGGACCAAAACTGTGGCCTCTAGTTTGTTCACAAGAAAAAGTTTACGCACGACGGACGACGGACGACGGACGACGCACGACGACGCCGGACATCTTACGGTCACAAAAGCTCACCATGACCTTCGGTCAGGTGAGCTAAAAATTGTTACAAGTCTCATATCGCATACATGCAGCACAAAGAAAGGGTCAATTTCAATAACACGTTCACACAATCTCAGTACAAAATATACACTTTCTGGTTTGGCCGCTTGCAGCATTGATAACTGCTGCGCATTGACTACCCACTGAGAGCGAAATTGCTAACGATTTTTTTTTGGGTGTTTGTGGGGAGGTTTACGCCCTTTCAAGATTGCTTCACTTATTTCGAGCCGATCGATAATCAGAGTGCGTGAAAACCGGATTACCTGGAGAAAACCACCTAACCTCCCGTTGTTTGTTTGATTTGTGGTTTAACGTCCCCATCAACGCTGTATAGGTCATTTTGATGACATTGCTTCCAATTTTGATGGACATCTACCCGACATTGAGACGAAATGATATCTCAAGCCCTGTCGCCAAAATAAACCATAAGGGCTTATAAGCACGGAGGGTCCGACTCATACCTCTTTTCCTGGGCAGGCTTGGATACTCTAAGTGGTTTACCAGTTCCCGTGTGCGGTCAGTTTAAGCTCTGCGTGGAAGCATCGTGCAGCCCATCTATTTCTCCAAGCCCAAATGGGCGGGGACCGGACATTCCGTTGCAGAAATTTGTGCCTCACAACTGCAGATGTTCCACTATTGGATGGATGCCTGCTCCAGTTGCGGTAACGTTTGAGGCTGAATTGGATGCTACAGTTTCGCGTTAGAAGTTTCCTTCAGTATAGTTTTCTCTGCCTCCCTGTCGAGCATCGCATAGCAAAGACTCACAACACGTTAACAAGCCCATGTAATGAACAACCTTCTAAATCCAACTTTATATAAAAACTGGGGTTTACTTAAGAAATTAATTTTATTTTTCTGTTGTTCATGAAAGATTGAACGCAGTGGGTATGAAAGTAAAGGATGAACCCGGGGTTCATGTAAACTTTGCTAGCGACCCGCTGTCATTCATACTTTCATAAATAATTTATTTCCTTTAATAACATTCTTCGATCCTCATTATTGGGCGAAGACAAATGCTTATAAGGCAAAGTTTAAAAGCTGAAAAAAAACAACAACAACAAAAAAAAAAAAACAAAAAAAAAACATTTGCACGCTCTTTGTTTGACGTCGCCAACGCCCAATCACATCGTATAGAAGCATGATTTAGACTGCCGTCACTTGAAGTCACTAAAATCCATGTCACTATGCGTTTATGGTAGTATGAATTACATTTTTGGGTCGATCGGTTTACGATCGATCCTAATTTACTTATTACCAAACGGAATTCATGCAGTTGTCCACGTGACCATCACTGATTTGGGAAAACCAATATTATGTTTTATTAATAGAACTTGAAACGTTGAGCTATTTTTATCAATGCAACAAGAACTATCTATAGAGTCTTGACAGGAATCGTGTGCTGGATAATACCCAGATCAGACGCCGCGGAATGTGGCGTCTGATCAGCAGGTTGCACAGGAACTTCACTTTTTGCTTAAATAGTGGCATTTGCGGTTAAACGAAATAGACGTTGCTCACGTAATGAAATCGGCCCCCGCCCATCGGGGCTTGACGAAATAGATGGGCTGCATGATGCTTCCACGCAGAGCTGAAACCGACCTGCACACAAGTACAGGTAAACTGAATAAAGGATCTAAGCCTGCCCAGGCAAAGTGGTGCGAGTCGAACCGTCCATGCTTATAAACCCGATTTGTTTCATGGGGCGGCAGGGCTTGAGATGTCATTTCATCTCAATGTCGGGTAAAAGTCCCACAAAATTGGAAGCAACGTCTCCAAAATGACCTTTACCGTGTTAGCGGGGACGTTAAACCTCAAATCAATCAATCAAATCACGTAATGAAAGAAAAACAATATGTTAATCCAGGCCACGATGTCACGTGCCGTCTTTCGGAACATTCTATTTATAAAACTGTTACACAAATGTATGCCAAGTCGAGTTAAATTGACTTTTCGCACTCCTGCTAAGAACTTAATTTTAGAACCCTGTAATGTTTAAGTGCAAAAATGAATAGCCCAGACTTTGTAGGTGATACCGTCATTAGAAATACAGCGTAGACCAAGACCGGATATAGAATACATTGCTTCTGATCAGGTTGGCACTGTTCGCCATATGTATGCAACAACAGTTTAGAACATGATTGGGCGGGTGGACTGTGCTTGTACACTTGGACATTGGCAAACAGAATCTACATAATCAGACACCACATAACGCAATGTCTGATCAGCTGTACTGTGCTTGCTCAAAATTAAACGAACAGTTCGTTTCTCAGCTCAGGGCTATTTTCCCAACCTACACTCAGAGACGATCGACCCACCAGTACTTTTATTGCTTTGATTTCTTTAGGTTTTACATTAGGCTTTACCATGGAAATGTAAATATAGGGCTTTATATCATTTTTCATATTTCTTCCCCAAGACCGGTGTTGTGGCCAACTTTTGGTACCCTTCAGAACCGCCTATTGAAGGCGCCTTTTGGACGCGGTTGTAACGAGCAGCAAAAGCCTATGTTTACAGTTATAAGAAAAATGTAACAAATTTTCATTTAATAAAACAAAATAAAAAAGACATAATATTAAAAAAAAACAAAAAAAAAAAAAACAAAAAAAACAAGAGGGCCCATAGGGCAGTGAATCGCTCACCTGCGGGCTATAATTTGAACAAACTTGGTAGCTGTCCACTAGATGAAGCTTCATACCAAATATCTAAGACCTGGGTCCTCCGGTTTGAGTTAAGAAAATTTTTAAAGGTTTTCCCTATATAAGCCAATGTAAAACCAGCGAGCCCTGGTGCGGGAAAATTTTTGGCGCCAGGGCTATAATTTTTACAATCTCGGTAGCGGTCCACTAGATGAAGCTTCACGCCAAATATAAAAGACCTGGGCCTTCTGGTTTCAGAAAAGAAGATTTTAAAGGTTAGTTTTCCTATATAAGCCTATGTAAAACTAGTGGGTCCCGGCCCGGGACATTTTCGGCCCCAAGGCAGTAATTTGAATAGTCTTGGTAGAGGTTCATTAGATGAAGCTTCATACCAGTTATCAAAGACCTGGGCCTTCTGGTTTCAGACTAGAAAATTTTTAAAGGTTATGTCTATATACACCTATGTAAAACTAGTGGGTCCCGGCGCGGGCACATTTTTTAACCGAAGGCTATAATTTGAACAATCTTGGTAGAGGTCCATTACATGAAGCTTAATACCAAATATCAAAGGCGTTGGTGCTGGTTTAAAAAAAAAAAAAGATTTTTAAAGGTTTTCCCTATGTACGCCTATGTAAAACCAGTAGGCCCTGGCGCGGGGGGGGGGGGGTGGATTTTTAGGAGCCAGGGCTATAATTTGAATAATCTCAGTAGAGGTACAGTAGATAAAGCTTCGCTAAATATCAAAGACCTGGGCATTCTGGTCTCAGACAAGAAGATTTTTAAAGGTTTTTTTCCTATATAAGTCTATGTAAAACTAGTGGGTCCCAGCGCGGACACGTTTTTGTCCCCAAGGCTATTATTTGACTAATCTTGGTAGAGGTCTATTAGAAGAAGCTTCGTACCAAATATCAAAGACCTGGGTCTTCTGTTTTTAGCTAAGAAGATTTTTAAAGGTTATCCGTGTATACGCCTATGTAAATCGAGTGGGCCCAGGAGCGGGGCATTTTGGCACCAGGGCTATGATTTGAACAATCTTGGTAGAGATCCACTAGATGAAGCTTCATGCCTTCTGGTTTCAGACAAGAAGATTTTTAATGGTTATCCCTGAATACGCCTATGTGACACCAGTGGGCCCCTGCACGGGGGCGTTTTTGGCCCGAGGAATTTATTTTGAACAATCTTGGTAGAGGTCAACTAGTTGAAGCTTCATACCAAATATCAAAGTCCTAGGTTTCTGGTTTCAGACAAGAAGATGTTTAATGGTTATCCCTGTATACGCCTATGTGAAACCAGTGGGCCCTGGCGCTGAGACATTTGTGGCCCCAGGGCTATAATATGAACACTCTTGCTTGAAGTCCACTAAATGAAGCTTCATGCCGAATAACAAAGACCTGGGCCTTCTGGTTTCAGACAAGAAAATGTTAAAAGCTTTTCCCTATAAACGCCTATGTGAAACAAGTGGGCCCCGGCGCGGGCAGGGGGGGGGGGGAGGAGGCATTTTTGGCCCCAGGACTATATTTTGAACAATCTTGATAGAGATCCACTAGATGACGCTTCATACCAAATATCAAAGACCTGGGTCCTCTGGTTTCAGACAAGAAGATTTTAATGGTTTTCCATATATAAGTCCATGTGAAACTGGTGGGCCCCGACGCGGGGGGGGGGGGCTTTTTTGGCCCCAGGGCTATAAATTGAACAATATTGGTAGAGGTCCACTAGATGAAGCTTCATACCAAATATCAAAGACCTGGACCATGCGGTTTCAGAGAAGAGGAATTTTTAAGTTTTCAGTTTTAAAAAAATCTATTTTTAGCTCCTGTGACCTAGATTTGCAAAGGACCGGAACCATTTGAACAACTTTGAAAGAGGACCACCTAAGGATCATTCCTGTGAAGTTTGTTTTTTTTAATTTATTTATTTCTGAATATACATTGTACAAACATATTTCAAATGACATCATCTAATTCAAATACATATGTACATATATGTGATACAATAGTTTAACAGCGAAAAGTAAATCTCTATTCTTTAACAAACATTGTTTAACAAAACAAGTGTTCGTACATTACATGTATAATATATGTGCTATCACATCAGCTTTGTTGTCATAAAATATCTTTTTACAATGTTTATCAGACTTTTTGAGAAAAAAAAAAAAAAAAACATTTTGAGGGTAGAAAAAAAATGTAATGATAATAGTAAAGAAATGTGTATATATACATATATATGTATCCTAGGTAATAAAATCATTAACAAAAAGGATTCAGGCAAAGAGTCGGAAAACAAACAAATAATAATAATAAAACAGAAAAGAGGAGCTGCTGCCTTACATGGTGTGGATTCATTATGATCAGTTGGTATTATTAAAATGTACGAAAATTTCCCCATTTTCTATCAAACTGGGCAAGCTTATCTTTCATCAAAGCCATTTCTTTTTCTACTTTGATTCTTCGACGTAAAGATGATTTAAAGTGTGCAAAAGATGGTATTGTATTTTTATATTTATTTTGGAATATAAAATACTTTCCAAAAAGGAGTATAAATTTTTTTACCTGTATTGTTGGTTTTTGTATTGAATATGTTATACCGAATGTGATCGTTTTTAAATCTAAGTTTGTGTCTAAATTATAATCTTGCAGGAAGGTTGACACTTCCATCCAAAACTGTTGCACGTGTATACATTCCCAAAATAAGTGGTTAATCGTTTCGATCTCCATGGAGCAAAAGTCACACAATGCAGAATTTGCAATGTTACATTTCAGTAAATGTTTGTTTGTAGGGATTATGCGCATTAGATACTTTTATTGAAAGTTTTGAATTTTTATGTCGATGGTTGCATTAAGCGTGTTTGTGTTAATCATTTTCCAGTTTAAAACGTCGTCATTAAATGTCTCGTTCCATTTTAATTCAGATCTTTTTTCCGTTATTGCTTGCCTGTTTCTGAGATAGTTATAAATATATTTATTTGTTTGTTTTGCTTTTATCACTTGACAGATCAATGCTGGTGCCACTGTAACTTTTACATTTTCATTCCGTATATTTGCTTTCCATTTATATGGTATACTGTTAATTAAGTTTAAGTATTTGAGGAAGTCACTATCAGGTAAATTATACTTTTCTTTTAGGTTGTTAAATGTATATATTTTCCTCATTGAATCATTATAAATATCTTTGAAATACATAATCCCATTTTGGTACCAATGCGCAAAAAGAGAGTATTTCCTCCAGCTTTTATGTTGTTATTATTCCATAATATTTCATTCCTGTAGCTTAATATAACTGTTTTAAAATTACTTTTGCACCATGCTTGTATAATGTCCTTAAGAAATACATTATTTTTGGCAATTTTGTTTACATCTTTTTCAGAAAAATTACATTCAAATAATAGTTTATCTCCAAATGCTTTTAGTTTGCTCATATAAATAGTTTGAAGTATTCCTCCGTTTTCAGCATTCAGTATTCGCTTTACCCAACTTATTTTTAACGACATTATAAACGTTTGTAGATCTATCATTTTTACCCCTCCCAGTTCGAAGTCTTTCGTTAATATTTCTCTTTTGATCTTTTCTGGTTTGCCTTCCCATATAAAGTTATACATAATTTTTTCAATGTGTTTAATTATTTCTGTTGGCGGGTTTTCTAACGTTGATAGTGCATATATTAGTTTTGGAAGAGCATAATTTTTTATTATGACTGTTGCCTCGAAAGAGTCCCGTAGTTCCTGTGAAGTTTGGTCAAAATCCGATCAGTGGTTTAGGAGGAAAAGTTGTTTGAAGAAATTGTTGACGCAAGGACGCACACTCGCACGCACGCTCGACGGACGACGGACAAAAAGCTCACCTCGTCACTACGTGACAGGTGAGCTAAAAGCGTTTTGGAAATGCACAAGAATGCAGTATGTTACCCGGGTGTATTATCGTAATTAATCAGATCGCGCGGTAACTGTGGGCACATGAATTAAGACAAAGTTTCGTTTGTCACGGCCAATACTATAACATATAGTGAAACTTCACTGACCCCAATCAGACTGCGGGGTTACTGTGGTCACATGTCTTAAGATATATTTTCACTGTCACTTGTTTGATTTGAGGTTTAACGTCCTCGTCAACACTGTACAGGTCATGTTGGAGACGTTGAGGTGAAAATGACATCTCGAGCCATTTTCATTTGTCACGGTTCATAGTGTAATATAATTTATAGTGATACTTCAATGACTCCAATCAGACTGCGTGGTTGTTGTGGGCACAAACCTTAAGACAAATTTTCTCTTGTCATGTCTCGTAATATTTCACATTCCGAAACTTGATTGACTCCAACCAGACTGTTTGGTTTTTGCAGGCACATGTCGTAAGACACATTATTCACTTGTCACGTCTCACGTCACAGAGTAAAACATATAGGGAAACTTCAGTGCGCCGTTGCTGTGGGCACAGGTTTTAAGAGACGTTTTAACTTGTCACTATTGTCGGCATCGGTAGCTCAGTCGGATGCGCGTCTGCCTTGTGATCAGGAAGACGCGGGTTCGATACCTGCCGGGGTCGGCGGAGTTCGATCCTCAAATCTTTTCTTAACGGCCATTGTCTCCCTTCCGCTGATTCAAGAAGAGCAGTTATCAGTTTCCGGCGAAAGAGGATAACCGCTTTCGTATAAGCAAGTCCAGGAATAGTGTGGAAAAGTAAACTGACCGCCTCAAAAATTACCTAGTCTTGACAGGGCCGTTAAACTCCAATACAAACAAACAAACAAACAAACAAACCAAACTTGTAACTGTCATAATGCAACGTATAGTGAAACTTCAACGACTCCAATTAGACTGAGTCGTTGCTGGGGCATGTCTTCAGACACATATTCACTTGTCACGTCTATATTGTGTAACATATACTGAAACTTAATTTACTCCAATCAGACTGCGCAGTGGCTGTGGGCAAATAACTTGAAACACATTTTCGCTATTCATGGTTGATACAGTAACATATAGGGCACCTAAAGTGACTCAAATCAGGCTGCACGGTTGCTGTGGGCCTTTATTTTAAGACATATTTTGACTTGTCACATCTCATAATATAGCATGTATTGAAGTATCAACGACTTCAATCAGACTACGCAGTTATCTAGGGCGTGCGTCTTAACATTTGCCACGTCTCATAACGTTACATATCGTGAAACTACAATTACTCCAATCGGACTGCCCGATCGCTGCGGGTACATGTCTTAAGACACATTTAAACTTGTCATGGCTCATGATGTAATATATAGTAAATCTTTAATGACTCTAATCAGAGTGCGCGTTAAAACCGACACTTGTCTTAAGACACATTTCACTTGTCACGTCTCATAATGTAATATATAGTGAAGCTTCACTGACTCCAGTTAGACTGCGTAGTTGTTGTGGGCACGTCTTAAGACACATTTTCACTTGACAATGTCACGGCTCATGATGTAACAACAATGACTTCAGTCAGACCGCACAGAAGCTTTGGGGACATGCCCACTAGTCATGTCTCGTAGTATCATGTAACCTCAGTGAATGCAATTAGACTGCGACGATAACGTGGTTACATGTCAAAAGTCATATTTTCACTTGCCACGGCTCATAGCATAACATATAGTGAAGCCTCTATGACTCCAATCAGACTGCATGGATACTTTTAGAACATGTCTTTAGACACATTTTCACATTTTATATAGTGAAACTTCAATGACTCAAATCAGACCGCGCTATTGCTGTGAGAAAATGTTTCAAGACATATTTTCACTTGTCAAGGCTCATAGTGTAACATACAGTGAAACTTAAACGACTTCCATTATACTACGTGATTGCTGTGGGCACATTTCACTTGCCACGTTTCATAATGTAACATAAAGTGACACGTGAATTACTCCAATCAGACTGCGCGGTTGCTATGGACACGCGTCTTTAGACATATTTTCACTTGTCACGGCTCATAGTGTTACATACAGTGAAGCTTAAGCGACTTCAATCAGACTTCAATGTGGCTGAGGTCACATGTCGTAAGGCTCATTTTCACTTGTCATGATTCAAAGTGTAAACTATTGTGAAACATCGACTGGAGGTTGCTTTTGGCACATGTCTTTAGACACAGTTTCACTTGTCACGGCACACATTGAAAGATATAGTGAAGTTCAATGACTCCAACCAGACAGCGTGGTTGGTTGGGGAACATATGTCAAGACACATTTTCGCTTGGCAATTCTCATAATGTAACACATAGGGGCTTGAATCATAAAAAAAAAATGAAAAAAAAAAATTTTTTTTTGGTACTATATTAGAGACAAGGGGGGAAACTTCGGCTCATTTTTTGGATGGGTTACCTCATTTTACCCAGTGTATCTTTTTCGCAAATGCAGTTTGTCACCTCCTTATTATGAATTATACAAGTTAAATATATCCACCTTGCCACAATAATCCGCCTCTGTCTGTCACTTGCAGGAAACATGCTTTTCTCGCATGGATTACCTCAGCAACTCAAAATTCGGCAAAACCGTGTGCCAAAAATTTTCAGGTTTTCATCAATCACAAGCGAACTAGTGTTACGGAGGGAACTTTTTTCGCTTTCACCCCTTGTCTTTCATTTAACTTTAGCTCTCTTGGCCAATTTGAAGCCAAACAGATGTATTTGCAGCTCTAAATTTTGATTTTCCTCCTTTTGCTTCGCTTTCCGCTGTGTTCTATCAAAGATCTGAACAGAAACCAGGGCGCTTGCAATCATCGTCGTGTTTAAAAAGCGGGACGTGCTGTTTAAAAAGCTGGACGTGCAGATATAATCCGGAACTTTGCAAACTACGTCCGGCAGTGACGTAGCTAGGGTTACTGTTAAAATTTGTGTGATAGCCTTGATTTCTCCTTTATTTTTTTCAATGTAACATATTCTGCTAGGACTACGTATACACGTATACGCAGATAAGATAACTGCATGGTGTTTCTATGTATAATGGGCTATGCTCTGGGAATATTGCATTGCATCGCTTGGCGGTCAACTTCCAATTCAGCCGCTGTAACTGTTTTGACACATGCGCAGAAAAGGACAAAAAATATTTACTGAAAAGCAGAAGACGGCCTTAGATCTGATAAAAACAAGGAACAACTGTCTTGTATATGTCCAGGCTTGGACGGGCACAACCCACGTTATCGAGGAGATTGCTAGAGTGCTCCGCATTGAAGGGAAATGTTTGTCAGTTTCTTGCACAACGGGAATCGTATAATATCTATGTGGCTTATGTGTTTGGCAGAGTACTAAAGAACCTGTGCACATGACGTCGTCACCTTGTGTTTAAACGCTCGTTCCCGGTACACGGCAACGGTTAGCTAAGCCAACAATATGCAGCAGTTTTAAGCCAAATGGTTCAGAATATAAGTTAAAAGAGATACGGCTAGAAATAACTTTTCTTAAATTGTTTTACAAATTTGGATTCATAGTGGTCGGAATGACTGACGACTTTAAGCTGTTACCTAAATAACAATGGCTGTTTCGATGCTAATAGGCCTGTAGGATTTTTCCTTCTTTTTCTTTCTTTCTTTGTGAGAAAAAAGCGTTTCAACATGTATTTTGTCTAATGTTTACTGTTATCTCTCTCTCTCTCTCTCTCTCTCTCTCTCTCAGATATTTGGAAGAAATTTGTGGAGGTCTTAAGATTAAGTAGAGGGGCATGGGAATATTGTGTACTGTTCATTCCAGAGGTAGAAAGTACGGTGTACAAATCTAAACTGCACCAACCTGGCCCAAGGATTATAAAACCTTTTTTCATGCTCAACTGATAGGGTATGTATTTTATCCGGCTCATAAAGAAAACAAAAAAATGTAATGTAAACACATAGAAAACTTCCATGATAGCATCGAGTCACATGATTTTCAGTGACGTCAAGTGACGTCATTCTAAACCATGATTATCTACCCGCGTTGGTGAGGTCAACGCTGTTCCTCTCTTTGTAGAAACAAAAACGGCGTGTAAATGTTTTTCAGTTTAAAAGGTTGTCTTATAAGCATTTCTTTCGCCCAGTGATGAGGGGCAAAGAATGCAATTATAAAAAAAAAACTTAATTTTTCTGCTTTTCATGAAAATATGAACGACAGAGAGTCGCTAGCAAAGTTTACATGGACTCCTTTGGGGTTCATTTACTTTGCAGGCAACCCACTGCGTTCGAAATATCATGAACAGCAGAAAAATAAATTTCATTTCTTAAGTGTTTGTTTTCTTTGCCTCATACTGCTGCCTCAATCTAGGGTTTATTAGCTGTCTCAATATGTAAATCATTGCAAAACACCCACATTGAGCTGGCGGTAAATACTTTTTCAAAACCGTCTTCTGCAGCATGTTTTGTTATCCATGCGAGTAGGGGAGCACCCTCTCATTTTCTCCTTAAATGTACATTTTTAACAGTCACGGACATTCAATTTGTCATCAAACTGCTGTCAAGTGTCAAGGAAAGCCGGTCATGAAATGTACACGCACGGGATTGTTATCATAAGCAGGAATACTCGTACTACAGGTACTAATCCACACTTATCTGTCACTTCTGTGACGTCACAGCCAGTCGCTAGTTTTCATACAGGTAATACTAGGAAAATGTATAGAGTTATATAGGAGCCCGTCATTTAACTAATAAATCTTTTATTTTCTTTTCTTCAAGATATTATTATTACCTCGCATTTGATAGAAAAATGTATCTGCTTCATTTTGGTACCAAAGGGCTAGGGTCGATAAGGTGCATTTTTGGCCTCGATTTTCCAGAAAAATCAAAATTACATGTTTACTTAGATTTATACATGTTAAAACAGAACACCATATAAAGTTTCAAGAAATGCTGATAGAACGTCGGATCTTGCGCACGTATTAAATGGTGACGTCACTAAGGAACGTCGAAACGCCATTTTCCTGAAATTTTTAGTTGTTTTAACATGTTTCAACGGAAAATTAGGTACCGCACCACCCCTCGACCGACATGAAAAATGTTGCAAAGAAAGATAACGTCCAGTTCGTCTTATCACCAGTGTTTGGTGTTGGTCGAGGGGTGGTGCGATAGTTAAAATTACAAGTAGAGACCCTTTGACAACAGCCAAAAGCCCTGGTGAAACGTACATTTTATCGACATTTTGAGGCATTTTTGACATGAAAGATGAATTTTAAAAATGTTATTTGTTAATTCCCTTGTATTTCGGCTGATTGGAGAGTAAATAAGTAGATATATACCTCAAAATTATTCCGCCCCCGCCCATCGGGGCTTGAAAAAATATATGGGCAGCATGATGCTTCCACGCTGAGCTGAATCCGACTGCACACGAGTACTGGAAAATCGCTTAGAGGATCTAAGCCTGCCCAGGCAGAGCGGTGTGAGTCGGATCGTCCATGCTTATGACCGGGATGTGGGTATGCTTTGGTTATGTATACCCGGATCACTTTTTTTCTCTTGGATGGACAATTCTTATTGTTTTCAGCCTGCACTGTGACTGGGTCGATTGTTTGTCAGTCGACCTAAAGTTTTTATACACTAGCTGAACGTTGTTGATAATGTCCACTTGACTCCCTGATTTGTAGGAAACTATAGTCACGCTTTTCTTTCCGTTGTGAGATCATAGTATTGTGTAAAAGGGCCATGCACTGGGTTTGGCAATCAGCGTAGACCCAGACTAGACGCAGCAGAACGCGGCGTCTGATTGCCATATGTATAGCTTCAATCTGTGTGTGTGTGTGTGTGTGAGAGAGAGAGAGAGAGAGAGAGAGAGAGAGAGAGAGAGAGAGAGAGAGATGCTGAAAACAGCAAGGTTAACAGAAAAATAAACACATTTGAGAGAGAGAGAGAGAGAGAGAGAGAGAGAGAGAGAGAGAGAGAGAGAGAGAGAGAACTGTATGTAGAGTTGCCGAAAACAGCAACATTAACAGAAAAAAATACATTTCAGAGAGAGAGAGAGAGAGAGAGAGAGAGAGAGAGAGAGAGACTGAAAATGGAGATGCTAAAAACAGCAACATTAACAGGAAAAAATACATTTTCATTACACAGGCCATAGAGCTTTTCATGGCCAGTCAAGACGACGGTCAAACCAGAGATTAGTTAAACAGAGAACTGCTCTCGGGCACCGTAGGGCACGTTCATTGTTACAGACCTCATTGGCTAATTGGGTAAGAGTGCTACCTGTCTCTTAATTGAGCGGTCTCTCTGTGTTGTAGGTTCGAGTCCCACTCGGGTCATGTCAGACGCCAAGTTCTGCAAAGAAAGGTCAGGTGTTTATTTTTTCCAGATACTCCGGTTTTTATCATCCTCTGGTTGGCAATCGGCTCGAAAGCAGTGAAATTATCTTGGCAGGACCGTAAAAGCACACCCACGACCAATGCAAAAAGAAGACCTTCAATGTTATTAACAGATGCAAGATAGAGTTTTTGAGCCGGACAAAATTCCAAAGAGACAGTTACGAACTGCACCGAGCTCGATGCAGTAATTATTCAATTCAAACATTCAATATTCTGATCAGATGGTATGGTTGCACGTCTCTCTCTCTCTCTCTCTCTCTCTCTCTCTCTCTCTCTCTCTCTCTCTCTCTCTCTCTCTCTCTCTCTCTCTCTCTCTCTCTCTCATACCTGCAGCTTCTCTAGTCGCACATCTGATTGAAGGTTCCCTCTCTCTGTGCTGGGTCTTTTAACTGTAATTTTGCACTTTTGGTGAAATGGAAGTAGCTCATTTTTTTACCCAGTGTGGGTTTGTGTGAGGTTACATGTATAACCCACTATTTTGCCCGGTAATTGCACACCGGTCCGCCCGAAAGCATTGGTCCTTCATGAGCCTGAGTCACAATGATTTACCTTAACTATGTCTCCACGCCCCACATCCCCGATAGGGTCAAAATCCATTGCTTTCTACGCAATTTGTCGGCCCATCTTTCTGTCTGTGCGCCACGTGTAAATGTCTACTGTGTAACTTTGAAACTATCTGAGATCATTACGATAACACATCCCTGTGATATAGTACATTTTTCAAACCTCAAAAAAGGCATTTTTTCTGATGAAAATATGTGATATTCGTCTTATTTATTCTCCAAACATAGGTTTTGGGTGCTCATTGAGGCGGTTCTAACGAGTACCCACAACCTATGTCTTTGAGCAGAAATAAGGAAAATAATGTTTACCCCCGTAAACCCCAGTTTTCTCTGTAAAAATGGGGCGTACGGGGGTCTTTTTTTTCACGGACTTGTTCACGTGATGTAGTCTCATGAAATTTTACAGAAATAAAAAAACACACCATGAAACGACGTGCTGAAGACAAGAATCATAATTCTTGTTTTACTGTTTTTGGATTTATGGCCCTTTGAGCATTGAAAGTAACGATTTTGTCATTTACTCGCGCCCTCTATCACTTAAAAATTGTGTGGGATATTTTCATGTTGCTTTTAAGACACTGCGTTTGCATTGGCATAAGACATACCCGGAACAGAAAAGAGGCCCTGGCCCTTTCTCTGATTTTCACTGATCTGTACATGTGTTTATATTTGTTATAAGACTTGTCCGCAACAGAAAAGAGGACCTTTCCTGGGATCTCGGGGATCTTGGGGAGAATGCTATTATTTAAAGGGACAGGGGCAGAAATGGAATTTATTCAAAGACGTCGGGGAGCAAGCACGTTTTTCAGTGAGCGGGGTCCGTAATAAATCGGGGGAGGAAATTTGTGTGAATTTGCCAAAAGTTTCATGGAGCTGGGGACAAAATACCACACCCTCTTGTCAAGGTTTCAGAGAAGAAGAAGATGATGAAGGGGTGGGCCAAATCATGCAAAACGTTTTCAAATTAAAAAAAAAAAAAAAATTCGTGTGGTCCCAGATCAGATGTCAGATTGTAACATCTGATCAAGATCTGATCAAGAAATAAAATTTACAACAGATGACTAATGTATTGTAAGGAAAGACTTCAAATGCAATACAGTCAACTGGTGCATCATTTGGTTAAGAGAAACTGACCATTTTATCCAATTTCTGTGAAAAACAATTTACAAAAATAAATGATCCGGAACTCGGGTCTTAAACTTCATTGTTTAATCGTTTACAAAATAGGTATACCTCAGTTTTTTTATTATTTTTTTGGTGTTGTTGTTTTGTTGTTGTTTTTTTCTTTCAAATGTTCTTTTTGGGGTAAAGCTACCCTTACCCGTTACTCAAGATGACCGCAGCATCTGGTCGTCTGATCTGTGTTGCTAGCCAATAATCGTGTTAACACATTTTATCAGTTTGACTCTTGTGCGTCTAAAATACCAACCTGTACGCGCTTGGTTGACAAACGTCATAAAAATGGATTTTTCAGGATTTAAAATATGGCTGAATATGCTATATGACTGATAATAAGTTTTATGCTGATCCGGAAATGGTTACGATCCGGAACTGCAGGTACCTAACTGCATAAGAAGATGGATTTTTTCTGTCTAAATGCTAATCTTGATGTTAACACTACTATTGTTTTATCAGTTAAATAATTTATTTGTTGATTGGATTGAGGTTAATCCATCTTGTTTCAGCCGCCCTTTGGACAGCAAAATAAGCTAGGTATTAGATGTTCGAATTTGTGCCATGTCCGAATGCTAGTTACTTTCCGTTCGAGTTCGTTTATCTCACGTTTTACATTTTATTATTTTTATTATTATATCTTATTCTTCCTTTCATACGCCTTCAATTACCTTACTTCATCACTTAACCAAACATCACTATTCATACGAAAGAAAACGTCGTTTTGGGCCAAAACTATCTTCACTTTTGCTCTTGTATACACAAATACAGGGGTGAGCCAAATAGGCCTTTGGAAATTGGGATTAAATATGATTAAAATCACAAACAAAAATCTGAAGTGTTGCAGGATAAAAGAGGAATATCTATTAAAGGTGCATTATTGAGCTACCGGATCTCAATTTTTTTCTGGTTTTTATCTTCAATGCATACTCCTTTGTCATGTGTACACTTTTGGAGCCAAATACAGCTTCAGAACTTTGTGAAAATGGGCGCTTTCATTCGTGTTGACCCTTCGCTCTGAACATGTGTTCGGAATTTCTGGTCTAAAAATAAATCTGTCACTTTACACATACATGGCGACAGTATCGTATCTGAGTGTCGTTACTTATGGCATGGTATTCATCGTCATATTTTTTTCCGATTCAGGCATGGCCTAAGCAAACAAGGCCAAAAATGAACGTCGCATAACGTCATATATGGGGATTCTATTTTTGTCACAAACTAAAAATAGATCTAACTAATGTTCGAAACCTAGTTAGGGAATCCCTCTCAAACTCGTTTACCTGTCATCATAATTGTTCGCATTTTTGCATAAAATGCATTCATTTGTATTTTTTTACAGAAAAATACCGGCTATATGTATTTTATTTTTGGAAGCATTTTATCCAGATAGCTCAATAATGCACCTTTAACATATGATCTATAAATTGATACTTGATATCTGATTTTGATCGATGTTAATTATTTCAACCGGTAAACTTTATCAAATTCCATCGAGCACCAAACAATTATTCAATATGGCGGCGAGCAGTTTACACACGCGATTGGGATTTTCAATAGTTACTTTCATGTTGTAATAAAAACATTCGCATTTCATAACCAAATGTTACGAGCCAGGCGTAGCAGAAAGAATCAAAGCACTGAGAGTGCTGATGGAGCGTAGCTTTGATAATTTGATTTAGCGTCTGATTGGTATTTTAATTCAGGCTCATATTGATTCAATTAACATAGCTGTTTGAAGCTATTCTGGGCCAGAAGTCGTGTTAAAGCAACAAGATCTATATTGAAATTAACTCACGCTAAGGTGTAGACCCCGCAACAACTATCACGAAAGCACGCCTGTTTCGATTTAAACATATTTTATTGCTTATAACATAAGATACAAGCAAATGGGTTGGGCCACAAGTTCTAGCAACATTAGTTACGGCCCTTCCCAAGTACAAAATACAGTTTTAAGCAATTCACAAATGACAAATCAAACATAACCACACGAGTATGGGGACTATCAATAGAGTAGAGAAATATCCAAGAAATAAGGAGAAAGGATAGATATAGGTAGAACGTCTTGAAATATATCTTCAAAATGCAGAAATAACCGGAACACAATTAGCAGCAACATTTCTCTCAACCTCTCGGAAGTTACTCTATACGAATCAATACGTAAACACACCTAATCAAATATACCGGTAAAATTTTACCACTGAAAGTGATTTTTCCAAGTAAAATTCCAGATACTCCCCATATCCACGCCCATAACACAGACTGCGGGTATCCGCTAGAACCGCCCCTGAGGCAGTCCAAAGGAGCAACCACACTCCATGCTCTAGGGCAAGAACAAGATAAATACTGTCTACACCTGGAGGTCCCAATTTCTACTATATAAAGTGGAGTTCAAGGAAATCGAATTTATATAGGCGTGTTTTCCTGATGAGTGTTTGTAATGCCTAAAAGCGGTTGGTATCCTTTATGTATTCCTGTACACTACGAAATATCGTTGAGTTTTCTTCGAAAGAAAGTGACTCTCTGCCATTTAGTAGAGTATTTATATTTAGTGGATGGAATCTGTGGGTATTGTGAAAGAGTTTTCGCCGTTCGTTTGTATATCTATAGCATTGAAAGAAATAATGTTCTGCGTCTTCTATACTTGTTCCACATTCACATTGTGCATTTTCTCTTAATCTGTTTCTAAATAAGTCATTGTGTAAGTTGCTGCAATTATTTCTAATACATGCGTGTACTACTGATAATTTTCTGTTACCATACAAGAAATATTGTGGTATTTTTGGTGCAATAAACAGATTACTGAGTAAAGCGCTTTTAAAACTTGATAATGTGGGTTTGTTTCGAATTTCTTGAGGTAGTTGGTTCCATAAACTTGTAGAAGATGGGATGAAGGATCTAGAGAAAACTTGCGTTCTTTGGTTTTGAATAACAAAGTCGTCGCTGTTTCGTAAAGTATAATGAGATGTCATACCCACAATTGGAGGAAAAAGATTAGTTAGAAACTCTGGTAACATGGCATTCTTGGATTTAAACACAAGAACTAACTTCTGATAGTTTCGCCGGTCAGCTAATGAAAGCAATCCAATTTCAGAATATAATTTGGCAATAGAAACTGATCTAGTTAAACCACTAACAATTCTTGCAGCTTCATGTTGTATTTTTTCGAGACTATCTTTTTCATACATTGTACAACCATCCCATACTGCAGATGCGTATTCGAGAATCGGTCTCAAAAACGATAAATAAATCTGATTTAGTGCTTTTCTGTGAAGTTTATATTTTAATTTACGCATCATTCCTAGAATTTTTGCAGCGGAGGTTAAAATATTGTTGATATGTTCGTGCCATTTGGCATCGTGCCTAAATGAAATTCCTAAATGTTTGTGTTGGTCTACAAATTTTACTTGTGTGTCATCAAACATTAATACAGGTGGATTTATGTCCTTTTCCAGTGTAAATAACATTGCTTCTGTTTTTGCTGGGTTAAAGTCAACTAACCATTGTTTTGCCCAAATTGAAATGACCTGCAGGTCATGGTTTAAGATACCTTCCAAATCTGCCAAATTGGAAGAAGAAAAAGCCAAAGATGTATCATCAGCAAACAGTCGAGTGATACTTAATAAATTATCAATGATATCGTTCACGTAAATAAGGAAAAACAGGGGCCCAAGAACAGAGCCTTGGGGTACGCCTGCTGATGTATGTTTAACGTTTGACATGGAAGAACCAAGAAAAACTTTTTGCTGTCTGTTTGATAAATAACTAACAATCCAATCTAATAACTTCCCTGATATACCGTTTTGTTGTAATTTAAACAGTAAGCCACGATGCCATACTCGATCAAAGGCTTTAGATATGTCGCAAAATATCATGCAAGTATAAACTTTAGAGTCTATGCCTTGACAGATCTGATGGTAAATATCAATAAGCTGATGTACAGTGGAATGGCCGGACAAGAATCCCGATTGTTTTTTATATACAAGATTATTTGAAATAAGATGATTATATATACTTTTATAAATTAATCTTTCCATTAGTTTTCCAATACAGCTCAGTAGCGAAATAGGTCTATAATTTGATGAAATATCTTTGAGTCCTTTTTTATATAATGGCATAATAATAGATGATTTCCACAGAGATGGGAAGACACCAGACATTAATGATTTATTAAATAACATGCATAACGGCTTTGCTATCGACATTTTAGTTGCTTTTAATACTTTGTGACTGATTTGATCCTCACCAACAGCTTTGTTAGAATTAAGTGTTTCAATTGTTTCAATTATTTCAGTTTCCGAAATTTCTATATTTGATAGGTTATTAAATGTCTTTGGTACAAAATTTGGAAGCGAAACATTTGAATCGTTTATAGTGGAAATTGAGGCGAAGAAATCATTTAAACAGTTTGCCTTTTCTTGATCAGAAAAATGATAGCTTTCTTCTCCATTTTGAACAGTTTTTAGAGGAGGGATCGTGTCATTTCCTTTATTTTCTTTAATTAATTGTTTTAAAATCTTCCAGTATAATTTCGGATTAGATTTGTCAACATCAGTAATTACATTTTCTAAGTTATTAAAATATTGTTCTTTTGCATGTTTTTTCATATTATTTACTTTATTTCTTAATTGTTTGTACTTGGTCCAATCATTAGGGTTTTTTGTTTTGGCTGCTTTAGTTTTTTGTCTATCTCGACGTCTTGTAGCATTTCGAATTTCCGAGTCAAACCACGGTTTATCATCGGGCCTTATTACAACTTCCTTATTTGGTATACAAACGTGCATTAGTTCAAGTAATTTTTCAGTAAAAGTTTTGCAGGCTTCGTCGATAGGCAAATCATTCATAAAATTCCAGTTTTCATGTGTTATCATTTCGTTCAAATTTTCAAAATTAGCTCTTTTGTACAACCAGACTTTACGCTTATATGTAGTTGAACTCTCATGAATGAATGAGATAAAGACATAAGTAGCACGATGATCGCTAATTATATCTGGTACAACTAAGACACCAAAATCTAGCGGCTGAATTTGTTGGGATAATAAAACTGGATCTATAAGTGTAGATGTGGTAGCAGTTATCCTAGTCGGATCCGTAATGATATTTTTTATATTATTTAAGAGCTGAATATCTTTTAAGTGACGATTGTTAACGTTGAGTTGATCTTCGTTGATGACCCCTACTATAACTATATTGTCCATAATAGCTAGTGCTTGTTCTAAAGTTATGTTTAAATCTTGCCAAAAGGCAACAGGTGTATTAGGTGGGCGATAAATATTTGATAATAGAAGAAGAGATTCCTTATATTTAATTTCAATCCAAATAGTATTGTCTACTTGAGTCTCTAATTCAGGTTTGCGAGTTGCAATTAATTTATCAGATACATAAATAAGTAGACCACCTGAATAAGCTGAGTTATCTTTCCTAAAGGGCTCAGTGAACCCTTCTAATCTGATAAAGTCATCGGTTATATCGTGTGTCAAATGCGTTTCTGTAAAACAGAGAACATCAAAGTCTAAAAAGTTATCTTTTATGTAATCTAATTTATGCCTTATACTACGAATATTTAAATGAAGTATCGATAAACAATTCGCGTCTTCCGAATTTCCCAAAATCGGTCCTGGGTTTGTTTCAACATCCCCCGATAATAAAATTGACATTGACAGGAATACAACAGGGATACCACTATTTGCAAAGCAGGAAATCAAATATGACATGAAAAAACAGCATTTGAAAAAAGCATAAATAGATAATCCAGAGAAGGCACAGACCCGGTATTTTGCAGCCACGACGCCATTCAAAATACTCTTTATACCTTTATTCAATTTGGAAAATATACCAATTCAAGATGTTCAAAGAATGGCGTTCGTGGCTGGAAAAAACAGCACACAACAAACCACCTGAGGTTCATGAGAAATGATATTGCTGCTCGTGTATTCAGTAGTTCGACGTAGATATGACTAGCAAAGACAAAGATAACAGATAGAAAAGAAGCAAAGATAGCATGAGGAAAAGGATTGAATTCAACAACTACTGTACAGTGATAGTCCATGAAAGTTGGATCAAACCGGATCATTTTACCCTCAACTATTTACAACTTTATACAGGATAGTAATAAATACCTATTCAAACTCAATATTCTGTTTGAGAATGTGCATCGACAGTGTGGATCCAAACATGACGACTCATGACCGATCACCATGTTTGGATACTCACGTTTAAGTATTAAGTTCGGTCAGTGGCAAAATCAGGATTGAATGTGTTACATGACTGGAATCTATAATTCACTCCCAGCTGGCACACAACTCCGAAAAAACGTCACACAGACGTCAGTACGACGTTATTACGTGGGTGTGGGTGACTTTCGGACCCACCCAAATATACGAAGCATAATAGTAAAACAAATGAAGTGGCGACATGTCAACGTCGATGCAACGTTATCACGTCGCAACGACAGTGACATGACGGCATTCCCACGCCACGCGCACGCCGGGCTGTAAATCAACCTCCGTAGAGGCATAAAGTAATCCTAAAATGACATCATTGAAATGTATTACCTAAAATACATTGTCAATTTTTTGACAAAAAAAAATGGAAATTTTAAGATACAAAATTGTGATATTTTCTTATCTCTGCTCAAAACATTGATTGCGGGGACTTGATTGAACCGCCTTGACGAGGCAGTTTTATCAAGTACCCACAATCAATGTTTTTGAGCAATACAGCAACCATGCAGTTCTACAGTTTACTTGAAGATTTCTGCTGAGCTATAGTTCGTGCAATAACTGCGGCTTGCGCAATTGTTTGGCGGCTTTAAAGTTATTTTATGTAATCAGTTTTTGAAAAAATGACCTTGGGGAGGTTATTTATATTGCATTAGACATTCTCCTTGGTTACGTCTTGATGATGTTTATCTTCATGTGAAAAATTATCATAATTTTCCCAGCAGTTTATAAGTTATACATCCGTAATCAGTCTTTAAACATTGCCTCGGTAAGGCTGTTTATTAAGCTATCTGGCATTAGACAATGTCATTAGCTTGATCTTGTCAATTTATATCTGCATGCGAAACATTATAAAAATATACCAATCGGTTTGAAAGTTATACGACCGTGTCAGTGGGTGCATTTTTTACCTTGCCGAGGCTAAAATAAAGAAATTGGGCATTCAGGAATCGCGTTGGTTAGATCTGTACATTATCTATCTGTATGCTACCAGTTGTCAAAAATATTCCAAGTAGATTAGAAGTTACACTTCGAAATAATTTTTCTGTTTGCCTAGGCGAGGTCGTTTGTAAAGTAATTTGGCATAAGGCAATTTTGCGGGTTATGTATTGTCAATATCAACCTGTATGCCGAAAATGATCAAAGCCGGGTTTAGATGTTATACTCCGTATTCATTTTTTTATATTATTTTGCCTCGGCGAGGCCACTCATAAAGTAATCTTGCATAAAACAGCCTCATGGGTTAGGTATTGTCAATATCAAGCCGAATGCCAAAAAAGATCGGAATATTCAGAGAGGTTTGGACATTATACTCTTTTGACATTTTACTAAATATATATTGCATCGTTGAGGCCATTTATGAAGTGATCTTGCATACGACAGTTTCTTGGGTTAGTTATTGTCAATATCAATCCATAGGAATATTTGAAGAGGTATAGACATTATACTCCGTTATTATTATATAAAAATAAATGGCCTCGACGAGGCCATTTATGAAATGATCTGACATTAAGGCAATTTCTTTGGTTAGATATTGGCAATACAGCACAATGCACAGTCTTTTACCGGAAACTAACAGCTGCCCTTCGTGAATCAGCGAAAGGGATAGAATCACCGTGGAACAGATTTCACGATCAATCTCCTGGAAAGAATGTTGCCGAACCCGGCAGGTATCGAACTTGCGTCTGAGCTGATAATTTGCTTTATTTTTGGTTACATGCCTAGAACGCAGAAAGGTCGCTTTAAAAAAGTAACATTGTCCCCCCCCCCCCACACACACAAACACACACATTAACCCATACTCTAAGTATATGTCTAGCAGCCTTTTTAGGGACAAACATAGCAGACCCAGATCAGACGCTACAACAAGTGGCGTCTCATCTGTTTCTAGACTGCAAAATTTACTGCTTACGATATACGCATTGACGTGCACCTGTGCAGACTCATTCCAACTGTCTTATTTTGGTAATACATTATCGACCCACACTGCGTACTTTTAACCCATTTTAAACGAATGGAATCCTCAACACCTTATATCAGAATGGAATGAGTTCATTTTAAAATCAGGGATGTCAGGTTGTGGCTTCCACGAAATATTTGGCAAAAATGGCTGAACCTTTTTGTAAGTATGCAGTGAAGAACATAATGGGACTCCGCGTTCTGTGGTATCTGATCTGTAAACTGGGTTATGTGAACTGAACTTTAAAAAGATTAGACTGCTACACAGTTCATCTTTTGAAAATATTCATCTATTCAGTTTTAAATAGGTGGTCTGTGAGGCAGTCTATAAGAAGATACCGCATGGCGTAATAATCTACTATGTTAACACGGGGTACTGTGTTCTCACTGGTGATTGGGTCATATGCATTAACAACGAAAGTAGTGCCGAAATCACTTCTCATTTCACTGGAGCTACACTGCAACAGCTACGCTCCAAAAAGCAAACAAGCCTTGTGGGAAAAAATTAACAAAATTTATTTACAAAGTGTCTTTAACCTGTAGAAGTAAGAAAATTAAATGTACTTAGCTCTGTTATGAAATATCCTTGAATGAATCTATTTTCCCTGATCCCACAGAATTCACAGTCTGAAATGAAATATAATATCCTTTAACAATCCAACACAGAATTTAGAAATAACTTTTCTTAAAAATCCAAACATCAAACTCCAAAGTCTGACTCAAAGAGAAAAATCAAGCTCTTTTATAGACCCTAAGAATTCTCTAGAACGTTCCAGAGGGCAGTGGAATAAGATTAGGTAATTTTCTAAAAATAATGCAAACCTGAACTTTCTGGAAGATTCCAAAGTACTTTCCCTTGTAAACAAGTTGTTTACAAAAATGAAACCAGTGCTTCAGCTGAAGTGCACGACCCGCCGGATGCTTTTAGCTTTATGAGTGTTACCATATATGGGTATGGCGGCCATTTTGGTCGTGGGACCTGGACCTAAAACGGTTCCCCAAATAAATGCGCCTTATCGTTAGGAGCAAAAAAAAATCTTATAGTTTAGTATTGTATTCTGAATCGTTTGCAGGATAAAATGCATTCTCACTTTTCCAATACAAAAGCATATGTGTCAAAGTTTGACCTAGGCACAAAGAAGGTCAAGCCAGGGTCACCATTTTAGCAATTTATGATGGGCCTACGTCCCAGATGCTATTTATAAAGTTTCGTGGAAATCTGCCCAGTGGTTCTGGAGAAGTCTATTTTTGAAGGGTTTTTACCATATATGGCTTGGCGGCCATTTTGGTCATGTGACCTGGACCCCATGAGCAAATTTTGGTTTCCCCCATCCCATAGAGGCTCCATATGAAATTTGACTTCAATCGGCCCAACGGTTTCCGAGGAGAAGCAGTTCTAAAACTTTCACATTTTTCGCCTCGGCGAGGCTATATATTAAATGGAATGTAATATTTCGCAAGTTCATTGGTTAGATCTCTTTGATATCTATCAGTATGCCGAAATTTGTTTAAATATTCCAAGCGGTTAAGTCACTATTACCAATTTTCACAAACGGGTTACGGACGGACAGACAGACCATATATGGCTTGGCGGCCATTTTGGTAATGTGACCTGGACCCCATGAGCAAATTTTGGTTTCCCCCATCCCATAGAGGCTCCATATGAAATTTGACTTCAATCGGCCCAACGGTTTCCGAGGAGAAGCAGTTCGAAAATTTTCACATTTTTCGCCTCGGCGAGGTTATACTAAATGGAATGTAATATTTCCAAGCTCATTGGTTAGATCTCATTGATATCTATCAGTATGCCAAATTTTTTTTTTTTTTAAATATTCCAAGCGGTTAAGTCACTATCACCAATGTTCACAAACGGGTTACGGAAGGACAGACAGACTGGCAGACTGACCGAATGACAGAATGACACGGTGATTTTAGGGCACTCTTAGAAAATCAACCGACTTCAGTCGGTCGCTTTTTCTACGGGTCGTGCAATTAATGTGACTCATATTTCCAGAAATTTCTAATAGTACTATTAGGTCACCCAGTGGGGTGAAAGTGGGAATCAGAAAAATTAATTATTATGCATAACACTCCCCCTCTTCGAGGAAAAGAAAGATTTATGTAATAAAGCTTTCTTTTGCTTTAAGAATAATAAAATATTGAACATTTAAAATTACATGTATATACAATCCACTTCAGTATGAAAGACAAACATATTCCTGAAACTGCTCAAGCTCTTGAAAGGGCATCAGGGATAATGTTATCTCTCTTTCTGATATGCCTTATGTCTAAATTATACTCTTGTAGCATAAGACTCCACCTGAGCAACCGCTGATTTTTGTTTTTCATTTTATGTATGAAAGTCAATGAATTGTGATCACTGAAAACAACAATCGGTGCAGTAGTAGGAGTGAGATAAACTTCGAAATGTTGCAGACGGATTCTTGCTCTGCATCTGTCTATGTTAGAGAATTAATCTTTCTAAGAGTCTGTAAACATTTTTGTCCTTTCATGTTCTGGTATAAGAATACTAGGAGAACTCCATTCCAGTCATTGTACAGCAAACATTGACTTTCTTCCTTAGGCTATTTTTGTTTCATAGGATTCTTCCTGTATGGATGTTGCTTAACAGGTTTGATGGTGTCTTTGATGGGTGGAGTAAGTTAATTGTATCGATCCCTGATCTTTGTTTTACTTCTACTTTACTTAGAACCATTAATGTCCACATCGTGAAATATTGTGTCTGTCCGTGTTGGAATGTCAGGAAATAAGTGTTCATATTTTAAAGCAAGCTGTTTCAGTTCATTCCGCTGATTTGGCTCTAGATGTGACAGTTTCTGGTCGAGATTCCTCAGAATGTCAGATTTCTGAAGTTTTGATGATGTGGGATCAGATTCCACTGAATTAATATCCTCACAGTAATTGTCACATGAATTAAGTGGAACAGAGCTAACTAGATTGACTGATGTTAAAGATGCATTGCCCCTATCAATGTATTCCTTAAGCATGTTAATATGACACAGCTGCTTTAGCTTGCGCCTCCCAGGAGTGTTTATTATGTAATTTACATCACTGATCTTTTTGTCTACAGTGTATGGTCCATAATACCTGGCTTGTAAAGATTTTCGAGGAATAGGCAAAAGAGCTAGTACCTTATCACCTGGTTTAAAATTCCTTTCTTTTGTCCCTATGTCATATAGCTGTTTCATTTTTCTTTGGGCTGACTGAAGATTGATCCGAGCAGCCTCACAAGCTTTTGAAAGTCTAGTTTTGAAATCCGACACATACTGAAGTAAATTCAAGGAAGTGTCATCATTAGAGAGAAATTTCTCTTTCGGAAGTTTCAAAGGACCACGAACAGTATGGCCAAATTCTAATCCAAATGGACTGAAGCCAAGAGATTCTTGCACAGATTCTCAAACAGCAAATAAAAGCAGATTGATGCTTTCATCCCAATCCTTCTTTGTGTCAACGCAATACGATCTTATCATGTTTTTCAATGTTTGATGGAATCTTTCAAGGGCGCCTTGACTTCTAAGATGATAGGCCGATGACTTGTACTGTACAATGCCTAGTTCATGCATTACTTGTTGAAAAACTCCAGACATGAAATTTGAAGCTTGGTCTGACTGAATAGATTTGGGAAGACCAACAAAGGTGAAAAACTTCACTAAGGCCTTGACGATTGTCTTAGTTTTGACATTTCTTAGTGGAATAGCTTCAGGAAAACGTGTGAAAGCACACATAACAGTCAAAAGATATTCACAGCCAGACTTAGTTCTGGGCGAGGCACCATCACAGTCTATACTTATTCGACTAAAATGTTCAGCAAAAGCAGGTATATGCTGCAAATGAGCCTTACGTATAGTCCGATTGGGTTTTCCTACCATTTGGCATGTATGGCAGGACCTACAATGCTGAGAAACATCTGATTTTAACCCAGGCCAGTAAAAATGATTAAGAATATTGTGTTAGGTTTTATTTACACCTAAATGTCCTGACATGGGAGTTTCATGTGCCAAATTTAATGTTTCGGAACGGTAAACCCGTGGAACCACTATCTGGTGGTTGACAGTCTACTCGTATTCTGCTGAGACGTCTGGTGGACGCCTTTTTCTCATAAGAATGTCATTTTTGACATACTAACAGACTGGGACCTGAGATACTTCCTGCTCATCTAAGGCCCTTTCAAACAAAGGCGAAATTTCAGGATCCTTGTGCTGTTCTATAGCTAGTTGAGACCCGGACATTTTGTTATGGCCTAGATCGAAAGATGAGTTATTCTCATGAAAATCTGTTTGCTTATCAGGCAGGCATGAAGACAGAGACCTTGTTATCTCGTCATTAAAAGACTGACCCAAAAAGGTATCAATGAAATCAAAATCCTGTTTCCCATCAGGTTGCTTGGCCTTACGTTCCATAGCCCTTGTGACTGCACAGGACGGATAAAGATCATGAATTTCCTGCTCAATGGGATCAGGTGGTTGATCAGTGCAAGGATTAGAAGTCAAAAGTGGGTTTACCACAACCTTATCTCCAGCTAAGTCATTGCCTAGCAACAAATGAACATCTTTAAAAGGTAAAGAAGGTCTAATGCCAACAGCCACTGAACCGGATACCAAGTCTGATGACAAATAAACGTTATGAAGCGGAACATTAACAAATCCACATTCCACCCCCTGAATAAGGACACTTTGGCCCAAAGAAGTCTTCTCAGAACAAGGCAGGGTATCTGTAAGAGTAAGAGATTGAGAAGCCCCAGTATCTCGTAAAATTTTGATAGGGGTAGGATGGGCATAACTGTCAGCATTTAGTGACACAAAACCATCTGATACGTTTTTCTGAATCAGTCTCAGATATTTTGGTATCAGAAAGAGTTTTCTTCCTTATACAAGACTGTGATTTTGGCGTTATAGAAGTCAAGCCTGTAGGCTTAAGTTCCTCTGGTCTTTCTCTTTCTTTTCGTCGCTTTAATTTTAAACATTCAGAGATTAAATGACCTGTATTTTTACAATAGTTACAAACTACTTGAGATTGAGAGAAGGGATTCTGGTCTTTGTTTACGCCAGCAGCTTTGGAAGAATTCTGGCTTCTATTTTCACCATAAGGTTTGGAAGGATTCTGGCTATTATTTTCACCAGAAAGTTTGGGCATAGTACTAGATGTATGGCTATAACTGCCAGATGGATTACAAGGATAGAATCTTGAACCTGTCTGTGGATTATAAGGGTTTCTAGGATAAGGCCTGTTAACAAATGAGACTTAATGCGTCAAAACATAATCATCTGCCAAACGAGAAGCTTCCTCCAAAGTTTCAACCTGTCTCTCATCGAGAAAAGACTTAATGTCTAAATATATGCACCGTTTGCACTATTCAAGAAGGACAAGCTGTCTAAGGTTTTCATGATTAGAGCCTACTTTTTTAGAAGAACACCACCTATCAAATAACTGTTCTTTGGTGCGAGCAAATTCTACATGGGTCTGGGAATTTTTTTTTTACAATTCCTAAATTTTTACCTGTATGCCTCAGGGAACAACTCATACGCCTTACCAAATTATAGTCGGAGCTTTGCTCGACAGTCAGCTGAGTGTAAATGTCTCGAAAACCTTATAGGAGCGTGATAGCTCAAGGAGCGTGATAGCTCAGTGGTTAGTGCACTTGCCTCTGATGCTAGAGGTCCCGGGTTCGATCCCCGGCAGCGGCGATAAAATTTCGGTGTCCGAACACGCTCCATTGGCATCATTTGCAGGGATGAATGTCATAAAGTGCACCGTCCTTCGGATCGGGACGTTAACTGGAGGCCCCCTGTGCAGGGAAAACCATCCCCTGTGCAGGTTATTTAAAGATCCCTACCGTAATTACATGATTACTGTGTAGGCTTTCATCCTGCAATTCTGGAGTGTATGTAATGTACACCTGCGGTAATGGCCAAATATGACCGACGCAGTATCAGTAGATAGATAGATAGATAGATAGATAGATAGATAGAGCCTTTCCAACAACAACGCTTTGAAAAAGTAAGGTCCAATGCTCTTTTGGCCATTTTAAATTTTCTGCAACTCTTTCAAAATGCAAAAAAATACTTATCTACCTCTTTTTCCTGAAATGGCGAGACTGATCTGATGTGCTTTGTGGCATCAAAGTAACTACCAGAGTCAAAAACAGGGGTATGTTTTACCCTATCTTGACCCTGGAGTTCCATTTCCTCCAGCCTTAATTGAAATTGCCTTTCCCCTTCTTTTTCTTCAATACTATATCTCATATTTTCGTTTTCCAACTCGAGCCGTTCTTCTTTTTTCATTTTTTTTTTCTTTCTGAAGGCGTTCCTCCATTTCTCTTTGTTTTTCTTCCTGTTCTATTTTTTCTTTTCGAACACGTTCTTCCATTTCTAACCTTTCCATCTGTATTTGTCTCGGCATTTCTCGTTTTCTTTCTCTCGTTCTTCCATCTATATTCTTAATTTTTCTTATTAAATTTGCCTTCCAATTTCAATTTGTCTCATTTGCAATTCAGTATGTAAACCATAATGAGAGACAAAGCAGATGGATCGAAAAGTTCTTCATCAACAAAAAACTGTACCAAAATATTCTTAATGTCATGCTTCTTCATGCATGTTTTGACAGCAGTGACCCTATAATGGAAAGCAATTTCAAGCAAATATGTCCTTTTAGCCAGATTAAACAACTCCTGAGTAGGCTGAGCCAAAAAGCTTCTCAAATAAAACGACATGTTTGTTTTTTGTTTGTTTTATAAAGTAATTATGGTAACACAGATTTAGGTTAATCTGGCAAAGTTTTTTTGGAAGTGACAAGCCCAACTAGAAATTTCACATGAAACGGCAAGTACTATTTCAACTGAAAAGTAGAAGTAAAACAAAGATCAGGAATCGATACAATTAACTTACTACACCCATCAAGGACACCAAATTGAAAGAAACACAAACATGGGAAGGCCATAAGGACAGTTACTATCCCACAAAATGGCCAAATGGCCATCCAAAATAAAAAAGACACAACTGAAACACACAGTAATTAACAAACAACAACATAAATAAACCGGCACAGAAGAACCGCCTTGGAACGGTCAACGGAAAGAATTCCACTGGGGGGCTTAAATCGATTTTACATGGCCATAATCCTCGCCCTTACCTCTGTCGCGGTATACACTAATTTTGTTTAGTCCGCATGAAGGCTTCCTAACTCATCAGTGTAACAACTCCGAGAAAATACAAATAAAAAAACTACAGAGATGAAACAAGGTTGAGGACTCGACAGCATACAACAACAGAATTGCTGGAGCAAAAGAAAACAAATAGTTAGACTCCGAGGGGACCCACCAAAGACGGAGCATCAGGCGCCAACCAACATAAAGAATACTAAAATAATATAAAAAAATCCATTTATGTTTTTACGCTGGAACCGTCATATAATCATAAGCCCGACCCACCGGTGTGCAATCAAAGGGGGAAGCAAAGTTGCCAACCGTGATTGGGTAAACCACCATGCATGCAGTCTGTTTTATAACATTTATGTTGTACCCAATCTTGATATACCGACGAACGATTTTACGAAATTAGGTAACGTACTAATTCACATGAAATGACAAGTACTATTTCACATGAAATGACAATCCCCTATATACCTATGGGGAAATGCCAATCTTTTGAAGCAACTGCCAAGTCTTTATTTAATAAGAAATGACAATTACTTGCCTACAAATGAAATGTCAGTCCTAAAATGCTCAAGATGTTTTTATCCCGGACGAGCACCCAATTTCTGCTACGAGCCAGGCGTAGCAGAAAGAAAAAGCAAACAAGCCTTGTGGAAAAATTTAACAAAATGTATTTACAAAGTATCTTTAACCTGTATAAGTAAGAAATTAAATTTACTTAGCTCTGTTATGAAATATCCTTTCCCTGATCCCACAGAATTCATAGTCCGAAATGAAATATAATATCCTTTAGCAATCCAACACAGAATATAGAAATAACTTTTCTTAAAAATCCAAACATCCAACTCCGACTCAAAGAGAAAAATCAAGCTCTTTTATAGACCCTAAGAATTCGATAGAACGTTCAAGAGGGCTGTGGAATAAGATTAGGTAATTTTCTAAAAATAATGCAAACCTGAACTTTCTGGAAGATTCCAAAGTACTTTCCCTTGTAAACAAGTTATTTACAAAAATGAAATTAATGTGACTCATATTTCCAGAAATTTCTAATAGTACTATTAGGTCACCCAGTGGGGTGAAAGTGGGTATCAGAAAAATAAATTCTTATGCATAACAGAAAACACTCAGACAAAGAATTAATGTAAAAAAACACCTATTACCTTGCGTATTTGGCATAATCACAAGCAACTACTCGCCGCCATTTTGTGATTCAGAATCAGATTGTATCCGCCGAATGAGGGCAGCAGTGGGTTCATCTCCTGTCCACAAAAACATGACAATTTTGCAGACCGACTAACCGATACACCCACACACTCGAACTGACCTCCTACTAAGGACACCTTTCATTTTCATTTTGATGTTTTGGAATAAAATAAACATTTTGGAGGGTTCGAGATTTTTTTTTGACAACTGAGACATCCGTAGCTGGCTCAGGTGTCCTCAGTCGTATATGTTAACACACACACACGCACACACGCACGCACGCACGCAACTGGTACGCATGCCCTTCCAATGATGGAGTTATTATTAAGCATTAAGCTTTAGACTATGAAACTTTTTTTTCTAAAATAACGCTTGATGAGCGGTATTTGTGTTCATGGGAGATCTCATTAAAAATTTAAATTAAGTAATTGTATGTAATTTTGAAACACCATATAATCAGACAATATTCCATTTCTAACAAGACAGCAATTAAGCCTATAGTAATAAGTCCTACACTCCAAGCGAGGGCTAAGACCAGCCTGCGCATCCGCGCAGTCTGGTCAGAGTCCTTACAGTTCGCAAGAATATCGTATAGCATTAGCATCCGTGCTATTCAAAAGCAAGGTAAACGACAACTCGCCATAGTGAGTGGATGAAAAGGCTGGTCGATCTTTGTCTTATCATTAAATTTTACAAATACAGATGTGACGCGTGCTATCATATAGGCGATTTTGTTTGTTTGATTTGAAGTTTAACGTCCCCGAACAGTGAAGAATCAGGCAAGCATGTGTATACGCAAACTCTCGCTGAAACATTCAGTAATAAGGACAAACCATTTGGCGCAGTGCTTGCAAACTGACCCAACATCAGGAAATGCCTTAAACACATTTCCACGTGAGACGAATCTATGCTCTATAAAGGGTGACAACTCTTTAAAGATTTGCTGACGTGGAAGAAACTTTTTCCTCTAAGAAAAGATTGGTTCAGTTTACAGGTTAGCAAATCGTGAGTCAGTGGAGTTGTCTTGTTTCAAACACCGGAACTGTCTTAAGTGTATGTACAGTAACGCTATTAAGACCAACTAAAATTAAGACTAATTCTGCATTTCAAAGCTTATTTTGAAGGCTGCACTTAATTTTTCTTTGTGTTTTCTGCTCAATGTGTCCTCTGGTCAGGGACCACCTTTGGGACTGTTCAAAAGTGGTCTTCAAGACCACTTTTCAACAGTCTCAATGGTGGTCTTAATATAGGAAATTTACTGTATTCACCTTCAGATATATGCAATAAATACATGTACAAGCACTTTCATCAGCAGTTCGATTCTTGTACAAATATGACGAAAATTATTTTTGCCTTTTGGGCTGTGGTCCTTTATTGTATGGAATATTTTCCCGTGTCGTACGGGAGCCCTATCATGGAAGGGCTCAACGAAAGGTCTCGCGAAAGTTTTGGTTTGTGACCCTTTTGTTTTCCTCTTTTGTTTGTTTGTATTGGGATTTAACGACTCAGTCAACACTATTTTAGATCATTTTTGACCCGGCCAGTTTACCTATCCACACTTTTCCTGGACAGGCTTATGCGTAAGCTGTTAACCAGTACAGTGCACATTATTTCGCCAGAAACTGACAACTGCCCTTCTTGAATCAGCGGAAGGGAGAGAATTACCATAGAAAAGATTTCATGATCAATCTCCACGAAAGAATGTTGCCGACCCCGGCAGGTATCGAACCTGCGTCCTCCTGATCATCAGTCAGACGCGCATTCGGCTGAGCTACGAGGCCGGCTGTTTTCCTCTTTCAAAAATGTGTAAAATCACATTAAAATCACATTTGATGTTTTTCATCTTTTGTGACTGTTGTGTCATTGGCGCTTTCACTACGAACACACGCCTATACAAATGCATATACCTTACCGCCGGAACAAACGAAACTTTTCAGATAAAAAATTGTCATAATTTTCTTATTTCTGCTCAAAATATAAATAAACGCCTATACCTTACCGCCGGAAAAACGAAACTTTTCAGATGAAAAATTGTCATAATTTTCTTATTTCTGCTCTAAATATAGATTGTGGGTATCCGTCAGAACCGCCTCATCGAGGCGGTTCTAACGAGTACCCACAACCAATATTTGAGAGCAGAAATAAGAAAAATAAGGTTTACCCCTGTAAACTCCAGTTTTACTACATTCCAGTGGGGTTCAAGGGGGTCAAAATTATATAGGCGTATTTTCGTGATGATATCAAACCATTGTCGGATCTTCAAGATTTGAATCAGTCGGAATACGGTGCCTCGAACAGGCCTTTGGAGCTATCAAATTTCTAAAAATTCGGATACCCTGAAAACTTGCTGCAATTCTCCTAAATTCTTTTAACAATTTTGTTTTATGATCCAACAAGACCCCCAAAAGGTGCAGACGGAATTGACTAAATGGCAAACAGTGAAGACCTTGATCAAACTGCTCCTTCGAGAGCAGTCTGATCTAGGTCTGCACTGTTTACTTAGGACTATCTGTCCCAATACCTAGGATCATTACGGTAGTTCGAGCATTATCGCTTCAGACGGGGAGGTATTAATATCATTACGAAAACACGCCTATACAAATACATTCTAAATTTTACCGCAGAAAATCGAAAATTTTAAGATGAAAAATTGTGACTTGTTTCTTAATTCTGCTCAAAATATAGATTGTTGATACTCGTGAGAACCGCCTCATCGAGGCGGTTCTAACGAGTACCAGCAATCTATATTTTGCTCAAAATATAGATTGTTGATACTCGTGAGAACCGCCTCATCGAGGCGGTTCTAACGAGTACCAGCAATCTATATTTTACAGCAGAAATAGGCAAAAATAAGGTTTACCCCTGTAAACCCCAGTTGTACTATATAAAAGTGGGGTTTCAAAGGAGTAAAAAATATATAGGTGTGTTTTTGTGATGAAAGGCGATATCCTCAATGATTCAAGAATATTTTTCAGATATTCAATTTAATATAGCTGCGTGTCGGTTGTGTGTGATCATTAGAATTGACTATTGGATGCGATTCTAAAGAATCAGGTTAAGAAGCCCGTGGATTGAACGTCCCTCTACGTCCCTCTTTACATAGAGAAACGTGGGGTTTGCAGGGGGTATTAATTAGCTCCTGTATTTATGCTGTAAAAACATAGGTTGTTGGTACTTGTAAGAACCGCCTCAATGAGGCGCCTCAATGAAGCGGTTAGAACCGCCTCAATCAGACGGTTCTAACGAGCACCCATATTCTGTGTTTGGACTAGAAATAAAAGTTCTCGTCGGAAGAGATATGAAAAACGTCATTTTACAACACATAAGCGAGTTCGATCACCAACCGGACTGTGGTACTGGAATTTAATTTGCACAAGTTCCTGCACAAGTGTGATCGAATAACCTGTGGTAGATATATGGTAAACAATCATGACAGCCTCAATGGCACGATTGCTATTTTTAGACGACGAAGAAGATCACCATTTATAACACTTCAGAAGTAGCTGTATCGATTTTATCTCTCATATTGTGCCTATTTTACATCTTTTGTCATGATTGGAAAGGTCCCTCAGGACCTTTCCACAGTGTTTATGTGAAATTTGAAGCATTTTCGCTCCAGTGCAGACTTCTCGCTATAATTTGCTATTTGCAATCATATTCAACGTGAAGAAACAATGTGAACCAGTCAAAAATATGCAGGGATACTTCATTTTTTCTATGTAGTGTGTCTATTTGGCGAAATGACCATAAATGAAAGTTACCATTAACAAGTATGAGGTTTCACAAAAAGCTTGCCTTACGCTAGCAAGCGGCACAGCATATCTGTAATTGAATGTATCCTTATTCCAGCTTCCGCAAATTGTTGAACCGTCTGGCAACGTCCTTTTCGTATGCGTGACGCTGATTTACACTATACTTGAACTGACAAAAAGCGAAATAAGTATAAAGATTAAGATAAAGGAGCTTTATTTAACGTCGCATATCCGAAACAAATAGCATGAGTTTTTATTGCGACAAACAAAGTATACTTTAACAAATACTTACCTGCCTTCAATTATCTTCCTCGGACTACCCCTGATAATGTGAACGTCAGCCAAGGGAGCTCCTAGTACTATTTATTACGCCTTTGGTAAGGCGCGGCCGGGGATCGAACCCGCGACCTCTCATTCCAGAAGCGGACGCTCTACCACTGAGCTATCGGGGCCGGTATATACTAATGAAGATGGCCAGAAAAAGCGACATCACAGAAAACATAATACCAATGGCACCAACAGGAAGGGCAAACCGAAATTCTTGATACACATTGAGAATGCAACGGAAAGGAAAGTACTCAGCTGTCTCCGATGAGAAAAAGGTGTTCTATTAGCCTTGGGGAATCAATTGCTGAGGCTGAAAGTCACTACAGTTTCTGTGTCAGTATAATCAGTTTTACTGGCATGACGTTGCATTGACGTTGGTAAGGCGTTGCATAGACGTCATGTGCCCGCTGGGAATAACTAATTTCTTATGGTTGGCACGGATCCAATATATATTGTTCCTTATTAGCGTCGTTCAAACGCTAAACACGACCTACGTTTTATAACAAAAATAAGAAAACTAATGTAATCCCTGTAATCCCAACTTCATTACAGTTACATGTAACATACTGATATCCAGTAACTGAAAACCACTACTCGAAATAATAGTAACAAGTGCTCTGCGCGGAAATAAATTTGATTGCTCAGGCAGACTAAAGTGGTTGTTAAATGCTCGTATCTAAGTTAATGAGGGCGCCTAGGCATGGTATAGTGTGTTGCACGTACGTGTACACGTTAGGCCACAGCCACATTTAGAGAACGGCATTTTGTACGGGTGGAGGTCATCGGATGCGGGGATCGATGAGTTCGTCCCAGGAACTTGGTGGTTCTACAAGCAGCACTTCTGCACTGCCAAGCCGGTATGAGATGCTGAGGGCTTGTACCAACATCTGGATCATTGCACACGCATCCTGCCTGCTGGTTGGGAATAGGACTTGGAGCTGTGAATTGTATCGATTCCTGATCATTGCCTCCATTTCTGTTTTGCGACAAGTCTTCTTCCTGGACCACTAGCCGCTTGTTTCTTTATGGAAACTTGCAAAGGCATGCTTCATTTGCAGCCTAAGTCAGATGGCCAAAATCGCGCGGCCCTAAAAGAGAGCACCGTTGGCCTACTTTCTGCTCTCGAGCACAGTAGAGAAATCGCGATCTGCAACCGAATTGTCACTGATTACTCTACATTTTTGTCTCAATTTAGACTGGCATTCAAAATTTCTAAAACTGGCAGTGCTTCGCTTTACTCGGTAGGGCACAGGCAGTCCAACGCGATTAACTCTTGTTAGACAGATTGCCACGATTCCGCAGCCCAGAAGCACATAACTTACGTCTCGCTGTTGAGCTATGGAGTTCTGTCCGCTCGACCCTGGCAGACGTAAAATGCCTTAGTTTGAACGAACGAACGTAGCAGTGTCATCATCATCATTATGCTCTGTTCAGCTCTTGAGCAGCTAGTCTAGATCGATATCACAACATGTCTGGATTTATGAAAGAGTACTCCCAGAGCCACTTGTGGCTTTCTTGAAGTCATGCCGACTTCATGGGATTCCTGAGGTGACCACGGGCCTTCAGCACCAGAGTGTTGTCGTTTGATGTTATGATCTGCGCAGTCCAGCCGCCAGCCAGACCCAAGAAGGCAGTTCCAAGCCTACGTCAAGCAGCACCACCAGCAGTCTAATTCGAGATTTCTGGCCTGGCCGAGGCAACATTTTCAGAAACTGAATGCGGATACAGATTGACAAGACCTTACCAGTGAGCTTGTCTAATGCTTGATTCTTTATAAATAGCCTCAGCGAGGCAATTTTCCACCAACTCAATGTACATGTTTTCTGTGCCAGACTAGCTGGTTTCGGCAAATAAGGCCCCATCATTGACCAATTAGGCCTGATTTCTTCACAAGAAGCCTGGCCAAGGCAACAGTAGGATTATTATCCCCACGCTTTTCAAAGAAATAGTGTGCATATTGTAATTGTATTCGTCGTCCGTTCGTTCGTTCGTCCGTCCGTCCGTACGTCCGTACGTACGTATGCACGTTCGTACGTCTGTCTGTCCGACCGTCCGTCTTACCGGATAACTCCTCCTAGACGGTCATAGATAGAAACTTGAAACTTTGGGTACTGATAGATTTTTGGTCTGGGGAGTGCATGACACTTTCGGAATTTCGATCACACCCCTAGGGGTGGACCCAGGGGTTGGGGCCCGCGGGGTTCAAAAATCAAAATTTCCAGAACATGGTCGTGTAACATATAAAAGCGAACGGTATGTTGTGGCGTGGGGAAAAGCGATGGCATGCCATCGACTGCGCGATTCTAGTTTTGTTAAGTTTGGGCATGCAGAGAGATTGACAAGACCAAGCAAATGAGTTTGTCTAAAGGCTGATATCTTTATAATTCGCCTCGCCGAGGCAAAAAAATTCACAAACTGACATAGACGTTTAAACTTTCAACACGCAAGAAATATTTTGATAAGTTTTTGCAGGTAGATATATATTGACAAGATCTAATTAATTATATTTTTAATGCGATTTTTTTTATATTGATAGCCTCTCCGGGGTAAAAGAATAACAAACTGATTTTAGATATATTATCCGCAAGGTATATTTCAATAATTTTGGCATGAAGATGTATATTGGCATGACCAAAGTCACCTAACCAATTTGTATGATGCAATATTTTTTATATAAATAGCCTCGCTGAGGCAAATTTTTCACCAGCTGATGATGGACATATAATTTTCAAACCGCTAGGAATAGATTGATAATTTCCTCCGGCATGAGAAGAGTGTTGAGCTGTATGTAGTTTTCGTCCTCTGTCTGTTTTTCTTCCATCTGTTTGTCCTTCTGTCTGTCTTGGCCCAAGAAATGATTGTTAACTGGTTTCTATAGAATTATTGCGATATAGTCACTTGCAGTTTTTTTTCCGTCATACATTCTATCAATTTAACGCTCATTTCATGAGAACAAATAGCTTTTTAAGTGGCTGTCACACAAAATACTGACACATAACGATCTGTTCAGTCTACGAAAAGTCACATATTGACTGTTTAGTACCGGCCCCGATTGCTCAGTTGGTAGAGTGTCCGCTCCGGGGAACGGGAGGTCACGGGTTCGATCACGAGCCGCGACATACCAAAGTCGTTAAAAATGGTACTCGCTGCTCCTCGCTTGGCACTCAGATTTACGGGGTAGAGCTAGGACTGGTCGACCCAGTGTCAGGATAATGTTACTGGGTGTGGTATCATGTAATGTGTCTGGGGCATGATACTTCAGTGAGGCAGCACTATAAAAGTGAGCATTGAGCTCCCTGTCGCAACCAGACGCCGTCATGATATGACTGAAAAATTGTTGAAAGGTAGTTTAGGTCGTAGTACCAAATCGTTAATCCATAGACAAAATGGCAAATATCAATGTTCGGATCAACAGACATGGACTCCAGAAGAGTGTAATCAGGCGTCCGCGGATATTAAGCATTACTTGGTAAGCAACCTTCGTCCACCATGCCTATCGACCCGAACGAAGAAAATGTGTAAATGCTGGGAAGGGTATGTTCGAGATTTTGGAAGTCTTCCTATGGCTTTCCATTGGCAAACATATCAGCAATAATTCTGGAAATGGCCACATTGTACGGATCCACAAGATCATGGTGCCTCCCTTCCCACGTTCCATAAAGTCCTGATACTTTGAACAGGCTCTAGCATAACGGATTAACTGAGAAACGTAAACTCCATATGCTGGTGCAGACGGGATATTACTGCTCAGGAAGGGAAAGTTAACAACGGGAAAATTGAAGTCATCTCGTTTATCGTACAGCCTAGTAATAAGCTTCCCGTTGTCAATATAGAGATAACAATCCAAGCATGAAGAGGAGGTTGCAGTCTCTGTTGTTTCCTTAATTTCAAGTTCACGTGGATAGATGAATTCCAAGTACTCTGCAAATTTAGTATTTTTCAGAGACAATAAATCATCTATATATCTGTAGGTGAAATTGAATTGTTGTGCAAGGCGTTTCTTGCCTGCTTTGAGGAGACCTTGTACAAACTCCGCCTCATACGAGTACAAGAACAAGTCGGCAAGCAACGGCGCACAATTAGTACCCATCGGTATGCCAATTGTTTGCTGAAATAATAGGCCACTGAACTCCACGAAACTATTGTCAATTAGATATTCCAGCATCCTTATGACATCTGCATCAGTGTACTTTTGTGGTGCATCAGAGTGATCTCGAACGAAGTATGTGTCTTTGTAGCCAAGGACAACATACTGGTAGCGACGGTTACCATTCTTGTGGAAGAAACATTGCTTTATGATTTCCTTGAGTTTAGATTTCAATTTATCATGAGAAATAGTTGTGTAGAGCGTTGAGAAATCGAAAGATTGTATGCTGTTTACTGAGAGAAAAGACTGTGACTGAAGATGTTCTAGAAGCTCTTTGGAGTTTTTCAAGATCCACATCTGATTCACACCACTCCTGGCATATGCAGTGTCACAATATTTCTGAAGGCCATCTTTAACTGCAGTAAGGATTCGTGTTAGGATCTGTGAAAGAGGCTTGGTTTAGCACTTAGTTGAACCCGCGATATATCTCTGCTTGTACGGATTCTTGTGAAGCTTAGGAATCCAGTACAACTTTGGAAGTTCCATATCTTCCTCTGGGAGGGAAATTCCAAACGAAAGCATCACCGATTGGTGAAAGCAACGTTAAACCCGAATTCACACACACATTGACTGTTTGGTGACAACGCGTGGACTTCCGTCAACACTAAAACTTAAAAGTTTTGCTTTAATTCTAATATCTTGATAATCACTTGTCTAATACATTTCTATTTGGTATATCGTGTTTCTTTGGCATTGCCTTAAACATGAGTCGATCACAGTCCTGAGTCAAGTGCCCGGGTTTGGCTAGCGCCAGTAATTAGAATATATAGCGATATTGTTAATTTCCAGATTTATTCTTTTCCTTTAACGATGCAGTGTGAACTTATAATGCTTAACGGGTTTTACTTTTAAATAGACACGTAAAGAGTATTGTTCCAGTTATGTGGCTGCTGCTGCTGCTGCTGACAGAAGGTCATGCTCGCATAAATTGAATGGTCAATGTATAGTTTTGACATTCATCGTGTTGATTAGGGTTTTGTATGATATAATTAACAGCAGATAATGTATATATAGTTACAGTCACGTGGCTGCTGCTCCAGCTGACACAGAAGGTAACGGTAACAGTGACAGAACTTTGCGTAATATTCATGTTACTTGTTTATGTAAAACATTTGATCTTTATCTTTTATGTTATTGGAAGTTGATATGTGGTATTACTTGACAGCTGACGAAGTACAGTAACACTGATTTGACTTCTGCTGCCAAGATCGCACACTTTGAACTTTGATTGAGATAGTCATGTTAAAGTTTTTGTATTGTTGTGGTTTTCAACCTACGATTAGGGTTGATATGTAGACATTTTTATGGGTGCAGAAAAGATACTGCTGTCAGCAGATCAAGGTCAAAAACTTACTGTTTAGAAATTGAAATCAAGGTCTTCCTTGCTTCAAAAAGATAACCCTTTTATAGAACAAATCTTAGACTTAAAAATTGTGCTTCACAATACATGGTTGCATCTGCCGATAGTATCCATGACCCCGTGGCCACTTTCTTTATTTTTTTCCTTGCCTTTCGCTGGCAAGACGTATGGCAGCTTTTGGTGTAGTTGCCAATTCTACCACTGATTTGTTCTGAGGTCTCAGCTAAAACGAAGTTTAAAAACAGGAAATGCAAATTATACAACTTTAGAATTTCTAATCTTAGTTTTAAGTATGACTACTATTTAAAAATAAAAGCGATTCACCAAATGACAAAGGTATTTGATCATTCTTGATTTTAAGGTTCCAAAGCGAATAGTTAAGGGTTGGTCATGTTTGCAAAAGACAAACATTACGCACGTTTATTATTATTATTATGTTTATTAGTATTATCATTACTATTGTGATAATGCGCTGTTCATTCTGCTGACTAAACAGCAGCAGACCTTTCCTTTGGATTCTTTTTAAAGAAGCCAACTTGTTACTCTTAAGTACATTGTATACATATTCCTAAAGTCATGAGCACGTTTTTGTGAAGTAGATAAAATTAAAGGGACGTAGTAAAGCCTAGAATTTTTTTTTATTAAACAGGTACATGTATGATTAATTTCTAATAGTTATTTCTATGTTGAATTTAATCAAGTCATGTCAAGTTACAAGCATATTAATGAAATTGTAGGCCCCCGCCCATAGGGGCTTGAAGAAATATATGGGCTGCATTATGCTTCCACGCAGAGCTGAATCCGGCTCGCACACTAGTCTTGTAAACCGCTTAGAGGATCTAAGCCTGTTCCGGAACCGCGGTGCGAGGCAAACCGTTCATGCTAATAAACCCTATTGGTTTCATTGGGCGACAGGGCTTGAGATGTCATTTCATCTCAATGTCTGGTAAAAGTCGCACAAAATTGGAAGCAACATCTCCAAAATGACCTTTACAGTGTTGACGGGGACGTTAAACCTCAACTCAAACAAAATTATTTTAATTCTCATTTTTAAAAAGGCGAAACACACTTATCCTTCAATGAATGGAAAAGAATGAAAGTGTGACTTCGTAAATAGTAAGATTAGATAAGTACTTGTTTGTCATTATTAATCATAATTACAATTGAAATAAGCACTGGGGGCAAGTTATGGTTAACCCAATCACGGTTGACAACTTTGCTTCCCTCTTTAATTGTAAGCCGGTGGGCCAAGCCTTAGATTCTATGACGGTTCAAGCGTAAAGGCTTACTGAGAATTAGAGTGAGTGAGTGAATGCGTGTTTGAGGTTTTCCTCACACCAACAGCTAAGGTCATACGGAGACTGGACCTCGGTTAAAAGACTCATCCGAAAGTCTGGAGAAGCCCGGGATCGATCCTGCGACCGCCGGTTAACAAGACGAGTAGCGTAACCACTGCATGTACCCTGGTTGACATTCAGTTTGTGATGAGCATTGCAATGGAGTCGCCAGCGTTAAAAGTGACTTTAAGCAAATTCGCAGTGAACTACAGTCCATATATGAGTATGTTGAATGCGCTTGAAAAGCGGCTAGTGATGCTAGAAAATACATATAAAAAGGAAAGAGACATGGCTAACGTCCAAAGAATCCACCTCAGTTATTGATAATGCTCACGATATAGAAAATGATATTCATCGATGTAGTGAAACTTAATTTGGATCAAGACAAATTGAGTATACCTCTCCGTGCATACCCGTAAAAGTCTACCTGTCCTTCTATGGGGCGCCCTTTTACTATTTAATCCGTATTTATAGATATCCATAAATCGAATTATGAATATTCATAATCCGATTTATGGGTATCCATAAATCAGCCGAATAATGGATATCCATATTTGGAATTATGGATATCCATAAATCGAATAATGGATATCCATAATTCGATTTATGGATATCATAAATTCAGATCAATTTATGGATATCCATAATTCGATTTATGGATATCCATTATTCCTCTGATTTATGGATATCCATAAATCGAACTATGTATATCCATAATTCGAATTATGGATATCCATAAATCACAGCCAAAGCTTTTGGTTTAATGATTCCTCCCTAAGACACGTGATTGTTTAATGTAAAAATCTTAAAGGTCTTCATCATCGCTGGAAGATGATGGCCAGTCAAAGGGACCTCTATGCCGTGCAGCCTTTTCAGCCCGTAAGGCTTCTAAAGCAACGGACACCATACGCTGAACGCCCACCACGTGTGCAGTTAAATTTCGGAACCAGCCGTAAGATCTGGAAACTCCGGTCAACGCATCCGGTCCCCCTGGAATCACCTCTATGATGACTGCGCACCTACGGACACTGAAAGACGGACGTAAGATTATAATGAGCCAACCAGGCAATCCGTGTATGCTTTCGGGAGGAAAATGCACATGGTCTTTATACAGAAAAAAATCCTTAGACCACGCTTGAACAGTTCCAAAGGTGGTCCCTGACCAGAGAACATTGTGTGCAGAATTCACGAAGAAAGAATAACTGCACCTTTCTAAATAAGCTTTTTAAAGCAGAATTAGTCATAATTTTAGATGGTCTTAATAGCAGAATTTCACTTTATATAGTATTAACTATATCCATGTAATACTCTACTTGAGATGTATGGAGTACCAGGCAAATTCAGATATACCTACTGGCCCCCTCCTATTGGGGCTTGAAGAAATAGATTTGACCGCTTGAGCTGAGAGTACTGGTAAACCGTTTAGAAGGTCTAAGCCTTCCAAACAAAGTCGTGCAAATCAATGGGCGACAGGGATTTAGATGTTTGTTTGTATTTGAGGTGAACGGCCCAGTCAACACTTATTTAGGTCATTTTGGGCCGGTCAGTTTACCTATCCACACATTTTTTTTCTGTGCAGGCTTATACGTAAGCAGTTAACCAGTACAATGCACATTCTTTCGCTAGAAACTGACAACTGCCCTTCTTGAATCAGCGAAAGGGAAATAATGACCGTAGAAAATATCTCATGATCAATCTCCACGAAAGAATGAAAGAATGTTGCCGACCCTGGCATGTATCGTGCCCGCGTCCTTCTGATCACCAGTCAGACCGCATCCGACTGAGCTATCGAGACCGGCGGGATTGAGATGTCATTTCATCTCAGTGAAGGCTTAATGCTTAACATAATTGGAAGCAACGTCTTCAAAATGACCTAAATAGTATTGAAAGGGACGTTAAACCCCAAATCAAACAAAACATATCTCTCCAACACCACTAAGCCTACCCTACATTACCTCTACCTCCATCCCGGCTTTTTTACACATCTAAATTGGAAACCTGACGCGAATAGTCGAGTATTTTGCAAAGGGAGCAGTCATTATTCATTAGGTTTATTTGCAGAGTTGAATTATGGATATCCATAATTCGATTTATGGATAATCATAAATCAACCGAATAATGGGTATCCATAATTCGAATTAAGGATATCCATCCATAATTCGATTTATGGATATCCATATTTCGATCTAAATTAATGATATCCATAAATAGATTTATGGATATCCATAATTCGATTTATGGATATCCATAATTTGATTTATGGATATCTATAAAATCAGCCGAATAATGGATATCCATAATTCGATTTATGGATATCAATAAATATCCATTATTCGAATTATGGATATCCATAATGGATATCCATAATTCGAATTATGGATATCCATAAATAATTATGGATATCTATAAATACGGATTAAATAGTAAATCGGCGCCCCATACCCTTCATCATTGTGTAGTTTATATTTTCTTTTCCTTCAGGATCATCGATTCCATTGTGGAACCTTGAAAATAATTGAGGGTCACCGATGAGCCCTAATTGGCCGAAATTAGCTAGTCTAGCCCAGAAAAACATGTACCCATCATACTTTTAAGTTATGTGGTGTATTCTTTTCTCCCAAAGTTTACCCTTTTATAGAACATATTAACAGGTATACATGCACATTATTTTTCTTTCTTCTGCTTCAGGACATACGTTGTTGGTATTCATTAGAATCGCCTCATCGAGGCGGTTCAAACGAGCCCCCACATCGTATATTGTTTGGTATAAATAAGAAAAAAATATCATAATTTTTCATTAGAAACACTACCCTTCTGGAGATATGAAAGAATGCATGTAAAACATAGATTTGTTATCGTAAGGGTTAAGGGGATGTTCATTTCACGGACTTGTTCACGTGATGGAGAAGAATTCCCAACGGATCCTTGAACCAGTTCAAATTAGCCGAAGTAAACTTAAACTGAAGTTTCACTTAACCGTATTCCAATGTTTTGCAGGTAATAAAAGGGTGAAATGTGGCGCCTTCTCTTCAGTTGAGCCACAAGATTTTCATTGGAGAACATAACCGGATAGCAAAGCTCTTAATCAACACTGGGACGACGAAAATCTTCTTCAAGATAAGTATGATGAAATAAGTGCAATCAGTATGATATAAGTAAATTGGCCATATATCTGACATATCCCTGATGGAAGCTGTAAGGAAGCAGTGGTTTTGGTAAGATCCAAGGTTTACAGCGCCAACATGAGGGTAGTTTAACTGGTCCGCTTAGAGTTTCTACTACGAGGGTTGTTCAATATTTAACTTGCAAAACCCACTTTCTGACCCGTGGCAAGTGCATGCTTTTCACATTTTATACATCGTTGTTGTATACATGGTTACACAAAATCAAAATTTTATGGGTCAGTTTTTGTAATCCGTGCGAGGTAAAATAACATGACGGGTGGGGGGGGGGGGGGGGGCAATTTTCTCGATTTGTTTTTCACAATTAGATACCTTAAGACGAACCAGGAAATGTATGAGAAATTGTGTGAAATCTACGGAAAGAATGTTCCTTCAATATTTTTAACTTTCAAAATTGGGTGGCTGAGTTTTAACGTGGTCAGGTAAAGTTGAATGACGAGCACCGCAGTGGGAAACCTGTGAACGCATCTGATGACGTCACTAGTAAAATCTAAGGGAACCATGAATGCAGGACATGCTAAAGGAGGAGTCAGAAATGGCTAGAAGATTGAAATTTCTCAGGGCAAGGTCTTTACCAATTTACATGACTGGGTGGGCCATCTATGAAGCTTTCATCGCGTTGGGTGTCAAAATGCCATTAGTACAGAAAGAGTTGTTTGACTGTGCATGCACGAGTCACTTTGGACAAGATATGTCTCTGATTCAGAAATTTTCTTGAAACTTGGATACATCCCCATGATCCTGAGACTAAAAGCAGAGAAAACAATGGACTGGTCACGGTTCCCCGCGTCCAAAGAAATTTAAGACAGCTTTCAGTTGTCAAGGTCATGGCAACTGTGTTTTGGGATAGCAAGGGTTTTCTGTTGGTGGACTATTTACCTCATGGCCAGGCTCTAAATTCGGACTATTATGCTAATATTTTGGACCAATTTGGTGCAGCTATAGTACAGAAAAGGCGTTACTGTTGCAACATTAACCCATTTGGTACCAGACACCCCAAAACGGGTGCCTTGGCAAACAGTGCAGGCCAAGCTCAGACGCCGCAGAACGCGGCGTCTGCACACTGTTTTGCAAAAAGTCAAGCCAATTTCCAAACAAATTTTGAGAAAACACATCCTGACATCCCTAAATTTTGAAATGGACTCCTGCTATATATAAGGGTGGGAGATTCCATTTGGCACAAAAAGGGTTAAAATGGTAGAGGCTATACTTGCTAAATTTCTTTGGACACAATGAAGCCAACGGGTTCAAACACTTACCCATCCCCACTATTCTCCTGATCTGGCCCCAGTGATTAATATTTGTTTCCGTGAAGAAATAATTGCGTGGACGTCATTTCTGGCCAGATTAAGAGCTATCGGCAGCGGTTGGAGGGTGGATATTGACTATAAAGGCCCTTAATTATACAAAGATGGACTTTCCGTCATGGAAATCAATGGATGAAGTGCCTACTGCTGTGGGGTGACTATGTGGAAATGCATATGAAAGAATGCAATATGTCACACAAGTTTGTTATTGTAATGTTCTGCGACATCTGCAACATTTGCCTTAGTTTTGCTTTGTTTGTTTGTTTGTTTGATCCCGTCAACACTATATAAGTCATTTTGAAGACGTTGCTTCCAATTGTGTGAGACTTTTATCCGACATTGAGATGAAATCACTTCTCAAGCCCTGTCGCCCAGTTTAACCAATAGGGTTTATACGCATGGATGGCACGACTCGCACCTCTTTACCAGTATTCATGTGCGTCGGTTTCAGCTCTGCGTGGAAGCATCATGCAGCCCAATCTATTTCTCCAAGCACTGATGGCCGGGGCCGAAACAAAAAGACTGCTAGGCGGGACCAACGGTCTTTGTTTGCAGCAGAAGTAAGGAAAATAACAGAATTTTTATCAGAAAAATACCTTTATTAGAGCAATGAAAGAAATGACTTTAACAGTCGCACAAGGTTACATGTCACATGATGTCTAGGCAACGTCGCATCTACGTCGATGCATCGTCATGATGTCCATACATCGAAGTGGATGCGACGTTGCATACATGTTATGTTATCATAATAACTTCCTACAGTTGAACTTCAATGGCTCCAACACCTTTGGGACCTCGAAAATCTGTTCGAGACAGGGGTAGTTCGAACCACTGAGATTACTGTCAGGAGGCATAACGAGATACTTGTAGACATCTTTTCGGTGTTCTATAATGAATTTGTATGCTGAGTGTACACCTTAGAATCGCCTCATTGAGGCGATTCTAATGATTACACACAGCATACATTTGCAAGATAAAAGACTAAAATCTCTTTAATTATCTCCCACTATTTCTTATGTGGAGGATTTCGGTAGGGGCTCAAGAATGGGTTCGACTCATCCATGGTAAACGAGCCATCGTTGTTCGAGCCATCGAAGTTCTACTGTATTTCTTGTTTTGTACACCAAGTCTCATCTGATAAGTGGGGCAAGTTTGAATTGATAAAGAAGTAAATATCAAAGGACTTTAAGTACTTTTTGGTCGGCTGAGTGTAGGCTGGACTGAGACTTATAAACCGTTCCGTTTAACACTTAAATTCCAGTCTTTAGATAAAAAGTGTAGACCATGATCAGACCCTGAGTTTTGCGGCGTATGACCCTTAGATTCACATACTGTAAGCCAACAGCGCATTCTGTAGCATTTGTTCTGGGTCTATACTGTTTGATAAGCCAAACGGTTGATTCATGCGGGGCCGTACGAATAGTCACTGCCTTTCTATAAATAAATTACCTGGAGTTCCTACAAATCGTTTGTAGTCACATGGACAAAGCACTGAAAAGTTTCTTTGCTTTATAACGTGGGATCGATTAAGAAAAAAATCGACCTAAATACTGAGTATGTGAAAGATTCGCCTCTCCTGAAATTCTATGATTTTTCTCATTATTTTACAGACGAGGAGAATAATTGCAGCGCCTATACAACACATCAGCTACAGTACCGCTAACAATCTTCGTTACAAGCGGAATGCTGGTTAATTGTTGCTTGGACGTAGGTTGCTGAGACCGCCTATGTTAAATGAATGACTGCTGAATGCTTAACGATATACAAGTGGAACGCTGATTTCCAAAACAACGTTCAAATCGATCATATCTATATTGTCTAATCGATATCATTCAATTGAGCGGTTATTGTTAAAATACGGAATGAAAAGTTCAACGAAAAATACACGGATAATATAAGAGTCTGTGCAGGCTTCATGCATATTGTGTTTGTTTTAGTCTACTTTATTTATGTTTATGCAGGTTTCATTTATCTTATATTTTTATAATTATTTTTGCTTAAGAGTAAATATAAAGGTATCGAGGATTTAAGGAAAAAAATGGTTAAGTGAGAAATGTTTATCAATTAGTTTTAATGATAAGGGGTGTTTGTCGCCGCCTTTGTTTTATAAGCGTTATTACAGTTAAAATACTGAAAATCACCACATTTTATAGCATTTGCAGACAACGGTGTTTCCTCTAACGTTAGATGAGTCAATGACAAATAACACTTGCGTTGCCATGTCCTGCATAACATGTATAAACCTAAGCAATACGTCCGAATCGAAAACTGGAATACATTATTCGATGCTTGCATCAGTATACATAATCACGGTACCAAGTCCGTATTACAAACACCTCATGAATATCCCACTTATCCTGTTAATTAAAGTGTCCGTCAGGCCGTAGGCAGTAGCTAAAATAGATATATAGAATTTTTAAGCGAAAACTGGTGTTTACAGGGTATGTCATGGTTATTGTTATTTCTGCACTAAGCCATAGATTGTGATTATTTGTTAAGTGGGGTGCTTACAGTCGGTGACAAGAAAGAAAGTCACAGGAAAAACCTCACCGTCATGTTAACAAGTGAAATGAGCACCCCTGTAAACCCTACTTTATGTACTCGTTAGAATTAACTCAATGAGGCGGTTCTAACGAGCACCCATAACCTATGTTTGGAGTAGAATTAAGAAAAGGGCGAAATTCGAAAAAAATTCACGGAAAAAAATCCAGTGAAGACTAGAAGAACGACTAAAATATGGTGACTATGACAAACGTTGTGCCTATCCTTTCTTATCTCTACAACTATTTACATACGATAACACTCCTATGTGCTGTAATAGGGGTTTTCCTGTCTGTTAACAACTAGCATTATTCAAATGAAAACGTCTGATAGTTCACTTATTTCTACCCGAAATATTGTATTTGTGTGTTTGTCAGAACAACCTCAATAAGGCGGTTCCTCAATTACCGACAATCTACGTTTTGCAATAAAAATAAGAAAAAAAATGAATGTTATGTGTTACTGAGTTACTGATTGTGTATGTTTAAAAATCTTGACACTTACACACGACAATAGGCAAGATCTCTTCCAGCCTTGATATAAAGATAGCACAGTCCCATCACGAAAACATAGCGATATAATTGCGACCCCCTTAAACCCCACATCTATATAGTAAAACTGGGTTTAAAGGCGTATGCATTTTTTTCTCATTTCTGCTCAAAAACCTTGATTGTGGATATTCGTTAGAACCGCCTCGCCCTGGTGGTTCAAACGAATACCCACAATCGATGTGCGAGGCGTTTATAACGAGTTCCCACAATCTATGTTTTCAGCATATACCTGTTTCGTATTGGTGTACTTTCCTGTCTCTCGAACTAGAATTCATCATGTCACGCAATAATTGTCGTCAGAATCGTCTTTTCAGTAAGCTAATGAGAGAAAACATAATATTACATCAAATTACAATTAAATGATGTAGTGCAGTAAATATGACGTATTGCATTACACTAATATGCTAATTAAATAGGAAGTGATGTTGGGTAAACTGACCGGCCCGATATAACCTGAACAGCATTGACCAGGCCATTCAAGTCCAAACACCATATCCGTATTCTATCTTCATATTTTAAATCAAATAAAAAAATCACTTTTTGTGTACAGATTATATAAGAGTTGCGACTTTATTTGACGGATTTCTTGCTGGTTCGTTTTGTCGTGACGCGTCTCACTTTATTGTTTGACACATCAAACTGTGTATTTGTCATTTTGCTGCTTTGAAATAGAAGTGAAGGCAATGATCAGGAATCGATACAATCAACCCACAGCTCCCATCAGAGACACCCAAGGGATAGAAGCACAAACATGAAACAACAGACCTAATGGAAACATCAATAGCGGAAAGCCAAAAGGACAGTTACTTTCTCACAAAATGGCAATAGGCTATCCAAAATAAAATAATATAAGCATCACAAACACCCAAAGACAAACCATAACAAATATAAACCGCGACAGAAGAACCCCCTTTGAACGGTCCGCATAAACGAATTCCACAAGGGGGGGGGGGGCTTAAATCGCTTTTACGTGGCCACAATCCTCGCCCTTACTATCGTCGTGATTTAGACAAATAATTTGTTCAGTCCGCATGAAGGCCTCCTTACTCATCAGAGCAACGTCTCCGTGAACACAAATAATCAAACAACCACAGAGATGAAACAACGGTTGGTACTCGACAGCAAGAAACAACAGAAATGCTGGAGCAAACGAAAACCAACAGTTAGACTCCGATGGGTCCGACCAGAGATAGAGCATCAGGCACTAGTCAGCATTACCATGAATTAGATCTCTCTAATTCCTGATAAGCCTTTACACTTGAACCCTTTAACATGGCTTAAAATTAGACCAAGGACATCCGATGAAAGACCGGCCGCATAGTCCGGCTTCAAAGACGCTCCGGTTTCGAGCCAGTATCCCTTTTAAACACAAATTTAACCACCAGTCAACTTATGTAAAATGAACAGGTAAAAATAAATAAATAAATTTATAAATAAATACTTATTAATAAAGTAGAAGCAAAACAAAGACTTTGAATCGATACAATTAACCTACTCCACCCATCAAAGACACCAAAGGGAAAGAAACGCAAACACCAAGCGACCAGACCACAATGGAAACCTAAACAAAGGGAGGCCATAAGGACAGTCACTTTCCCACAAAATGGCCATATGGCCATCCAAAATAAAAAGACACAAGTGATACACACAGTAAGTATCAAACAACAACATAAATCAACCGCCAAAGGAGAACTGCCTTGGAACGGTCAGTGGAAAAATTTCCACTGGGGGGCTTAAATCGTTTTTATGTGGCCACAATCCTCGCCCTTACTTCTGTCGCGATATAGACAAATAATTTGTTCAGTCCGCATGAAGGCCTCCTAACTCATCAGTGCAACATCTCCGTGAACACAAATAATCAAAGAACCACAGAGGTGAGACAACGGTTAGGACTCGACAGCAAGAAACCACTGAAATGCTGGAGCAAAAGAAAACCAACTGTTAGACTCCGATGGGCCCGACCAGAGACAGAGCATCAGGCACCAACCAACATTACCTTGAATTAGATCTCTCTTATTCTCAATAACCCTTTACGTTGGAACCGTCATAGAATCTGAGGCCTGACCAACCGGTGTGCAATTAAAGAGGGAAGCAAAGTTGCCAACCGTGATTGGATTAACTACAATGCATGCAGTCTGTCGTATAACATCCATGTTGTACCCAATCTTTTTATATCGAAGAATGATTTTACGAAATTGGGTGCTGAAGTCATTGCGGTTATATATTTTTCTGAATTTATATGCTAAGTCACCATAAAATTCGGGTTCCGATAGACCTTGTTGCAGAAGAGATTTAAGTCCAATATTGAATTTTGAAACTAAATCAGAATGGCGTCTATAAAATTTTGAAAAGGCTTTGCGTAGTTTATGGTACTGATAACCCTGATTAAGAAGTTTAGCCGTTAATAATTTATTACGAGTGTTGAAGTCAGTTACATGACTACACACTCTAGCAAATCGAATTAACTGCGAAATATAAACGCCATAGGATGGCGCACGAGGAACATCACCATCCAAAAAAGGAAAATTTACAATCTCAAAACCAAAGCCATCGCGTTTATCATAAATTTTGCACGAAACAAACCCATCTACAATAGATGGATGTAAATCCAAAAACGGGGCCTCGGTACCAGAAGAATTTGCTTTATTTAACTGAAGTTCTGGGGGGGGGGGTGGTAAATCTGACTGATCAAACCATCGAAATAGGTATTATCAATATTTAATAAATCATCTAAATATCTAGAAGTAGAGCTAAAAGCTTCAATAATTTCAGATTGGTTATCAATGGAAAGCAGCAGAATGAAGTCTCTTTCATAACAATACAAGAACAAACCAGCCACAAGAGGTGCGCAATTCGAACCAATCGGAATACCCACAATTTGTCTAAATAACTTAGTACCGAATCTAATATAAATATTGTCAAGTAGAAAGGTGAGGGCATCACACATTTGTCTAAATAACTTAGTACCGAATCTAATATTAATATTGTCAAGTAGAAAGGTAAGGGCATCACACACTTTCTGACATGACCAAAGTGTATAATTCTTATGCTCTTTAAAAGTGAAAAATACATTTCTGACATTATATGCAAGATAGAGAGAATCTTCTCTGTGAAAAGCCCATTCAATTAAATCTTTAAGCTTTTCTTTAATAAGATTATGAGGAAGTGTGGTGTAAAGAGTGAAACAAGAGCACCGCAAGCGGCGCCATGCTCGTCTGTTTTTCCATGTCACATAGACAAATCAGTGAAATTGCATCATAGAGTTATTGAACTTATACAAAATATAGCCTTTTTGATAATACAGATGTGTCAAGTTCCATGAGGCTGAGCCATATGGTCAAAGTTAAAGTTTTTTGTTAAATTTTTGAAAAATAGGTAATTTCCACTAAATTAGAACATCAAAATTATGAATATGATTTTCATAAGCAGTGAAAAGGTCAAGGTCACAGGCCAAAAAGTGTGGTATCACTGAAAAGGGCTTGTCCTAAGGAACATCCGTGTGAAGTTTGAAGGCTCTGTTACAAACAGTACTGAAATGAGAGCAAAATATGTGTTTGAGAAAGAAATTGGAAAAGGGGAGATAATGCAGCCAAAATCAATAATATATTTATGACCCTTGGTCAAAATGTAGCTCTTGTGATGATGGGTGAGTGTGAGTATGAAGTTTCATGAAGGCAGGCCAAATACTTCTGGAAATATGGTCAAGGTTAAGTTTTTTGGTTAATTTTTCGAAAAATAGGTCAAAGTTCAAAGGTCAAGGTCACAGGTCAAAAAGCGTGGTATGACTGAAAAGGTCTTCTCCCAAAGATCATTCATGTGAAGTTTGAAGGCTCTGTTGTGAATAGTATTGAAATAAGATACAAAAACAATTTTAAAAAACGGAGAGAAAAGGGGAGATAATTCAATCAAATTGCAAGATGGAGTTATAAAACTTGTAGGGAATGTAGCTCTTGTGATGGTGAGTATGTGTATGAAGTTTCATGAAGGTAGGCCAAACACTTTTGGAAATATGGTCAAGGTTAAGGTTTTCAGTTAAATTTTCGAAAAATAGGTCAAAGTTCAAAGGTCAAGGTCACAGATCAAAAAGTGTGGTATCACTGAAAAGGTCTTGTCCCAAGGAACATTCATGTGAAGTTTGAAGGCTCTGTTGTGAATAGTATTAAAATGAGAGCAAAAAATGTGTTTCAGAAAAAAATTGGAAAAGGGGAGATAATTCAGCCAAAATCAACAATGTTGTTATGGTCCTTGGTCAAAATGTAGCTCTTGTGATGATGAGTGTGTGTATGAAGTTTCATGAGGCTAGGTCTAATACTTTTTAAGTTATAGCCAATGTTCAGTTTTTTTGGAACGACGACGCCAGACGACGCCAGACGACGACAACGACAACGCAGACGCCGGAGTGATGACAATAGCTCGAAACATTTTTTTTTCAAAAAACAGACGAGCTAAAAATCGTAAGTAGACAGACCTGAAGCACGAAAATGTCTGGATTTCAATTTAGTTAAAACCTCATTCGAATTTTTTATAGACCAAAACAGATTTCTTCCTGATCTTTCAAAGACTTTATCACAATATTTAATCACATGCGTTTTAATAGCATTAAGATATGAAGTTAATAATTTAGAAAGTTCAGTGGTAGTGCAAGAGCTAGAATTTGCAATAAACCGTGCTTTGTAAGGTCTTTTATGAAGTTTTGGTAACCAGTATAGCGTAGGAAGCTTGTCTTGGCCTTCGGTAACACACACAGCAAACTTGGTGGCTGAATGACAAATATGTTTATCTACTATAGCTCTCTCTTCAGCTAAAGGCTGAAGTTCATAGGCCTTAGTACCACCAAGCTCCTGCTTAAGCGTGTTAACATAGTGGAGCCGTCACACAACGTCGACGTTGTTAGCGGCCTTATCTGCAGGGGCCAAAACAAACTTCTAATGAAATTCTTCAATACCTAGTTTAAGATGACGTAAAGACGTCTTCGGCTTAGGCGGTAATAAGTTTGCATTTTGAGAATAGAAAGAAATGCGTTTGTTCACTAGTTTTAAAATGCTAATGTTTCCAGTCCTTAAGGGCTTTATGCTCAACATACTCTCGCTTACACCATCGATTACCGAATTCATTCAAGGAAGCAGCGATTTCATCTCTACATTTACTGAAATCAATTTTAGAAGGAAACCGATATTGCGGTCCTTTAGAAATTATATTCCTTATCTAGAATCAGGAATAATTTTCAAATTGCCAGTTATTACATGACCAGCAGCAGGATAGCAATACACTGAGTTTTTACAATCACATGAATCAGGAGTACTAGTATCAATATCAAGATCTGAAACAAGTTTATTCAAATTAAAAATGATAGATCTAACAGTTTTGTTATATTAATAGCAAATTATAGGTGTTTCAGTATTTTGAAAATAAGCAGGAATGAAAGAAAGCACCGAGCTATCGCGGAAGATACTGGGCAAATCTATAAAATCCATACCCTTATTAATGAAGGATATTTTGAAGAAATGGCGTTTATGATTAATTTCAGAATCAATGTAAGGACGGAGAGTATGCTGGGTATAGCCGCATCATATAACTGATTAGAACTATCGTATAATTTACTCGCCTCGGTGTCCAGAAGACGTGAAACAGAAACGGGTAATGAACTTAAAAATGAAAGCAAAGGGTGGCGTCCATGATTTAATAATATACTTGACAGTCACTTCAGTCTAGTATTGTTTATGTTTATAAGAAGAACTTTATGATATAAGAAGAACTTATTCTTGGGATTAAAATGCGGATTGTTTTTAATTATCTGTGGGGATGCCAAATGTACCAAATTAAAACATATGCCACTATTTTACATGTAAACTATGTTGACATCACGCAAACAATTCCGTAACGCCCCCTTATGTATACATAGAGAAAAGTGATGTTTACAGGGTACACATTGCTGTCCTTATTTTTGCTTGAAAACATAGATTGTGGGTACTCGTTAGAACCGCTCCAATGAGCCCGAGTACAGTCACAATCAGTGTTTGAAAAATAAAAAAAATATCTCAGATTTACAATAGGCAAAATAACCATTTTAGTTTCACGGCCCTTTCAATGCTATTTCTCTCATATGAAGCTGATCAATTATCATACGTGGGCGAATACGCCTGACCTTCCGCTGCAGAATTTGGAGTCTCACATGTGACCCCAGCCAGGCTCGAACCCATAGCGGTGAGAGACCTAGTGATTAAGAGTCAGTGCTCTTCTCTACTAGGAGAAGATGCCGCAGAATGCACCATGCCACATTGATGTTATTGAATCGGTATATAGTCGGGTGTAATTGACGCTCATTGATTTGATTACGCGTACTGCAACTTGAGAAGACCACGTAATGAACATACCTTTAAACTGCACCCTCATGTATAACACGAAAACACAGCTGAGTTATTTTGGCCATTGAACCTCACTTTTATAGAGTAAAACTGGGGTTTACAGGGATAAACCTTATTTTTTTATTTCTGCTCTAAAACATAGATTGTGAGTACTCGTTAGAACCGCCTCGATGAGGCGATTAGAACCGCCTCATCCCCTCGATGAGGCGTTTCTAACGAGTACCCACAATCTATGTTTTGAGCATAAATAAGAAAAAATATCGCAATTTTTCCTCTAAAAATGCACCTTTTCCGCTTTTTATACTGTATTTGTATAGGCGTGTTTTCGTAATAAAAAATGGAGTTTAGTAGTGTATTCATTATCTTTCTTATTTTTGCACTATAACATAGAAAATTGTAAAGCATTTTCATTTGAAAATGATGAATGGAGTGCAATATGCGAACCATAAATTTTTGGTACTGGCTAAAACCGCTTCGGCGGGGCGATTCTTACGAATACCCACAATCTGCGTTTTTAATAGAATATGAAAATTAACGAACACCCCTGTAAACCCCAGTTTTACTGTATAAAATTGGGGTTAATGATTCTTAAGTATATAACCTTTTGTACTTACATGGGTATGGTTATTAATTGGAAAAGGTAGCTGTATATCGGACAGAAAAATATCACGAAAAGCTGTAAGAAATCGCCGCACGGTGGCAACATTCTTAGTAGGTCGGGGGCAATAAACTCAACACACACACTAAAAGGTGACCAGCGGCGCCAATATAGGTCTTATTCGCATTCAGGTAAGATTCCGATTGTCATTTTTGTGGATTTAACCATCACGTGAACAAGTCCATGAAATGCCCCCCCCCCCCCCCCGCAACCACCACCACTAAACTCCAATTTATACATGGAAAACTGGAATTTGCGGGGGTATACATTACTTTTCTTATTTCTGCCACAAGACATAGGTCGTGGGTACTCATTAGAACCGCCTCATTGAGGCGGTTCTAACGAGCACCCTCAGCCTATGTTATCAGTATAATTAAGAAAAAATATCAGGGGTTTTCCTCAGAAAAGTAGCAATTTTGGAGATATGAAAAAAATGCACTATATCGCCCGGGTGTGTTATCGTAATATGATCTCAGCCAATGTCAGGGCTACATAAGTAGCCGACAAAAATACTCGTACTGGCCTGTAGCTGAACAAGCCAGCTTGTGTATTTCCCTGACGTTAGTCCCGAAGACCAAATATGTAAAGTGTGACATTTTGATGTACTTATCTTATTTTCTCGCAGAAAATAGGATACGACATCTCGTGTAGACAATGTGCATAAGATTGCAAACCCTGTTTTCTGAGAAAAATAACAGAAATATTCCAAAATGTTGTCTGCTTAAAAAGCCTTAAGGAAATACTCATTCAATAGAATATACTCAGTTTACATGGAGTCTTTGAGGATATATTCCGAATTATTCACAAACCGGCTTGAAAGAGACCAGCATGAGTCTTGAAACTTTTACTTTAACCATAACCACTCCCTAGGCAAAAAACAGCAGACGACACATTGTTAACATTTTTTCCCTAAATTTCCTAGAAAAGAGGAGTTTACATCTCATGCAAATTGTCTTGTGTGATGTGAAAAATCCCATTGTCTGAGAAAAATAAGAAAAAATATTTCAAAATGTCGTCAGCTGAAAAAAATGCCCGACATGAAGAGCGTTAAGGGCGCAGATGTATGTCATTCAATACAATATATGCAGTATAGATATGGGTCATGTCACAATAAAACATGTCTTCGGCGCTAAACAGTTTACAAACCGGCTTCCTCAACTACAGACTACTATGTGTCTTTAGAATTTTTCCTTACATCACGAAGACACGCCTATATAATTTTAGTTCACCTTAAACCCTACTTTTTATACAGGAAAACTAGGGTTTACATGGGTAAACGTTATTTTGTTATTTCTGCTCTAAACAATAGATTGTGGGTATTTATCAGAACCGCCTCATCGAGCAGTTTGAACATAAATAAGAAAACGCATTTTTTATCTGAAAATTTCCATTCTTCCGCGGTAAAATTTACAAAGTGTTTGAATATGTGTGTTTTCGTTATGCTTACTTTTATTAAAGTTGCAAATGTTTGCGCTATCGATGCAGCGAACAATAACAGTTACTTTACATTTGCTTAAAAGTAGCATATATAGTAAAATGAGTAAAACAACTATGTATGAATTAGGAGTGGCCCCACGTCCATCGGGGCTTGGGGAAATGGATGGGGCTGCATGATACTTCCACGCAGAGCGAAAACTGACCGCGCATGAATACTGGGATCTAATCTTGCTGAGGCAAAATGGTGCGATTTTGACCGTCCCTACATATGAACTCTTTTGGTTTGTTTGAGCGGCAGGGCTTGAGATGTCTTTTCAGCTTAGTGTCGGAAAAATGTCCCACAAAGTTGGAAGCAACATCTCTTAGTTGACCTTAATAGTGTTGACGGGGACGTTTAACCTAAAACCAAACAAACAAAAAAATTAGGAGAGTCATGAATCAGAGTTGAAGACCTTAACCAATTTAACTCATACATGTAAGAGCAGGAAAAACAAAATTAGGCTCCATACCACTTTGCACTTTCAGGATAGAGCCGACATAGTGTCTGAAGTCAGAAACAGAGTTCAACATATGTATCATATAACATGTCAGTGCAGTGAACGCCAATATTAACTTCGCTAGATAGGATAAGGTAGGGACTACAAAAATAATATAAATCTTATTTTTGCTGCAAAGCATACGTTGTGGGTATTCGAAATAACCACCTCTGTGTGCCAGTTCTTTCGAGCACAAACAGTCACGTGATACTGATTAAATCAGACAATCATCTCAGATGATAGAACATGTCAATTTTGGAGTCATGAAGAATCTATTATGCTATATGGATGTGTTATGAATAATAAAGTTACTATCATCCGGACAAAATGTTCCCCATTATAAGTCTATGGGAAAATAAATGGCAAGTAACTCTCACACGAACAACCCATTCTACCTACAAGTTTAATACTTGAGCCCCGCCAAGCGAATTTGTGTCTTCGAGCATTCCGTCATGAAAAATTTTAACTGCGCATACTCAGCCATTCAGAGGGGCCAGGAATATGGCTTTCTGTCTGAAGGTTCCTCTTGATTCACTGCTTGTATGAGCGAGCAGCGAAGGTTCTGGCGAGACTGCGCGGATGCGCAGGCTCGCCTGAACCTTCGCTGCTCGCATAGGCGATAAGTACCAAAATCGCCTGACGGGGCCCACTTTTGTGTTCAGGGAGATGTTGCACTTATGAGTTAGGCCTTCATGCGGACTGAACAAATTATAAATGTCTAAATCGCGACAGAGGTAAGGGCGAGGATTGTGGCCACGTAAAATCGATTTAAGTCCCCAGTGGAAATCGTTTCACTGACCGTTCCGGGGCGGTTTTTTTTTCTGTCGCGGTTTATCTTTGTTATGGTTTGTCTTTGAGTGTTTGTATCGCTTATACCATTGTGTTTTAGATAGCCAGCTGGCCATTTTGTGGGAACGTAACTTTGCCATTGAAGTTTCCATTAGGGCCTGTTTGCTTCATGTTTTTGTTTCTTTCCCTTTGATGTCTCTGATAGAAGCTGTGGGTTAATTGTATCGATTCTTGGTCATTGTCTTCCATTCTACTGTTCATATCCCCTACAAATATGTTCCAGAAAGGGTTATCCTTTGGAAGCAAGGAATACACAACAGAACTTGAAAATATGGAATGTACATGTTTTCTTGACCAGACTAGGTAGACTTATCTTGGGAGGTCAAATGTAAAACTATGCTTAAAAAGTTTTGGAAAGTTACGTACTTAAGTATGTATCATAGACGATACACCGGGCATTAATTGCCCAAAACACTCGAAACACAACTGGATACCTTCAGTAGAACAGATGCTTCAGGATTTATTTTTGTTACAACAAAGGACATTCATTAAGCGGTCTCTATTAGAAAAAAGATATAAAGTTTATTTTTAAAAAGAGGTTAGCAGAGAAAATTTCAATTTCATTGCCCCATGTATCATATATGATATTATGATATTTGGCCTTTTTCACTTCAATGGCTGAAAAACATAAGTACAGCCAATAACCATTCGGTAATCATTTATGTTTCCTTTTTACCTTATATCTTGACATACTGTTTAGCATAAAATATAAAACATTTGGTATTATATTCTGGTCACTGCACTAAATTAATGTGATGTTTCATAATAAATTATATGATACACCAGGCGCTAGAGAATTAAGGGTAAACGGAACCGAAATCCTTCACCTAAAGTTGTTTCAGTCAATTTAAAACTGCTTCAAAGTCGATTCAACAACAATATAACTATAAAAGCACGCCTTGTCCAAGGAGCACACTTGCGCACACACGTGTTACACAAACAAGACTGTTATTCTTTCCACTTGTTAAGATCAACATCAGGAATAGAAGCACAGGGGACTCGTTTATTTCCACTGAAAATAAAAGATGGAAGATTATACAGAAAATAATACTGTGTGTCTATTATAATAAACGCTATCGGTTAGCCGTAGACACTTTCCTCGGCACGAGCTTATAACAGTCATTAGATATTGTAGATCATTAGGAAATATTACAAAGGCACAGTCAGTCTAAAACCGCTAACCTGAGAAACTTATTTTTTACAAATTTGAAGACTTGAATACTAAATGTGCTAAAGGAATCTTTTATTCGCATTAAGGGGCATGGTGACCACTTAACATTTCAACACACTATATATCTAAGCTCTGGGTCTTATGGTTTCAGAGAACAAAAAAATTGAAGATGGTGTTTTTCTCTCTTTAAGACAAGGGGGGCTAAGGAGCACCAGGGCATTGCCAAATTAGATTCCATGGGCATGGATGGCAGAATTTATATAGGTGACAACACAACTTTGCTTTATAATAAGTATCCAAACAATATGCCTTAAAGTTTCATTATAAGTCAACAGAAGCTAATCAGCCCCAAGGAGTGGCCAATTTAGACCCCAGAGGCATGGTTGCTAGAATTTAGGTGACCACTTAAAATTGCTACACACTAAATATCTAAGCTCCTGGTCTTATGGTTACAGAGAAGAAGATTTTTAAATGTTTTACATAATAAGTCTATGGGAGATAATTAGCCACGGGGCGTGGTCAATTAGGACCCTAAGGGTATGGTTGCATAATTTATGTAGGTCACTATTTTAAGTTGGTAAATGCTACACATCTAAGCTCTGGGTCTTATGCTTTCAGAGAAGAGTTTTCCATTATATGCCCATGGGAGATAATAAGCCCCGGGACGTGGCCAATTTGAACCCTAGCGGTATGGCTTGCAGGATTTATGTAGGTAACCACTTAACGTTGCTTTATACAAAATATCTATGCCCTCGGCCTAATTGGGTCTGAGTAGGAGATGTCTTGCCAATTTGAACCCTAGCGGTATGGCTGGCAGGATTTATGTAGGTAACCACTTAACGTTGCTTTATACAAAATATTTATGCCCTCGGTCTAATGGGGTCTGAGAAGAAGATTTCTTGCCAATTTGAACCCTAGCGGTATGGCTGGCAGGATAAATGTAGGTAACCACTTAACCTTACTTTATATAAAATATCTATGCCCTCGGCCTAATGGGGTCTGAGTAGAAAAATTCTTTTTTTTTTCCATTAATGATCTCCGGGATGTGGTCAGTTTGGCCTCTAGGGACATGGTTGGCTGGATTTATTAAGGTGATCTCTGAACGATGCTACCTACTAAATATCTCAGCCCTGGGCCTAATGGTTTCAGAGAAAAAGTTTTTGTTTTTATTATATGTCTGTGTGCATCACTGAGCCCCGGGACGTGGTCAGTTTGGACTGTATGGGCAGTGTTTGCAGGATTTATGAAGTTGATCACTTAGTTTTGCTAAAAATTGAATAGAATGAGTTCTGCAGTTTCTCCAATTATCAGTCTATGAATATGTTATATAAAAGGGTTATCCTTTGGAAGCAAGGAATACACCTATAAAGTGGAGCATATGAAGTGTACATTTTTTCTGGGCCAGACTAGCTAGTTTCGGCCAATTAGGCCTCATCAGTGACCCTAAAATATTTTCAAATTCCACATTTGAATCATTGATCGCAAAGGACAAGAAAATATAAACTACACTATGATGTAGGGCATGAAGACTTTTTACGGCCGCCACACATTCCCAGACATCAGCTATAGTGACGTTAAATATGTTCTATAAAGGGTTATCCTTTGGAAGCAAGGAATACACCTAGGAAGTGGAAAATATGAAGTGTACATGTTTTCTGGGCCAGACTAGCTAGTTTCGGCCAATTAGACCTCATCAGTGACCCTAAAATATTTTCAAATTCCACATTTAATCAATGATCGCAAAGGACAAGAAAATATAAACTACACTATGATGTAGGGCAGGTTGACTATTTACGGCCGCCACACATTCCCAGACATCAGCTGTAGTGACGTTAAATATGTTCTATAAAAGGGTTATCCTTTGGAAGCAAGGAATACACCTAGGAAGTGGAAAATATGAAGTGTACATGTTTTCTGGGCCAGACTAGCTAGTTTCGGCCAATTAGGCCTCATCAGTGACCCTAAAATATTTCAAATTCCACATTGGAATCAATGATCCCAAAGGACAAGAAAATATAAACTACACTATGATGTAGGGCAGGGAGACATTTTACGGCCGCCACACATTCCTAGACATCAGCTGTAGTGACGTTAAATATGTTCTATAAAAGGGTTATCCTTTGGAAGCAAGGAATACACCTAGGAAGTGGAAAATATGAAGTGTACATGTTTTCTGGGCCAGACTAGCTAGTTTCGGCCAATAAGGCCTCATCAGTGATCCTAAAATATTTTCAAATTCCACATTGGATTCAATGATCCCAAAGGACAAGGAAATCTAAACTACACTATGCTGTAGGGCAGGGAGACTTTTTACGGCCGCCACACATTCACCTAATGAGCCCGGGGGCGTGGCCAAATTTGACCCTAAATGTCTTCTTGGCTTGATTTATGTAGGTGACCACTTAATGTTGCAGTCTACTAATTATCTAAGCTCTGGGCATTAAGATTTTAGAGAACAATATTTTTTACGTTTGCGCCAGTATTGGTCTATGTGAGCTAATTATCCTCGGGACGTGGACATTTGGAACTTGGTTGGCAGGATATATGAAGGTGCATACTTAACGTTGCAACAAACTTAACCACTAAGGAATTTTTGAAGTGTTTCCCATTTTAAGCCTACGGGAACTAATGAACCCCAGGCGTGGCAAATCTGAACCCTGGGGTCAAGGTTGGCAGGATTTTTTTTTCTTTTCTGAAGACCATAAACATTATGCAAGATGGTCATGTCAGAAAGTGTGTGTCTTCTTGACAATATTAACAAAAGATTTGATCCTCAGTTATTTCATTTTTACAGGTGGGCATCAGAAAAAAAACGCCTACTATATGTACAGAATAATGTACTGAAAATTTTACCATTAAAAAATTAAAAAAAATAAAAATGTACAGACAAAATATTCAGATAATAACAAAGATTGTGGAAACGCGTTAGAACAGCCTCGGTTCTATCGAGTACCCGCAATATATGGTTTTTAGCAGATTAAATTTTATTACTAAAGATTCTGTGTGTGTGCGTAAAATCGATTTAAGCCCCCACCCCCACCCCTCCCATGTGGAATTCCATTTACTGACCGTTCCAAGGCGGTTGTTCTGTCGTGGTTTATTTTTTGTTATAGTTTGTCTTTGAGTGTGTGTATCGCTTATATTTTTTTTTGTTTTGGATAGCCAAATGGCTTTTTTTGTGGGAAAGTAACTGTTGTTTTGACTTTTCACTATTGATGTTTCCATAAGGGTCTAGTTATTTCATGATTGTGTTTCTTTCCCTTTGTGTCACTGATGGGAGCCGTTAGTTAATTTTATCGATTCCTGATCATTGCCTTCTATTTTCTCGGACGACTTCGAATTTCAGAGAAAGACAGATCGAATTTAACCGTTAAATGGCTTTCCTCAAGATGAAATCTTACAGCAATTACCCCAAGAGAAATATTGATACATAGTGCCTACGAGTATACATTCTGATAGAATAGATACTGATAAAACTAGAGGCTTAAGCTACTAGTAATAACGCAAAATATTTCAACTATATAATACAAAGGGTATTGCACTGGCTTTTGTGAAAGTATGTCGAATGACACTCTATATTCATTGTTCCTTGTTGGTATATCGAAGACATGCTTGTGTCCTTCAATGTACCAACATAGGGCAATGCTCGTCAATACCAGTACAGTAACCCTATCATATCAATTTGACACATTTTCATAAAGATTCCTTTGATATAATATGCGTGTGTTTGTTCGGTTAACAATCTGCATGACAAACAATGTAGATCCTGATCAGCCATCTGCTGGCAGGGGATAATATAAGGATTAAGACCCATGGAGCATTAACTCACTGGTGAGTGTACTTACTTGTCATACAAAAGTAACATACCTTGCGTCTTGCACTTTGAAAACATTTTGCTGTATTGTATCAATTTCAGAATTGTGGCAAAAGAGCTTTGCCAGTGACATCTTCTTAATTTCGGCCAGCTGACCTATGAAAGAAGAGGGGTGATAACATCAATTTCACTCTCTCAGATAATTCATTTTACAGTTAAGCTGAAATGGAAGCATAGCTTTTCGTGAATTACTGGTTATTTGTCTATAAGTGTAGGCTGGAAACTACCTATCACGAAAACACGCCTATATAATTCTGACCCCCTCGAACCCCACTTTTATATAGGAAAACTGGGGTTTGCAGGGGTAATACTTATTTTTCTTATTTCTGCTCTAAAATATAGATTGTGGGTACTCGTTAGAACCGCCTCGATGAGGCGGGTCTAACGTGTTCTCATAATCTATATTTTGAGCAAAAATAAGAAAAATATCACAATTTCTCATCTTAAAATTTTCATTTTTCGGACATAAAGGTTACAATGTATTTGTATAGGCGTTTTTTTTTGTAATGCCCTGAACTTGGACTCATTATAGTGAGATTGTTTCTTTTTCTAGTTCTTTGGGATTATTGATTCCACTGCGAAATATGGAAAATGTTTGAGAGTCAATGATGAGGCCTAATTGGCCTAAACTGGCTAGTCTGGCCCTGCACAAAAAATGTACACTCCACAATTTTAAACTCTGAGGTGTAGTCCTTGCTGCCAAAGGATTATATTTTTTTTATAAAACATTGGATTGATACGTCTATATATTTCCCATTTTTCCTTTTCCTTTCTTTTTTTTCTTTGTTTGAATTTAAGGTTCCCGTCACCGTCAACACTATTTAGGTAATTTTGGAGACGTTGCTTTCAATTTTTGGACTTTTACCCGACAGTTTCCCTGCATCTGAGTGTCAATTACTTATTAATCCATGTATACATTGCATCCCAAAATTGGACATTTGCGAATGATTAAGATCCTGATCATATGCTGAAGATTGTTTGAAGTACTAAAATTGAAGTAAACATCAATGCAATTTATAAAATTCACATCCCATATAAATTTAATAATGAGCCGTGGCACAGCATTGCCTACAAATTTACATGTGCGCACAGAGAAGACTCAGATCAGCCTGTGCATCTGCGCAGTCTGATCAGAGTCTTCGTTAAGCAGTATAAGATTAGCTATGTGCCCATTGCTCTTGCATGTAGAAAGAGACGTCTCTGGTCATACTATATGGATGCGCAGGCTGATCTGATTCTTCGCTGGGCGCACATATAAATTGTAGGAAATGCTGTGTATCTCGACTCTTATTGGAAATTGCCCTTTTTAAAATGCTTCTTGTGGGACGATTCTTACGTCGGTCAAATAAGAACTATTACACGACTTTGTGCGCGGGTAACTTTATTGGTCACGATAGTCACAGGAAGCCTCAAACGTGCAACACAATGCAATAATGATGACTTTTATCGCGTAATCTAGGCTTATTTGTTCTGTTCTTTCATTCTCCTTTCTATATTGGCCGATTTTAAATTTTTCTTCAAAGATTTCTCAGGAACTATAAAAGTTAGAAACCTTAAACTTGGTGAACTATGTCATCGGCGAGGTGATACTTATGAGTACACAAAATAAAGTAAGAGAACTCTTCCACGCGGACTTATAAGCGAGATCGATTTTACCATGGTATTCGGGCTACTGGAATAACATTAATTAGGACAACACACCCGTGCAGAACAGTGCATTTTTCTCCAAAATGGCTTGGTTTCTGATGAAAATCCGAAAATCTGAATTAATAAACTAAGTCACCATACCATTCGGATTCCGACAGACCTTGTTGCAGAATAGATTTGCGGCGAACCTTGAATTTTGAATTCAAATCGGAATGACGTCTATAAAATTTTAAAAAGGCTTTGCGAAGTTTATGATATCGATAACCCTGATTTAGTAGTTAACAATTTATAACGGGTGTTGAAGTCATTTACATGACCAGACACTCTGGCAAATCGAATACATTGCGAAATATAAACGCCATAGGATGCTGCACGAAGAACAGCACCATCCAAGAAAGGAAACTGTACAATCTGAAAATCAAAATCATCGCGTTTATCATAAATTTTGCAAGAAACAAACCCATCTACAATAGATAGATGTACATCCAAAAACGGCGCCTCTGTATCAGAAGAATTAGTTTTATTCAACTGAAGTTCTGGGGGGAGGTAAATTTGACCGATCAAACCATCGAAATAGGTATTGTCAATATTTAATAAATCATCCAAATATCTAGAAGTCCAGCTCAATGCATCAATGATTTCAGATTAGTTTCCAACAGAAAGGGACATCATGAATTTTCTCTAATAACAAAAGAATAAGAGATCAGACACAAAGGGTGCGCAATTTGTACCCATCGGAATACCCAAAAATTGTCTAAATAACTTAGAACCAAATCTTATGTAAAATTGTCAAGTAGAAAGGTGAGGGCTTCACATACTTTCTGACATGACCATAAAGTATAATTTTTTATGCTCTTCAGAAGAGAAAAAAAGCATTTCTACCATTGCATGCAAGATAGAGGGAGTCTTGTCGCACCCTCTCCACAGGCCACAATATCGGTGTGTAAATTTGTCAAAAAATCGATTATTTATAGAGATACCGATAGCCATCAATACAAATGGGCTGTGATATATGGATGAAAAGCAAGTGCACAAATTTGAAATGGGGCAAACAATGGGGGCACCCTGATTTCTGCAAAAATTACGATAATTCTGTTTGACACAAATATATCTAACATTCATTTTGGTTTCATATGCTATCAATTATTGATATTACGTGCTATTGCACACAATTCATATCGGTCGGGACGAATTTAATCATGTTATTGTAATTGTTATGGCAATTATATATAAAGCACCCCCATTGACCGTTTCGTTGCCAAAAACTAAGACACTTTTTTTTTCGAAAGCCAAAATAATTGTCATCCTCGAACCGAAACAAGATGTAAAATATTTAAAAATAAACCATGAATTTATGTTTATTAGAGAGACATAAATATATCTTCCAGATTAAAAAAGAAGTGAAGGCAATTATCAGGAATTGATACAATCAACACACACCTCCAATCAGAGACACCAAAGGGAAAGAAACACCAACATGAAATAACAAGACCCTAATGGAAACACCAATAGCGGATATCCAAAAGGACAGTCACTTTCCCACCAAAATGACCAATTGGTATCCAAACCAACAACAAACAAAAACATAAGCAATACACACACTCAAAGACAACCATAAAGAAACATAAACCGCTAAAGACTGGCATCGAAAATCATATTTTATTTCTACCATTTTCGTTCCAGATTTGTACTTTTGAAACATTTTACAGTTTATCAGCATACATCAGTTTATTTGTATATTATGCAAACTTATCCATACCTGTACACTTTAAAATTATGAGAACTGCACAGAAGGGCACTAAAAGCAGTACAAACACATGAATTCAGTTCCAACTTATTCATTTAGTGAAATTTTCGAAAGTATACTAATCAAAAAAATGTTATGCATCACAATACATTTCTTACATGCTAACAAATTGAATAAAATAAGAAACTGACGTTTAGAAGAAAACACTGGGGCCAATATATATGTATGTACATGTAAGCAATATACATGTATGTTCATGCAAGCTATTACCTATTAAAACACTTTATTTAAGGCTGACACGGAATGATGTCAAAATGAATGTCTCATTACGATAACACACCCATGCAACAAAGTGCATTTTTTCACATCTCCAAACTACCTACTTTTCTGATGAAAATCCTTGATATGTTCTTACTTTAACTGCAAACATAGGTTGTGGGTGTTCTAACGAGTACCCACAGCCTATGTCTTGGAGCAGAAATAAGAAAAATAATGTATACCCCCATTAACCCCAGTTTTCTCTATATAAAGTGGGTTTAGGGAGTCTTCATTTCACGGGATTGTTCCCGCTAAGATAACACAAGCTATAGTTTGGGAGAAAATTTATAAGCTCAGTTTTAGTCCAGTCGTATTGCTTTTCTACTGAAACATATGCCTACCCCGATCCCTACGTAATGCCCATTTGAAATGTCAAATGTTTCACATTGCGTTAAGTCCGGTTGTCTCCGACCTTAACTGAAAGATTGACACAGATACGTGAAATAGCACCGACAGGACCATGCGCACAGCAAAGGAACAAACTTAAAATTGTGCGTATAACCGTGTAACACTTCTGATTAGAGAGAGAGAGAGAGAGAGAGAGAGCGAGAGAGAGAGAGAGAGAGAGAGAGAGAGAGAAAGAGAGAGAGAGAGAGAAAGAGAGCTGCCCGATGCAAATGTTTTTGACAATTACTCCTATATGATTGAGGCACGCTGTTTGTTTGTTTCATCGCTCTGCTACTGTCACAGGATGCTGGACTGCTGTTCTCTGCTTTTAACATTGCGTGGTATGGGGATCCAGTTTTCCGTCCGTCCGTTCTTTCATTCATTCATTTCTTCGACTAACCGTCAACATTTGTGCACCCTAAGGTTTAAGTTCATTTCCAAACAGAAGTTAGGGCTATGGTACAAACATCCATCTAGGGTTGGTAATCGATATGTGACATAGGTATTCCATGGTTTACTGACATGGTGAAATATTGTGTCAAACCTTTCGTCACCCTTAATGTTCAAGCCATTTCGGAACAAGAAGAGCTACACCAGAGAAATATGGTGTGAACTTAGGCGGGAATGGAAAAGTTGGTGCAAGCACTTTTTGTGTTTCACTGACTTTGTGAATTATTGCGTATACCCTAGCGTCGACCCTGATGATGCTTGGTACACAATTGCATCGATGGATGGTAACTTGAATTCCAGCATCCAAATGTGACATTTGTCTATATTTCAAGTTCGCTGAATTTGACAAATGACAGGTTATACACACTTTGCCTTAGTGTCCAAGTCCATTTCGCAAAAGCACTAAAGGATAAAGCAACAATATTTAGTATACACTTGTATAAAAGGATATCTATCTAGCTCTACATAGCCTTCGGTGGAATTCATGTTGACTGGTTTATGTTCATTGCATCCAAAGGCCATTCCTTCAAGAACCTATTCAACACTTCTTTGTGAGTTGAAGGCGATGAGGCCGATCCAATCCTAGATGTTCTCTTTCATCTTTCATTTTGGTTATCTTTTCGCCTTGTTCCTTGAACTATTCTTGCCTTCGTCGGGACCAGAGAACCGTGAAACTGACAATGCTGACATGACTGTCAATGAGGAAATCAGAAAGGAAGCCAATGACATTTCTCTCTGATATTCATGCGGTAATGTTGACTATGTACGAGATGTCTGATAGTTTACGGTAGCATGTATTCTCTATGGCTCGGGTTGTTTTCTCAAGACCCAAGTCCCACATACATACATGTAGAAGGAACAAATGGAATCAGTCTTGGGACAAGTCTCGCCTTTTCAGATTAGCTTAAGGTGCTAGTGCCGAAGGTTTTTGTGTTATTGTTTTTTTTTCCATTGCTGGACAGATCATATGAAACAAATACTTGAAACACTTTATCAATTCAGAGCTTCTGATAGCGAATGCATATTGATATAGATTTCTTGTCATTCTCCTTTGCTTTAGAGGTTCCAGTTTTGCGGTCTATATGCCGGACGTTCAGACATTTAAATTTTGCTGCATCCATTGATGATTTTTCCGTCATAAATTATCTAGTAGATAACAGCTTACATAAACATACATAGATATTATCGTTTCCAGAAAGCTACTTGAAGAGTTGAAGACGGTGCCTTTCTCCATCAAAGGCATAAAGAACTAAATGAATTATCATACACTCGTTCAAAGACATAGGCATAGATGTTATAAATCAGCTTCCTCGAAATGACATTTAGTCTAAATACCGTACTATATCTAAGGCTTTTTTGTGTTTTAGTTTAATACTAATTATTTTAATTCGATTGTGATGAAAGCTTCAAGCTCATTGAATCGCTCTCGAACACTCATTCCGGGTGTTTTCACGCGCACGAGAGAGAGAGAGAGAGAGAGAGAGAGAGAGAGAGAGAGAGAGAGAGAGAGAGAGAGGCAGTTGTTTTTACACCGCTGCCACCCATTTACACCTGGGTGGAGTGGGGCAGTGTCATTACGTGTCTTGCCCAAGGACACACCTCGATACCGGTGGCCGTTTTCGAACGCACAACCTCTCGATCATAAGTCGAACGCGTTAACCACTGCGCTATCGAGGCTGTGTGTTATAAGACTCTTTAAAGAATTTGGTAGTTGTTTTTGGCACGTTCTATCCCTGTATCCGGATACATTTATTCGTAATAAGATGACCATGAGATATTTCTAGGTTACGCTCTTCGTGAGGCAAATTAAAGAACGACAGATATCAGTTACTGATAAATTTAATGGTTATTTTAACAGCTTAGAAGGTCGACGCAAATCGAGCAAAATTGTGCTAAGAGTAACTGATCGACGTGGCATGACCATTATGCTGGCAAATATGATTCTATGACGGTTCCAACGTAAAGGCAAACTGAGAATTAAAGAGTATCTAATTTTCTGTAATCTTGGACTGTACCGGACGATCTGTCTCTGGCGGGCCCATCGGAGTCTAACTGTTGGTCTTTTTTTGCTCTAGCATTTTTGGGTTTCTTGCTGTCGAGTCTTAACCGTTGTTTCATCTCTGTGGTTGTTTGATTGTTGTGTTCACGGATATGTTCCACTGATTAGTTAGGAGGCCTTCATGCGGACTGAACAAATTATTTGTCTAAATCGCGACGGAAATAAGGGCGAAGATTATGGCCACGTAAATCGATTTAAGCCCCCCCCCCCAATCCCCGTGGAAATCGTTTCACTGACCGTTCCAAGGCGGTTCTTCTGTCACGGTGTATTCTTGTTATGGCATGTCTTTGATTGTGTGTATCGCTTATATTATTTTGTTTTGGATAGTCCATTGGCCATTTTGTGGGAAAGTGACTGTCCTTTTGGCTTTCCGCTTTTGATGTTTCCATTAAGTTCTAGTTGTTTCATGTCTGTGCTTCGTTCCCTTTGGTGTCTTTGATAGGAGCTGTGGGTTAATTGTATCGATTCCTGATCATTGCCTCCACTTCTGTTTTTAAACCCAGAACGCACACAAATTGCCACGTAGTGATGTTTCATTGTCAAAGGCCAGTTTGTACTTCACTAATAGCATTATTTCTGAGGCTAGTCTACCTGTATCGATTGTACCGTGCGTGCATAACATGTGAGACTATTGCTTTTGCTCGTCTGGCACAATCATTTTTATCCGAAGTGTTTTCCATGACGAAAACACGCCTATACAAATGCATTGTAAACACTACCGCTGCAAACACGATTTTTTATGCTGAAAAATTGTATTATTTTTTCTTAAATCTGCTCAAAATTTAGATTGTGGGTACTCGTTAGAACCGCCTCATCGAGTACCAACAATCTATATTTTAGAGCAGAAATAAGAAAAATAAGATTTACCCCTTTAAACCCCAGTTTTACTATATAAAAGTGGGGTTCAAGGGGGTCAAAATTATAAGGCGTGTTTTCGTAATGATAATCAACGGAGGCCACCAAATTTGGCAATTTGTATGTATTTCATTTCTTATTGCATAGATACTTGTCTTGCATTGACAGTGAGGTCCATTCCATTTTTAGATGATAAAGTGTGATATTTTTCTTATTTCTGCTCTAAAATATAGATTGTGGGTACTCGTTAGAACCGCCTCCATGAGGCGGTTCAAACGAGTACCCACAATCTATATTTTAGATCATCGAGGCGGTTCTAACGAGTACCCACAATCTATATTTTAGAGCAGAAATAAGAAAAATAAGGTTTACCCCTGCAAACCCCAGTTTTACTATATAAAAGTGGGGTTCGTGGGGGTCAAAATTATAAAGGCTCGTTTTCGTGATGATACATTATTAGCCTTAGTTTTGTTCTAATGTATAGATTGTTGGTACTCGACTATGATGTAGAATGCGCCTAGCCCCAATAATGTATTAAAAGCAACCACACTCAACCGACTTAATCGAAAACCCGTTGCATTTCTGTTTTTTTTTTAAGATAGATCGTCTTATACAAATCACTTGTTCGATTCACTTTAGCATGATATTTTTCCCTAAAAGGACGAGTAGTAGCCAAAAGACAAAACGTAGCTCGTCGAATTTCGGAAAGTACACCTTTTTGCCAAAAATCATTATTTTTATCAAAATCCTGATGCACAATTAGTCAATAGTTTCATTTAGTATAGTTCCTTAACTCAGTTTTATTTATTTTGTGGGCTAAAGATAAGTATTTTCAGACAGAGCATCAGTTTTTCTGACAAAAAGAATTTCAGCAATTCAAGAAATTTTACCCAAATGTTTACAAAACTGCAGCTCATTTGGCAGTCCGCCAACCCAATAAACTTCAATGTCTCAACATGACCGATTCAATTTTACTGCTGCGTATCGGTGACCTCATTATTTTGCCTGATTTTACTCTGGTATAATTGTCCCGGTGCGATTTTCAAATCAAAAAAGCTTACTGGTAAGAGATATAGGTTAAAAAGTACATTGGGGTTTGATGTTCACTAAAGTAGAACTCAGAGATGAGTATGAAAATTGTTTCAAAAACTAGATTGAAATACTGAAACGATGTGATCTAGCTATATGAGAATATTTCTAAAGTATCAACACAAAACATAAACTTTTAATTATTATCTAAGTAAAAACGTGTCATTAGCAAAAGTTTTCGAAAATCCCTCGTAAATTCGAAACGAAGTCCAAATGCCTAAAAGGCTAAATATTCCATTCAAGGAGACACAAGGGTAAGAGGTCCAAATTCCATTCGTACCAAGGAGAAGAACGAGTTCCATGATTCGTTTTTCACTACACAAACAGTAAATCAAGCACACTTTACTAAGCCCTTCATTCAGCAGTAAGCACAACTGGTTTTGAGGTTCTACGCCCCCGTCAACACTATTTTGATCATTTCAGAGACGTTGCTTCTAATTTTGTGGGACTTTTACCCGACATAAGGTTGAAATGACATCTCAAGCCCTTCCACACAAACAAAGCAATCGGTTTAATATGCAGGGTAGGTCCAATTCAAAACACTTGGCCTGTCCTTTTAAGTAGTTTACCAGTGCTCATTTCAAAAACACGCCTATGCAAATACGTTGCAAAATTTACCGCCGAAAACGGAAATTTTAAGATGATAAATAGTGATATTTTTCTTATTTCTGCTCAATATATATATCGTGGGAACACATTGGAATCATCTCATCGGGGTAGATCTAATGAGTACCCATAATCCATATTATAGATAAGAAATAAGAAAAATAATGTTTACCCCTGTAAACCACATTTTTACAGTATAAAGGTGGAGTTCAATGGATCAGAGTATTTTGGCGTGTTTTCGTGATGTCGTGTACAGTCGGTTTCAGCTCTGTGTGGAAGCACCATGCAAACCAATCTGTTTCTCCGAGGCCCGATTGGCAGGGGTATATCACATCTTATGAATGGACATTCGGCTGAAATAAATTTCTGATATTTTTCTTATTTCTGCTTCAAATATAAATTGCGGTGCTCATTAGAACCTACTCAATACCCTTGTGTACCCTACTCTTTTCTGTATAAAGTGGTTTTCTCTGTATAAATAGATTTTTAGGAACATCATCTCCACCAAAAATAACGCAGGAGTTCGTAATATGATTTAAGAATGTAAAACTAGAGAATGCCTAGACGTTGCATTCTATGGCAGCGAATCCCGCTAAACGCGGTTTCTCTGCGTACGGCCTTTGCATTGGCTATATTTAATAGTTAAGGAAAACTTTATAACATGTTTGCATTTTAGATATTTCGAAAATGTCTTACCACGTGTAAATTTTATCCCTTTCTTTGGGCTCTCATACCAGAATCTGTCTCCTCGTTTAAGATTATCGAATTGTTTTCCTTGAATGCAGGTAAATAACGGGCCAAGGAAACTGTCTGGTAAGTGTTTCTCCATCATTCCTCCGGCGTAGACATCGATATCGTCCAGATGCCTAAACAAATGTAACAATTTCAACCAATTTATGGCGAAATTGCACTCTATATTTATATCTATATTCTATAAGATCAATTTACCATGCTGATATCAGGTGATATCGGAACGGTTTTTTTTTCGGTTTTATTGTGTAAATCTCCCATAATAGGTATAATTATGTACAAATTGCCTAAATTTTCCCACAGGGAAAACACCAACAATTGTCTGATTGAAAGCACTTTATTATCAAATTTTCGGCCTATTGCCTTCTTCATGAATATAACTATCAATTAAAACAAAAGAGGTGACATCCATATTGAGCTGCTGTCATGAAGACAGTGATGATGGTAAACCGTAGCCAAGAACGGCGTCATTTCACTCTTAAAAGAATTATTGAGGTAGGCTTAACGTCATGACGTCGTCACTCGCAGTATTTATTCCTTATAGTAGTGGTTTTAACGAGTACCAACAAATTATGTATTTGAGCAAAGATAATAACAACAATTTATACCCCTGTAAACCCAAATTTTCTGTATATGAAGTGCGGTTTAGATGGGTGATTGTTAATTTAGATAAGATAAACCTTTGATGTGTGCTATCAAGAACCGAAGAACTGTTAGTCGGATGCTATAAGACAGGTCATCCTTTCTCTATGGAGAATATACAGAAACAATGTATCACGGTGGTTGATAAAAACGTTGCTTTAGTCCCTTGCGAATTCTTCCCCATATTGGCAGAATTGGGTTTGGGTTTGAATTCATTACGATACTACACCAATGTGACAGTGTATTTTTCACATGTCCAAAATGTCTACTTTTCTGATGAAAATCTGTGATCTTTTTCTTATTTCTGCCTCTAAACATAGGTTGTGGAAGCCCGTAAGGCGATTCTAATGAGCACTCACAACCTATGTCTGCGGGCAAAAAGAAGACAAATAATGTATACACCAAAAAACCACAGTTTTCCAAATATAAAGTGGAGTGGGTGTTAATTTCACGGACTTGTTAAACTGCTGCTACCTAACCATACTTTTCTTAAGGCTTATGAATTAGGAGATAACTGTATTCAAATTTGTAATTTTAGGCGGTAAATCGGCGGTATTCTTGTCGGAAATGTCCCTTTACGGCGACGCGGCAGCGGAACGTAAAACGAAATTAGCGACCGTAAAACCGATATTTTACCTACCCATATAACAATTTTGAATATAGTTATCCCCATTCCAATGCACTTATTCGGTTGTTTTGTTAAAATTAAACCATCTTTCACAAAGCGACAGGCGCTGTCAATTGCTTTAAACCAGATGTCAGCCAATAACATTGACGTTACGTAATGACGCCGAGTTTCCGACAGTATATCGCAAAATATACTGTCGCAATTATTTGGCGTTATCGAATCAGACGTCGCATTACATACATGATTGCATTAGAATGAGCGATTAACTAGTTAAGTGCACATCCAGTTGCGATAAACTGACAAATTCCCTTATTCATTCAGTTGAAGGGGAAGAATGACCATAATTATAATTATTTAATGATCAATCACATTGAAAGAATATTGCCGAACCGTCGGGTATCGAATCATCGACTCCCCGATCCCCAGTCGAACGCGTAACTAACTGAACCACAGTGCCGACCTATAGACGGATCCAATGTTTTGACATGTGACTTTGTTTACATTTGATTGCTCCTGCGCGAATAACTTCCCTTTGAAATCTGACATGGATTACCGTTCTCCGTGGTGGGCAAAAAGCGTCTGGCTCAATATAAACACACTGCAAATAGGGGTTCTGTTTCGCGTTTATTTCAGTTGACTTTCACAGTTAATCGCTCGAATTATACTATAAATGGGTACTTAAATATATTCTAGCACTAATTCATGCATTTTCTGCTTCGGATCACTAGTTATACGCATTTTTATACAAACAGAACTAAGACCATCCCGCCTTGTTACCTCCATAAATATGACAAGTAAATATCATAAAAACAGCCCCGATTCTTCCAGGAATCATTAATTACATGCTTAGACATGTCTATTTTAATTGTTTAAAGATCAAGATCATCGTTTTAAATCCCAATAAAAGACATGCTTACAGAAAATAAAATCGTTTCTACAGTGCCGACAAATGGCGAAAGATGTTTTTTGCCAACCACCGGTACGTCCGGCAAATAGTAAGACTGGGTGATGACGTAGTGCTCCGATGTGTCTATATCGACAGTTTATTAATAAGGATAATTTACTTATTTTATCAAAGAAATGTATGGTGTACGTATTCATTTGAATCACCTTAACATACAAGACCGAAAAGATATTCTAATCTCACCGTATGTTAAACGAATGAAATGGCGATATCATTACCCGCAGTGGCTCGAACTTCCCTGGTCTCGAACGAATTTACATGATATCAAAGTCGTTTTTGACACTCTTCACGAAAACACGCGTATATAATTTTGACAGGCCACCCTAACCCCAACTTTATAATAGCAAAATCGGGCTTTACAGGGGTATTCACTAATTTCCTTATTTCTGCTTAAAAACATAAATTGTATTTTCTCGTTGCAACCGCTTCGGCGATGCGGTTAATACGAGATCCCACAATCTATGTTTTGAACATAAATATAAACAAGAGGCCCAAGGGCCACTCTGCTCACCAGAGCTTAGATGGGCACTGCCAATTGACAGATTTGTATTTAAACTAGATAATGTTTATGAATATAGTGTCCTAAACGAACAGCCATTTTCACATAAGCACCCATTTGGATCTGTATTTGAAATATTAGGTCTTTTATGAACTGGAGAGGTGGAGCATGGACCCAAGGGAGCCCCGGTGTGAATAACCGCATGCGTCTTATCATAAGGAACAAGTAATATAAATGGTTTAGGGTGGGAATCTGTATCTCTCCTTAAATATAAGTTATATTGGTATCTGTGCTATTTCTGGTATATGAAGAAGATGGTTGGGGACCCTGCAAACCCACAGAAATCCCCAAATCGGAGTGAGTGAATGCGTCGTTTCTAAAGGAATAAGACTATATATGCTTTATGGTTGGTGATCTGAATGGTGTGAGATATTTGGCCTTTTACTATGTTGACTCGTGGGACATGGCCTCAGCACATCCCGCGATACCCCTAGGTTGGTGTGACTGAATGCTGTTTATGATCAGGAACAATAATATATGAGTTGTAAGGTTAAACGTTGGGGATCTGAACGTATTTTTGATAAATGGTCTTTAATGAAGTATAGGAATTGAGTCAATGAATGCATCTTAGATTAAGGTAGCTGAATTGTTTCTGAGATATATTGCCATTCAGGACGTGGAGGGGTGGGCCATGATCCCGGTGCACCATGGGAGCCCCCAAGTTGACATCTCCGGATGCCTCTAATAATAAGAAACAAGAATATATATAGTTTAGAGTGGGGGTCTAGAGGGTTCTGAGATATTAGGTATTTTATGAAATGGAGGGGATAGTGTAAGGTGCTGGCCCACTAAAAGGAGACACTTTGAGATTATCATGCAAATATTCATTTGGATATCTATCATATCCCCTAAATTTCAGAAAAAAAAATCCATCGAGCGGTTATTGAGCACTTGTCTAGACAACATATCGGTGGATTTTTTGCATGCCCAAAGGGCCAAATCTTTTAAACTTGGGGTATTGAATTTTGAAGCCCTCTTACACGACTACTGGACAAAACGCATATGGCTGAAGGCAAGTAACACAGCATGGGTCTAATCCGCTCTTGCTGAAGAAGATTACTCAAGGAACATTTCTATAAATGTTTTGTCAAAATATCTGCAATGAATTTTTTCTCAAGTTTCCCCATTCTATGAGAATAATGAGTTGCTCTGGCAACCAAATTTAAAGAGCTGATTTTCATAAAGGTAGACGATTGTTTGAGGAACAGTTCTATGAGAGTGTTATTAAACAGCTGTAATGGTTTGGCAGTAAATGCCGTTTTAATGGTCTCTATTATAAGTCTATGGAAACTCTAAGTTATCATAGCAACCAAATTGAAGAACCGAATTTCATAAAAAAAAGAGGACCATGATAATTGCATAAACAAGATGACCATGATGGTCCTATTTCGCTCACCTAAGCTTACGGATTCAAAGGTTTAGAAAGTTCCAATTGTTACCGAAGGTCTTATGCTGATGACAAGGTCAAAAGCAGGCATTTCATTACGATAACACAACTGTGCGACGTAGTGCATTTCTTCACATCTCCAAAATGAGTACTTTTTCTGGTGAAAATTTATAATATTTTTCTTAAAAACACTGCAAACATAGGTTGTGGGTGCTCGTTAGAACCGCCTAATTGAGGCGGTTCTAACGAGTACCCACAACCTATGTCTTGGAGCAGAAATAAGAAAATTAATGTATACCTCCATAAACCCCATTTTTCTCTATATAAAGTGGGGTATAGGTGGGTCTTCATTTCACGGACTTGTTCACGTGATGTCCAGCAATTAAGGGAATGATAACTCTATGAGAGAGGCCGACATCACCAGTTTTCGAACACATCCAAACTTTCATCCCCAAACCACGTATATGTTAGTTTCAGGAAGATTCGATCATTACTAGAGGTCTCATGGTCATGACTTGGTCCGAAACAGGAATTATCTGCCAAGAAGTGGACATAACTCTAACAGTAATATGCCAACATTGTAAGTTTATAAACTCATTCAAGCCTTAATCCCTAACTTACTTATTTGTATGTTTCAGGGAGACCTGTTAGAAACCAAGGGACAGATGGTGATGGCACTAGGTCAAAAATGGGCATTTTCATCAATCAAAGGGGCATAACTCCATGACTGACAGTTTTCAAACTAATCCAAGATGTTATCCCCAACCTACATATTTGTTATAGTTTCAGAAAGAACCAATTAAAACTGAAGGACGAGAATGGGACATAACTCTAAGAGTTATAGGCTAACCTCGCCTGTTTTCGAGCTCATCCAAGCTTTTATCCCGCACTTACTTGGTTTAAACTGTATTTATTTGACTTTACAGTAAACATATACAATACACAATATTAGACATATATGTCACAGGATTTGACGGTAAGAACTAGTGCTTACTTTTAAGTCATCTCCTCGCTTATATGCAAATTTCAAGCAGATCCGATAAAAACTGAAGGTGTAAGGCAGATGACTTCAAATATAGACATTTTCTGCAATTAAAGGGGTGTAATTCTATGGTAGACAAGCCAATCTCATAAGTACTCTAACTCGGCCGAGATTTTATCTCTGACTTGCTTATATGTACGTTTCAAGAAGACCCGATAACAACTGAAGGTGTTAAGGTGATTAAAAGGTCAAAAGTAAGTGTTTTTTTTGCAATCCAAGGGACGTAACTGTTTAATAAATAGGCCAAACTCATCAGTTTATGACCTATGCGAGTTTTTATACTTGACTTATTTACATGTAAATTTCAAGGAGATTCGATGGAAACTGAAGGGTCTACGACGATGTAAATCTCAATACTGATCATTTCCTGTAACCAAAGGGTCATAACTCAATGATATATAGACCGACCTCACATGTTTTCATTTCATCTGAGCTTTTATTCCTGGCTTATTTTTGTAAGTTTCAAGAAGATACGACAAAAACTGAAGGAGCTAACGTGATGAAAAGGTAATAAATAGGCATTTTATGCAAGCAAGTAGACGTAACTCTATAACTGATATACACAACTCGCAAGTTTTCAAACTCATCTGAGTTTTTTTGCCTGACTTACTTAGAAGTAAGTTTCAAGAAGATCCGATAAAAATTGAAGGAGCTACGATGATGACACTGTCAAAAATAGGCATTTTCAACAATCAAGTTGACGTAAGGCCGACCTCACCGGTTTTCGAACTCATCCATGCTCTTATCCCTGGCCTACTTATCCGTATGTTTCAGAAAAATCCGATCAAAAGCGAAGGTTCTACGGTAATGACAAGCATTTTCCCACTGCAAGTATATGGGACCTTGTGATTGCCATAGCAGCTTAAGTGTTCATTATATTTCGATAAAACGCTAATCTTATCAATGCCCCACCAGAGGCATGCTGCAGATGAGAAATGATTACTGGCTACAGAGATATAACTGGTCGGACGGACAGACGACGGACGGCGGACGAACCACCATACTAAAAGCTCCCCTGGAACCTTCGGCCCATGTGAGCAAAAAACACAAGACACGAAACCTGTTAAGGCTAATATGGTTAATATTTCCATATATATTCAGCCTCATAGAGTATATTGTTTTAGAGGAGATTAGTGATCTGTATTTTTTCTATTTCCTGTTGTTTTTGCATTTTGATTTTCACGGCAGCCACTAGAGCCATAGACCTAAAACCATACGAAAATAGACGATTGTCTAAGGAACAATTCCATAAATGTTTCGTCAATATATTTGCCAATGTTTGGCAGTACATGAAATTTTATAATTTTCCCCGTTTTAAGCATATGGAAATGATAAATTGATATAGCAACCAAACTAAAGAACCGAATTTCAAAAACAAAAAAAATGTAAATGCCAATCTGGTGAATATTTCTTTAAGTCTCAGCCTAATAGAGCATATGGTTTCTGAGGAGATGATTTAGTAAGTATATTTCTTTCTGTTCTTCAGTTTGGTTTCCATAGCAACCAATAAAATGAGCAGTAGGCCTTAAGTCGTATGGGAGATAGAAAATTGCTTAAGGAACATGAACGTTTTGTCAAAATATATGCAATATATGCTTGACATCCAATACCATTATTCTACACTCCCCCTATTATAAGTCTATGGAAACTTCAAGATGCCATAAGAACTAAACTTTTGAGCCAATTTTATTTATATATATTTACCATGAATTTTCAATCCCCTAGCCCAAGGATACTACAGATGAAGTTTGGGCTGCATCGGCCCAGTGGCTTAAACAGGATGTCAGTTGAAAGTGTTGACGCCAGACCAGACGACAAACGACGTTAGACGACGAAAGAAAACGACGGACAACTGTCTATCCTATAAGCTTCCCGGAGCTTTCTGCTCTTGTGAGCTAAAAATATCAGAATTTTTATCTGGAAAATCTCAATGTTTGTTGGTCACAGAATTTGTCAATATACTGAAATAGCCGCGATTTCATAATGTGAAGTTCGACTTTACATTGATTTGACAAACATACTTGTAGGTTTTCTTCAGTTGTTTCCTGCCTTTCGGGTTTTTGAAGCTTTTAGCCCTGCCTGTAATTACAAATTTCAACATACATGTATAGTCAAAGCATTAGACTTTCTTTCGATTTATTTATCTAATTCAATAGTTTAAAAGACTGTGTAAATGTATGGCGACCACTAACTGTCAGAAAAATAAGAGATTTGCCATTGTACGGCGATATATAATTGACCAAAAAAGTCTATGGAGGAGCGGAGGTTTTTTCTGAATGTAAGCTGTATTTTTATTGAAAATGCTGAAATGGAAATATATTTGCTGTCTTAAGGTAGGATTTGCTTAAATCACAAGATAATTATTTATAAAAGAAATAAATGCTGAAGATCTGAACACTAAGTTAGTCATCCAAATTTGTGGCTCATGTAACAAGTGTTTTTTACACAACATGCTGTGTATTTTCGGCGGGAGTAATCAGAGTCCAGAAATTGAATGTGGATGCTGAACACCGTCATATTACTTTGTTTTACTTTACTCAGGCTATAGCCATTATCATACTGTCTGGTAACCAAATAGATCAGTTAGTGTAGTGAGAAATGCAGTTTCATGAAGATCTATTACAAATGAGGTCTATGAACAATATTTACGAGCCTCTGCTGCAATGTAGGTAATGTAGATATTTAGACAACTAGCGTAAATACGAAATGCAACTAATCCGAAAGCAAGTACTTCATGCAGGGATTTGTCATAATATTTAATATTTTACGACGTGTATGAAATAGAAATTATGGCGTTAGACCTGGTCCGGACAGGATACAATAACCTCACTGATCGATTTAAGAAAATTGCCAAGTATGGACGCACATAAAATACACCATTATTAATCTGATCAGGAAAATACTCCAAAATACTTAAACAAATTTTAGTATTAAGATGTGATGTATTATCAGAAAATAAGGTCGTCAACAAATTATCACGTGATATGTTTGTTTGTTTGTTTGATTTGAGGTTTAACGTCCCCGTCAACACTGTAAAGATAATTTTTGAGACGTTGCTTCCAATTTTGTGGGACTTTACCTGACATTGAGATGAAATGACAACTCAAGCCCTGTCACCCAATGAAACCAATAGGGTTTATAAGCATGTGGACGGTCCAATGCGCACCGCTTTGCCTGGACATGCTTAGATCCTTTAAGCGGTTTACCAGTACTCGTGTGCGGTCGGTTTCAGCTCTGCAGCCCATCTATTGCTTCAAGCCCCGATGGGCGGGGAAAATCGTCACGTGAACAAATCCGTGAAATGACTATCCCAATAAACCCCACTTATACAGACAAAACTGGGGTTTACGGGTATATACATTTTCTTATTTCTACTCCAAGACATAGGTAGTGGGTACTCGTTAAAACCGCCTCAATGCGGCGATTCAGGGAGAAATCACAACCTATGTTTGCATTATAAATAAGAAAAATATCACGGATTTCCATCAGAAATGTAGCCATTTTGGGATGTCAAAGTATGCACTATATCGCACGGGTGTATTACCGTAATGTGCTCAGATAAGACTGCATGTCGTTCACATTGGACATCAGTTATCGAACTGGCGTTTTTCTTTACTTCTGATTTGACGTCAGATTAAGGATGAGTTCTCAATCTGACACAACTCAGCTGAGCATACAATTTCTAATAAAACAAGGCAACGCAAGCGTAGCACCCCCTCGCAACTGCATACCATTCATTAACATGAAAATCCAATCTGAATATGTTAGACAAATTAGACATAATAGATTACCTTTGACTTCGCCACTGCTAATCGGGGCTTGAAGAAGTCCATTGTGACCTTGACCTTTGACCCCTGACCTTGAAATTCAATAGGGTTCATCCTCTGTACATGGTGAACATTTGTGGAAGGTTTGATGCTTCTACGATGAATACTGTGTCTTCTATCCTGCTCACAAGGTTTTCAAGGTCAAGTCCATTGTTACCTTGACCTTTGACCCCTGACCTTGAAATTCAAGAGGGTTCATCCTCTGTACATGATGAACATTTGTGGAAGGTTTGATGCTTCTACGATGAATACTGTGTCTTCTATCCTGCTCACAAGGTTTTCAAGGTCAAGTCCATTGTGACCTTGACCTTTGACCCCTGACCTTGAAATTCAATAGGGTTCATCCTCTGTACATGGTGAACATTTGTGGAAGGTTTGATGCTTCTACGATGAATACTGTGTCTTCTATCCTGCTCACAAGGTTTTCAATATCAAGTCCATTGTGACCTTGACCTTTGACCCCTGACCTTGAAATTCAATAGGTTTCATCCTCTGTACATGGTGAACATTTGTGGAAGGTTTGATGCTTCTACGATGAATACTGTGTCTTCTATCCTGCTCACAAGGTTTTCAAGGTCAAGTCCATTGTGACCTTGACCTTTGACCCCTGACCTTGAAATTCAATAGGGTACATCCTCTGTACATGGTGAACATTTGTGGAAGGGTTGATGCTTCTACGATGAATGCTGTGTCTTCTATCCTGCTCACAAGGTTCCGGACAGACAGACACACACACACACACTAACACACGGACGCACGGCACCGATGCTATATCCCCATTCGCAACGTTGTTGCGAGGGGATAATAAAAAAGTGGAAGAGACTATTTTCTTGCTCTGATCAGCACAGAATATTACTTTTCCTGCTCGTGAATTTTAAAATGCCAACAATGTTTTGTATTATAAATTGTATGAACAGTAGACATTTGTTGCTGAAGCGAGTTGAGCATAAAAAATGTTTTATCTTAATTATGATGTCGCATCTGAGAAAGTAATAACGTCATGTTATTTTTTTTTTTTTAAATTGATTTGAGGTTTTATGTCCACGTCATTACTGTATAGGTCATTCTGGAGACGTTGCTTCCAATTTTTTGGGACTATTACCCAACATTGAGATGAAATGACATCCAAAGCCCTGTACCCCAATGCATTCAATAGGATTTATAAGCATGGGCGGCCGACTCGCACCGCTTTGCCTGGGCTTGGGTACCACATAAATGTTATACGACAGACTGCATGCATGGTAGTTAAGCCAATCACGGTTGACAACTTTGCGTCCCTCTTTAATTGCATGTCGGTGGGTCAGGCCTCAGATTCTGTGACGGTTCCATTGTAAAGGCTTACTCAGAATTAGAGAGAATCTAATTCTATGTTATGTTGGTTGGTGCCTGATGCTCTGTCTCTGGTCCGGCCCATCGGAGTCTAACTGTTGGTTTTCTTTTGCTCCAGCATTTCAGTGGTTTCTTGCTGTCGAGTCCTCACCATTGTTTCATCTCTGTGGTTGTTTGGTTTTTGTGTTCATGGAGATGTTGCACTGATGAGTTAGGAGGCCTTAGGATTAGGGAAGGATGAGTTAGGGTATTCCGATGGGTACTAATTGCGCACCCCTTGGGGCTGATCTGTGTCTGTTTTGTTATGAGAGAAACTTTATGTTGTCCCTTTCTGCTGAAAACCAATCTGAAATCATAGAAGCTTTTAGCTCGACTTCTAGATATTTGGATGATTTATTTATTATTAACAATACCTATTTCGATGGCTTGATCAGTCAAATTTTACCCCCAGAACTTCAGTTAAATAAAGCAAACTCTTCTGATACCGAGGCTCCGTTTTTGGATTTACATCTATCTATTGTAGATGTGTTTGCAAAATTTATGATAAACGCGATGATTTTGATTTTGAGATTGTAAATTTTCCTTTTTTTGGACGGTGACTTTTTGTTTCTCGTGCGCGATCCTATGGCGTTTATATTTCGCAATTTATTTGATTTTCCAGAGTGTGTAGTCATGTAACTGACTTCATCACTAGTAATAAATTGTTAACTACTAAACTTCGTAATCAGGGTTATCGGTACCATAAACTACGCAAAGCCTTTTCAAAATTTTATACACGTCATTCTGATTTAATTTCAAAATTCAATATTGGATTTTTAAATCTCTTCTGCAACAAGGTCTAGCGGAACCCGAATATTATGGTGACTTATTATATAAATTCAGAAAAAAATATATAACCGCAATGACTTCAGCACCCAATTTCGTAAATCATTCTTCGATATTAAAAGATTGGGTACAACATAAAAATTATTCGACAAACTGCATGCATGTTAGTTAACCCAATCACGGTTGACAACTTTGCTTCCCTCTTTAATTGCACGCCAGTGGGTCAGGCCTTAGCTTCTATGACGGTTCCAGCGTAAAGGCTTAATGAGAAATAGAGAGATCTAATTCTATGCAATGTTGGTTCGTGCCTGATGCTCCGTCTCTGGTTGGGCCCATCGGAGTCTAACTGTTGGTTTTCTTTTGCTCCGGCATTTCAGTGGTTTCTTGCTATCGAGTCCTCACCGTTGAATCATCTCTGTGGTTGTTTTTATTTGTGTGTTCATGGTGATGTTGCACAGATGAGTTAGGAAACCATCATGCGGACTGAACAAATTATTTGTCTAAATCCCGACGTAAGTAAGGGCGAGGGTTGTGGCCACGTAAAATCGATTTAAGCCTCACCCCCGGTGGAATTCGCTTCACTGACCGTTCCAAGGCGGTTCTGTTGTCGTGGTTTTTTATGGTTTGTCTTTGTGTGTTTGTATCGCTTATAATTTTTTGTTTTGGAAAGCCAATTGGCCATTTTGTGGGATTATAACTGTCCTTTTGGCTTTCCGCTATTGATATTTTCATTAGGGTTTGTTGTTTCATGTTTGTGTTTCTTTCATTTTGGCGTCTCTGACTGGAGCTGTGGGTTAGTTGTATCGATTCCTGATCATTGCCTTCACTTCTATTCTTCATACGAACCGAACAAACTATTTGTCTAAACCGCGACGAAAGTAAGGGCGAGGATTGTGGCCATGTAAAATCGATTTAAGCCCCCCCCCCCCCCCCCCTAGAGGAATTCGTTTCACTGACCGTTCCAAGGCGGTTCGTCTGTCGCGGTTGTTTTGTTATGGTTTGTCTTTGAGTATTTGTATCGCTTATGTTATTTTGTTTTAGATAGCCAATTGGCCATTTTGTGGGACAATAACTGGCCTTTTGGCTTTCCGCTATTGATGTTTCTATTGATTTTTCCATTAGGGTTTGTTGTTTCATGTTTGTGTTTCTTTCCCTTCGGTGTCTATGGTGGGAGCTGTGGATAAATTGTATCGATTCCTGATCATTGCCTTCACTTATATTTAGATCCTCTAAGCGGTTTACCAGTACTCGTGTGCCGTAGGTTTCAGCTCTGCGTAGAAGCATCATACAGCCCATCAATTTTCAGGCCTCTATGGGCTGGGCCGTATAACGCCATGTAACAAATTCGATAACTTATTTGTGGATTAATTATGCCAATTAGTTAGATACGCCCCTAAAATCTGCATGTACGATGTCCTCAACGGCGTCGCGTTTGCTAATGGCGGAAAATTGACAATTTTGTAAATTTATTTGGTTTGAGGTTTAACGTCTCCGTCAACACTGTATACGTCATTCTTGAGACGTTGCTTCCAATTTTGTGGGACTTGTTTCGACACTAGGACGAAATGACATCTCAAGCCCTGCCGCCCATTGAAACCAATAGAGTTTATAAGCATGGATGGTCCGACTCGCACCACTTTGCCTGGGTAGTGTTAGATCCTCTAAACGGTTTACCAGTACTCGTGTGCGTGTCAGTTTTCAGCTTTTCGTGGAAGAAAATCCTGTAAGTGTCATATGATAAATAGAATCTTGCATTCGTGTTCATGTTTTATTACATGTATTAATCTCGTTGAGAAAAAGGCCGGGATAAAATGCAGGGCGAAGCCTCACAAATTAAGCCTTTTTTCTGAGCTCGATTAATAAATTCAATAATACATGAACACTCATGTAAGATCCTCTATATAACCTCGGGCCTGATTATCTCAACTCTTGGGTCATGAAGCATCGCAGTTTTGGGGTCAGTTGTAAGAACGCGAAGCACGAGTAATTTATCATTTACAACTTATCGAAAGACTGTGATTAATTACTCAAACAGTCACTGCTAGATGCTATATTTCTTTTCTATCACATTGAAAATTGGCAATAATTTTGTTTCTTTCGAATTCTTCCAACTTTTCGCCATCGTTAGAAGAAATCCCAAAATTTATTGACTTTTAAATATGCATGTTTGTCTTTTTGTAACGTTTTCGACTTTTCTTATGTCAAAGAATGTACGAGTGACATCATAAAACACCGGCTTTTTGGCGTCGATTACCCGCTCGAGATTTATTGCAATAAATCACAGTGTCTCTCAATTACCTATATAGCCGCACTGTGTTAGAATATTCGTTAACCACGAGAAGATTATCTGCTTATCGTCTCAACGCGGTAATAACTTGGCAGTTGCTTCTATGTTTCATCGGTTTTTGTGAACGTTTATATCTTGTTTTATGTGTTTTTGTATGTCAGTGGGGGAGAGGGGGTTTGGGGACCTACGCCAAGATGACGTCATATTGCCGGTTCAGAAACACCAAAAAAGTCTGCCCTTTTGAAAAAAAGCCCTCACTTCGGAAAGTATTTATGTTAAACGGATAATTTGAACATAATCTTTACACGGCTACTATCGCAGAGTACATGCGAAATTACGAAGTTTTTTTTTAAATATTATACGACATACTGCATGCATGGTAGTTAACTCAATCACGGTTGATAACTTTGCTTCCTCCCTCTTTAATTGCACGTCGGTGGATCAGGCCTCGGGTTCTTTGACGATTCCAGCTTTTTTTTTTTTTTGTTGATTTGAGGTTTAACGCCCCGTCAACACTGTAAAGGTCATTTTGGAGACGTTGCTTCCAATTTTGTGGGACATTTACCCGACATTGAGATTAAATGACATCTCAAGCTCTTTCGCCGAATGAAACCAATAGGGTTTATAAACATGGACGGTCCGACTCGTGCGCACCGCTTTGCCTGGGCAGGCTTAGATCCTCTAAGCGGTTTAACAGTACACGTGTGCTGCCGGTTTCATCTCTGCAGAAAACATCATGCAGCTCATGTTTTTCTTCAAGCCCCGATGGGCGGGGGCCGACGGTTCCAGCGTAGAGGCTTACTTATGTAATGTTGGATGGTACCTTATGCTCTGTTTTTGGTCTTGCCACTGTTGGTTTTTATTTGATCCAGCATTTCAGTGTAGAAGTAAAACAAAGATCAGGAATCGATACAATTAACTTACTCCACCCATCAAAGACACCAAAGGGAAAGAAACACAAACATTAAGCGACCAGACCATAATGGAAACCTAAACAAAGGAAGGCCATAAGGACAGTTACTTTCCCACAAAATGGCCATATGGCCATCCAAAAAAAAGACATAAGTGATACACACAGTAAGTAACAAACAACACCATAAATAAACCGCCACAGAAGAACCGCCTTGGAACGGTCAGTGGAATGATTTCCACTGGGGGCTTAAATCGATTTTACGTGGCCACAATCCTCGCCCTTACTTCCGTCGCGATTTAGACAAATAATTTGTTCAGTCCGCATGAAGGCCTCCTAACTCATCAGTGCAACATCTCCGTGAACACAAAAAATCAAATAACCACAGAGGTGAGACAACGGTGAGGAATCGACAGCAAGAAACCACTGAAATGCTGGAGCAAAAGAAAACCAACAGTTAGACTCCGATGGTCCCGACCAGAGACAGAGCATCAGGCACCAACCAACATTACCTTGAATTAGATCTCTCTAATTCTCAATAAGCCTTTACGTTGGAGCCGTCATTGAATCTGAGGCCTGACCCACCGGCGTGCAATTAAAGAGGGAAGCAAAGTTGCCAACCGTGATTGGGTTAACTACCATGCATGCAGTCTGTCGTATAACATCCATGTTGTACCCAATCTTTTTATATCGAAGAATGATTTTACGAAATTGGGTGCTAAAGTCATTGCGGTTATATATTTTTCTGAATTTATATACTAAATCACCATAAAATTCGGGTTCCGATAGACCTTGTTGCAGAAGAGATTTAAGTCCAATATTGAATTTTGAAATTAAATCAGAATGGCGTCTATAAAATTTTGAAAAGTCTTTGCGCAGTTTATGGTACCGATAACCCTGATTAAGGAGTTTAGCCGTTAATAATTTATTACTAGTGTTGAAGTCAGTTACATGACTACACACTCTAGCAAATCGAATTAATTGCGAAATATAAACGCCATAGGATGGCGCACGACGAACATCACCATCCAAAAAAGGAAAATTTACAATCTCAAAATCAAAGTCATCGCGTTTATCATAAATTTTGCACGAAACAAATCCATCTACAATAGATAGATGTAAATCCAAAAACAGGGCCTCGGTATCAGAAGAATTTGCTTTATTTAACTGAAGTTCTGGGGGGTAAATCTGACTGATCAAACCATCGAAATAGGTATTATCAATATTTAATAAATCATCTAAATATCTAGAAGTGGAGCTAAAAGCTTCAATAATTTCAGATTGGTTATCAATGGAAAGCGACAATATGAAGTCTCTTTCATAACAATACAAGAACAGATCAGCCACAAGAGGTGCGCAATTCGTACCCATCGGAATACCCACAATTTGTCTTAATAACTTAGTACCGAATCTAATATAAATATTGTCAAGTAGAAAGGTGAGGGCATCACATACTTTCTGACATGACCAAAGTGTATAATTCTTATGCTCTTTAGAAGTGAAAAATGCATTTCTGACATTACATGCAAGATAAAGAGAATCTTCTCTGTGAAAAGCCCATTCAATTAAATCATTAAGCTTTTCTTTTATAAGATTATGAGGAAGTGTAGTGTAAAGAGTGGAAAAATCGTAAGTAGACAGACTTGAAGCACGAAAATGTCTGGATTTCAATTTATCTAAAACCTCATTAGATTTTTTTATAGACCAAAACAGATTTCTTCCTGATCTTTCAAAGACTTTATCACAATATTTAATCACATGCGTTTTAATAGCAGTACGACAGGAATTTAATAATTTAGAAAGTTCAGTGGTAGTGCAAGAGCTAGAATTTGCAATAAACCGTGCTTTGTAACGTCTTTTATGCTGTCTTCTTGCTGTCGAACCCGCACCGTTATTTCAGCTCTGTGGTTGTTGGATGTTTGTGTTCTCGGAGTTGTGCACTGATGAGTTAGGAAGCCTGTAAGCGGACTGAACAAATTGTTTGTCTAAAATGTGACGTAAAATCGATTCAAGCACCCAAGTGAAATTCTTTTCTCTCTCTCTGGCCGTTTCAAGGCGGTTTTTCTGTCACGGTTTATTTTTGTTTTGGTTTGTCTTTTGTGTATCCGTAACGTTCATATCTCTTTGTTTTAGGTATCCAATTGACCATTTTGTCGGAAAGTTACTGTCCTTTTGGCTGTACACTATTGATGTTTCTATTAGGGTCTATTCATTCAATATTTGTGTTTCTTCCCTTTGGCGTCTCTGATGGGAGGTGTGGGTTAATTGTATCGATTCCTGATCATTACCTTCACTTCATTTTGCCAGCTTAAAGGAACTTGTGCAGGCTTTAAGAAGTATGGATAAACACGTCGGATTAAGCTCAGTTCAACGATTGATTCGTCAACACTCTGGATATAAAAGCGCTCATATGAAGCGGCACAGTGTTTTCATAAATCATTTTATAACGACTGCACGTTTTGTTTTTATTTCAATCGAAATATACCACTGAAGTATTTATTTTGTATTGAAATGAAAATATGATCTTTATAAGACATTTTCGTTAATTGGTATCCTTTAAATCCGATCAGAAAGGAGGTACGTACACATATTAAAACAAGCATACATTTGTTTCTCACGACAACCTGAAAATCAGATTAAAAGCGCCATATTCTCTAAAAGTTACATTCGAGCGTATTATCTCTACAGGCGGTTGCAATTTTTACTCTCTTGTCAATTTAGAAGACATCGCTCGTTCAGGAGCAATGTTGTACTTGAACTATCTACAAGCTTTCACTGAGCGCGAACAAGTGACCATAAAACAACTTGGTCACATTCCAAATCTTTCTAAAAACAAGAGGCTCATGGGCCACTATGCGCATCAGCGTTCAGATGGGCCCTGCCTACTGGCAGCCATGTGTTTCAATGAACCTTTACGGCTTAAATTATCTGAGAAGAGGCTCAAACAAGGAAGATTGTTGCGAAATTAAGCCTCTAGCTTTTCTAGTTTCTGTGAAGTCTTTGACAAATATAATGTTGGCCTAATTATGGAAAGAAAGAAGAACGAAAGAACAGATAAACATTAAGCTGAGAAATTTTCTTGCACTACATAAGTCATCATTATTGCATTGCAAACAACGTTTGGGTCTCTAGTCATGACAAAACATGAACAAATAGTCTTTTACACTATAAAAGTCATCATAACTAAATTGGTACTGGTAATCCGCTGAGAGGTTCTAAGCCTGTCCAGGGCAAGTGGTGCGAGTTGGACCGATCGTGTGTATATTTGGTTTCTTTGGGCGGTAGAGCTTGAGATGACATTTTGTCTTCATTTTGGGTAGAACTCCGAAACCAGAGAACCAGTGGTCCTGTAAACGCTCACCTGACACCTGGTCCTGGTGTACATTTTAATGTTTTTATATATGTATATAGCCTCAGAGCAGGGGTAAACAACTTGTGGGGACACAATTTTGATGTCTAACAATGTGATAAAATTTTCCACCTATTCCTACCTTTCTGACAGTTCGAAGGCCATGCTTTCATTATGGTGTATTCCATTTGTCATATTTTTTTAACTTTTCATATTATTTAGGGAATGTCTGATTGACAATGTGCTGGGAAAGAGCACTTGACTCCTTGATTTTCCACTTGTACAGTTTTACTTAATACCATCTACATTATAGGTGTTTCTTTGCAGTATGGTGGCTGGGACACAACGTGAATTTGTTTTATCAGTTCCTGGTCATTGCATTTTATTAGCTCACCTGAGCCGAAGGCTCATGTGAGGTATTAGTATACCACGAGCCGGCGTCCGTCGTCCGTCGTCGTCGTCGTCCACACTTTAAAAGAAGTATATCTCCGGAACCAGTGGGCCAATCTTGATCAAATTTCATGTGAAGCATTATCAGGTAGGGGGAAAGGCTGCATACTGTTTTCGGGCAGATCGGATTGGAACTCTGGTTGCCATGGCAACAAATAGCTCCCATAGACTTAACATAGGAAAAAGTTTGTCATCACTCTAGCTCCGTCAATTTTTTTCTGATCGTCTTCATTCTTGCAGATAACGAGGACAGGCATGAAATCTCGATCAAGTTCGATTTTGGGCTGAATCGGATTATTCACTCAGGAGTTACGTGCCCTTGAGCGTTAGGAAAAAGCTTGTCATCACTCTAGCTCCGTCAATTTTTTTCTGATCGACTTCATTCTTGCAGATAACGAGGACAGGCATGAAATCTCGATCAAGTTCGATTTTGGGCTGAATCGGATTATTCACTCAGGAGTTACGTGCCCTTGAGCGTTGAAAAAATTGCCTATTGACTTAACATGGGAAGAATGTTGTCATCACCGTAGCTGCTTCAATTATTTTCGGATTGGCTTTATTCTTGCAGATAACCAGCACAGCCATGAAATCTCGGTCAAGTTCGATAACTGGCAGAATCGGATCATTCACTTAGGAGTTACCTGCCCTTGTGTGTTTTTGCATTAGGGTTAATGGGAATTTCAAAAATGTATATCTTAAAGACTACTTGGCCAACTTTGATCAAATTTCATGTGTCGCATTATTGGGCAAGTGGAAAGGCTTCATTAGGTTTTCAGGCAGATCTGAGTGGAACTCCGGTTGCCATGGCAACATCTAGCTCCCATAGACTTCACATAGGAAAAAGCTTGTCATCACTCTAGCTCCGTCAATTTTTTTTCTGATCGACTTCATTCTTGCAGATAACCAGTACAGGCATAAAATCTCGGCCAAGTTCGATTTTGGGCCGAATCAGATAATTCACTCAAGAGTTACGTCCCCTTGAGCGCCCGAAAAAATGCCTATCGACTTAACATGGGGAAAATGTTGTCATCGTTGTAGCTTGTAACGAGGACAGGCATAAAATCTCGGTTAAGTTCGATTTTGGGCAGAATCGGAATATTGACCTCGGAATTACGTGACCTTGAGCGACAAAAAATTTGCCCATAGACTTAACATAGGGAAAATGTTGTGACTACGATAGCGACCTGAATTTTTTTCAGATCAGCTTCAAACTTGCAGGTAACGAGGACAGACATAAAATCACGGTTAAGTTCGATTTTGGGCCGAATCCGATTATTTGCCTTGGAGTTACCTGCCCTTGAGCATGAAAAAATACGTTGTGACCACGATAGCAACTTTATTTTTATTCAGATCAGCTTCAAACTTGCAGGTAACGAGGACAGGCATAAAATCTCGGTTAAGTTCAATTTTGGGCTGAATCGGAATATTGACCTCGGAGTTACGTGACCTTGAGCGACAAAAAATTTGCCCATAGACTTAACATAGGGAAAATGTTGTGACTACGATAGCGACCTGAATTTTTTTCAGATCAGCTTCAAACTTGCAGGTAACGAGGACAGTCATAAAATCACACTTAACTTAGATTTTGGGCCGAATCCGATTATTTGCCTTGGAGTTACCTGCCCTTGAGCATAAAAAAATACGTTGTGACCACGATAGCAACTTTATTTTTATTCAGATCAGCTTCAAACTTGCAGGTAACGTGGACAGGCATAAAATCTCAGTTAAGTTCGAATCGGAATATTGACCTCGGAGTTACATGACCTTGAGCAACAAAAAATTTGCCCATAGACTTTACATAGGGAAAATGTTGTGACTACGATAGCGACTTGAATTTTTTTCAGATCAGCTTCAAACTTGCAGGTAACGAGGACAGACATAAAATCTCGTTTAAGTTTGATTTTGGGCCGAATCGGATTATTTGCCTTGGAGTTACCTGTCCTTGAGCATAAAAAATACGTTGTGACCACGATAGCAACTTTATTTTTATTCACATCAGCTTCAAACTTGCAGGTAACGAGGACAGGCATAAAATCTCGGTTAAGTTCAATTTTGGGCTGAATCGGAATATTGACCTCGGAGTTACGTGACCTTGAGCGACAAAAAATTTGCCCATAGACTTAATTAGGGAAAATGTTGCGACTACCATAGCGACTTGAATTTTTTTCAGATCAGCTTCAAACTTGCAGGTAACGAGGACAGACATAAAATCTCGGTTAAGTTCGATTTTGGGCCGAATCGGAATATTTGCCTTGGAGTTACCTGCCCTTGAGCATAAAAAAATACGTTGTGACCACGATAGCAACTTTATTTTTATTCATATCAGCTTAAAACTTGCAGGTAACGAGGACAGGCATAAAATCTCGGTTAAGTTCAATTTTGGGCTGAATCGGAATATTGACCTCGGAGTTACGTGACCTTGAGCGACAAAAAATTTGCCCATAGACTTAATTAGGGAAAATGGTGCGACTACCATAGCGACTTGAATTTTTTTCAGATCAGCTTCAAACTTGCAGGTAACGAGGACAGACATAAAATCTCGGTTAAGTTCGATTTTGGGCCGAATCGGAATATTTGCCTTGGAGTTACCTGCCCTTGAGCATAAAAAAATACGTTGTGACCACGATAGCAACTTTATTTTTATTCATATCAGCTTCAAACTTGCAGGTAACGAGGACAGGCATAAAATCTCAGTTAAGTTCGAATCGGAATATTGACCTCGGAGTTACATGACCTTGAGCAACAAAAAATTTGCCCATAGACTTTACATAGGGAAAATGTTGTGACTACGATAGCGACTTGAATTTTTTTTTCAGATCAGCTTCAAACTTGCAGGTAACGAGGACAGACATAAAATCTCGTTTAAGTTCGATTTTGGGCCGAATCGGATTATTTGCCTTGGAGTTACCTGTCCTTGAGCATAAAAAAATACGTTGTGACCACGATAGCAACTTTATTTTTATTCACATCAGCTTCAAACTTGCAGGTAACGAGGACAAGTTCGATTTTGGGCCGAATCAGATAATTCACTCAAGAGTTACGTCCCCTTGAGCGCCCGAAAAATTGCCTATCGACTTAACATGGGGAAAATGTTGTCATCGTTGTAGCTTGTAACGAGGACAGACATAAAATCTCGGTTAAGTTCGATTTTGGGCCGAATCGGAATATTGACCTCGGAGTTACGTGACCTTGAGAGACAAAGAAAATTGCCCATAGACTTAACGTAGGGAAAATGTTGTGACAGAAATAGCGACTTGAATTTTTAGCTCACCTGAGCCAAAGGCTCCAGTGAGCCGATAGTATACCAAGGCTCCGGAGTCCGTCGTCTGTCGTCCGTCCATCCGTCGTCCACACTTTCAATGAAGCATATCTCAGAAGGCAGTCGACCAATCTTGTTTAAATTTTATGTGTAGCACCATTGGGCAAAGGGAAAGGCTGCATTAGGTTTTGGAGCTAGTCTGGTTCATTTGTTCCTTCATTCTTCTTTCTCTCCATATAGAGATAATAGACCAATGTTAAATTTTTAATCAAAGATTTCTCAGGAACTATAAAAGCTAGAAGCATCAAATTTGGTATTCAATAGAATAATGATGACTTATTTTGTGTAAGAGACATTGGGCTTTCTCAGCTTATTTGTTCATCTGTTCTTTCATTCTTCTTTCTCTCCATTTTGACCAATGTTAAATTTTCGTCAAAGATTTCTCAGGAACTATAGAAGCTAGAAGTCTCAAACTTGGAATGCAATGCAATAATCATGACTTATATCATGTAAGGGTCAATGTGCTGGATTCTATTAGCAGATTTAGTAGTCAAGTCTGTGAATTGTTAAAACTTAAGTTCCTCAGGTGGGCGGTTTAGGCTCATTGAGCCTCTTGTCTACTTTGTGACCAGAAACAGCAGATGAGACCTATTTGATTGAATTTTTGCATTAACCCCAATTACGTATTATATATTCCTTCCAATTCGGTATTCTAGAAATTATGTGCTTATTTTTTAAATTAATTTTAGGAGAGATACTGGTCTAGTGGAATTAGGTAGAAAATACCGCTTAAGTCAATTATCAATTAATTTGACACTTGTGTAAACATCCTTTTTATTGTTGTCATGTGTAAAAAATAATTTACCAGTTGATTGACCGTGGCTCAGGGCTCGGGAAAACCGATTTTTTTTCGGTCCCAGACCGAAATTCAGACATTGGGACCGATTGGAAACGGCCCAAAGCCCCCCAAAATCGGTCCGATACTGGTCCAACATTTAGGAAATTTTCGCTGATTCAGTCAAATATTTAGGATATTATCAAATTCTGTAAACTTAAAACTAACTTAGTTCAGATGTCAATCCGTTAATTACACATGATTAATCCAATAATCGCCTCGTCAATTTGTGTTTCTATGTCAATGGCTTCATGGGTCTGGAGAAGAAGATTTTGGAAGGCTTTTTACCATATATGGGTGTGGCAGCCATCTTGGTCATGTGACCCAGACCCTGCGATAAACTTTCATTCCTTCATCCTACTGAGGCTCCAAATGAAATTTGGCTTTGATTGACCTTTCAGTTTTGGAGAAGAAGATCTTTGAAAATGGTGGACGGACAGACGACGGTCCAAGTTCATTTAATGACCTTGACCTTTCTTATCCATAAATCTTCATGTATTGATTTTGTTTACCTGAGCTACCTATTTTTGTGTCGTAGTCTTCAATGGTTTCCTAAATATTCATTATTTTCACTTTTTCCCATGCAAAAGCCCAAGTCTGCAAATTTGACATAGCCATAAAATAGGTCAAGGCCATCCCAGGGTCACCATTTTTACAAACTATGATGGGCTCATGTACCAGATGCTACAAGCCAACTTTCAAGGTCATTGGCTTCATGGTTCTGGAGAAGATTTTTGAAGGCTTTTTACCATATATCGGCATGGCTGCCATCTTGGTCATGTGACCCAGACCCCGCGAACAAACTTTCGTTCCCCCATCCTACTGAAGCTCCACATGTAATTTGGCTTTGATTGGCCTCCCTGTTTTGGAGGAGAAGATCTTTGAAAATGGTGGACGGACGGACAACGGATGGACGGACGACAGACCATGGCTATACTATAAGCTCACCTATGAGCCTAAAGGCTCAGGTGAGCTAAAAATCAATTATTTTCACTTTTTCCCAAGCAAAAGCCTAAGTCCGCAAATTTGACATTGCCGTAAAATAGGTAAAGGTCAACCCAGGGTCACCATTTGAACAAATTCAGATAGGCCCGTGTACCAGATGCTTCCTGCCAAGTTTCAAGGTCATTTGCCTTACGGTTCTGGAGAAGAAGAATGTCGAAGTGTTTTTACCATATATGGGCATGGCCACCATCTTGGTCATGTGACCTGGACCATATGAGCAAATTTTCATTTGTTCATCATATAAAGGATCCATATCAAATTTCACTTGAATTGGGCCAGCGGTTTCTGAGAAAAAACTGTTTGAAATATGGAACCTGGTTAATCTTGGTCCCAGGTCACTGAATGATGACTTTTCTTACCCATGAATCATCATGTATTCATTTACTTTACCTGATCTACCAATTTGGTGACATTGTCCTCAATGGTTTCCTAAAAATCCATTATTTTCACTTTTTCCCATGCAAAAGCCTAAGTTGACAAATTTGACACTGCTATAAAATAGGTCAAGGTCAACCCAGGGTCAGCATTTGTAAAAACTATGACGAGCCCGAGTACCATATGATATATGCCAAGTTTCAAAGCCATTGGCCTTACGGTTCTGGAGAAGAAAATTTTTGAAGGCTTTTTACCATATATGGGCGTGGCGGCCATCTTGGTCATGTGATCTAGACCGTCCTGGCAACTTTTCATTTGTTCAACTCACAAAAGCTCCATACTGAATTTCACTTAAATTGGCTCAGTAGTTTCTGAGAAAAAAAATGTTTTTTTTTTTTAAATATGAAATCGGAGTGACCATGGTCTAAGGTCAATGAATGACCTTGACCTTTCTTATCCATAGATCTTCATGTATTCAGTTACTTTACCTTATCTACAAATTTTGGTGACACTGTCTTCAATGGTTTCCCTAAATATCCATTATTTTCACTCTTTCCTATGCAAAAGCCTAAGTCAGCAAATTATTTGACATTACTGTAAAATAGGTCAAGATCAACCCAGGGTCACCATTTGAACAAATTATGATAGGCCCGAGTACCATATGCTACATGCCAAGTTTCAAGGCCATTGGCCTTACGGTTCTTGAGAAGAAGAATTTCGAAGTTTCTATACCATATATGGGCGTGGTGGCCATCTTGGTCATGTGATCTAGACCATGTTGGCAGCTTTTCATTTGTTCAACTCCCAAAGGCTCCATATTGAATTTCACTTCAATTGGCTCAGTAGTTTCTGAGAAAAAATGTTTGAAATATGGAACCTGCGTGACCTTGGTCTAAGGTCAATTAATGACCTTGACCTTTCTTACACATAGATCTTCATGTATTCAGCTACTTAACCTTATCTACTAATTTTGGTGACACTGTCTTCAATGGTTTCCTAAAAATCCATTATTTTCACTTTTTCCCATGCAAAAGCCTAAGTCGGCAAATTTGACATTGCTGTAAAATAGGTCAAGGTCAACTCGGGGTCACCATTTGTACAAACTATGATGGGCCTGAGTACCATATGCTACATGCCAAGTTTCAAGGCCATTGGCCTTGCGGTTCTGGAGAAGAAGAATTTTTAAGGCTTTTTACCATATATATAGGCGTGACATCGCCCTATCTGGAGCATCGTCGTACTTGAACCCTTTACAAGGTTGTGTTTAGGCGAGAACAAGTGACGATAAAACCGCTGGTGTTTAGGGAATGTGTGGCGGCCGTCAAAAGTCATCCTGTCCTTCATCATAGTGAAGTTTATATTGTCTTGACCTTTGAGACCATCGATTCTATTGTGGAATTTTGAAAATATCTGAGACACTGATGGGGCGTAAATGACTCGAACTGCTAGTCTGGCCCAGCAAAATTGTACACTGCATACTTTTAAGTACAGTGGTGTATTCCCTTTTATAGAACATATATTTGAATTTCTCTCTAAACTAAAAGAAACGATTAATACTGGTCAATGAAAACTCGTTAGACCTCTCTCGAAGCCCTCAGTCTATGGCTTCCCTCTTTAATTGCACGTCGGTGGATCAGGCCTCGGGTTCTTTGACGATTCCAGCGTTTTATTTTTTTGTTTGTTTGTTTGATTTGAGGTTTAACGCCCCGTCAACACTGTAAAGGTCATTTTGGAGACGTTGCTTCCAATTTTGTGGGACATTTACCCGACATTGAGATTAAATGACATCTCAAGCTCTTTCGCCAACATGGACGGTCCGACTCGTGCGCACCGCTTTGCCTGGGCAGGCTTAGATCCTCTAAGCGGTTTAACAATACACGTGTGCTTCCGGTTTCATCTCTGCAGAAAACATCATGCAGCTCATGTATTTCTTCAAGCCCCGATGGGCGGGGGCCGAAGATTCCAGCGTAAAGGCTTACTTATGTAATGTTGGATGGTACCTTATGCTCTGTTTTTGGTCTTGCCACTGTTGGTTTTTATTTGATCCAGCATTTCAGTGTAGAAGTAAAACAAAGATCAGGAATCGATACAATTAACTTACTCCACCCATCAAAGACACCAAAGGGAAAGAAACACAAACATTAAGCGACCAGACCATAATGGAAACCTAAACAAAGGAAGGCCATAAGGACAGTTACTTTCCCACAAAATGGCCATATGGCCATCCAAAAAAAAGACATAAGTGATACACACAGTAAGTAACAAACAACACCATAAATAAACCGCCACAGAAGAACCGCCTTGGAACGGTCAGTGGAATGAATTCAACTGGGGGCTTAAATCGATTTTACGTGGCCACAATCCTCGCCCTTACTTCCGTCGCGATTTAGACAAATAATTTGTTCAGTCCGCATGAAGGCCTCCTAACTCATCAGTGCAACATCTCCGTGAACACAAAAAATCAAATAACCACAGAGGTGAGACAACGGTGAGGAATCGACAGCAAGAAACCACTGAAATGCTGGAGCAAAAGAAAACCAACAGTTAGACTCCGATGGTCCCGACCAGAGACAGAGCATCAGGCACCAACCAACATTACCTTGAATTAGATCTCTCTAATTCTCAATAAGCCTTTACGTTGGAGCCGTCATTGAATCTGAGGCCTGACCCACCGGCGTGCAATTAAAGAGGGAAGCAAAGTTGCCAACCGTGACTGGGTTAACTACCATGCATGCAGTCTGTCGTATAACATCCATGTTGTACCCAATCTTTTTATATCGAAGAATGATTTTACGAAATTGGGTGCTCAAGTCATTGCGGTTATATATTTTTCTGAATTTATATACTAAATCACCATAAAATTCGGGTTCCGATAGACCTTGTTGCAGAAGAGATTTAAGTCCAATATTGAATTTTGAAATTAAATCAAATGGCGTCTATAAAATTTAGAAAAGGCTTTGCGCAGTTTATGGTACCGATAACCCTGATTAAGGAGTTTAGCCGTTAATAATTTATTACTAGTGTTGAAGTCAGTTACATGACTACACACTCTAGCAAATCGAATTAATTGCGAAATATAAACGCCATAGGATGGCGCACGAGAAACATCACCATCCAAAAAAGGAAAATTTACAATCTCAAAATCAAAGTCATCGCGTTTATCATAAATTTTGCACGAAACAAATCCATCTACAATAGATAGATGTAAATCCAAAAACAGGGCCTCGGTATCAGAAGAATTTGCTTTATTTAACTGAAGTTCTGGGGGGTAAATCTGACTGATCAAACCATCGAAATAGGTATTATCAATATTTAATAAATCATCTAAATATCTAGAAGTGGAGCTAAAAGCTTCAATAATTTCAGATTGGTTATCAATGGAAAGCGACAATATGAAGTCTCTTTCATAACAATACAAGAACAGATCAGCCACAAGAGGTGCGCAATTCGTACCCATCGGAATACCCACAATTTGTCTTAATAACTTAGTACCGAATCTAATATAAATATTGTCAAGTAGAAAGGTGAGGGCATCACACACTTTCTGACATGACCAAAGTGTATAATTCTTATGCTCTTTAGAAGTGAAAAATGCATTTCTGACATTACATGCAAGATAGAGAGAATCTTCTCTGTGAAAAGCCCATTCAATTAAATCATTAAGCTTTTCTTTTATAAGATTATGAGGAAGTGTAGTGTAAAGAGTGGAAAAATCGTAAGTAGACAGACTTGAAGCACGAAAATGTCTGGATTTCAATTTATCTAAAACCTCATTAGATTTTTTTATAGACCAAAACAGATTTCTTCCTGATCTTTCAAAGACTTTATCACAATATTTAATCACATGCGTTTTAATAGCAGTAAGACAGGAATTTAATAATTTAGAAAGTTCAGTGGTAGTGCAAGAGCTAGAATTTGCAATAAACCGTGCTTTGTAAGGTCTTTTATGCTGTCTTCTTGCTGTCGAACCCGCACCGTTATTTCAGCTCTGTGGTTGTTGGATTTTTGTTTTCTCGGAGTTGTGCACTGATGAGTTAGGAAGCCTGTAAGCGGACTGAACAAATTGTTTGTCTAAAATGTGACGTAAAATCGATTCAAGCACCCAAGTGAAATTCTTTTCTCTCTCTCTGGCCGTTTCAAGGCGGTTTTTCTGTCACGGTTTATTTTTGTTTTGGTTTGTCTTTTGTGTATCCGTAACGTCCATATCTTTTTGTTTTAGGTATCCAATTGACCATTTTGTCGGAAAGTTACTGTCCTTTTGGCTGTACACTATTGATGTTTCTATTATGGTCTATTCATTCAATATTTGTGTTTCTTCCATTTGGCGTCTCTGATGGGAGGTGTGGGTTAATTGTATCGATTCCTGATCATTACCTTCACTTCATTTTGCCAGCTTAAAGGAACTTGTGCAGGCTTTAAGAAGTATGGATAAACACGTCGGATTAAGCTCAGTTCAACGATTGAATCGTCAACACTCTGGATATAAAAGCGCTCATATGAAGCGGCACAGTGTTTTCATAAATTATTTTATAACGACTGCACGTTTTGTTTTTATTTCAATCGAAATATACCACTGAAGTATTTATTTTGTATTGAAATGAAAATATGATCTTTATAAGACATTCTCGTTAATTGGTATCCTTTAAATCCGATCAGAAAGCAGGTATGTACACATATTAAAACAAGCATACATTTGTTTCTCACGACAACCTGAAAATCAGATTAAAAGCGCCATATTCTCTAAAAGTTACATTCGAGCGTATTATCTCTACAGGCGGTTGCAATTTTTACTCTCTTGTCAATTTAGAAGACATCGCTCGTTCAGGAGCAATGTTGTACTTGAACTATCTACAAGCTTTCACTGAGCGCGAACAAGTGACCATAAAACAACTTGGTCACATTCCAAATCTTTCTAAAAACAAGAGGCTCATGGGCCACTATGCGCATCAGCGTTCAGATGGGCCTTGCCTACTGGCAGCCATGTGTTTCAATGAACCTTTACGGCTTAAATTATCTGAGAAGAGGCTCAAACAAGGAAGATTGTTGCGAAATTTAGCCTCTAGCTTTTCTAGTTTCTGTGAAGTCTTTGACAAAAATAATGTTGGCCTAATTATGGAAAGAAAGAAGAACGAAAGAACAGATAAACATTAAGCTGAGAAATTTTCTTGCACTACATAAGTCATCATTATTGCATTGCAAACAACGTTTGGGTCTCTAGTCATGACAAAACATGAACAAATAGTCTTTTACACTATAAAAGTCATCATAACTAAATTGGTACTGGTAATCCGCTGAGAGGTTCTAAGCCTGTCCAGGGCAAGTGGTGCGAGTTGGACCGATCGTGTGTATATTTGGTTTCTTTGGGCGGTAGAGCTTGAGATGACATTTTGTCTTCATTTTGGGTAGAACTCCGAAACCAGAGAACCAGTGGTCCTGTAAACGCTCACCTGACACCTGGTCCTGGTGTACATTTTAATGTTTTTTATATATGTATATAGCCTCAGAGCAGGGGTAAACAACTTGTGGGGACACAATTTTGATGTCTAACAATGTGATAAAACTTTCCACCTATTCCTACCTTTCTGACAGTTCGAAGGCCATGCTTTCATTATGGTGTATTCCATTTGTCATATTTTTTTTTAACTTTTCATATTATTTAGGGAATGTCTGATTGACAATGTGCTGGGAAAGAGCACTTGACTCCTTGATTTTCCACTTGTACAGTTTTACTTAATACCATCTACATTATAGGTGTTTCTTTGCAGTATGGTGGCTGGGACACAACGTGAATTTGTTTTATCAGTTCCTGGTCATTGCATTTTATCTACTTTGTGACCAGAAACAGCAGATGAGACCTATTTGATTGAATTTTTGCATTAACCCCAATTTTGTATTATATATTCCTTCCAATTCGGTATTCTAGAAATTATGTGCTTATTTTTTAAATTGATTTTAGGAGAGATACTGGTCTAGTGGAATTAGGTAGAAAATACCGCTTAAGTCAATTATCAATTAATTTGACACTTGTGTAAACATCCTTTTTATTGTTGTCATGTGTAAAAAATAATTTACCAGTTGATTGACCGTGGCTCAGGGCTCGGGAAAACCGATTTTTTTTCGGTCCCAGACCGAAATTCAGAAATTGGGACCGATTGGAAACGGCCCAAAGCCCCCCAAAATCGGTCCGATACTGGTCCAACATTTAGGAAATTTTCGCTGATTCAGTCAAATATTTAGGATATTATCAAATTCTGTAAACTTAAAACTTACTTAGTTCAGATGTCAATCCGTTAATTACACATGATTAATCCAATAATCGCCTCGTCAATTTGTGTTTCTATGTCAATGGCTTCATGGGTCTGGAGAAGAAGATTTTGGAAGGCTTTTTACCATATATGGGGGCGGCAGCCATCTTGGTCATGTGACCCAGACCCTGCGATAAAACTTTCGTTCCTTCATCCTACTGAGGCTCCAAATGAAATTTGGCTTTGATTGACCTTTCAGTTTTGGAGAAGAAGATCTTTGAAAATGGTGGACGGACAGACGACGGTCCAAGGTCATTTAATGACCTTGACCTTTCTTATCCATAAATCTTCATGTATTGATTTTGTTTACCTGAGCTACCTATTTTTGTGTCGTAGTCTTCAATGGTTTCCTAAATATTCATTATTTTCACTTTTTCCCATGCAAAAGCCCAAGTCTGCAAATTTGACATAGCCATAAAATAGGTCAAGGCCATCCCAGGGTCACCATTTTTACAAACTATGATGGGCTCAAGTACCAGATGCTACAAGCCAACTTTCAAGGTCATTGGCTTCATGGTTCTGGAGAAGAAGATTTTTGAAGGCTTTTTACCATATATGGACATGGCTGCCATCTTGGTCATGTGACCCAGACCCCGCGAACAAACTTTCGTTCCCCCATCCTACTGAAGCTCCACATGAAATTTGGCTTTGATTGGCCTCCCTGTTTTGGAGGAGAAGATCTTTGAAAATGGTGGACGGACGGACAACGGATGGACGGACGACAGACCATGGCTATACTATAAGCTCACCTATGAGCCTAAAGGCTCAGGTGAGCTAAAAATCAATTATTTTCACTTTTTCCCAAGCAAAAGCCTAAGTCCGCAAATTTGACATTGCCGTAAAATAGGTAAAGGTCAACCCAGGGTCACCATTTGAACAAATTAAGATAGGCCCGTGTACCAGATGCTTCCTGCCAAGTTTCAAGGTCATTTGCCTTACGGTTCTGGAGAAGAAGAATGTCGAAGTGTTTTTACCATATATGGGCATGGCCACCATCTTGGTCATGTGACCTGGACCATATGAGCAAATTTTCATTTGTTCATCATATAAAGGATCCATATCAAATTTCACTTGAATTGGGCCAGCGGTTTCTGAGAAAAAACTGTTTGAAATATGGAACCTGGTTAATCTTGGTCCCAGGTCACTGAATGATGACTTTTCTTACCCATGAATCATCATGTATTCATTTACTTTACCTGATCTACCAATTTGGTGACATTGTCTTCAATGGTTTCCTAAAAATCCATTATTTTCACTTTTTCCCATGCAAAAGCCTAAGTTGACAAATTTGACACTGCCATAAAATAGGTCAAGGTCAACCCAGGGTCAGCATTTGTAAAAACTATGACGAGCCCGAGTACCATATGATATATGCCAAGTTTCAAAGCCATTGGCCTTACGGTTCTGGAGAAGAAAATTTTTGAAGGCTTTTTACCATATATGGGCATGGCGGCCATCTTGGTCATGTGATCTAGACCGTCCTGGCAACTTTTCATTTGTTCAACTCACAAAAGCTCCATACTGAATTTCACTTAAATTGGCTCAGTAGTTTCTGAGAAAAATTTTTTTTTTTTGAAATATGAAATCGGAGTGACCTTGGTCTAAGGTCAATGAATGACCTTGACCTTTCTTACCCATAGATCTTCATGTATTCAGTTACTTTACCTAATCTACAAATTTTGGTGACACTGTCTTCAATGGTTTCCCTAAATATCCATTATTTTCACTTTTTCCTATGCAAAAGCCTAAGTCAGCAAATTTGACATTACTGTAAAATAGGTCAAGATCAACCCAGGGTCACCATTTGAACAAATTATGATAGGCCCGAGTACCATATGCTACATGCCAAGTTTCAAGGCCATTGGCCTTACGGTTCTTGAGAAGAAGAATTTCGAAGTTTCTATACCATATATGGGCGTGGTGGCCATCTTGGTCATGTGATCTAGACCATGTTGGCAGCTTTTCATTTGTTCAACTCCCAAAGGCTCCATATTGAATTTCACTTCAATTGGCTCAGTTGTTTCTGAGAAAAAATGTTTGAAATATGGAACCTGCGTGACCTTGGTCTAAGGTCAATTAATGACCTTGACCTTTCTTACACATAGATCTTCATGTATTCAGCTACTTAACCTTATCTACTAATTTTGGTGACACTGTCTTCAATGGTTTCCTAAAAATCCATTATTTTCACTTTTTCCCATGCAAAAGCCTAAGTCGGCAAATTTGACATTGCTGTAAAATAGGTCAAGGTCAACTCGGGGTCACCATTTGTACAAACTATGATGGGCCTGAGTACCATATGCTACATGCCAAGTTTCAAGGCCATTGGCCTTACGGTTCTGGAGAAGAAGAATTTTTAAGGCTTTTTACCATATATATAGGCGTGACGGCCATCTTGGTCATGTGATCTAGACCGTATTGGCATTTTTTCATTTGTTCAACTCACAAAGGCTCCATATTAAATTTCACTTAAATTGGCTCAGCAGTTTTGGAGAAAAAAATGTTTGAAATATGGATCCTGAATGACCTTGGTCTAAGGCCAATGAATGACCTTGACCTTTCAGACTCATAGATCTTCATGTATTCAGTTACTTTACCTGATCTACAAATTTTGGTGATACTGTCTTCAATGGTTTTCCTATAAATCCATTATTTTCACTTTGCCCCATGCAAAAGCCTACTTCGGCAAATTTGACATTGTTGTAAAATAGGTCAAGGTCAACCCGGGGTCACCATTTGTACAAACCATGATGGGCCCGAGTACCATATGCTACATGCCAAGTTTCAAGGCCACTGGCCTTATGGTTCTGGAGAAGAAGATTTTTGAAGGCTTTTTACCATATATGGGCATGGCGGCCATCTTGGTCATGTGATCCAGACCCCGCGAACAAACTTTCGTTCCCCCATCCCACTGAGGCTCAAAATGAAATTTGGCTTTGATTGGCCCTGCAGTATAGGAGAAGAAGATCTTTGAAAATGGTGGACGGACGGACGGACGACGGACGGACGGACGGACGACGGACCATGGCTATACTATAAGCTCACCTATGATCCTAAAGGCTCAGGTGAGCTAAAAACAATCAGGGAGCAACGTCTAAAAATGACCTGACGGGGACGTTAAACCTAAGTTCAAACCAAACTAAGTCATCACATAGTATACAGAGTTAAAACTTCTACCTTTTATAGTTTCTGAGAAATCTTTGACATTTTTTTCACTATTCATTTTCTATGGAGAGAAAGAAAATGGAATAAAATAATAAATAAGCAAGTTTTACAGTCAGGACATGACGTCAGGACATGACTGCTGTACTGTAACAACTATGTAACCCAAATTGGGTCCACACATAAGAAATACAAACTTTCACCCCGTCCCCACCACACCCAGCCTATGAATGTTAGAGATGAAATCTGGTCGCCTTCAGAGGAGATGCCGTGTGAAAGTGTTTAGAATAGTGCCGTTTTGTAGAAAACTGGTTTCGCAAGCATTATTGCCACTGCTATTTCGCATGATTATGTTGGCTTCATGAATGTTACTAATACGTTATAACGTCACATGACGAACTGATGCATGTTTGTAAATCGACCAAGTGTGATTTCTGGATAAATTTGTACGTCTGTATAATGCAATCCTTTATGTACATATATACGCACACGAATGGAAACATAAACAATATCTCCAATATCTGTTTATTTATTATTGTTTTTGTACAGTAAATGAAAATAATATACATTCTTTATCTCACCGTCTAGCAGTATTAATTTAATATTACAAGTTGCAAACACTGTCTTTAAAGTTAGTTCAGATTACAAAAATTCTCACCACACACACACACGCATGCACATCATTTAAAAGTCAATATGTGATTTCGTCCCAATTCCTGTCACAATACACTGAAGCCGTGTACCATTACGAAAATACGCCTATTCAAATTTACGGAATATTTTACCATCAAAAATGAAAATTTTCATTTGTCATTATTCTGCTCAAAACACAGATTGTGGGAACTCGTTAGAAGTTCTAACGAGTACCCAAGATCTATGTTTCTGAGTAGAAATAAGAAAAATATGTATACCCCTGTAAACCTCAGTTTTACTATATAAACGTGGGGTTTAAGGGTGTCAAATTCATATAGACGTGTTTTCGGGATGCAAAATGCATTTCTAATTGTAACAATTAAAGGAAACCAAAGGATGTGAACATATTATATATATTGGACAAAATACAAGTAAACATTGATAAAATCCATAATACGCGTAAATATAATTATATAATAAATATAAGCCAACCGGAATAACTGTTATCTCTTCCTATGTTTTTATCTACCGGGTTCATTCATTATGGAACGTTCACGCTAATAGTGTTAACACTCATATTCCAGGCCTCGCTGCAGCAAAGCGAAGTACCTCAATATTGGAGACAAAAATGAAATGATCCTAGCAATCCAACCAACTGCAGATCGATCGAACACCTTGCTGTCAAGCACAGATACTATCGTGGTATACACGGCAACCTTCTGCAATGGATTCAAAGCTTCCAATGAGATGCTTCCGTATCTTTAGGTGACTTGAGATACAATCGTGACGTATGTTTCTCCCCTTGATAGCTGTCACTGAGCTCACGTTAACAAATCAGTAAAAGGAATACTTCCGTAAACCCAGCTGTAAATAGAGAAACTGGAGTTGACAGGGATAAACGGTTTTTTTTTTTTTTTTTCATATTCTTGCTCCAAGGAAACGGTTGGTGGCACTCGTTAGAGGCGATTCTAACGGGCAGTCAGCAACCTATGTTTGAAATATTAAATAAGCACTATATGCCACGAATTCATTTGAAAAAGTATCCTTCTGGGGAAGGTTGCACTAAGTCACAAGGGTGTGTGATCCTAATGCACGCATGCTGATCTGTGTAACGACTGCTCAAAGACCGTATTGATACAGTATGCTAATGCGACACGAAAGATCATACATCTCTTGTATAACAACCAATGGTCAGCTATCTACCACATGTCAATAAATAGTGAAATAGGCTTTTCGCTATCCTACAGGGTGTATTTCATACTCACTAAGGTTACAAAAAGTCCGCCATTCGTTGTAACTGGGTAAGCCATGATCCCTTCCACGTTGCATGTTTATCGCGGTCAGGTCTTCACTAACGCCCGGACTAGTTTCAAACATCTTTAACCGCACACCATCGCCAAATTCGCTGATATAAATATGAAATACAAACAGAAAATATGAGCAATCTAACTTGTGAGCATCCAAAGTTCAACCGCTTACACCAAGGCTTAAGTGTATTAAATTCTCTCATGGCTCCAAATTGGCTACTTTTATTTCTACTCCGAACATAGTTTGTGGGTGCTCGTTAGAACCGTCTCATTGAGGCGGTTCTTACGAGTACCCCCAACCTATGTTTTGGAGCAGAAATAAGAAAATTAATTTATACCCCCGTCAACCCGAGATTTTTCTATATAAAATGGGGTTTAGAGGGGTCTTCATTTCACGGACTTGGTCACGTTTTTCACCTTTGAATACTTTTAGATTATAAATATAATAACGCACAGCATGCGGTTAATCGCCATGAAGGCCCAACATCTAACATTCCTTTATTTAACAGTCTGTCAAAAAGATATCCCAAGCCAATCTTTCATGCGTCATAAACTGAGGCTATAATTAAACCTCGGTGACTCTTGCTACCCCTATCTCGAATAAATGTTTAAGGTCCCAAAATGTTCCAGCTGCTGAAGCGACAAAATGTTGTTAGAAAGGAATGGATACACCTGTCAGATTTTTACACCATTGTTCAAAGGGAGACAATGTTCGAAACTTCCTGTACGCTTCTCTATAAGCTCTGCCCAACGGAAAAAGGGTCATTTCTTAAAAGAAAGAATTTGCTCCTCAGGAGACAAAATACTTCTGTAGGAGTTGCATCCACTGAAGGTCTACCAATTCCCCTTAAATAATGTCTATGTGTTTGGTGATAGTTGTTGGGTGTCAGATAATGCCTTTACCCTTCCCTATTTTGTTCTTTAAATGCTTTTGTGGTATAAAGCAAAAGGTTCTCCTATAGGTCCTCCTATCCATGACAAATTATTATGTTACATCTGCAAGTAACGGGTCCTCTGATTAGATAACGTCAATTTGCGGCAGAATATTTGGCAATATACTGTCGGAAACCCGAAGTCATCGGATAGTGTAGCTGAGTTTACCTCTTAGGTGAGAGCTAGGGACTAATTTCCCTTATCACAGGTCCTGGACACAGGTCCTGGTGTATGAGTGTCATCTGATGTGTCATCAGTAATAATTCTGATTCTGATTCTGATCTCTTTTTCATTTTACACAGCTCCGTGTGCAAAAATAGTACTCTTTTAACTTAACAGTCAAATAAAAGCCTTAGAGTAGAAATAACTGTATTGAAAGTTGTCATTTGGGAAGGAAAATCATGGGTTTTACGGTCGCAAATTACCTTTTACGGCCCAGAAATCGCGTCGCCGTAAAACGATTTTTCCGACCGTAAGTCCCCGATTTACAGCCCCTCTCCCCCCCAAGAATGACAAAGTTTGAAAAAATTATCCCCTAATTATAATTCGATAATTTTGGTAAATCTAACTGAATAAATTTTGTGATCTCTTGTCCAAACCCTTCATCATTGTGTTGTTTGAAAATGAAATATACTAGCCAAACGTGCCAATGCAACAACACAGTTATTGGAGCGTAGCTCTTGCAGCGTAGCTCCAGTGAAATGAGAAGTGATTTCGGCACTACTTTCGGCGTTACTGCGTATGACCCAATCACCAGTGAGAACATAGTACCCCGTGTTAGTAGTAAATTATTACGCCATGCGGTATCTTCTTATGAACTGCTTCAAAGACCATCTATTTCAAACGGAATAAATGAATATTTTTTATAGATGAACTGTGTAGCAGTCTAATCTTTTTATAGTTCAGTTCATATAACCCAGTTTACAGCCCATTTTGTTCCGTAAAATCCCAAACCTGGCAACTGGCAAACAGGACAAACCCAGATCAGATACCACTGAACGCGGAGTCTCCTTATGACCTACACTGCATACTTACAAAAAGGATCAGCCATTTTTGCCAAATATTTCGTGGAAGCCACAACCTGACATCCCTGATTTTAAAATGAACGCATTCCATACTGAAATAAGGTTGAGGATTCAATTCGTTTAAAATGGGTTAAAAGTACGCAGGGTGGGTCGATAATGTAATTCGTTTTATTTACCAAAATAAGACAGTTGGAATGAGTTTGGACATGTTCACGTCAAATTTTAAGGAGCAAGGCTTATATGTGAGCAGTAAATTTTGCAGTTTAGACACAGATGAGACGCCACTTGTTGCAGCGTCTGATCATGGTCTGCAATGTTTGTCCCCTAAAAAGGCTGCTAAACATATACTCAGAGTATGGGTTAATTGGGGGAGGGGGGGGGGGGGCAATGTTACTTTATTTAAAGTGACATGTCTGTGTCCATGCATGTGACCATAAATTAAGCAAATTATCAGCTCAGACGCAAGTTCGATACCTGCCAGGTTCGGCAACATTCTTTCCAGGAGATTGATCGTGAAATCTGTTCCAAGGTGATTCTATTCCTTTCGCCGATTCAAGAAGGGCAGTTGTTCGTTTGCGGTAAAAGACTGTGCACTGTGCTATATTGACAATATCTAACCAAAGAAACTGCCTAAATGCCAGATCATTTCATAAATGGGCTCGTCGAGGCAATTTATTTGTATATAATAATAACGAAGTATAATGTCTAAACCTCTTCAAATATTCCTATGGATTGATATTGACCATAACTAACCCAAGAAACTGTCGTATGCAAGAACACTTCATAAATGGCCTCGCCGATGCAATATATATTTAGAAAAATGTTAACAGAGTATCATGTTCAAACCTCTCTGAATATTCCGATCATTTTTGGTATTCGGATTGATATTGACAATACCTAACCCATGAGGCTGTTTATTGCAAGATTACTTTATGAATGGCCTCGCCGAGGCAAAATAAAAAAAAATGAATACGGAGTATAACATCTAAACCCGGCGTTGATCATTTTCGGCATACAGATTGATATTGACAATACATAACCCGCAAAATTGCCTTATGCCAAATTACTTTACAAACGGCATCGCCTAGGCAAAATGTTTGAAAAATTATTTCGAAGTGTAACTTCTAATCTACTTGGAATATTTTGACAACTGTTAGCATGCAGATAGATAATGTACAGATCTAACCAACGAGATTCCTGAACGCCCAATTTCTTTATTGTAGCCTCGGCAAGGTAAAAAATTCACCCACTGACACAGACGTATGACTTTCAAACCGACGGGTATATTTTTATAATGTTTTGCATGCAGATGTAAATTGACAAGATCAAGCTAATGATATTGTCTAATGCCAGATAGCTTTATAAACAGCCTCATCGAGGCAATTTTTAAAGACTGATTACGGATGTATAGCTTACAAACTGCTGGGAAAATTATGATAATTTTTCACGTGAAGATAGACATCATCAAGACGTATCCAAGGAGAATGTCTAATGCAAGATAAATAACCTCCCCAAGGTATTTTTTTTTCAAAAACTGATTACATAAAATAACTTTAAAGCCGCCAAACAATTACTTAAGCCGCAGTTATTGCATGAACTGTAGCTCAGCAGTAATCTTCAAGTAATCTGTAGAACTGCATGGTTGCTGGCTGTATTGCTCAAAAACATTGATTTTGGGTACTTGATAAAATTGCCTCGTCAAGGCGGTACAAACAAGTCTCCGCAATCAATTTTTTGAGCGGCGATAAGAAAATATCACAATTTTGTATCTTAAAATTTCCAATTTTTTGGCCAAAAATTGACAATGTATTTGTACAGGCGTGTTTTCATGATGGTTGTTGCGGGGTCTACAGCTTAGCGTGAGTTAATTTCAATATAGGTATTGTTTCTTTAACACGACTTCTGGCCCAGAATAGCTTCAAACAGCTATGTTCATTTGATCAATATGAGCCTGAATTAAAATACCAACCAGACGCTAAATTAGCCTAACACTGTCAAATTATCAAAGCTACGCTCCATCAGCACTCTCAGTGCTTTGATTTTTAATTATTATTGTTGTTGCAATTATTGCAAAATCTTTGTTCATGGCCTAAATGTATTATTTAAAATATCGTTTGCCTCTTAAGCTGGTCACAAACGTAAGAAACGAGCCATTTATAGACTTGGTGTGTCTGATTGATAGTGAGATGAATTTCTAATATGCGGGATGTCACTTAATTTCGTCCACCATTACGAAATCTTGGCTTCACAATTACATAGTAAACTTTATGTCCTCATGGCCGTCCTTTGTTTAGCTTTCCATTATGGTCTGGTCGCTTAATAATTGTGTTTCTTTCCCTTTGGTGTCGTGATGGGTGGAGTTAGTTAATTGTATCGATTCCTGATCTTTGTTTTACTTCAACTTTATCTCCTAAAAATGAAAATATTTAGATGAAAAAAAGATACTTTTCTTATTTTTGCTCTAAAAATAGATTGTGGGTACTTGTAAGAACCGCCTCATCAAGGTGGTTCTAATGAATAACCACAATCTATATTTTAGAGCAGAAATAAGAGAAATAAGCGGAATCCGTTTCCGCTGACCATTCCAAGGCGGTTCTTCTGTGGCGGTTTATTTTTGTTATGGTTTATATTTGGGTGTTTGTGTCGCTTATATTGTTTAATTTTGGATAGCCTATTTGCCATTTTGTGGGAATGAAGCTGTCCTTTTGGCTTTCCGCTGTTGATGTATCCATTAGGGTCTGTTGTTTCGTTTTTGTGTTTCTTTCCCTTTCGTGTCTCTGATTGGAGCTGTGGGTTAATTGTATCGATTCCTAATCAATGCCTCCACTTCTATTTAACCCCCTGTGAACCCCTGTTTTACTTTATAAAAGTGGGGATAAGGGTGTCAGATTTATATAGGCGTGATTTCGTGATGTGAAAGCAATCCCGGTGTATAAGACATTCTAGAAAGTTCTAATGAAACCAAACCCACGTTTGATGTGTCAAGACATCATTCTGAATGGGTTTGAATTTGATAAAGCCTTTGTTTAGTCGTAAAAAAGAGGAAAATCGTAAGGGGGTTTTGGGCAATAAGGGAAAATTGCTTGATAACAACGAGGTGTAAAGCATTAGGAGCCATTATAAAATGTATGGCTACAATCGCCGATATCAACACATTGTTGTTCATAAAAGTTGCATGAAAGCTATTCCTTGGTTTTCAGAAGCACAGCGATGTTCCTTTCGCATTAAAGTGTCTGGACTTCCCTATCAGAGACGCAAAATTTAGATGTTACAGACTATTTGAGGGTCAATGATGAGGCCCAATTGGCCGAAACTAGCTAGTCTGGCCCAGAAAAAAATGTACACTTCATATTTTCTAGTTCTGTGGTGTATTCCTTGCTACCAAAGGATAACCCTTTTATAGAACATATTTAACGTCACAACAGCTGGTGTCTGGGAATGTGTAGCGGCCGTAAAAAGTCTCCCTGCCATACATCATAGTGTAGTTTATATTTTCTTGTCCTTTGGGATCATTGATTCCATTCTGGAATTTCGAATATATTTGAGGGTCACTGATGAGGCCTAATTGACCGAAACTAGTTAGTCTGGCCCAGAAAAGAATGTACACTTCATATTTTCTAATTCTGAAGTGTATTCCTTGCTTCGAAAGGATAACCCTTTTATTAAACAAATTTAGTGTATAGTCTCAGAGTATGGAAGCAAACGTTTTGCAAGTGGCAATGCTCACTTGATTGGCCTGGAGTCCGAGTAAGGTGAACTGAAAATTTGGCTTTCAGAAACTGCCAGATAGCATGTGGTTCTAGGAAACGTTCTATTGTCCAATCAGAATGCAGCTAAATAAACTATTCACAAAACCTGGAACAAATGTGCATGACCAATTTGCCGGAGGCAGTTGATCATCATTTATCACCATTTCCCTACCATATTGTCCTCCTAGAATTTAAACACTTTTCTTGTTGCTTTAGGAAGTTGGGTTAGTATATGTTTAAAGTATACTAGAAACTCCATTCTAATTCCTTTGCATATGGTATGATAAAAATTGCAACAGTATCCGGCGATATACTGTCGGAAACCCGACCTCATCATGTAACGTCGCTTTTCAATGCGTAGCTAGTGGTTTTACGCAGCTCACAACGCGTGTCGCTTTGAGTAAAATAGTACAACTTAAACAAAACAACTAAATAAGAGCATTACAATGTGAATAACTGACTTGAAAATTGTCATTTGTAGATGTTAATCATCGGTTTTAAGATCGCAAATTCCGTTTTAAGTAACAAAATTTCCGACGTTAAAAACCTCAAAGCGCCGAATTACGTCTCCAAATGATAATTTTGAATAGTTTTTTTTTTCAATTCCAAGACAGCATGGTTTTGATGTTTTTTTTCCAGAATCAAATTTAACAAAGCTGCTCATTTGACACACAAGAGAACAAATAACAATATATTGATATATTATAGTAACACGAGTATAAGCTTTTACAAAAAGCTTGAGTCTACGCTTAGCACACATTAATTTGTCTAGTCATAGGATTGGAAAGTCAAATGACAAAGCTGTTCATATGTATCCTGTATAAGTGTGCCAGTACATACGGAAACTTGTATAATAGCCAAAGATTTTAAAGGTTGACCCCAGTTTCATATTTGAACAAAACTACCAATCTTTTCCTATGACAGCCATTTGTGATTAAGGAATCGAATATTCAGTAGAACAGATGCCTTCTTTTAGTAAAAACAAGTGAATACACTGTATCATCGGAGGGAAGTCAACATCATGTGAACCCAGAAAATAGCTTATTTTGAATGTGAAGGAGGTGTGATATACTTACGCTTGTGTTCCGGTCAATCCCGGTTTTAATCAACTCATGACCACTCAATAGAAAATAGTATTCTGATAGTAATGGTCTTTTCTTTAATGCTCCTGGGGCAAAAGTAAACCTTAGGTAGTCTACTCCGACAGGCCTATACAATAACACGGATGACATGTTATTAGAAAATAACAGCCAGCTAGTAATGACATTTTCGTAAATGCACCCGGAGCAAATGTCAACCTTAAGATAATCTACGCCCGTGGACAATGGTAAAATAAACAGTATACTGTTAGAAGCCGAAAAGCTGTGGAGCAGTTTACTAGCGTTCTATCATTGAGGGGTTGCTGATGAAACGACACACAGTTATCTTCGTTGATAAAGACATTTAGAATAATTTCTAGCATTCTGTATTAATAAGTTTCACATATGTTGGAAACTTCTGAGTAAAACTTAATAATCGGCCCCCGCCAATAGGGGCTTGAAGAAATATATGGGCTGCATGATGCTTCCACGCAGAGCTGAATCCGGTCAACACACTAGTACTGGTAAACCGCTTAGAGGATCTAAGCCTGTCCAGGAACCGCGGTGCGAGACGGACCGTCGATGCTAATAAACCCTTTGGGTTTCATTGGGTGACAGGGCTTGAGATGCCCTTTACAGTGTTGACGGGGACGTTAGACCTCAAATCAAACAAAACAAAACAAAACTTAATAATCGATAATATGATAATTTTCTTTGTGACCTGTACCACAGCCAGCACGCAACAGTGAGCCAACGTCGGGTCGACAGTGAAACGACGTTAACAAGTCGTACCGCTATGGGCCCGACGTCGGCCCGAAATCCCCCGCTGGCCGGGACGACAGTTTTACAGTCACATTTTAATTCATTACATGTTTCCTGTCTGAGAGATAGAGGGGCCAGAATAGACACAGTTATGTAGTGTCTCCACTGAACACTGCGGATCAAGTCAAACAAACATAAAATGCTTCGGCCCCTGCAGCCCCTCAATTATCGACGACAGCAAAGAATGCCTATTACGAAATCACACTTTTATTCGAGTATTTAAGAACTCCAAACACAGACCGAGGACACCCGTTGGAACCGCCCTGGCGAGGCGACCCCCACGATCACCCACAATCACTGAGCAGAAATACGAAAATGATGTATACCTCTGAGACCCAAGTTCTACTATATAAAAGTGGAGTTCAAGGGGAACAAAATAATACAGATGCGTTAAATGCCGACGTATTCTCTTATACCGCTAAAATTAAGGGGAATCTATACCGAATTTAGTGACACAGAGGCCTTTCCGATATTTAATCTTCATGAGTGTGTCCCAACCCCAAAGTTCTGAAACCAAAACGGATGATGGATAAGACCCGGCAAACACAGCACATCCCCCTCCGAGCACACACCGACCGACGTAGCCCATGAGACAGGTCAACTGGAGGCATCAGGCAAGAGACACCTACCCTAGGATTCATAGGCGTCCCCCACCGAGCCAACATCAGCAAACATAGTCCAAACTCCACGGAAGTCCCGGACATCAGGAAGGAGATGTCAAAAATAGCGAGATTCGCAAAATTTAAAATATAAGAAAAAATGGCAACCAAGTCCGCTAAGATACATGTCTCACCTGACAAGTCAGTCTTAGTTTTAGAAAATAAATTTATATTGCAACAGTTAAAGATATAATATAGTTATTTAAATCAGTACTTTAGTACTGACGTCAACACTACAGTACCAACCTCGGCATTAAGGAACTGATACTGAGCTATGATACACTCGGGGACGAACGAATCATCCACCAGCAGAGGTACCGACCCAGTGGTTGCTATTAAGGTAACACTATACCAACTTTAGTGACACAGAGGCCTTTCTGATATTTAATCTTCACTAGTGTGTCTCGACCTTTAAGTGCTGAAAACAAAACGGATGATGGATAAGACCCGGCAAACACAGCACACCCCCTCCGAGCACACACCGACCGACGTAGCCAATGAGACAGGTCAACTGGAGGCATCAGGCAAGAGACTCCTACCCTAAGATTTATACGCCTCCCCCACCAAGCCAACATCAGCAAACATAGTCCATACTCCACGGAAGTCCCGGACATCAGGAAGGAGATGTCCAAAGTAGCGAGACTTGCAAAATTTAAAATTTAAGTTAAAGTGGCAATAATTCGTAACAAGACAACTGGCGTATGATTTCTCTGCAAGCTACCTTTATACCAACCATAGCATCGAGACTACTAGAATCGATAAACAGTAAAACGTCAGTAGCTTGAACACCTTTGGGGTCACGAAGGCCCGCCCGATATACGGCAGCCCGAGACACCGAGTGTCGAGCTTACAGCCAGGCCGGGAGGCGTTATATGTTTACTCATTGGGATCACCTCATCGAGCCGATTCTAATGAGTTCACACAACAAAATACCCACAAGACCATATATCTGCATTTATGGATTTTTTTCTTAAGGACTCAAGAACGAGTTTGAAAGAGCCGCTGTAAACAAAACATCGGTGTTCGAGCAAACAAACAAACAAACTGTAGTCCGGCTCTAGTATGTATGCATATTCCAAGAACCTCTGCGGTAGAGCAGTACAAAAAACTATACCGTAAACAGTGTGCATGTGTCAATTTACTATTACTGACAATGATGGATCCTATAACGAATTTTAAGTAACAAAAATAACAACAAAAATGGACAAATTGTGATGCATTAGGTACTGAAAAACAAAAGTCCGACCGCATGCTGGATTTCTGTCCGCTGTAGATATTAATATGGGTGAGACCAAGCCAAATAGCCCTTGAAATTACCATCCAGGGTGAAATGATCTCCCCTACCCCCCTTTTCCGTTACGAAAGCTCGACCGTTTTAAGGATTAGAATGGGTTAGGAACAATAACTCATTCATTTATAATATTTTCAGATAATTTGTTTGGAATTTTTTATGTTTCCATTCCGAAGAAAGTCTGTCGGTAAACGAAATTTAAGTCCAACATTGTATTTTGAAACGAAATCGGAATGACGTCTATAAAATTTTGAAAAGGCTTTGCGTAGTTTATGATACCGATGACACTGATTAAGATATTACGAGTGTTGAAGTCAGTTACATGACAAGACACTCTGGCAAATCGAATTAACTGCGAAATATAAACACCATAGGATGCTTCACGCGGAACATCAACATCCAAGAAAGGAAACGTTACAAACTAAAAATCAAAATCATTGGGTTTATCATTAAGAATAATGATAATGATTACAGCCACCCAGGAAAACGTGTAGCTAGGTAAACTGACCGCCTCGACTTATTTAAATAGTATTGTCGAAGTCGATACTACTCAATCCACATAATTTAGAAAATACTTGAACCTACTCTCATTTTAAAAGATACTAAAATAGGCTAAATGGTCCCAAAGGACGTTTTGTTTGCTTGATGTGAGGTTTAACGACCCCGTCCATACTGTATAGGTCATTTTAGAGGCGTTGCTTCCAATGTTGTGGGACTTTTACCCGACATTAAGATAAAATGACATCTCAAGCCCTGCCACCCAATAAAACCAATAGGGTTTATTCACATTGACTCGCACCACATTTCCTGGAAGGCATATATTATTTTATAACTGGCCTTTTGGCGTCCCAGTATTGATGTTTCCATTTGGGGTCCAGTTATTTCATGTTTGTGTTTCGTTCCCTTTGGTGTTAAAGATGGGAGCAGTGGGTTAATTGTATCGATTCCTGATCGTTGCCTTCACACCTATTTTGAAACCACCAGTACATATCATGGAACCCTAGTTTCTGCTTCAAGCCCCGATGGGCTGAAGTAAAAATGAGTTGGACAGGGTCACTGTTTCGAGATGGAATAGGAAACCTCTCTGGTGCTTATGCACATCTAAATTATTTTAGTAGGTATATGGCAAGGCGGTGCGAGTGAAATATTTTAGGTGAAATACGGTAAGCAAAATGTGCTGCTCCATGCACAAGTCATGCACATATCAATCGATGTATGCAAGAGTGGTTTGTGGAGATTTTTTTACCATACAGTTGGCCGCTATAAGGCTGATTTCTATAAAATTTGTCTAAAATCGCCAACCGCCAAATTGTGCCATATATAATTTTCATTCCAGTCACGATGTTGTGTGTTTTCTTTTTGACGGGAGTTATACCATTGATTTATAGGGACGTTCTATCATTTTGTCCCTAGGGGAAATACTATTTGAACGCAAATCCATTATCTACTCGATTTTTGCTATCTGGCTGTGATTGTGGTCGGTATCTTCACCTTGCCACGATTTTAGCGAGCTAACACGAGTATGCATGATTTTTCTGTAGTATTCATAGGTATAAATACCCTGAAAAACGAACACTCTTCAGCAGCAGGTCAAGTGCGAATAAATGCACACAACGTAGTGGCGGGACAGAAAATTAATATAGAACGGTATGTTAAATCTATGTTTAGTATTATTTTTTGTATGAACATGCTTGTAGGTTTTGGAGGGGTTTACTTCTAGTATACCCCAACTTTCTGAAGCCTATTCTGAATTCACTTTTGAAGCTTCTGTGTAGTAGTGATTAGGCTACTAGCTTTACCAGCTAGAGGTCGCAAGATCGATCCCAGGCTTCTCCAGAAGTAGAATGAGTCTTTTAAGCGAGGTCCTGTCTCATTCTGACCCTAGATGTTGGTGAGACACCCGCTCATTCTAGATTCATTTAGGCTTTTAGACGCCTTTTGTAGAATACAATTAATAAACGCCGGGTCACTTGTTTGATCCATAACTTTTGACTAGCAGTGGCTAGAAAACCGTGGCCCCGCCTCTATATGATATTAGGTGTAGAGGGGACGTAAAAGTAAGACGGGTTTAACCATATCTTCATCATCAGGGCAGACTCTTACAAGAGCCTGTCGGGTTATCCGTGATGATGAACCGTGATGAATTTGATTTTACAAGCATCTCCATGTCAAGTAGAAATAATTTTGTTCAAGAAGAATTACGAGTTCATTTTGTAATGATGACGTTTTTGTTTGAGAACTCGGTTTGTGCATGTAGGTACATAAAAAGAATGTGATAATGATAAGTGAGAGCGTTTGGTCGCCACACGTTATAACGACCACAGCGGCGTGGATGACGTCAGCTGCATCACGAGGACGGTTGTGACGTGGTGTCTACCAAATACAGAAAGAAGTTACGACAAACAGTGTTGGTCCTTATGAGACACTAACAAATATTGTGGAGAATAGATGAAAATCTTCCTGTGTTTAGTTTCTAGCTGTTGTTAATGTAATGAATTTGTGAATAGCTATATTTGTGAGCCGTGTCGCGGAGAAGGGTATGAAATAGTTTGGTATGTTTCCTGTAATTGGCGGGTGACCAGGTAGCGCAAAGGCGTGGTCTGTTCAATTGCCTCATACCTGTGATAATGTCGTGAGCACGAATTTGATGGGTATTATGCTCAGTAGTAGTGAGCATTAATTAATTTCTGTAGTGCTCAGTAAGGAAACATAAACTTTGAGTATTCTTGTGTCAAGCGCTGGGTGCTGATAATTTGATGCACAGTCAAGTTGAGTTCTGCTGTGCAGTTATTTGTCGCATGCACTGATCAGCCTGTGTGTCTGGTCGGCGCATGCGCAATGACGGTATATGCATGAACATATTCTTACTTCTCCGGGAGGGGGATCATGATATAGCATGAATGTTTTGTGAACTGTATCTTAGTCGAATTATCGTAATTTGCAGACACAACAATGGTGACCTGCTGCTCCCTGTCAGATAGGAGCAGGTACTGGTACGACGCTATCGGTTCTGTGTCCAGCAAGGGCGGACAGACCCAATAACAGACCGTCGAGACCATAATAAACAGGTCGTGAAAAACGACCTGGAATCAATTCAACGAAGAAGTTACCGGGACTTCAAGTTGGCATGAATACGAATCGATAAATAATATAAATCAATTTGTGGTCGACAATAAGGTCGACAAACTAGTTTACACCAGTGCGCGAGAAGTGGTTCGCCCTAAGTCAACGTATAATCTGACCAGTCGCGTTTTTGTGTGTTCTCTTTCTTATTTTATTGTTGTATTTTTATTTGCTTCTGTAGACATTCACGCCACCCCGTTCCGAGCACAGAACATAGTTTTGCCTTCGGAGAGGACGTCGTGAGTGGGCCATAGAAGCAAATAAATGTGATGTTTTGTGCTAGTATTGTTGTATATAGATACTGTAAATAATTCATGTCATTCATTGATATCTTTCTTGTGCCTTACCCAACAGCTGCCCGTGCACCTGTCAGGGATCACGCTCGGTTGTCTTGTCAGCATGGGGGTTTGCGGGACGCCGTAAACCCACATGTAACAGTCACCAGAGAAAAGGACACTTATGCTACATAAAATAGTGGCCAAAAAAGTTGCACCTGTTCCAGTAAAGAAGTTAAGGAAATTTACATGTATTTAACGTTCATTGAATTTTAAATAACATTGGGTCACGAGCGAAGTGAGTGAAGGGTTTCACTTAAACTTTGCTCGTCATATTTTAATAAAGATTAAAGAAATTACGTTTATTACCTGTATGTGCAATATTCATCTATAATTTGTCGAAAAGTTGTGGTTTCAGCGCTGAAATTGCACCAAGAAGCAACTGCACACACTTTTCCGATTGACAGCGGAACAGCGTCGTTGGGGCCATAACATCACCTTTGTTCGATCATACTTTGGAGAAAACATTGCTTATTTTGACGTCACTGATATCGTGTGAGTCAATGTATTCATCGAAATATGAACAGCATTATGTCCCATAGTTAACTATAGAGATTTTCTGTGAATGCACTGAAAATGTAAATTTATTGTCATAGACGTATGCCTTTTTGCATTGATCGGAGATGAGAGTGCAATAAAGTCTTCCTCATGCTTGTCTGTCTATGAAAAAGGCGAAAAATATTGTACTGCTTTACTACGCTTCTTACTTGTCATTTAACGGAACAGGATCCCCAGCCAGCCAGCGGATCATTCCTTCTACAGCAGCTCCATTATTACTTTGTAACATGTGTGGGTTCTTATAGGTCGTCTCTACTGGGCGTTTCGATGTGAAGTTCGAGTAAAATCTACCCATTGTAGCTTGGTAATCAGCTATCTGTGAATGGCCATGTCTAAATATAACAAACAAATCATGTTAATATCGTAATTATCCTAATTATTGGTACGTATAGGCCTAAGCTTACAGTGCAGACCTAGAGTAGACTGCTCAATCAGGGTCTACACTGTTCTGATCAGGGTCGATACTGTTTGACCGGCCGTCTGTACCTTTTTGGACTCCTTGCTGGATCATAAAACAATTAAGGAGAATTACTGCGAGTTTTCAAGGCATCCGATTTCCTTTTAGAATTTTACGGAATTGTTTATTTTATTTGAGGTTTAACGTCCCCGTCAACAATATATAGGTCTTCTTGGATACATTGCTTACAATTTGGTAGGACTTTTACCCGACACTAAGATAAAATGACATCTCAAGCCCTGGCGCCCAAAGAAACCAATAGGGTTTATACGCATGGACGGTCCGATTCGCACTACTTTTCCTGGACAGGCTTGGAACATCTAAGCGGTTTGCCAACAGTTTTCGGTTTCAGCTCTGCGGGGGAGCATCATGCAGCCAAATCTATTTCTTCAAGCCCCGATTGGCGGGGCTGAGAATTTTACGGAAGGAAATTATGGTGAAAATTAGTCCGTTATAGGACAGTTTACCTGAATCGATACAAATGTGAGTCAGTGCAAGGCAAAACCTAAAATACACAATAAATAATCGTATACGCACGTTCACAAGGTTTCAAACTTTCTCTGTATAGATAAAATGGCATTTGTAGATAACGCTTGATTTACTGCGTGTTAATAGGAATTATGTCTAGATAGCCATTGTGTCATTGTGTTGCAAACTAACTGTCCTTTTAGCATTCCTCTTATGATGGTTTCGTTTTATGTTGTTGTTTTATGGATAGGAAGTGTAAGGTAATTGTATCGATTTTTGATAACTGGATTCATTTCCATCTTTATCGATTCACTTGTCACCTGAGTTGATATTGCTTCCTGGACAAAACTAACTGACAAAATGCACTAAAATTTAATTCAACAACTGCATAGTATTAAAAATGAAATTCGTTCGTTGCAAGTAACACAAAATTATATTTGTTTAAATTAAACTTCAGTCTTTTCCCTGCAAGGTATTGTCTTCAATATGAATAATTTTGTTGCTTCTCTGGTGTTTCAGATTGCCAATGGTGTATTGTATAAGACAAATTGATACGAAGTGCAGTTTGCATTTTCATACTAAAACTGCGTAACATGTTATGTTTACCAAATTCTGTTGTAAGTATTTTTATGTCGAATTTGATGTAATTTTCATAAAAAAGAGACATGGATAAATTGCTTCCCTGTTTGGCCTAATCTGCGTTTCTAACATATTTGACGCGCTATACTAAAAAAGAAATGGCAAAGGAAATTACTTTGTTTCATAAGTGTCACTAATTACTTGTGCAAACAGGGGACAGCAATATTTTAAACCGAAGCAGATTTCTGTATAGACGGATACAATGTGACTTTATTAATATTTCATTGCGCATGTGCAAATACCGTCCCTCCACACACACACAACCCAGCCTGCTCCCTAGTAGAGAACCTGTATCTGGGTGGCCAAATATACTTATTTCCGAGTAGTGTCGATCATATTTTCAAATATTTGTCGTATAAGTTAACACATTTCTTCTCCGCAAAATTAAATAATCAGTAATACTTTGCGTTTCTGAAGTATTAAATGATGTAGAAAGAGTTTCTTCTGACATTTATTCGTCAATGTTGGTGCCTAAAAGCGTTTTAAACTACTTGTCTATACGATGAAATGTAGCTGATACACCTCATTTGATGAACGGAAAGAAGCAGTCTCTATAAGGCCATTATCATGGCTAAAACTGGTTTTCTTTAAACTTTGTATACTTAAACTGATATGTATTGACTGTCTCATGGTGCATTACCAGACTGTTTGGTTCGCTGGTTTTCGCTGTATACACGATTTAAGTGGATGGGGCTATTCCACCCCATTAAAAGTAAAGATACAAAATGGCTATTTTTCTATTCCAAGTTCATACTTGGTGGTTGCAATAGAAAAAGTATAGTTCTGGACTAAAAAGATCATGATTATACTGTTATGAAGTTCTTATCAGAATAGAGTTTATATTCGCTTGTGAGGTGTACCCCAATTTCAGTATTTTTTGTTCTCTGACTTTACGAAAAACCACAACACGATCAAGGTGTTCTAGATTTTTTAAACATCCTATGCTATTATTATCTTGATATAATGGTCATTGCAGGCATACGTCAGAATTTATTTTTGGGTCGTTAATTTGAGAGTAATCTCCCCACAAAATCTGAATTTGTCCATTTTTTTATCAGCATGCACTCGTTATTCCATAGTACTCCAAACTCCATTTGGCAGTTAATAACACATTTTGATGCAAATATTTGTTGATTTTGTAGACATTGGAGCCACTTTTGCTTGCGACGATGTCATTATGTCTCCCCCATTTTCGGGGAAACTTATTGTTTTTTCTCCGGGCGTCTGTCTGTCCGTCTGTCTGTCACAAAATCGTGTCCGCTCTATAACGTAAAAGCCGTTCATGCTATATTCATGAAACTTCATATAAATATTGTTATGCTTCGGCTTCTATGTACGAATCTACGTACGATCGGATCGCATGATTATCTGTTAACCTGTAGGGACGTTTTAACTCTGTACTTTCACCATTTCATCTGTCATGCAAGTCCATGTATTCCATTGTTTTAATGAACTTGTTGTTAACCTTTTTGCACAATGATATCGTTTGTAACCACTGTTTAGCACGTAATTTATAACAAAAATGTCCCGGTTTCACTTTCATTCTTGTATACATGACAAGTGTACCGGCCCCGATAGCTCAGTTGGTAGAGTGTCCGCTCCGGGGAACGGGAGGTCTCGGGTTCGATACCGGGCCGCGACATACCAAAGTCGTTAAAAATGGTACTAGCTGCTCCTCGCTTGGCACTCAGATTTACGGGGTAGAGCTAGGACTGGTCGATCCAGTGTCAGGATAATGTGACTGGGTGTGGTATCATGTAATGTGTCTGGGACATGATACTTCAGTCAGGCATCACTATAAACGTGAGCATTGAGCTCCCTGTCGCAACCAGACACCGTCGTGATATGACTGAAAAATTGTTGAAAGCGACGTTAAACCCGAATTCACACACACACACACACACACACACACACACACACACACACACACACACACACACATGACAAGCGTGTATTGATTGTGTGTGTAAGTACAATATTGTGTGCGAAAGCGAGGCTGTCAGACCCTGTGTCAAATCTCCGGTCGTCAAGGAAGCCTTTTCAACTTGCACATCAAATTAAACATTGAAGGACCCTCATTATAAACTTTCCATAGTAAGAGTTTTTTAGACAAATCATTTCTCTTTCATCTCGTAACGTTCGCGTCGCCTTGTTAATTCATGATTTCCAAGATATTTGCAATTTTTCGCGACGACCCTGTAAATTTCTCGCGTGTAATGGCACCGGGTTGTTGTTTTCTACATTCCTACAGCATCGTACGATATGAAAAACTAGGTTTCGAATCTTAATATCCTCATACTTACTTGTTTCCGAGCTCGTTTGTCGGAACTTAAACGAGCTTGGAGTTGGGTAATGTTATGCTTCGGCTTCTATGTACGAATCTACGTACGATCGGATCGCATGATTATCTGTTTACCTGTCGGGACGTTTTAACTCTGTAGTTTCACCATTTCATCTGTCATGCAAGTCCATGTATTCCATTGTTTTAATGAACTTGTTGTTAACCTTTTTGCACAATGATATCGTTTGTAACCACTGTTTAGCACGTAATTTATAACAAAAATGTCCCGGTTTCACTTTCATTTTTGTTTACATGACAAGCGTGTATTAATTTTGTGTGTAAGTACAATATTGTGTGCGAAAGCGAGGCTGTCAGACGATGTGTCAAATCTCCAATCGTCAAGGAAGCTTTTTCAACTTGCACATCAAATTAAACATTGAAGGACCCTCATTATAAACTTTCCATAGTAAGAGTTTTTTAGACAAATCATATCTTTTTCATCTCGTAATGTTTGCGTCGCCTTGTTAATTCATGATTTCCAAGATATTTGCAATTTTTCGCATCGACCCTGTGAATTTCTCGCGTGTAATGGCACCAGGTTGTTGTTTTCTACATTCCTACAGCATCTTACGTCGCGTGGCGGTGTAGGATCACGTGATCCTACAGTCCCTACGCTTAATTTTACTGTAGGATGGCCTGCATGCACCGTAGATCCATGTAGATCGTAGGATGTAGACTGTAGAGACGTATAGGAGATATAAGGAACGGCCGTAGGGACGCTCGAGGACTTCGCCATTTGTTTACACTTGATCTAGATGATCGCGTTTTAGGTCTCAGCTTCATTTTCAAATTTTTCGCTTTATTTCACGAATTTTACTTCTTTAAACGTGTCGAGATGATAGGGAATAAATTGATAACTAACGAAGCACATTTTGTCACACATTCATTGCATGTTTGGTCATTTTAACATTGTTTGCTAAAGAGAAATTTTCTTAAGACTTTACTCTGTTTCATTCCATTTCATGCACATAATTCAAACCATAACCCGAGATTGACACAGCTTGAGTGCAAGTGATTTTTGGCCATATTTTTAAATCATACACCAGTAAGCCATGTTCTTATTGTACTGCAAAACCATTGCTACCAGTTTTGAAGGTCTAATTAATCTAGTCATTCATATTGTTAAAGCTTCTTAAACGTTTTGTAATATTGTCAAAGTTGTTACAAAGTTGGCATAATCAAAGCGCCTTTAGAAAGTACTGATATTCAGTCAAATGAATCGCATAAATCTTCAAACATAGTTCCCGACTTTATGTTGTTTTAATCCCAATTAAGTGGTATTAATTCCGCATCTCCTCGTTAATCAAAGTCATTTTTAGTTGGAGTCCTCCTTAGTTTTTCTTTTCTTTAAAAATAAAAGCGTAACCAGTGAAGGAAGTAAAAGGGTGGCTGAACTGAACTAACAGGTCTGGCAGGAGGGTACAGCCAGCCCGTAACAATATTAATCAACATTAGACTACGTGCAAAGCGCAAGAACTATAACTCTCGCATTTATACTTTTTGAGTTATCTCCGATTGGGAGTTTGTAGGTCACAAAATCTTTTGAAATTACTTGACAGAAATGTTAACCACCATGAGACGATGTGTCTCGCGTATGACCCAGGTCAGTACCTCAAAGGTTATGGTCATACTTTGCGGTCAAAGGTAAAAAGGGGCCTTTTTTCGTGTTCGGTCAAAAACTTTATTATTCCTGGATGGATTGTGAAATAACTTAACAGAAATGTTAACCATCATAAGGCAATATGTTGCGTGTATTATCTAGGTCGGTTCCTCCAAGGTCAAGGTCATACTTAAACGTCAAATGTTAAAAAGGGTCTTTTTCTTGTTTGGGCTATAACTTTCTTATTCCTGGATGGATTTTAATATTGCTTGACAGGTGTTAACCATCTTAAGGCGATGTGTTGCGCACAAGATACCTCCAAGGTCAATGTCATACTTAGAGGTCAAAGGTAAAAAAAGTTTGTTTTTTTTTCTTCGTGTCCGGTCAACAACTTTTTTTTATTTCTGGATGGACTTTTTAAAGTAACCTTGCAGAAATGTTCAGCTTCATTAGACGATGTGTCTTGTGCAAGACCAAGGTCTCTACCTCCAATGTACAGTCCATACTTAGATATCAAAGGTAAAAAGGGGCCTTTTTGTGTACGGTGAACAACTTTATTCTTCTTTGCTGGATTTTGAAACTACTTGGCAGAAATGTTAACCATTATGAGATGATGTGTGGCGTGTAAGACACGGGTCGCTATCTCCAAGGTCATACTTAAAGGTCAAAGGTAAAAAAGGTCTTTTTTGTATGCGGTCAATAACTTTCTTATTTCTCGATGGTCTTTTTTACGTTACTTTGCAGAAATGTTCACCTTTCTTAGATAATGTGTTGCATGCAAGACAAAGGTCAGTTCCTCCAATGTCAAGGTCTTACTTTGAGGTCAAAAAGGGGGAGACGTTTGTGCTTTTGTAAAAAAAAAACAAATTCTAGTATTTTATGTAATTTTGAAAAAAGGATGCCTCGCATCTGGAAAATTAACAAATTGCCAGTGACTTACAAGCAGGATTTGCTAAGTTTTTTCAACCTCATTAAACTCATGCTAAATGCTTAAAGTAAAGTCCTTATGGCCAATTCGTGTTTTACACTCATTATTATTCATCTTCTTCAGAATCGCTAGACATACTCCTCGTGCCAACACCAGCATCTTTTACATAATCAATGTGCACTTTGCTCGGTTTGGCGTCACTGTTTTCTGTTTTGTTGCGGTAATATTCACAATACCATCAAGTGATTGGGTTCAGTCCTTGAGTTTACTCAACCCACAAGTTAGTTGTTTTATTTGATGTATAACAAGTATCTGTGCTTTGAGAACACCGCCATTTCTTTGTGTCTTATATGATCCATTTTCGTCAAAGTGTTCATCCGTGTAGGAGTTGGCCTTTTTAAGTTGGTATATTCCCATTAGTTCCCTGACTTCATCCCCAGTCAACTCTTGGAAAGTGTCACACAAAGATAATGGAGGTCAGATACGTTCTCGTCACACATCAAATAAAGCATATAACTTGTGGGTTGAATACACTCACGAGTTAACCCGATCACTGGATGGTATTGTTGCTGCAGAAGTGGTGCTCGCATAGTTGGGTGCTGTGCACAAGTGGCTTCAGTGCTTTGGTATTTAGGATATTACCGCAACGAAACAGAAAACAGTGAAGCCAAACCGAGCAAGGTGCACATAAATTTAGTAAAATATGCTGCTGTTGACACATGCAGAATGTCTAGCAATTCTGAAAAAGATGAAAATAAAAAGTTAAAAGGTTGCCTTTGGAAACAAAGAACACAAAAAGGAATGAAAATCAGAGACAGGGTTTTATTGAGTCTCTTCATAGACATCAATGTAGTTTGCAAAGCTGCATACACCTCCCAGCACCGGCTTAAGCGATATTCCACTTTTAAAGTAACTGGAATGGGCTCACAGATCCCATAGGAGAAAACAAAATATAATGTCACACAATAATGTGACTATAATGAAGCACGGGGAGACGTTTTACGGCCGCAACAAGGCACTTAACAGCGGCTGCAGAGGGGTAAAATAAAAAGCTAAAAGGTTACCTGTTGAAACAAAGAACACAAAATAAACAGAAAATCGGAGACTCGGTTTTATTGAGTCTCTCATACACAGCAATATAGTTTGCAAGGCTGTATACGCCTCCTAGCACACGAATGGACCATAAGTACTTTAATTTAAGCATTTAGCATGAGTTTAATGAGGTTGCAAAAATAAGCAAACCCTGCTTGTTAGTCATTGGAAATTTGGAACAGAAAATTAGCATTTTGTATCATTTCTTTTAATGGGGTGGAATTACCCCACCCATTCAAATCGAGTATACACCGAAAACCACTGAACCAAACAATCTGATATTGCACCATAAGACAGTCAATACATATCAGTTTAAGTATGCACAGTTTAAAGCAAATCGGTTGGAGCCATGAAAATGGCCTTATAGAGACTGCTCCTTTCTGTTTTAATTTATTTGAAAAAGAAGCAGATCAATGTCTAAAATTTATTTTGACATGACGACTCTTTACCACTAATAATAAAAAGAAATTGTTCGTACCACATCCACGTGGAGCATAAAATCGATCAATCAGTGAAAACGTGGCTATAACTACCTTTCTAACTTTGTGTCACGCACACTTTTGGGAACATGCCTGAGAGCAACATATGACCGAGTCCTAAAAATATTTTTTTATGCTGAAAAGTGCTTACACGACATTTTAAACAATGTAACTCAATTGCGGTGGAGGCCTTGAGAAGAAAATGATTACATTCGACGTCATCAAAAGCGTGTCCTTCTGCACGCATTTCAATGATCACGATGCTCAGTGGAAAATCTTAACATCATGTTAGATTTTAGGGTTTAATAATGAAAACAACGAAATAAAGGATATCATGAATTAAAAACAAGCATTTTTATTAATTTATTATATATTTTAATATTATAAAAATAATTATGGTGCATGATTTGGTTTTTATTTCTCATCAACTGTGCAAAATATCTTAGATGGCGGACTTTACATTTTCTTCTGTCGCGGTTTATTTTTGTAATGGTTTGTCTTTGAGTGAGTGTATCGCTTATATTATTTTGTTTTGGATAGCCAATTGGCCATTTTGTGTGGAAAGTGACTGTCGTTTTGGCTTTCCGGTGTTGGTGTTTCAGTTATGGCCTAGTTGTTTCATGGTTGTGCTTCTTTCTCTTTGGTGTCTCTGGTGGGAGCTGTCGGTTAAATATATCGATTCCTGATCATTGCCTTCAATTCTATTTTTCACAGTGCAGCGACGGAATAAAATAGTCCTTTCACTGTCCAATCAAAATTTAGAATTCTTTGCAGTCTACTAAGGAAACACGATAGCAGATAAACTGACACAGAACGTAGTTATATGCTAATGCGTTCTATAAAATAAAAGGTTTTCTCCTTTGGAAGCAAGGAATGCACTACGGAACTGGCAAATTGTACATGTTTTCTGGTCCAAAACTAGCTAGTTCCGGCCAATTAGGTCTCATCAGTGACCCTCAAATACTTACAAAAATTCTACCATAGAATCGGTGATCCCAAAGACAAGAAATATAAACTACACTATAGTGTAGGGCAGGGAGACCTTTACGGCCGCCACACATTCCCAGACACCAGCTGAAGTGACGTCAGATATGTTCTATAAAAGGGTTATCCTTTGGAAGCAAGGGATAAACTACAGAACTGGCAAATATAAAGTGTACATGTTGTCTTGGACAGTCTAGCTAGTTTCGGCCAGTTAGGCCTCATCAGTGACCCTCAAATATTTACAAAATTCCATAACGGAATCAGTGATCCCTAAGGACAAGAAAATATAAACTATACTGTGATATAGGGCAGGCAGAAAAGCATCCAGGCTCTACTCTTAGACTGACAGAGAGAGAGAAGACTAAGTAGTTTAGGTCGTAGTACCAAAGCGTCAATCCAAACTCATTAGTCCATAGGCAAAATGGCAAATATCAATGTTCAGATCAACAGACATAGACTCCAGAAGAGTGTAATCAGGAGTGTAAACTGACCCTGTTTATTTTGGTCCTGGTCATGTTTATGCCAATATTAAGCACGCTTAAATTCTGCCAGTGGATTTATCCGTCAAACGAAAGGCATGAGTGATCTGGAATGAGCATCCGACATTACATTATGATAACACATTCATATAGCACAATAGACTCTCCATGACTCCAAAACTGACATTTTCTATCATCCGTGATGATGGTCTGATTCCTTCAGCATCAATTGCCTGTTTGTGCTCGATAGAACTGGCACAAAGAGGCGAGTCTTTCGAATACACTCAACCTATGTTTTGCAGCAAAAATAATGTATATATATATTGTTATCCCCACCTTATCCTACATAGTGAAGTTTATATGGGTGTTCACTACATGGACTTGTTACATCATATATATGTACCTTTAAAACTGTCCTGCAATATCGGCTGTTTAAACGGGAGTTTTGTGTAAATTTGCCTATATACTCCAAATACTATTTGAACTACATTTGCTTCCTGCGCAATTCAGGAAAAGGATTTGGTATGGCATAGGTGTTTTGCGCCCTCATCTTCTCAGCAGACAAGTTTGCTTTGAACTGTGGTTTCTTGGCGATGGGTTTGACTCGACTCCGTCCTGGAAATTCCAATTGGTATGGAGCCAAATGTAGTTTGTCTTGCTCAGCTGTCAAATTGATTCATTACTCTACTAATTCGTGTGTTTGGATTGAGGTTTAACGTCCCCGTCAACACTATTACGGTCATTTGGGAGATGTTGCTTTCAACATTTTACCCGACACTGAGATGAAATCGCATCTCAAGACCTGCCGCTAAAACAAACCAAAAGAGTTCCAGCTCGGACCACTTTGCCCTGGCAAGCTTAGATCCTCCAAGCGGTTTAACAGCACTCATGTGCAGTCATTTTGAGTTCTGCTTGGAAGCATCATGCAGCCCAATCCATTTCTCCAAGCCCCGATGGACGGGGACGCACCCAATTTATACACAGTTGTTTTGCTCTTTTTTCTCTGTATGCTCCTTCTGAGGAAATGTAAAGTAGCTGTTACTGTTCGCTGCTTCGATGGAGCAAAATGTGCACTGTTAATGTACATTTGACGCAAACGCACCTATTCAATTACTTTGAAAATTTTTTCACCAAAAGATAGAAATTTTTAGATAAAAAAAATCGTGATAATTTTCTTATTTCTGATCACACTATAGATTTGGGATACACGATAGGACACCCTCGGTGAGACGGTTCTTACGAGTAAGCACAGTCTATATTTTAGAGCAGAAATAACAAATTTAACGTTTACCAAATTGAATGTGAACCCCGGCCAGTTTTCTTGTATAAAAGTAGGGTTTAAGTGTGGGGGGGGGGGGGCAAAATTATATAGGTATGTTTTCGTGATGTAAGGAAAATGTTTAAAGACATGTTTAGCTCGCTGGTTTGTAAAATAAAAATGACCAGGAATCGACTCAATTAATCCACAACACCCATCAGAGACACAAAAGGGAAAGAAACACAGACATTGAAAAAGAAGACCCTAATGGAAACATCAATAGCGGAAAGCCAACAAGACAGTAACTTTCCCACAAAATGACCATTTGGCTATCTAATAAAAAGCTATAAGCGTTATACATACACAAAGATAACCCATAATAAAAATAAACCGCGACTGAAGAACCGCCTTGGATCGGGCAGTACAGAGAATTTTATTGGGCGGTGGGGAAGGGGGAGGTGAGGAGCTTAAATCGATTGTACACAGCCGCAATCTTCGCCCTTGATTCCGTCGCGATGTAGACAAATAATTTGTTCAGTCCCCATGAAGGCTTCCTACATCACCAAACAACCACAGAGATGAAAAATCGGTGAGTACTTGACAGCAACAAACCAATGAAATGCTGGAGCATAAGAAATCAACAATTAGACTCCGATGGGCCAAACCAGAGACAGAGCATCAAGTACCTTTACATCAAAGGCCCGGTGGAATTCGTTTTCGCTGACCGTTCCAAGGCGGTTCTACTGTCGCGGTTTATTTTTGTTATGGTTTGTGTTTGTGTGGCTTGTATTATTTTATTTTGGACAGCCTATTGGCCATTTCGTGGGAAATTAACTGTCATTTTGGCTTTCCACTATTGATGTTTCCGTATGGGTCTGTTGTTTCGTGTTTGTTTTTCTTTCCCTTTGGTATCTCTGATGGGAGCTGTGGGTTGATTGTATCGATTCCTGATCATTGCCTCCACTTCTATTTTACGTTGGAATCGTCATAGAATCTGAGGCCTTAGCCACCGTCGTAAAATTAAAGAGAGGTTCTAACGGGTACCCATAACCTATGTCCTGTAGCAGAAATAAGAAAAGTAATGAATACCCCCGTAAACCTAAATTTTCTCTATATACATTGGAGTTAAGGGGATGGGGTTTATTTCATGGACTTGTTCACGTGATGGTTAAATGTATAAAACACAAACAGGTATCTTACCTATATGTGGCCGTACTGAAGACAAGTGTAATTGTTGGGTCGACGTTTTCTTTGTAGACATTGGCATACCCATTTTTCTTCGATCTCAGATTGTATTCTTGCATAGTTTTCTCATTCAGATATGAGGCGAGGTATTCGTTATAGTTGATGTGTTGTAGAAATGCTGCAATTATTCTTCGCGTCTGTTAAATAATGAGGAAAATCTGATAGAATATCAGGAGGGGCGATCTTTCACATACTGAATATTTAGGTCGATTGTTTATCATTCGAGACAGGCAAATCTTGCACATACTGAATATTTAGATCGATTGTTTATCAATCGAGACAGGCAGGTCGATTGTTTATCAATCGAGGGAGTCGAACTTTTCACCTACTGAATATTGTGGTCGATTGTTTATCAATCGAGAGTGGCGAATCTTTCACATACTGAATATCTTGGTTGACTGTTCATTACTCGATACAAGGTTATAAAGCACAGAAACTCTTGAGTGCTTTGTCCGCGTGACTATCAATGATTTGAAGGAAATCCAGGCAATTTATTTATAGAAAATAGCAGCGTTTTATCGCAGTGAGAAAATAGTGCTGCATAATAGGTCTAGTTGTTTCAGGTCTGTGCTTCTTTCCCTTTGGTGTTTCTGATGGGAGTTGTGGGTTAATGGTATCAATTTCTGATCACTGCCTTCACTTCTATTTATCTATAGAACCTGAGTTGGAATCATGGGTCGGGCTTAATAAACAGTGTAGATCCAGATCAGACGCCACAGAATGCACTGTTTGCTTACCGTTAAGAAATTAAAGGGTCAGACGTTGCAAAACTCAGCGTCTGATCATCGTCTACACTTTTTGTCTAAAGACTGGAATTTAAAGGTTAAACGGAACAGTTAATAAGTCTCAGTCAAGCCTACACTCAGAGAGTACTCTAATCATTGCTGCAATACATTACCAATTATGCCTATACAAATTCAATGTAAAATGTACCGTCGTAAAAATGAAAATCTAAGATGAAAAATTGTGATACTTTTCTTATTACCGCTCAAAATATAGATTCTATATAGATTCTAACGAATAACCACAATCTATATTTTTAGAGCAGATTTAGGATACACACTAGAACCGCCTCATGAAGGCGGTTCTAACTAGTGACCGCAATCTATATTTTAGAGCAGAAATAAGAAAAATAAGGTTTACATGTACCCCTGTAGACCCCAGTTTTACTATGTTTACCCAGATTCAATGAAAACCCACTACTTTCGGAATTTTGATTTCGTTAGTTCAAGGTAAAGATGACTGACATTTTCAACTGGTAAATACGGTATTGTAAAGTTGTCTTGTTTGGCACGAATAACGTGTGGTTTTCATGATGTAGTTGTGCACTTGCAAAATGCGAAAATTGCAAAATTGTCGTAAACACAATATTTTTGGCAGTTTCTTTACTGTCATTATAAGGTCCGGATTCTTTACTTTAAAAGGAAGCAAAATATTTCATAAGAACAAGCCAATGGAACATCTAAGTAACGTCGATCGTCATTGTGCCCTCAGTATGGTTGAAATGGGGCTTTCATACCACCAAGTTGCAGAGCGTAAGGGTTGTTCCCACACTACGATTGCTCGAGTGGTTGAAAGGCACAGCATTACGGGGTCTGAGGAAGACTGACAATACCCTTTAAGTGAACGTTTGTTTGATTTAAGGTTTAACGTCCCCGTCAACACTGTATAGGTCATTTTGGAGACGGCGCTTCCAATTATGTGGGACTTTTACCCAAGAACGAGATGAAATAATATCTCAACCCCTGTCGCCCAAAGAAACTAATAGGGTTTATAATATTTTACTTTTGGTCCTTTGAGATCAGCGTAAATATTCTGAGATATCAGAAATAAATTATTGGTTTAGACTGATATTCTAGACATGTTTTTAATTATTTGGACCCCATTTTGATTTATATCAGTCTTTGAATCCACTGCCTATTCGAAATTCGCAAGGTTGCGGTACGTTTCCTCTGGCTTTCGTTGCCGGATCATTACAGGGTCACTGATGAGGCTTTATTAGCTGAAAATACGTAGTATGACCCATCTTCTTTCTTATGAATGTTTTCATTGCTCTTAGAGGAACTCAATTTAGATTTTTATTTATAAGCATGGACGGCCAGTCCAACTTGCACCACTTTACCTGGGCAAGCTTATACCTCTGAGCGGGTTACGGAACTCGTGTGCGGTCGGTTTCAGCTATGCGTGGAAGCATCATGCAGCCCATTTATTTCTTGAAGCCCCAATGGGCGGGTGTCAGCAGGACCGGTACATTGTTTTGTGTCATTTACGCGCCCGATTCAGTACGTCTGTGGAAACTGCCCAGGAGACAATTGGAACCCATAACCTACGCGTAAATGCCTTAACGGTACGGCTGCGACTCCAGGAACGCGGTATTTCTAGCCATAAGACGTATGGGGTGGGTGGAGTTTTGACGGCGGAACACAGAATCAGTCGCTTTAATCGGTGTCGGCAGCGTATCCGATGCGATGGACACAACAGCGTTGGCATGATGTACTGTTCACGGGCGAGCCCCGTTTTTGTGTTGAAACGTTTGATAGGCGGCGTAAAGTATGGCGTCAGCGACGGGAGCGATTTCCAGACTGTTGTTTTAAACAGGTGTCACATTGGGGTAGTGGTAGCGTAGTGGTGCGGGGAGCGATCTCATGGCGCCACAAATCCAAGCTCATCGTTGACGGCACGTCGGTTAATCGATGAAATCTTAGAGCCTGAGTTGGTACCGTTTTTACCCAATAATGGTGACGTTACGCTTTTCCCAACAGGACAATGCACGTGCTCATTCTGCGAGGCTAACCTTTTCAATCAAAATGGTGTGCAAGTTCTTCCTTGGTCAGCGTTTTCCCCGGATTTAAACCCAATTGAGCACCTTTGGGACCAGATCAGAAAACGTGTGTACAGCCAACGTCATATGCCAATCAACCGTCAGCAGCTTGCCATGGCGCTACAGGAAGAATGGGACAACATCACAGATGACCAGATACAGCGTTTAATTCGAAGCGTGAGGCGTCGATGCCAAGCAACACTTGATGACAATTGTGGACATTCCCGGTATCAGGATTTTTCTGGTGTGTGGACTTATCTCTGCATCCAATGAAATGATGTTACTCTGTAGTGAGTCTGTGGATAAGTTAGTGATAATTCATTAAACGTGAACAAATGCTTGAGATATTGTGAATCAATTAAAATTTGAGGTACAGTACTAGTGGTGCGTTTTAATTGAATCTGAGTATAAAAGTAGGATTCAAGGGGTCAAAACTATATAGGCATCTTTGCGTGATAAAAGATATTTTTTTCAGATAAAAAAGCTCCAATTTTCCTTACTTATGCTGCAAAGATAGATTGTTGGTACTCGTTTGTACCACCTTGCATTATCGCGAAACCACACCTATATAATTCTAACCCCCTGAAACCCCACTTATATGGTAAAACTGGGGTTTTCAGGGGTAAACCATATTTTTCATATTTCTGCTTTAAAATATAGATTGTGGGTACTCGTTAGAACCGCCTAGATGAGGCGGTTCTAACGAGTACCCACAATCTATATTTCGAGCAGAAATAAGTAAACTATCACAATTTTTCACCTAAAAATTATATTTTTTCGGCGATAAAGGTTACAATGTATTTGTATAGGAGTGTGTTCGAAATTGTATATGCGTTTATCAAAAACAAGGCAAATGTTGCAGGTGTCGTTGTTTTAATACTTAACAACTTTACAATAAAACATCCGTGTGACATATTGCATTATTTCATATCTTGTATGTTCGTTTGTTTGCTTGTTTGTTTGTTTGTTTGTTTGAATTGAGGTTCAAGGTCCCCGTCAACACTATTTAGCTCATTCTGGAGACGTTGCTTCCAATTTTGTGCGACTTTTACCCAACATTGAGGTGATGATGATGATGATTTCGTGTTTAACGACGCGTCAACCCCCCAACATTGAGGTAAAATGACATCTCAAGCCCTGTCGCCGAATTCCGTTAATAGGCTAATACGCATTGGACGGTCTCACTCTGACTCACACCACTTTGCTTGGCAGGCTATGTCCTTTTACGCGGTGTGTGGCCAGTCAAGTTCAGCCCTGCGTGGAAGCACCGTGTGGCCCAGTCTATTTCTACAAGCCCCTTTAGCCGGAGCAAATATTTCATATCTCGAAATTGATTTCCTTTCTGATGAGAATTCTTATTTATTCTCCAAACATAGGTTGTGGGTGCTCGTTAGGGCGGTTCTAACGAGTTTTGTTTGTTTCATTTGAGGTTTAACGTCCCTTCAATACTGTATAAGTCATTTTGGCGACGTCGCTTCCTATTTAGTGGGACTTTTACCCGACTTTGAGATGAAGTGCCATCTCAAGCCATGTCGCCCAATGAAACCAATAGGGTTTATAATCGTGGAAATCTCCAATCTTCTAGCCATTTCTGAAACATTCATTCGCCTGTCCTGCTTTACTAGTTTCTTTAGAATTTACTAGTAACGTCATCAGTAGCGTTCACAGGTCTTCCACTACGGCTCTCGTCTTCCAACGTTACCCGACTACGTTTAAAATCGGCTACCCAATTTTAAACAGTTGAATATATTGAAGGCACCATCACGAAAACACGCCTATATAATTTAGACCCCCTCGAACCCCACTTTAATATAGTTAAACTGGGGTTTCCGGGGTATACCTTATTTTTCTTATTTCTTCTCTAAGCTATATAGATTGTGGGTACTCGTTAGAACCGCCTTAATTAGGCGGTTCTAAAGAGTGCCCACAATCTATATTTGGAGCAGAAATAAGAAAAATATCGCAATTTTTCATCATAAAATTTTCATTTTTTTTTCTGCGATAAAGGTGGCAATGTATTTGTATAGGCGTGTTTGCGTAATGCATTCTCAAACATTTCCTGGTTCGTCTTCAGGTATCTAATGGTGAAATAAATTTCGGCAACACTGACTCTGCCATGTAATTTTACCTACCACGGACCATAAATACTAGTCTAATCGATAAAAGTTTCCTTTTAAAAGGAAGGCTTCCCCAGTTTGTAAAGTTGAAAATCCTCCATTTTCACCCTATACGTTTGAGGTTATGCTGTTCAACAGGTCTTAGGTTAATGGTGTTATGCTCTTGAAATGCAAGACATGGTATACCATAATACCATATGGTATGAGGTTTGCTTTTCGAAGAAGCTGACATGGCATTGCCATGTGCAGCAAAAATCAGCCAATCAAAACGTCCGTGTTTTTTGCTGCCATTGCTATTTTTCGGAAAGATCAGTATATATTACAGTATTTTTGAAAAACAAAAACAACAGCTTCCAACTTAATCAACAGACATGGTAATACAATTTTCATTGAATGTTATTTGACGTATCATCAGCAACAATTCTTAATCTGATTGCTTCTTGGTGTAGCTATTGAAGGGAGAGAAAAAGAAAAGAGGCCAAGTGTTCCGCTGCCCGGCCCATGGTGCCAGTGCTTGTTAGGATTCCTTCCTAATCCTATTTCAGCTAATCGCATTTCAGTTGTTGTTGTAGATAGCGACGGTAAAAGGGCTTATATAAGTATTTAAATATTTATTCATTTTTTTATCTTGCACATTGGATTCGCTCAACCATATTTTTCCCGCCAGTAAACTTTTAAGTTGAAATGCAGTTATCTCCCTTGCTGTGACGGCCATTTTGATTTCTAAAATGGCTGCCAATATGTACGTACCAAGTGGCTATAGGCAGCGATAAAATGCCTTATAGATATACAACAACAACAACCAAAATTGGACATTTTCAAACAGGGAAAATTCTCTGGGAAAATGCAGATTTGGTTTTGTGGGTTTTGTTTTCTGTTGTCGTTCGCACCATGAGCCACGTCCAAATACTTAAAAAAAGGAAAAAAAAAAAAAAAAAATCTATAGAAATGGTCTCGGGTCGTTTCGCCCATGAATCGTTTCGCCCGTAGTTCGTTTCGCCCTTATTTCAATATTTGTTTCAAGCCCTATTGGTTGAGGTTATGTTTGTGGCCATGTTTGTTTTGATATGTAAAAGGATTGATGGGGGTATTGGGAGTTCCGTAAAACATGGTTTTGCCCTCAGTTGGTGCAGCTGGACGACCTACTGACAGCTTCTAGTTCAGGGTGAGCAACTGCGCTACCACCTATTGAAAAAGATATTTGAGCTCGCCTAAGGATTTGTGATTTCTTGACATCTTGAGCAGGGGAGGTAGAGGGCGGGATTTACCTGCTTTCCACGTCCTCCGCAAAAGAGGTCACCTCACTACCCAACGGCTAGATGATAACTGTCAAATTGGCAGGAGTCAGCACATTGTCAGCCTAGGTAAAAGAGCAGTACCAATAACTTATCCCAGTCGGGGAACTGGGGATAGCCCCTATGTGCTCTTGGCGCCCGGTTACCTTAAAAACAAAATCATTCATTCAACTCTGAAACAAGCCCGTCCATACATTACCCTTCCGTAGGTGTCATTTGACGTGCCACCATGTACAGTTCAGATTCAGGTCCGTCCGTCCATCTACCAATACTCTTCATTCATTCATTAACTTATCTATCTTTGTATATTCAAAATGCCGTCCGTTCATCCGTACGTTCGTCCATCTACTAACGCACAACTCCACCCATTTATTCATTTATTTATTCATCCATCTGTCCATATACTCATCCATTCCGTTTGTCTTGTTTGTTTGATTTGAGGTTTAACATCCCCGTCAACACTGTAAAGGACATTTTGGACACGTTGCTTACAATTTCGTGGGACTTTTACCCAACATTGAGATAGAGGTGTAACGATACACCTACCTCACGATAAGATACGTATCGTGATACTTGCCATACAATACGTATCGTGATACTGTTAATCAGACAGACAGACTGACACACACACAGCCTGTCCATACTGTAAGCTCATCAATGAGCCTACTAGTATATTTGTTGCATAGTTTTGGTAACATGTTGCAAAGCTGTGCCATCCTTTGCAAATAAACTGAGATTCTGTTACTGTCCAAGTTACCGCCGTCTGCTAGCCTATAATGTGTAAAAAGAAAGATTAAAAGATATTAGAACAATGAGCAAATTTAATTATCCCCACGTTTTTAGCTCACCTGAGCACGAAGTGCTCAAGGTGAGCTATTGTGATCGCCCTTTGTCCGGCGTCCGTCGTGCGTCGTGCGTCGTCAACAATTCACTTAAATGACATCTCCTCCTAAACCAGTAAATGAATTTCAAAATACTTTCATAGAAATGTTCCTTGGGTGACCCTCTACCAAAATTGCTGAAATGGTTCTGCTCCGCAGAACAAAATGGCCGCCAGAGCTAAAAATAGAAAAACCTTTAAACGACATCTCCTCCTAGCCCTTTGGCCCGATTTCAAAATAATTTCACAGAAATGTTCCTTGGATGACCCTCTACCAAAATTGCTAAAATGGTTCCGCTCCGCTGGAAAAAATGGCCTACAGAGCTAAAAATAGAAAAACCTATAAACGACATCTCCTCCTAGCCCTTTGGCCCGATTTCAAAATAATTTCACTGAAATGTTCCTTGGATGACCCTCTACAGAAATTGCTAAAATGGTGCCGCTGCACTGAACAAAATGGCCGCCAGAGCTAAAAATAGAAAAACCTTTAAACGACATCTCCTCCTAGCCCTTTGGCCCGATTTCAAAATAATTTCACTGAAATGTTTCTTGGATGACCCTCTACCAAAATTGCTAAAATGGTTCCGCTCCGCTGAACAAAATGGCCACCAGAGCTAAAAATAGAAAAACCTTTAAACGACATCTCCTCCTAGCCCTTTGGCCCGATTTCAAAATAATTTCACAGAAATGTTCCTTGGATGACCCTCTACCAAAATTGCTAAAATGGTTCCGCTTCGCTGAAAAAAAATGGCCACCAGAGCTAAAAATAGAAAAACCTTTAAACGACATCTCCTCCTAGCCCTTTGGCCTGATTTCAAAATAATTTCACTGAAATGTTCCTTGGATGACCCTTTACCAAAATTGCTAAAATGGTTCCGCTCCGCTGAACAAAATGGCCGCCAGAGCTAAAAATAGAAAAACCTTTAAACGTCATCTCCTCTTAGCCCTTTGGCCCGATTTCAAAATAATTTCACTGAAATGTTTCTTGGATGACCCTCTACCAAAATTGCTAAAATGGTTCCCCTCTGCTGAAAAAATGGCCGCCAGAGCTAAAAATAGAAAAACTTTTAAACGACATCTCCTCCTAGCCCTTTGGCCCGATTTCAAAATAATTTCACAGAAATGTTCCTTGGATGACCCTCTACCAAAATTGCTAAAATGGTTCCGCTTCGCTGAAAAAAATGGCCTACAGAGCTAAAAATAGAAAAACCTTTTAACGACATCTCCTCCTAGCCCTTTGGCCCGATTTCAAAATAATTTCACTGAAATGTTCCTTGGATGACCCTTTACCAAAATTGCTAAAATGGTTCCGCTCCGCTGAACAAAATGGCCGCAAGAGCTAAAAATAGAAAAACCTTTAAACGACATCTCCTCCTAGCCCTTTGGCCCGATTTCAAAATAATTTCACAGAAATGTTCCTTGGATGACCCTCTACCAACATTGCTAAAATGGTTCCCCTCTGCTGAAAAAATGGCCGCCAGAGCTAAAAATAGAAAAACCTTTAAACGACATCTCCTCCTAGCCCTTTGGCCCGATTTCAAAATAATTTCACAGAAATGTTCCTTGGATGACCCTCTACCAAAATTGCTAAAATGGTTCCGCTTCGCTGAAAAAAATGGCCACCAGAGCTAAAAATAGAAAAACCTTTAAACGACATCTCCTCCTAGCCCTTTGGCCCGATTTCAAAATAATTTCACAGAAATGTTCCTTGGATGACCCTCTACCAAAATTGCTAAAATGGTTCCGCTCCGCTGGAAAAAATGGCCTACAGAGCTAAAAATAGAAAAACCTATAAACGACATCTCCTCCTAGCCCTTTGGCCCGATTTCAAAATAATTTCACTGAAATGTTCCTTGGATGACCCTCTACAGAAATTGCTAAAATGGTGCCGCTGCACTGAACAAAATGGCCGCCAGAGCTAAAAATAGAAAAACCTTTAAACGACATCTCCTCCTAGCCCTTTGGCCCGATTTCAAAATAATTTCACTGAAATGTTTCTTGGATGACCCTCTACCAAAATTGCTAAAATGGTTCCGCTCCGCTGAACAAAATGGCCACCAGAGCTAAAAATAGAAAAACCTTTAAACGACATCTCCTCCTAGCCCTTTGGCCCGATTTCATTGCTAAAATGGTTCCCCTCTGCTGAAAAAATGGCCGCCAGAGCTAAAAATAGAAAAACTTTTAAACGACATCTCCTCCTAGCCCTTTGGCCCGATTTCAGAATAATTTCACTGAAATGTGTCTTGGATGACCCTCTACCGAAATTGCTAAAATGGTTCGGCTCCGATGAACAAAATGGCCGCAAGAGCTAAAAATAGAAAAACCTTTAAACGACATCTCCTCCTAGCCCTTTGGCCCGATTTCAAAATAATTTCACTGAAATGTTTCTTGGATGACCCTCTACCAAAATTGCTAAAATGGTTCCAATCCACTGAACAAAATGGTCGCAAGAGCTGAAAAAAGAAAAACCTTTAAACGACATCTCCTCCTAGCCCTTTGGCCCGATTTCAAAATAATTTCACAGAAATGTTCCTTGGATGACCCTCTACCAAAATTGCTAAAATGGTTCCGCTCCGCTGAAAAAAATGGCCCCAAGAGCTAAAAATAGAAAAACCTTAAAAAGGACATCTCCTCCTAGCCCTTTGGCCCGATTTCAAAATTATTTCACTGAAATGTTCCTTGGATGACCCTTTACCGAAATTGCTAAAATGGTTCCGCTCTGCTGAACAAAATGGCCACCAGAGCTAAAAATAGAAATACCTTTAAACAACATCTCCTCCTAGCCCTTTGACCCGATTTCATATTATAGCCTGGGCCAATAATGGCTCCCCCAGGGTCCCACTTGATACCCTATGGATCAGGTGAGCGATCCAGGGCCATCATGGCCCTCTTGTTTAAAAAAAGTGGGGATATTGCAATCGCCTCCGTCCGTCTGTCTGTCCGGCTATCTCCTCCTAAACCGTTAGCCGGAATTCAACCAAATTTGGTATGTGAGTTGCTTACATGAATGGCTTGCGCAAGAGCACATTTTTTTTTGTTCCCGCCCCCAGGGGCCCTGGGGAGGGGTCAAAAGGTCAAATATCAATAAAATTCAATTACAAAGTCAATTTTGAAGATTTTGATGCCAAACTTTGCACATGTACTTAGTTATGAAAAAAGTAAAACATATTGAACGGGATTTTGGCTGTGACCCCTAGGTCACGCCCTTGGGGTCGGACTTGGGGGGGGGGCGGGGGTCAAAATTAAAGTTTTTCAGAACATAGTCATGTTGCATATCTATGCGAAGGGGATAATGGGTAGAATAAACTACAAGTAAAATTTTGACCCTGGGGTCAGATTGGGGCCCTGGGAGAGGGGTCAAAGGGTCAAAATTTAAGTTTTTTGGAACATAGTCATGTGGCATATGAAATTGAAGGGCATGATTAGTAGAATATAATACAGGTAATATTTTGACCATGGAGTCAAATTAGGGCCCAGGGTGAGGGGTTTTCAGTACTTGGCCCCTCTGTAGAAAGCGTGGGGATTTGCGATGGCGCGCCATCGACAGTATTCTAGTTGTAGCTAAGATAATCCTAAGATAATAGAAACTTTCACTGAACAGTGAACATCCCAGATTAGAGGAGAAATTAATGATAAACTGAGGATCTCAACCAAAACATATGTTGTGGTCTAATATAGAACCATTTTGTGGAAGATATAATCATTAAAACAATATTTCTTTCACGAAAATTGAGATATTTTTATGGGGCCGAACAGTCTATTGTTGCGAGTGTTTTTAGCCGAACGGAATACGGTAGTTGTCGTAAGGCGAAAAAAGCTTACATCGATAATTAATGCATCAATAAAGCAAAATTAAGTAGGATTCAACATAAAAATAACATTTAAGCAGTTTCTCTGCTTTTTTTTTTTAATTTTGTCTTTAGAAGAAATTTTTTGGGTGAACTGAACCAACCGAAATTACCAAAAATGGACCGTGAATCGTTACCCCTCTACATTGAGATGAAATGACATCTCAAGCCCTGTCGCCCAATGAAACCAATGGGGTTTATTAGCATGGATGGTCCGCCTCGCACCGCGGTTCCTGGACAGGCTTAGATCCTCTAAGTGGTTTACCAGTACTAGTGTGCGGGCCTGATTCACCTCTGCGTGGAAGCACCATGCAGCTCATATATTTCTTCAAGCCCCTATGGGCGGGGGCCGTCATTCCGTTTGTCACTCCCTTAAAATATAATTGAGGCAAAATGACCAACGGGGGAAACGACTCACCAGGTAAGGGCGAAACGACCCACCCCCAACATCAGGGAGAAACGACTCTGGGCGAAACAGGTGAAACGACCCGGAACCATAGAAATGGCTAAACGGACATGAAAACAGCAGGCACCTGTGACACTGAACACTTCGGGTATGCCGGACCATTATGTTTATTTCATTCTTTCTATATATACTGCAACACCCCGTCACGAGAATTACATGCAGGTGTATGTTACATGCACTCCAGGTTTTTTTTTATGCTAAATTCTAAATTTAGCCACCCACCTTACTGAGGTAATGGCCAAATATGACCGACTCAGTATGAGAAGATAGATGAGCCTACACAGTTTTGTTTTTTTGTTTGATTTGAGGTTTAACATCACCTTCAACACTGTAAAGGTCATTTTGGAGACGTTGCTTCCAATTTTGTGGGTACCCGACACTGAGATGAAATGACATCCCAAGCCCTGACGCCCAATGAAACCAATAGGGTTTATTAGCATGGACGGTCCGCCTTCGCACCGCGGTTCCTGGAAGGCTTAGATCCTCTAAGCGGTTTCCTAGTACTAGTGTGCGGGCCGGATTCACCTCTGCGTGGAAGTATCATGCAGCCCATATATTTCTTCAAGCCTACACAGTAATAATAATATAGTAATAATGTAATTACGGTAGGGATCATTTACTAGTCCTGAACTCATGATCTTCCATATATTACGCTGCTTTCCTGTAAGGACCTACAGAGTGACTGAAAGTCAGTAGGGTCTTGTTGTATGAATGTCATTTGACGTGTCACCAGTAACAATTCTGATTCTGGGTAGATATTTTATGTGCACAGTGTATGATACTCCCTGCACAGTGGGCCTCCAGTTAACATCCCAATCCAAAGGACGGTTCACTTTGTGGCATTCATCCCTGCAAATGATGACAGTCGAGCATGTTGGGCCACTGTGTTTTTATTAGTTGGCTCCGCCCAAAGGGGCCATCTCGAGGGGTCAAAAGGTCACGTCTGCTATTGTAACCTACACTGTAAAAGTCACAGTATCGCCCTAGCGCCTACATTACTTCACTGATTTCAATATAACTTCGAACAAATGTCCTTATGACAATATCTCAAGCGAGTTCGACTTTCAAGGTTGTGGCCTCAAGGTCAAGGTCACAGGCTATTTTTAGAAAAACTTTGTCATCTCTCTAGCGCCTATATTTGTTCACCGATTTCAATATAACTTCACACAAATGTTCCTTATGAAAATATCTCGAGCAAGTTTGACTTTCAAGGTCGTGGCCTCAAGGTCACTGTGGCTTTTTTTTTTTTAGAAAAACTTTGAAATCGCTCTAGCGCCTACATTTCTTGACCAATTTCAATATAATTTCACACAAATGTTCCTTTTGACAATATTTGAGTGTGTTTGACTTTCAAGGTAAAGATCACTGGCTATTTTTAGAAAAACTTTATCCCTCTAGCCCCTACATTTCTGGACCGATTTCAATATAACTTAACACAAATGTTCCTTATGCAAAAACAAATGTTCCTTATGAAAATATCTCGAGCGAGTTTGACTTTCAAGGTCGTGGCTTCAAGGTTAAGGTCACTGTGGCTATTTTTGGAAAAACTTCGTAATCGTTCTAGCGCCTGCATTTCTTGAACAATTTCAATATAAGTTCACACAAATGTTCCTTTTGACAATATCTTGAGTGTGTTTGACTTTCAAGATCAAGGTGGCTATTTTTAGAAAAGCTTTGTCATTGCTCTAGCGCCTACATTTCTTGTCCAATTTCAGTACATGTATAGCTTCACACAAATGTTCCTTAGACAATATGTTGAGCGAGTGCCTATTTTTAGAAAAACTTTGTCATCGCTCTAGTGCCTACGTTTCTTCACCAATTTCAATTTAACTTCACACAAATGTTCCTTATGACAATATCTTGAGCCAGTTTGACTTTCAAGGTCAAGGTCACTGTGCCTATTTTTAGAAAAACTTTGTCATCGCTCGAGCGCCTACATTTCTTGATTAATTTCAATATAACTTCACACAAATGTTCCTTATGACAATATCTCGAGCGAGTTGACTTTCAAGGTCATAACCTCATGGTCAAGGTCACTGTGGCTATTTTTAAAAAAACTTTGTCATCGCTCTAGTGACTACATTTATATATGGATTTTTATTATCCCCACGCTTTTAAAGAAAGCGTTGTCAACGCCTCCATCCGTCTGTCCTTTCGTCCATCACGCCATCTCCTTAACCACTTGCCGGAATGCAACCATATTTGCTACATGACTTCCTTACATGGTTAGGGTGTGCAAGACTAGTTGAGAGGGACGTTAAAGTTCGACTCCGCCAAAAGGGGCCATCTCAAAGGGTCAAAGGGTCACGTCTGCTATCTGGCAAAAGCGTGGGGATTTGCAATGGCTTGCCATCGACTGCTCGCTCTAGTGGAAATTTTACTTCAGAAATCAAAATTATCAGAAATCAGAACGAGTTCCGGTATTGTCATTAACGTAATTACAACGTTAACTCGTTATATTAATTGGATCACCTGTGTTAATCTGGTAATCCGTAAATTGCGTTAAACTAACGACAATAAACAGATTCCAGTTGGTGTAAATCTTCCATCGTATTCAACTGGGCTGTGCATTGAGAAAAAGTACCTGCAGCATACGAGAGCAGCGAAAGTTAAGAGTCTGTTCGCTATGTACACTTTTTTGTTGTTGTTTAGTTTTGTTTATTTGTCTGTTTTTAAATAAAGCACATACTGTTTTATATTCGAACTGGGATATTTATTAAATGGGCGGCAGAATTTCATTTTGATATCTTGATTCAGTTAAAAAAAAAAATATCTATGTAAAATTGAATATGCCATTAAGATCACAGTGGCCAAAAACTGGCAAGTATCTCGTTATAGCGCAAACATAGACATTGTGAATGTGTAATACTTAAGTGCAAATGCAGTGATAACAAAATAGAACCAAATAATAAATACTAATGCAATAATAAAAAATAAAAACTATATTGTTCATAATATCTTAATGAAACTTCACAGATGTTTAACATCTAAGGTTACATATTGTAATGGAAACTTCATAGATGTATACAATGGTTGGCGGAGAAGCCTCCGTGGTGTAGTGTAAACCAGCGGTTGCAGGATCGATCCAAGGCTTCTCCAGACTTTCGGTTGAGTCTTTGAATTGAGGTCCCATCTCCGTATGACCATAGCTGTTGGTGGGATGTAAAACTCAAACACTCACTCACTCACAATGGTTGGGGATGATTGGAATGGAATTGTTGGTGGACAAAATCTGTTTAATTGTTGAGAGCTATGCCCTTGTTTATATTATATTGTGCCATACAGTAGCTAATCTGATTCTTTGCTGATCGAACACAAGTCATTTTCGATTTTGTTGTGTGTAATTATCCCCCCACTTTAGCGGAGGGGGTGTTATATTCGCCTCTGTCTGTCACGCTAACTCCTCCTGAACTATTAATTGGAATCCAACAAAATTTGGTGTGTGGGTTGCTTACATGAGTGGGGTGTGCAACAGCGCATTTTTGGCCCAATCGTCAGTTTGTTTGTTTGATCTGAGGTGTAACATCCCCGTCAACACTGTAAAGGTCATTTTGAAGACGTTGCTTCCAATTTTGTGTGACTTTTACCCTTCATTGAGATGAAATGACATCCCAAGCCCTGCCGCCCAATGAAACCAATAGGGTTCATAAGCATGGGCGGTCCGACTCTCATCGCTTTGCCTGGGCAGGCTTAGATCCTCTAAGCGGTACTCATGTGCAGTCGGTTTCAGCTCTGCATGGAAGCATCATGCAGCCCATCAGTTCCTTCAAGCCCCAATGGGCGGGGCTTCCGTAACTATCGTAACCACTGTAACTAAATAACGTCACCAGTTTTAACGCCATTTGCAATTGTAGTATTCCCCTGAAGGGTTTGGAAACGAAACCAATCAGGAATAAACACCAGAAAAAAACATTGACTTCATTGGTTTCAGCTCTGCATGGAAGCATCATGCAGCCCATCTATTTCTTCAAACCCCAATGAGCAGGAGCCACAATGAGTAGGGATTTGCGATGATGTGCCATCGACTGCATTCTAGTTGTTATAAATCTACATTTTGTTGATTATATTTTTAGTCTCAGAAGACTTACATTTCCCCCGAGAATGCGGAGGCTCTGAAGGTGCTTTATGAGATGGGTATGACCTCCAAAGGGAAAAAATGCCAGGAACTGCACCAGGAGGCCATTGCAAAGACAGGTCTCCCAACACAAGTTATAATAGTATGTATACATGTATTATTATAGATGTCATTTCTACAGTCTAGAGTTTGTACCTGGATTCATGACCCTGCAAACACTACATACAGTGTAACTTCGATGGCTTGAACACCCTTGGGTTCGAGATAGGTTGTTCCAGCCAATCTTATTGAGGGTTATTTATAGATCGAGTTATGTCAGGAGACATGTTTCTAACTATGTTTTATCAGTCCAAATGGAAGGGTTATTTACAGAGTTATGTCAGGAGACATGTTTCTAACTATGTTTTATCAGCCCAAATGGAAAGTATTTTCTATGGACGCAAGAGTGTGTGTGAATTAGCCATGGTAAACAAGGTATCAGTGTTCAAGCCATCAGTGTTTCACTGTAGGTGGCAGCAGTGGGATGTGATGTGTTGCATTAACTCTGCCCTTGAGTTTGAGGTATATGTGACTTTTAAGTCGAACTCAATAAGTGAGGGGGGGGGGGGGTGGAAAGCAACCGTTACTGATATATATCACTTCTACAGCCTTGCGGTAGATGCACTGGTAGAGTGGCTGTGTTTTTCTCTGAGTTAAGAAACCAATATTGCTGTTAGTATGTACCTTGGTGGGTGACCACTTTCCTTGATTCCTGGACGAATCATCATGCTACACTATAAAAGCAAAGAACCTCAAACTTGGTATTCTAGTCTACTTTAACAAATGCTACGCTGTAATTTCAATTGTCCATCATTATATATACATTTTCAGCGATTTGATAGGTTGAAATAAAAGTTTTATATTTTTTTATGAATTCCATGAGCAAGAATCTCAGAACTATGATAGTAATATAATGTGACATCAGAGAGCATGTTTAGGACCTGTATTGTATTATGAAGTAACGTCAACAGCGCTCAGTTGACCGATGGGAAACTATGAAAACATAACCTGTTAGAGCAGAAATAAATTGTATTTAAAGATGACATTTTAGCTTGGGTTTCTTTCAAAGATGGCAGCTTCAAATTGAAAAATCATTCTGCCGAGTAAGTTGATTTTTACACTTTTGAATTAAAAAGTTTACCATTTTTGTTGCATTTTTAACACTTTGATGGCAAAGTTTGAATTATAAGGAACATTTTTTTTTGTTTCAAAATGCAAAAAGGAATTTCATTCCTGTAATAATAGCAATGATCCTACAACCTGGTATACTACTTCAGTAATCTGTTGAAGAAATTGAAATGATTCTCTACTTAGATTCTTTATTGTAAAGCTACAGTACAGTAAAATTCCAATTATAAGAACACCTTTTGGACTGTTGTGGTCTTGTAGACCACTTTGGAACAGTCTCCAAACGCTTTTCTAATACAAGACACTGGTATTTCACATTAAATGAAAATATAACTGAAACCTAAATATGTTTTTAAAAGCAGAATTAGTCTTAATTTTACTTGGTGCCAGGGGGACAGGCTCGCAATAGCTCCAGTATTTAGGTAGTGGTGCATGGGTCTCTTGTTTGTTTCTAACCAATACATTAACAAGAAAAAAAAAAACAGAAAGAGTTACTGCCCTTGTTCTTGTCTGCCGCAGAGCTGTTCATCTTGCATCTACTCCGGGCCGGCTGCCTTTCTAACTGTCAGTTAGACATGTCTGAAACACCTTTTAGGCCAGGCAAGCTATGCTGTCTATTGATAACTCTCGTTTATTGATTAATTACGTTTTAAATCACTTTCAGGACTGGATTGGAAACCGAAATAAGCAGGTTTTGGGAAGGAAGTACACTTACCCAAAGCCATTATACAGCAGAGGCATGAGTAGTTTCAACTACTTTGTTCATGAAAAGAAAGGTAAGAAATTTGATAAATAGCCAAAAGAGGAACGTCATATTCTGTGAACCAAATCTGCCAAAATCCATAAACAAAGATTTATCATATGACATTGTTGATAAGCAGTGGATAATGTCATGTAATAAAAATCGTATGACCACTTGTCATGATGATGTCCATGTCAACAATGCATTTTTTGTGTGTCAGCATATGTAAAATTTAAAGTGGTCATATGATAAACAGAATCTTACACTCATGGTCATTTCATATGAAACTTGCCAAAGGCTCGTTTCATAAAGATCATATGAAATGACCACACGTGTAAGATCCTCTATTTAAAATATAGTACAAGAATACTGTCGATGGCATGCCATCGCAAATCCCCACGCTTTCTACAGAGGGGCCAAGCACAGAAAACCCCTCCGCCTGGGCCCTAATTTGACCCCATGGTCAAAATATTACCTGTATTATATTCTACTAATCATGCCCTTCAATTTGATATGCCACATGACTATGTTCCCAAAAACTTAAATTTTGACTCTTTGACCCCTCCCCCAGGGCCCCAATCTGACCCCAAGGTCAAAATTTTACTTGTAGTTTATTCTACTCATTATCCCCTTCGCATAGATATGCAACATGACTATGTTCTGAAAAACTTTAATTTTGACTCCCGACCCCCAGGGCATGACCTAGGTGTCACAGCCAAAATCCCGTTCAATATGTTTTACTTTTTTCATAACGTAGTACATGTGCAAAGTTTGGCATCAAAATCTTCAAAATTGACTTGAAATTGAATTTTATAGATATTTGACCTTTTGACCCCTCCCCAGGGCCCCAGGGGACAGGGTCAAAAATGAACGTGATCTCGCGCAAGCCATTAATGTAAGCAACTCACATACCGAATTTGGTTGGATTCCTGACAACGGTTTAGGAGGAGATCGCCGGACAGACGGACGGATGGACAGATGGAGGCGATAACAATATCCCCACTTTTCTTCGAAAAAGCTGGGGATAATAATAATGAAAACTTGAACAGGGTTCGCCAATTCCAACTTGTTCGTAAGTCCCAAAAGAATTTTTTCCACAGCTCCAAATATCCATATGCTTACATATGTAATTTTTAGTTTGTCTGTTTTTTATACCCCACCACACGATAGGCCACTAAGAAACTGAGCCATATCACAGTATAACAGTATAACTTGTCGCAGGGTTTCATGTTTATAAAAAAAAAAAAAACTAAAAAGAATGACACAGGGAGCACCAGAATCGCAAGGCGCAGCCCACTTGAGATACATGTTAGCTTTTTCACCTACACAGTCTAGCACAAGCTTTGAAAGTTTTTGATACTGGAACCATATTGGTACTGCAATATTCATTCATCAAATGATCATGTGATGTGCATGGTGACCTAGTTGTTTGCAAATGGATAAAACAGGTTTACCTTTTTTTTGTGAAGTTGCTGAAATAAGAGATAAAGGAATAAAATTTTAGGCGAAGGCTCATGGGGAGCTTATAGTATAGGCAGTGGTCCGTCCTCTGCGTCGTCAACATTTTCAAATGACATTTTCTCTGAAATTACTTGGCCAGTCGCAACCAAATTACATGTGGAGCCTCTATGGGAAGGGGCAACGAAAGTTTGTTTGTTAGGACTGGGTCATTTGACTAATATGGCTGCCATGCCCATATGTGGTAAAAACCTTTAAAATCTTCATCTCCGGAACCAAATGACTGATGACCTTAAAACTTGGTATGGGACATCGGGAGCTTGGGCCTTACCACATTTGTTCGAAAGATGACCTTTGGTTGACCTTGACCTGCTTTACGTCAAGGTCAAATTTGGTCACTTAGACATAAATTTGTATGTCTGACCTTTGTCCTGGATGGCTCAGATTCAGTATTTTTAGCTCACCTGTACGAAGTACATGGAGAGCTATTGTTGTCACCTTTGTTGTGCACGTTTGCGTTGGCGTGTGTGTTCCCGTCACACTGCGTTAAAGTTTTTCAAATGCTTATATTTCAACAGTCACTCATCACAGACCACTCATACTTGGAACTTAAGTACATGGGAGAGTCTTCTGACGTACATAGACAACAGAGCCCTGGGTTCATGCCCGGGGGTGGGGCTAGGGGTCAAAATCTAGAACACCTCTGTAAAACTGTGTTAAAGTTTTTGAAATGCTTATATCTCAACAGACATTCATCACAGAGCATTCATATTTTACAACTTGGATCCTTGGGAGTGTCTTCTTGGATTCCAAGACAACACACCCCGGGTTCATGCCTGGTAGGGGGATGGTTGGGGCTAGGGTTCAAAATCTAGGACACCTTTTTAATTTGTTACATATGTTTCCATTATGCTAACAGGTTATAGACACAATTGGTTATATATCAGCCAACCATGTGACATTGGTTCAAGTGTAAAAGGGTGAAGGTCATGGTGACCTACATTTCACAGTCCAGTGATTTTGCCTTATATCTTGAAGACAATTTTTTTTTGAGAAATGTCATACCTGGGATATTAGAGGCATATGACATCATGATTGACCTCAAATTATATCAAGGTCACTGTGACCTATATTTCATGGTTCAGTGATTTTGTCTATTATCTTGAATACTATTTGAAGGAGAAATGTCATACCTGGATTATTGGTTCCATGTGACCCAATAATTGACCATCAAATATATCTAGGTCAGTGTGACCTATATTTCATGTTCAGTGATTTTGTTTTTTATCTTGAATACTATTTGATGGAGAAATGTCATACCTGGATTTTTAGTTCCATGTGACTAGATGATTTGACCACCAAATATATCTAGGTCAGTGTGACCTATATTTCATGGTTCAGTGATTTTGTTTATCTTGAATACTATTTGATGGAGAAACATCATACCTTGATTATTAGTTCCATGTGACCCCATGATTGACATCAAAATATATCTAGGTCAGTGTGACCTTTATTTCATGGTTCATTGATTTTGCCTATTATCTTCAATACTTAGGGTTTTCAATAAATTTTTTCTTAAGAGGCCAGTCACCAGTTTGAGGCGGCCAAATTCTACTATTTCATAAGAGTTTAATTCACAAAAGTAACATTTGAGGTGACCAAAAAATCAACTGAGGCAGTCATTTCGGCCTCCTGCCGCCTCTTAATGAAAACCCTGAATACTATTTGTTGAAAAAACGTCATACCTTCATCATTAGTTCCATGTGACCCGCTGATTGACCTCAAAATATATCTAGGTCAGTGTGACCTATATTTCATGGTTCCCTGATTTTGCCTATTATCTTGAATACTGTTTAATGGAGAAATGTCATACCTGGATTATTAGTTCCATGTGACCCGATGGTTTACCTCAAAGTATATCTAGGTCAGTGTGACCTATATTTCATCATTCAGTGATTTTGCCTATTATCTTAAATACAATTTTGATAATGAAATGTTATACCTGGGATATTACTTCAATGCAACCGGATGATTAACCTCAAAATATATGTAGGTCAGTGTGACCTATATTTCATGGTTCAGTGACTTTGACTTATATCTTCAATACTATTTGATGGAGAAACTCATATCTGAATAATCAATTCCATGTGACCAGATGATTGACATAGAAATATATCTAGGTCAGTGTAAACTATTTTCATGGTTCAATGATTTTGCCTCATAATTCAGACACTATTTGATTCTGAAATGTAAAGTCTGGAATATTTGTTCCATGTGACATGGTGATTGACCTCAAAATATATGTATTTGAGTGTGACCTATATTTCATGGTTCAATAGTTTTACCTTATATCTTGAAGGCACGAAACAGGCAAGCTATGTTGTCATGCCACAGCTCTTGTTATCTTTTTCTCCCTTTTTTCAGGGAACATTTGATCATGCCGTCAATTATGACCCGGAGTATGACTTCAATGACCCTCTTTGGGTCACGGGGCATAAAGCTAAATAGGGATGCCTGTTGCATGACAACTGACAATGATCCGACGATCGTTTCTGTATGTAAACGTGCGCTTACCCGAACCGAACCGGGATAATCGCGCCGATTTACCAATTTTTTTTTACAAACACCAAAAAATCGTACGGAATTTGGCCGGGGTCGTAAGGTCGTAATTTGGACATGAAAATAGTAAGCCTTACGACCAAATCATAAGGGTAGGCAAGTCTGCAGATGTGCAACGGACTGGAACCATTTGAACAACTTTGAAAGGGGACCACCAAAGGATCATTCCTTTGAAGTTTGGTCAGAATCCGATCAGTGGTTTAGGAGGAGATGTCGTTTGAAGAAATTGTTTACACACGGACAACGGGCAACCATCCAATGAAACCAAAAGGCTTATATGCAATGGACAGTCTAATTATCATCAAACAACCGACCCCTCCCATCGGGGCTTGAAGAAATAGATTGGGCTGCAAGATGCTTCCATTCAGAGCTGAAACAGACCTTACTTGAGTACTGGTAAACTGCTTGGAGGTTCTAGGCCTGTCCAGGAAAAGAGGTACCAGTCGGACCGTCTATGCATATAAACCCTATTGGTTTTATTGGGCAGTAGGGCTTGAGATGTCATTTGATCTCAGTGTCGGGTAAAAGTCCCACAGAATTGGCAGTGCATCACCAAAATGACATATAGTGTTGACGGGGATGTTAAACTTCAAATCAAACAAACAAACAAATCAAGTTGTTCACTTACCGACAGGAAGTATTGTGGTCCCTGATACAGCTGATTTGGGTGTCAAATGAAGGCTTTGGCTCTGTAATGTTGCGCTAGTTGCTAAAATGTAAGAACAAGACAATATTAAACCTCATAATAAATCTGCCAAGTGTTGAAGATGCATAATCAAAGGGACATTACTCTAGCTAAACTGTCCCACCTTGTTAAGCTGTAATTTTACCATATAAGCTGCCAAGAAAAACCGCATCTTAAAATGCTGTCTGTGTCGTCTGCTGAATCTTCTTTGCAAACTGTACTAACATATTTTTGCATCCAGGCAAATAGTGTGGACCCTGATCAGACTGCTCCTAGAGGAGCAATCTGATCTGTGTCCACATTGTTTGCAACAATCCTCAGGGATTGCTTTTACAATATTGATTCCTGATCATCGTCTCCACTTCTATTTCAAATTAACCGGCAGATGACAAAGCGGATGATAATTGCTAACTGGCACTTTTAGGGTCAAAGGATTTCCGTATGTAAGTCCAATGCCCTATCAGATTGTAGAGAACCTAATGTTTGATGCCACTGAAAATCATGTGACACAATGTGTTTATGACTGTATGAACTACACGTCAAGCCTCGTGATGCCGGACAGTGTCCCTCGGGACGGATTTTTCAATCCACCCCTTACACCCATATAAGATTCTTATAATCTAGAACCCACAATGTATTTTAGAGCAGAAATACTTTTTAAATCACTTGTTCATTGTTTGGATAATTACACTGTCAGAGCTTGACTTGGGCACTGAGTACTGTATTTTAAAACTAACCAGTGTGTTGCTTCCCTTTTTTCAGGGAACATTTGATCATGCCGTCAATTATGACCCGGAGTATGACTTCAATGACCCTCTTTGGGTCACGGGGCATAAAGCTAAATAGGGATGCCTGTTGCATGACAACTGACAATGATCCGACGATCGTTTCTGTATGTAAACGTGCGCTTACCCGAACCGAACCGGGATAATCGCGCCGATTTACCAATTTTTTTTTACAAACACCAAAAATCGTACGGAATTTGGCCGGGGTCGTAAGGTCGTAATTTGGACATGAAAATAGTAAGCCTTACGACCAAATCATAAGGGTAGGCAAGTCTGCAGATGTGCAACGGACTGGAACCATTTGAACAACTTTGAAAGGGGACCACCAAAGGATCATTCCTTTGAAGTTTGGTCAGAATCCGATCAGTGGTTTAGGAGATGTCGTTTGAAGAAATTGTTTACACACGGACAACGGGCAAAAAGTGATCCCAAAAGCTCACCTCGTCACTACCTGACGGTGAGCTAAAAATACATGACATCGGTAATTCGTTAATTATATCATCTTAGCCATAACCCTGGTTTAACTAAACGTAATATGTTACCGACTAATGTTAATCCGGATTAGCGCGGCGAGATTAAAAAGGTACAATCGTTTTTAACATGTGCTGCATCCAATATTGTCTCTCGCGCTGGCTGGTGCAAAAATATCAATATAGGTCACTGATTTGTGGCATGTGTGCTTTCAACACAAAATCGGCTCTGCATTTGATCTTTTACTGCTATTGCGTAGGCGGCCTAAATAAGCTACTATATTTACCGTTTCTGTAATTTTGGACGCGTGTGGCAATAAAAACATGCGTACATAAAATTTCGCCAATAGTGAATTTTATGCATCCAATGGTAAAAAGTTGGTGTCAAATACGCAGAATCCTGCGTTTCCGATAGCTCTGGCTTTGACAAAGTCACACATACGAGTTATCAAAACTTAATGTGTGTGCAATGTTACTGGACTGCACCGTGAAGGTTACTTTGGAGACATTGCTTTCAGCTTGTGCAAATTTTAGCTTTGAACTCCTCTGCACTTTTTGCATTTACCACAGAGGGAAGACTAAATTCCACTAAAGAATAGTTCTATGGAAGAAAGAATTCTTCAGGGCATCACTACAGGCCTGGTACATTCGATATGTTTAATTTTGATGCCCTTATTTAAGTTGAAGTAGCCACAGGGTCAAGAATTTATCTTGATTAAGAAACACTGTGGAAGAGTTATCTTATACAAAGAAGATTGATGAGGATTATTCGCGATGGGCCTCCAACGATGGCCACTCACTCCTGGTGAATGAATGTCATTTGACATGTCACAAGCAACAATTCTGATTCTGACTACTTCTGTTCCTCCATCGCCTGCAGGTCCATCAGGTAGCCGTCCTCTGAACCTTCTCAACCTGTTGAATCTGCGTTTTAACATGGGGGTGTCAAATAGATGATGCATATATTCCCATATCACATGTCCTGGTGTATAGCTCAGTGGCTAGTGCACTTGCCTCTGATGCCGTTCATTTCCATAATTTGTCCGGTGAATCCCGGTGATGATCGTAAAGGCAAAGATAAAACCCAATTCTTGATTCTCCGTACCGTGTATGAGAATAGAATAGAATTGTTTATTTCAGCAATTATGGACCCTAGCAGGTACATCAAAACCACATGCGACGAGAATTTTTGTCTGCTTGGCGTACTCGGAGGGGCAATAATAAATGTGTTTGACCTTATTGCTGAGAATCTGCAGTTTCTAGAAGTGAAAATGGAGTAGTTTACTGATATGAACTTAGGCACAGCCTTAATGCTGTAGTAGTACTGTAGGATAGGGCAGGGTATGATAGGAGTAAGGGTAAGGTAGCAGTAGGGGCAAGTGGGGTAGAGGTAGGATAGGGTAGTGTAGGAGGTGGGATCATAGGGTAGAGGTTAGTGTTAGGGGTTGGGTAGCGGCTAGGGTGAGTAAAGATAGGGGTAAGGGATAGGACAGGTTTAATTTTTTATCATTCAGGATGTATCAAGAAGTCAATACGTTAACACTAATGCTATTTAGATAGATAGATACAACACCGAGTACGTGACAAGCATTCGAGATTTATTGAGACTTTCTGCAATATTACTCCACCGTCCACGTGTTCTCGGCAGCGGTACACATCAGAAACGTTACTATTTAGATAGATAGATAGTAACGTTTCTTAAAGTGATGGCTATATAGCCCCTTGGGGCCTGGACTCAGGTGAGTGATCATAGGCTGAACTGACCTCTTGAAGTTCGATTTTTGCACAGTTTTTCCACAGTTAAACATGACTGAGTACTAAGATAACCTGTCCAAAAAGCTTAACCATGTCTAGAAAGCTTATAAATGAAAGCAGTTGTGATGGCTATATCTAGCCCCTTTATGGAAAGATAGAAAACTTCGCCAGACCAAAATTCGATCAGTCCCAGACAAACTATCCCAACGCTGCCAAAATACAAATCGGGGCTGTATCAGCCTTGCATCCGTTTGTTCTGCATTCATTTACCTTTACAAAAATACTAATCTCTTTTCTCTATCTAATTTTCCAAAAAGCGATTTTAAATTGCCTGACAGTCGTCAAAAATCTTTCTAACACACAACCTTTCGCAGTGCTTCCCGGCTTCGATATTACAACACCACACTCGCCGGGAAATAAACTGGAAATTCCGGCAGACTTGTACCGGCGCGTGCGGCGTTGTAATATCGAAACCGGGAACCGCTGCGAAAGGTTGTGTGTTGAAAAGATTTTTGACGAATGTAAGACAATTTAAAATCGTTTTTTGGAAGAAATAAATGAGGTAGAAAAAGAGATTAGTATTGTTGTAAAGGTAAATGAATGCAGAACAAGATGCAAGGTTGATAGAGTCAAGGTTGTATTTCGGCAGCGTTGGGATAGTTTGTCTGGGACTGGTCGAATTTTGGTCTGGCGAAGTTTTCTATCTTTCCATAAAGGGCTATATAGCCATCACAACTACTTTCATTTATAAGCTTTCTAGACATTATTAAGCTTTTGAACATGTTATTCTAGTGCTCAGTCATGTTTAACTGTGGAAAAACTGTGCAAAAACCGAACTTCAAGAGGTCAGTTCGGCTCATGATCACCCAAGTATGTGCCGCTGCCGAGAACACGTGGACGGTGGAGTAATATTGCAGAAAGTCTCAATAAATCTCGACTGCTTGTCACGTACTCGGTGTTGTATACATAGCCACTTGGGACCAACAGAAAAAAGTAGAAGAAAACAGTTACCTTTCCCTTAAACACACTAAAATTGTAGGAATTTGTTCGTTGAGCTTTCAGAAACTGTAAAAATCAGAATCAAAATGGCGGCGGAAGTTCAACGCCTGCGCATTAAAGCGAAATCTGATTGGATAATCATGGCATACTAGGTTACCCTTATCGAAGAGGTAAACCCAGTACCATATGGTATTATGGTATACCATGTCTTGCATTTCAAGAGCATAACCCCGTTAACACAAGAACTGTTGAAGCGAGTAACTCTAAACGTATAGGGTGCCATTTTTGCTCGCCTTTCGAAAGTAAAGGGGGGGGGGGGGGTATTGCCATATCCCCAGCGTCCGTCGTCGGCACAAGCATCGGCGTCCGCATTTGGTTGAAGTATACCTGCAAGCAATCATTTGTGCTGTTTTAAAAAATTATTTTCAAGTAAAATGTGTTTGTTTGATTTGAGGTTTAACGTCCCCGTCAACACTGTAAAGGTCATTTTGGAGATGTTGCTTCCAATTTTGTGGGACTTTTACCCGACACTGAGATGAAATGACATCTCAAGCCCTGTCGCCCAATGAAACCAATAGGGTTTATGAGCATGGACGGTCCGCCTCGCACCGCGGTTCCTGGACAGGCTTAGATCCTCTAAGCGGTTAACACGTACTAGTGTGCGGGCCAGTTTCAGCTCTGCGTGGAAACATCATGCAGCCCATATATTTCTTCAAGCCCCTATGGGCGGGGGCAGTACTAGTGTGCGGGCTTTCAAGTAAAGTAATCAATTGGTAAAAAAAAAATATTTTTCACATTCTTTTTTTCACTCGATTTCCGAGGTTTTGGGGCTTAAACATTTAATCATTTCCTCTGTATAAACTCCCTTATAATCATACATTTTGTCAAATGCATGTGCGTACCCAACTAAAACGCATCTTCTCTTCTACATATCCGAGAGCAGCAAAGGCTCTGTCAAGACTGCGCGTACTCCCAGGCTTGCCTGAGTCAGTGCTGGTCGCCTTTGTGAAAAAGACGCATGTCATGCCCATGAAGCCGATGCCATGTCTTGATGTTGCATCGACGTTGTCGCTCTTCCAGGTAAAACTTTTACGGAAACTGTTTCAGTGTTAGCTGTCCGTCTGAGCCAATGTACGTAGAAACATATTCACGGACACGGAGAGGAGCGAAACCGCAACGTCGCTGCGCATCTCACTGAAATGGTTGAAAAAAATCGGCATTGATGAACAGCGATGGCTGAATGTGCCGAGCTGCTCACTCGCACAAGTTTTATGCTCGTGGAAAATTTGACAGAACCATGACGCAATTTTATTTCAGAGATGAACAATGGCATGTTTTGTAAAATTGACCATGTTGGTAGAATATGAGGCCTTTTCTGCCTGAGTTCAAGGCACGATCGAGACAAGTTCTGCAATGGTTTAAAACTGTGTTTCCCTTAACTCACCGCTTACAAATTGTTTTTGTTTGATTTGAGGTTTAACGTCCCCGTCAACACTATACAGGTCATTTTGGAGACGTTGCTTCCAATTTTGTGGGACTTTTACCCGACATTGAGATGGTATGACATCTCAAGCCCTATCACCCAATGAAACCAACATGGTTTATAAGCATGGACGGTCCGACTCACACCGCTTTGCCTGGGCAGGCTTAGATCGTCTAAGCGCTTTACCGGACGGTTTCAGCTCTGCGTGGAAGTATCATGCAGCCCATCTATTTTTTCAAGCCCCGATGGGCGGGGGCGGCCACCGCTTATAAAGGAACGGTTAATAATGTTCCTAAATAAATGAAGAAAAAATGGCATATCACTTTCAAAGAGCTTCTGTAATAAAATTCTGTATATATTTGAATCACTTGATTGATTTACTTCGTGAAATACAACTCGAAAAAAATGTTTCACACAATTAGTTATCAGCTTTTGTTAGACCATAGGGGCTTGAATCATGAAAAAAATGAAAAAAAAAAAAAAAAAAAAAATTTTTTTTTTTGGGTACTATATTAGAGACAAGGGGGGAAACTTCGACTCCATTTTTTGGGGGGTTACCTCATTTTACCCAGTGTATCTTTTTCGCAAATGCAGTTTTTCACCTGCTTATTACGAATTATACAAGTTAAATATGTCCACTTTACAACAATAATCTGCCTCTGTCTGTCACTTGCAGGAAACATGTTTTTCTCGCATGGATTACCTCAGCAAAGCAAAATTCGGCATAAACGTGTGACAAAAATTTTCAGGTTTTCATCAATCACAAGCGAACTAGTGTTACGGAGGAAACTTTTTTCGCTTTCAACTGATGTCTTTCATTAAAATGAACCTCTCTTGACCAATTTGAATCCAAAATGATGTATTTGCAGCTCTAAATTTAGACTTTACTACTTTTACATCGCTTTACGTAACAGATCAAGAAAACAATCGTCGCGAAGCTTGGTTTTCTGCTGATTCCGGGCTACTCTATCGATGAACTAACGACCGGAACGACCGGTGCTGTTTAATTTTTATACCGTTCGAAGTAGTGACAAATGAGCATTATCGCTATTTTTCTTCCATTTTCAACTAAACCCAAAGAGGGGACACAGACGTTGTATACTGCATATACTCCAGTTTTGAAGACCGAAAGAGTACACAGTCACCATGTAATTACGGTAGGGTTCTTTAACCTGCACAGGGGATGGTTCTCCCTGCACAGGGGTCTCCAGTTAACGTCCAGATTCGAAGGACGATGCACTTTATGATATTCATACCTGCAAAATTTATTATGCCAATGGAACGTGTTCTGGTGCCGAAATTTTGTCACCGCTGCTGGGGATCGAACCTGGGACCTTTAGCATCTAAGGCACTGAGCTAGGTGGGTGGTTAAATTTAGGAAGGCAGGGATTAGCCGTAGTTATCTCCTTACCGGACCCAGTAAAAGTGAAATGTATTTTTTGTTGAAATCGTGGACTTTTTGTGTTATTTTCCAAACAGTTTCGGACAGAAATAAAACAAGAGGACCCTGTATCGCTCACCTGAGCTAACAGATTCAAAGTTTCAGGAAGTGACAACCTTTACTGAAGGATTAATGGAAGGGTATGGTGATGACAGGGTAAACATTTTCTGCAAATCAAGTAGAATGTAACTCAATGATAAATAGGCTGACCTCACCAGTTTTCAAACGCATCCAAGCTTTTATTCCTGACTTGCTAAGAAGATCCGATATGAACTGATGGGGCTATGGTGATGACAAGTTCAAAAATAAGCAATTAACTGCTGCAATCAAGGGGCTGTTACTCTGTGACAAATAGGCAAACCTCACGAGTTTTCAAACTCCTCCGAGCTTTTCTGCCCGATTTACTTGTTTGTAAGTTTCATAAAGATCCGATCAAAACTGAAGGGGCAGCAGTGCTAACAAGGTCGAAAATATGCATTTTTAAGCAATCAAAGGCACGTAACCCTATGATAAATGTGCCGACTTGGCCAGTATTCAAACTCATCCAAGGTTTTATTCCCAGCCACCTTGCATATAAGTTTCAGAACGATCCGATCAAAACCGAAGGGGCTACGGTGATGACAAGGTCAAAATTTGGCATTTTTAGCAATCAAAGGGATGTTACTCTAAAATAAATGGGCCAGCTTGGCCAGTTTTCGAACTCATCCGAGGTTTCATCCCCAGCCTCCTTACATATAAGTTTCAGAAAAATCCGATCAAAACTGAAGGGGCTACGGTGATGACAAGGTCAAAAATTAACATTTTCAGCCATCAAAGGGACATAACTCTACGATAGATAGGCTGACTTGGCCTGTTTTCGAACTCATCCAAGATTTTATCCCCAGCCACCTTACATATAAGTTTCAGAAAGATCCGATCAAAACTGAAGGGGCTACGGTGATGACAAGCATTTTCCCATTGTAAGTCTATTAGAACTTGTGATTGCCATATATAGCAACCAAAGTTTTCATGCGATTTAAAAAAAAAAAGCTAATTTCATCAATGCCCCACCTGAGGCATGCTACAGATGAGAAATGATTGAGATCAGCCTGCAGGCTGCAGAGATATAGCTGCTCAAAAGTGTGGACGGACGGACGACGGAGGACCCACTATACTATAAGCTCCCCCTGAGCCTTCGGCCCAGGTGAGCTAAAAAAACAGCTAGCTTGTTAAAATGCCACCAATACGTAAATGTTCAAAATGATGCAGCATGGAAACAATATTATTTGTTCCCTATTGCAACATATTCCTTTTTATGTTTTGAAATTTTGATCCTGGGTCGCTAATGGACAGTAAATGACAATAAGCACTATTGAGGTTGGGCCCATTGGGTGATTTAAGGGGACAGAACCCCTACAGTGCGGCACACACATGCTCTCTCTACCGCGAGTTTCTGAAGTGGACGCTTCTATTTATGAATTCGGCCAAATCCATTGATGTAGGGGCCTGGGTTAGAAAAAACACTGCTCAATTCTTCGGTAACAGGACACTTCGGCCCCAAAACCACCTCGGCCCCTAGACACTTCGGCCCCTAGACACCTCGGCCCCAAAACCACCTCGGCCCCACATAAAATTGAAACCCTAGACGGGTCGGCCCCTGGACACCTCGGCCCCTAGACACGTCGGCCCCATATACCTAGACACTTCGGCCCCACTTTGCTTTTCACGGGGCTTCCACTTAAATAGGAGATCGGGTTGGATGCCCGATGAGTTTTTTTTTATTTTTATTTGCTAATTTGATTATTTTGATAGGGAGCAACGAATATTTGAACCTATCATAATTTATATAAATATATATTTATTATATATTATAACGTTACTAAATAGAAAATCTATATGTCCATTTCAGAAGAATTGAAGATACATTTGAAAATTCTCCTCTTTTATTTCCATGTATAACTTAATATCATTGAAAAATGCTTTAGAACAGACTCTTTTTTTTCTACATTTCTGCTCTTTTGATCATCTATAGGCTTTATTATTATCCGAAATAATTCCACACCGCTAAAATACTTTTTACGTTAATTTCAATAAGAACAAGATACCTAATTATCTTTACTAGTTGGATGGAAATAAAATCTGGATGGATCGGTGGATGGGGCCGTAAACACCCCCTCAACCCCCCCCCCACCCCCCCCCCCCCAAAAAAAAAAAAAAAAAAAAAAAAAAACATTCCTCTGTTTCGTCAATCATAGTGATGATGGGGGATAATCTTATATTTGTTAGCAAATTTATATATTTATTTATTAATTTATTTATTTATTGGCCTCGGTAGCTAAGTCGGATGCGCGTCTGACTGGTGATCAGGAGGACACGGGTTCGATACCTACCGGACCGGCCCGGTTGGTAGAGTGGAACGGGAGGTCACGGGTTCGATCCCGGGCCGCGACATACCAAAGTCGTTAAAAATGGTACTAGCTGCTCCTCGCTTGGCACTCAGATTTACGGGGTAGAGCTAGGGCTGGTCGACCCAGTGTCAGGGTAATGCGACTGGGTGTGGTATCATGTAATGTGTCTGGGACATGATACTTCAGTGAGGCAGCACTATAAAAGTGAGCATTGAGCTCCCTGTCGCAATCAGACACCGTCGTGATATGACTGAAAAATTGTTGAAAGCGACGTTAAACCCGAATTCACACACACACTCGATACCTACCGGGGCCGGCAACTTTCTTCCGTGGAGATTAACTATGAAATCTTTTCTACGGTCATTCTCTCCCTTCTGCTGATTCAAGAAGGGCAGTTGTCACTTTCTGGCGAAAAAAATGTGCACTGTATTGGTTAACCGCTACGTATAAGCCCGCCCAGGATAAAGGTGGATAGGTAAACTGACCGGCTCGAAAATGAACTAAAATGGTGTTGACTGGAACTATCCTCGTAAGTAAACCAATTAATATAATGTTTGCATGCAATTAAACAAACTGCATGAAAAAACGGTGCAGATCCGGTTCAGAAGCAATCTGATCAGGATCTACACTGTTTGCAAAGATAAGGATTATCGTGTTCAACGGGGTAGGGATAAATGAATTTTATATTAGTACACTATTTACCAAAAAGTTTTACAAGAACAATTAATTAATTATTGACTTAAATTAGTAAAGTGTGAAGCTCAATCAACAACCAGGCGTTGCTAATCCCTTTTCCCCCAATAAAGAGACCCTTCATGATAAACAGATCATTGTTATCAATTTTCACACATTTGATTGTCATTCTAGCTCATAATTATTAAAGACGGACAGTAACGAGTATATTGTATACTTTATTTATTTATTAGTCACATTTCTGACAATCAGCCACTCAAATTACTTGATACATGTGAACTATATGTTTATATTAGTGGCAAACAGTGTAGATGTGCACTGTGTGAAAAGTCTTCACTGCTCGTATTTTTGTAGGAATTGCTCAGTATGTTTCCATTGTTATCAATTTCCACACATTTAGAAATTCCTATTTGATTGTCATTTCAGCTCATATTTGAAAACGGACAGTAACAAGTATACTGTACAATTTATTTATTTCTTTATTTATTTTTATTTATTTATTAGTCACATTTCTGACTATCATACCCTCAAAATACTTGATTCATGTATATTGTATTCATTTAAAATTCGCAAACTGAATGACAGTGTAGATCCAGTTCAGATGGATCTGGATGTGCACTGAGTGCAAAGTCTTCATGGCCCTATACATTTTTGTAGAAAAGGCTCATTGACTATCAGTATCAAATATTCACAATTAGAACAACCCGCTAAACCCCACTTTTCGCGATGCTGACCCAAGGTCAACGTCACGGTTGAGGGCGGCGGGGGATTAGCTGTCCTCAAGAGTGTAGTCCAAGTTAACCTGAAAATGTCTTGTATGCGTTGTTATATTTATTATAAACGTATCATTGGTTATTTATTTTTTTTATATGAAATAAAAATAGCAATAAAATAATTTTATCTTATTTCCTAACAACTTAATAGAAGATTCCGTAAAATCAAAATTATATAACGAAAAGTTGATTAAAATTATATTACTTACTTCTACTCGAAAACATAGATCTTTGATACTGGTTCAATCGTTCTCAAGGAGATGGTTTATCGCACAGACCTGTTAACTTATATGAAAGGGATCTCAGAAATGACTACTTTGCTAAAACACAAATTAATATTAAACTAGTTGTAATTAAAGGTTGTCACAGAGGCATTCTGATCAGTCCTGCACATTGAGACGGTTCTAACCAGTACACACAACCTGTATCTTGGAGCAGAAATAAGAATTACGAAAACACGCCTATACAAATGACTTGTAAACTTTACCGCCGTAAAAAACGAACATTATAAGAGGAAAAATTGTGACATTTTTATTATTTCTGCTCAAATAAGAAAAATAAGGTTTACCCCTGTAAACCCCAATTTTACTATATAAAAATGGAGTTCAAGGAGGTCAAAATTATAAAGGCGGGTCTTCGTGATGTAAATAACGTATGCCCCTATGAGCCCCAGTTTTCCCCATATAAACTGGATTTGACGTTTAACACCCCAATCAACACTGTCTCGGTCATTTTGGAGACGTTGCCTCCAATTTTGTTGGAATTTTACCAAACATTGAGATGAAATATCATCTCAAGCCCTGCAGCCCAATGAAACCAATAGGGTTTATAAGTATGAACGGTCCGACTCGCACCGCCTTTCCTGGCCAGGCTTAGAACCCCTAAGCGGTTTACCAGTACTCATGTCACAGGCTGTCGGTTTCTTGAAGTCCCGATGGGCGGGGGCGAATCTAACATGATATAAATGCCCATACCCTAACAGATATCAAACGTGGGACCGAGGTGTCTTTGGGGCCGAGATGTCTAGGGGCCGAGGTGACAGTGGGGCCGAGGTGTCTAGGGCCGAGGTGACTAGGGCCGAGGTGTCTAGGGCCGACTTGGTTTTGGGCCGACCTGTCTAGGGGCCGAGGTGGTAGTGGGGCCGAAGTGTCTGGAAATCAATTCTTCTGCTCAGCAAGTTTGTATTAATCTGAATAGGCACCACAACACGGCAAGCAAAAAGGTCAGAATAAGCTATAGCATATCTACCTTGATTTTTAGGGGGGTGGGGGTGGGGGGGGGGGTGTGGAGCGGGGATCATTTTTCGGTCCTTTCGAGTTTATTTCACTCATATCGAGCCGATTGTTAAATCACATGTGGTCGAAGACCGTAGTATCCGGTAAAAAAAAAACAAAAAAAAAACAGGCCTTCCGTTGCAGAACTTGAATGCCTTAAAAAAGATGACTTTTGTGAAAGGTTTGATTGTGAAGTGCTTAGATCTGTTGAAAAGTACTTGTATTAGCCTAGAGTGTATTGGAAAGTAAGTGAGAAATGGGTCCTTTTCAATATATAGGACATTTGATTTTGGTGCTGTTGAGTAAAGCGGCATTCCAATCTTACTGTTTCTCGACTAGGCTGTTTAAAGGTTATAAAACGTTTTTCGTGCTCAATTCAGTCGAGCGTTAAATTTATAATGCTCGCTATTTTTAAATACTAACAGTTCATCAATTTTCCTGCTTAGATTTGTTTGTTTGATTTGAGGTTTAACGTCCCCGTCAACACTGCAAAGGTCATTTTGGAGACGTTGCTTCCAATTTTTGTGGGACTTTTACCCGACCTTAAGATGAAATGACATCTCAAGCCCTGCCACCCAATGAACAAATAGGGTTAATTAACATGGACGGGCCGACTCGCACCGCTTTGCCTGGGAAGGCTTAGATGCTCTAAGCGGATTACCAGTACTCGTGTGCGGGTCGGTTTCAGCTCTGCGTGGAAGCATCAGTTCTTCATGCCCCGATGGGCGGGGCCGTTTCCTGCTTAGATTAGAACTGAATAATAGAATGTATGATGGGATTAAGGCCGAAACAAGGAATTTTCAAGCAAGTTTTCAGTTTAGTTAAATATCATGTAGGGTTTTGTCGAGCATGAGACTTTAATTCACTGAAAACGAGCCCGAAGCCACGACCGCAATATATATTATTTTTCTCACCCAAACACTTTAAGGAATTTATTTGTTTGATTAGACGTTTAAAGTGCCCATCAACAGGTCATTTTGGAGACGTTGAATCCATTTTGTGGGACTTTTACTCGACATTGAGATGAATTGACATCTCAGGCCCTGTCGCCCAATGAAACCAATAGGGTTTATAAGCATGAACGGTCTGACTCGCACCGCTTTGCCCGGGCAGGCATAGATTCTTTGAGCGGTTTAGCAGTACTCGCGTGCGGTCGGTTTCAGCTCTGCTTGGAAGCGTCGCGCAGCCCACCTATTTCTTTAAGCCCCGATGGGCAGGTCCGAAAACTTTAAAGAATGCGTTGTGAACTGCACAAATATACAGAAATTAATAAGCGATAAAGCACATTCACACCAATGTAACACAACAAAATGTCAGTATTTTAATATTCATACCTCCTAACATTTTTCCAGTGAGCCGCTAAAGTTTGTGTCTAAAGCATCCGTTTACATGTAAAGTGCTACGCATGAAATAAAAACCAATGCATGTACATTTCATGACCTGCTTTCTTTGACACTTGACAGCAGTTTGATGACAAATTAAATGTCCATTTCATTAAAAGTTGATAAGGACATGTCATTCTGACTGTTAAAAATGTACATTTAAGGGTAAACTGAGAAGCTGCTCCCCTAATTGCATGGATAACAAAACATATGGTGACGACGTCATGTACACAGCGACCCCCGCTCAAAGGGGCTTGAAGAAATATGGGCTGCATGATGCTTCCACGCAGAGCTGAATCTGGCCCCCACTAGTACTGGTAAACCGCTTAGAGGATCTAAGCCTGTCCAGGAACCGCAGTGCGAGGCGGACCGTCCATGCTAATGAACCCTATTGGTTTCATTGGGCGACAGGGCTTGAGATGTCATTTCATCTCAATGTCGGGTAAAAGTCCCACAAAATTGGAAGCAACGTCTCCAAAATGACCTTTACAGTGTTGACGGGGACGTTAAACCTCAAATCAAACAAACAAACAAACGTCATGTACACACGTTCTTTAGCACTCTGCCAAAAACACATAGATTTTATACGATACCCTTTGTGCAAGAAACTGACAAACATTTCCCCTTCAATACGGAGCATAGCAATCTCCTCGATAACGTGGGTTGTGCCCGTCCCGGCCTGGGCATAAACAAGGCAGTTGGGCCCAGTTGGGCCTTGTTTTTTTTTGTGTGTGTGTGTTTTTATCAGATCAAAGGCCGTCTTCTGCTTGTTAGTAAACATTTTATTTCCTTTTCTGCGCATGTATCAAAAAGTTACAGCGGCTGATTGAAGGTTGACCGCAAAGCGATACAATACAAAATTCCCAGAGCACAGCCCATTATACGTAGAAACACCATCCAGTTATCTTATCTGCGTAATACGTGTGTACGTAGTCCTTGCAGAATATATTACATTGACAAAATAAATCAAAGGAGAAATCAAGGCTATCACACACATTTTAACAGTAACAACTCCACTGCCGGACGTAGTTTCCGAAGTTCCGGATTATATCTGTCCTGCACGTCCCGCATTTTAAACACGACGATTATGGCAAGCGCCCGGGTTTCTGTACCGATCATTGACAGAACACTGCGGAAAGCGAAGCAAAAGTTGGAAAATCTATATTTAGGGCTGCGAGTACATCTTTTTGGATTCAAATTGGCAAAGCGAGCTAAAGTTAAATGAAAGACAACGGGTGAAAGTGAAAAAAGTTCCCCCCGTATCACTAGTTCAGTTGTGATTGATGAAAACCTGAAAATTTTTGTCACACGTTTATGCCGAATTTTGCTTTGCTGAGTTAATTCATGCGAGAAAAACATGTTTCCTGCAAGTGGCAGACAGAGGCGGATTATTTTTGCAAAGTGGACTTATTTAACTTGTATAATTTATAATAACCAGGTAAAAAACTGCATTTGCGAAAAAGATACACTGGGTAAAATGAGGTAACCCCCCAAAAAATTGAGCCGAAGTTTCCCCCCTTGTCTCTATTATAGTTCCAAAAAAAAAAAAAAAAAAAAAATTTTTTTTTTTTTCATTTTTTTCATGATTCAAGCCCCTATGGTTAGACTATCTGTTCTGCAAAACTATTTTTACTGATTTCAACTGTCAAACTCTCTTCGTAAACCTGTCCTGGAAATTCTAAATGACCATGAAAAGTTTGAGAGTCCGAGAGAAGTTTGACTCAAGTGACAGAATTAACTTTTGAAATCTATAAGCTTTTTGTTTCTTCATTTTTTTTACAAATCCTAATTACATCAACAAGTCCGTGTACTGAATAACGACGATCTTGTTTTTAAGGTAACCGGACACTAGAAGCACATTGAGGCTACCCCATATGTACTGAACAACCCTATAAACCCAACTTTATATAGAGAAAGTTGGGTGTACAGAGATACATTTTTTCCCTTTTTAGGGGGTTCAGAACACCGAGCACCGACGATCTCTATTTGGACTAGAAAATTGTTTTACACATCACGAAAACACACCTGCCTATTTTTTACCCCTAGACAGTAGATAGTCCTTAGAACTGCGTCATCGAGGCGGTTCTAACCAGTCCCACAATCTATGTTTAGAGCAGAAATATGAAATAATCTGATTTTTTTTTATCTGACAATTTTCATTTGGGTGGCAAAATTCTGTATATATTTGAATAGGCGTATTTTCGTAATGAACTGAAAATGCTAGGTCATGAGATTTTAGCACATACATGTGTGTGTGTGAATTCGGGTTTAACGTCGCTTTCAACAATTTTTCAGTCATATCACGACGGTATCTGGTTGCGACAGGGAGCTCAATGTTCACTTTTATAGTGCTGTCTCACTGAAGTATCATGTCCCAGACACATTCCACGATACCACACCAAGTCACATTATCCTGACATTGGGTCGACCAGTCCTAGCTCTACCCTGTAAATCTGAGTGTCAAGCGATGAGCAGCTAGTACCATTCTTAACGAATTTGGTATGCCGCAGCCCGGGATCGAACCCGTGACATCCCGTTCCCCGGAGCGGACACTGAGCTATCGGGGCCGGTTACATGTAGCACATACATGTAGATGTTTTATAGTGATCCCAATGCACAACAAACGCTTATTACGTCGAATACGACAGTTAAGATAATTTCACCATCCTACCGGGAAATGGGAAACTGGAATCATTTTACATTGACCTTCAATTATTGGAATTTAACCATATATGCCAAGCGACCCTTATTGAGACATTGGCAAATGGTGCAGACCTAGATCAGACGCCGCATCTGATCAAGATCTAAACTCTTTGCTCAACGTACATGCATTTTTGTAAAACTTACCACAAAAATGACATCCCTTTGCTTAGAAATTGACCACTCCATACTTATAAAGGGGACTTTTTTGGCACCTATGGGTTAATATTATGAGGTTTATACGTCAAAAGGACGATATTGAAAGTAGGACCTGTTTCTACTGTCGTGGTTTGACTTCTTGGAAACTCTTTATAAATAGATATCTGGAAACGCTTTATAAACAGACATCGACGGGCGTTGCATATTCCTGTTTATTCCGAACGAGTTTTCATTGCGTAAATATGTGGAGAGCAGTCTTATCTGTAGGGCTTTCCTAGTTACGTCATAAGACGGTTAGAAATAAACTGGGGTATCACCAATCCAATCTAAATGGCTTCCAATCGAAATTGGAAGCCAAAAACATTGTGTAACCATCTATAAGGCATTGATGTATACCATGATAAAAACATGCTCTTGTCACGGGTCAGTAACTGGTTAGGCCAGTTAAATATTGAACGATCCTCGTAGAACACCAAGCGGACCAATTAAACTACCACATGTTGGCCCTGCTAACATTTAACGCTTGGACCTTACCTAAACTACTGCGACCTTACAGCTTCTATAACACATATGATAGCTATATGGACCATTTACGTTTTTACAATAAAAAGACTGCTATCATTTTATCATACTTCTAAAATCGCTTACTTCTTGAAAGATTTTTTCGTCGTCCCAGTGTTGATTAAGAGCTTTGAGTATCTTTGCTATCCGGTTATGTTCCCTTACGAAAATCAAGTGGCTCAGCTGAAGAGAAGGCACCACATGTAACCTTGTATCACCTGAAAAAACATTGGAATATGGCCTAGGTAAACTTCATTTTCTCGAACAGCGATGACACGTTTACATCGGCTAATTTGAACTTGTTCTAGGCCCGGTGGATATTCTTCTCAAAGCTCCAAATACAAAATATCTTAGTAGAAGTAAAACAAAGATCAGGAATCGATACAATTAACCTACTCCACCCATCAAAGACACCAAAGGGAAAGAAACACAAACATTAAGCGACCAGACCAAAATGGAAACCTAAACAAAGGAAGGCCATAAGGACAGTTACTTTCCCACAAAATGGCCATATGGCCATCCAGATAAAAAAACACAAGTTATACACACAGTAAGTAACAAACAACAACATAAATAAACCGCCACAGAAGAACCGCCTTGGAACGGTCAGTGGAAAGATTTCCACTGGGGGGCTTAAATCGATTATACGCGGCCACAATCCTCGCCCTTACCTCCGTCGCGATTTAGAGAAATAATGTGTTCAGTCCGCATGAAGGCCTCTTAACTCATAAGTGCAACATCTCCGTGAACACAAATAATCAAAGAACCACAGAGGTGAGACAACGGTGAGGACTCGACAGCAAGAAACCACTGAAATGCTGGAGCAAAAGAAAACCAACAGTTAGACTCCGATGGGTCCGACCAGAGACAGAGCATCAGGCACCAACCAACATTACCTTGAATTAGATCTCTCTAATTCTCAATAAGCCTTTACGTTGGAGCCGTCATAGAATCTGAGGCCTGACCCACGGGCGTGCAATTAAAGAGGGAAGCAAAGTTGCCTACCGTGATTGGGTTAAGTACCATGCATGCAGTCTGTCGTATAATATCCATGTTGTACCCAATCTTTTTATATCGAAGAATGATTTTACGAAATTGGGTGCTGAAGTCATTGCGGTTATATATTTTTCTGAATTATATACTAAGTCACCATAAAATTCGAGTTCCGATAGACCTTGTTGCAGAAGAGATTTAAGTCCAATATTGAATTTTGAAATCAAATCAGAATGGCGTCTATAAAATTTTGAAAAGGCTTTGCGTAGTTTATGGTACCGATAACCCTGACTAAGAAGTTTAGCCGTTAATAATTTATTACGAGTGTTGAAGTCAATTACATGACTACACGCTCTAGCAAATCGAATTAATTGTGAAATATAAACGCCATGGGATGGCGCACGAGAAACATCACCATCCACAAAAGGAAAATTTACAATCTCAAAATCAAAGTCATCGCGTTTATCATAAATTTTGCACGAAACAAACCCATCTACAATAGATAGATGTAAATCCAAAAACGGGGCCTCGGTATCAGAATAATTTGCTTTATTTAACTGAAGTTCTAGGGGGTAAATCTGACTGATCAAACCATCGAAATAGGTATTATCAATATTTAATAAATCATCTAAATATCTAGAAGTAGAGCTAAAAGCTTCAATAATTTCAGATTGGTTATCAATGGAAAGCGACAACATGAACTCTCCTTCATAAAAATACAAGAACAGATTAGCCACAAGAGGTGCGCAATTCGTACCCATCGGAATACCCTCAATTTGTCTAAATAAATTTGTACCGAATCAAATATAAATATTGTCAAGAAGAAAGGTGAGGGCATCACACACTTTTTGACATGACCAAAGTGTATAATTCTTATGCTCTTTAGAAGTGAAAAATGCATTTCTGACATTACATGCAAGATAGAGAGAATCTTCTCTGTGAAAAGCCCATTCAATTAAATTATTAAGCTTTTCTTTTATAAGATTATGAGGAAGTGTAGTGTAAAGAGTGAAAAAATCGTAAGTAGACAGACTTGAAGCACGAAAATGTCTGGATTTCAATTTATTTAAAACCTCATTCGAATTTTTTATAGACCAAAACAGATTTCTTCCTGATCTTTCAAAGTCTTTATCACAATATTTAATCACATGCGTTTTAATAGAAGTAAGACAGGAAGTTAATAATTTAGAAAGTTCAGTGGTAGTGCAAGAGCTAGAGTTTGCAATAAACCGTGCTTTGTGAGGTTTTTTATGAAGTTTTGGTAACCAGTATAGCGAGGAAGCTTGTCTTGGCCTTCGGTAACACACACAGCAAACTTGGTGGCTGAATGACACACATGTTTATCAATTATAGCTCTCTCTTCAGCTTAAGGCTGAAGTTCGTAGGCCTTAGTACCACCAAGCTCCTGCTTAAGTGTGTTAACGTGTTAACACAGTGGAGCCGCCACACAACGACGACGTTGTTAGCGGCCTTGTCTGCAGGGGCCAAAACAAACTTCTTATGAAATTCTTCAATACCTTGTTTAAGATGACGTAAAGACGTTTGGGGCTTAGGAAGTAATAAGTTAGTATTTTGAGAATAGAAAGAAATGCGTTTATTCACTAGTTTTAAAATGCTAAGTTTCCAGTCCTTAAGGGCTTTACGCTCAACGTACTCTCGCTTACACCATCGATTACCGAATTCATTCAAGGAAGCAGCGATTTCATCTCTACATTTACTGAAATCAATTTTAGAAGGAAACCGATATTTCGGTCCTTTAAAAATTATATTCCTTATCCTAGAATCAGGAATAATTTTCAAATTGCCAGTAATTACATGACCAGCTGCAGGATAGCGATACACTGAGTTATAACAATCACATGAATCAGGAGTATTAGTATCAATATCAAGATCTGAAACAAGTTTATTGAAATTAAAAATGATAGATCTAACAGGTTTGTTATATTTATAGCAAATTATAGGCGTTTCAGTATTTTGAAAATAAGCAGGAATGGAAGAAAGCACCGATCTCTCACGGAAGATACCGGGCAAAGCTATAAAATCCATACCCTTACTAATGAAGGATATTTTGAAGAAATGGCGTTTATGATTAATTTCAAAATTAATGTAAGGACGGAGAGTATGCTGAGTATAGCCTCTAGTTAAGAGAGCCGCATCATATAACTGATTAGAACTATCGTAGAATTTATTCGCCTCGGTGTCCAGAAGCCGTAAAACAGAAACGGGTAATGAACTTAAAAATGAAAGCATAGAGTGGCGTCCATGATTTAATAATATAATTGAGAGTCACTTCAGTCCAGTATTGTTTCGTTTAAACGCACGTAATTTACGTTTAAAGTTACCATTTTTCCTGGTGCCGTGAGATCTAGTTCTGCGTTTCGACATTCCAGGAGCGAGAAAATATCAAAGTCCGGCATTCTGGAAATATTACCCTCATGATAAATGGTGTCATTAAATCCCAGTGGAAAAGGGGTCTGTAAAGATTTAATCCATTTCAGTTCAGCCTCATGTCTTTTGATAATTTTGAATCTAGATGTAGAATTTGCATCGTAATAAAGTTTTTCCACTGGTTGTATAACAATGTTATTTACAGAATGACCTGTACGTCGAAAGTGACGGTACAAGAAAGTGCCAGTTTTCTTAGGCTTACTCAGTCTACGCTAATGCTCGTTAAATCTAGTTTTAAGCATGCGGTTAGTTTGACCGACGTACTGCAAATTACAGTATGCAGCACGTCTTGTAATTAGATCAATTAAATCTGTAGACTGTCATGTCAAATCAGACATGTTAACTACAGAGACGCGTCTACCGTTTACAGATGAAGTAACGGTAGACGCAGTGCTTAAATGCGAACAACATCTGCAACTCTTGGCATTGCACTTAGAAATACTAGGATACATTCCACTTCTGTTCCATGGATTAGTATATTTTCGAAGGATGGGCGATTTGAGAGGAGATAGTCTTATACGAAGACTACTCCCAAAAACATTGGTGTTGCCTGCTCCATTGAGATTAACTGAAGTTACAGAAGACAAATTTAAGGGTCTAACCAATACCGAAGGCAACATAGTATTAAAGTTCTTAATAGAATGGGATATCCGTACAATAGAAGCAGAGTGTAACCTAATGGGTGATATTGATATTTTAAATGTATTTGTGATACTCATGTGGGTTTAGAAGGTTTTGATACCGTCAAAACTAAAGCGATCTTCTTAGCGGTCATTATGTAAAACAGCATATAAAATTACTGAAGATAATTCCTTCGAATAGCAGGAAGGTACAACAAAAGCCCACAAAACATCTTAGTCTACTTAAAGTCCAGGGATGTCAAACAAGCAGTTGTTATACAACGAGGAACGAACATCGGTTCAATAATGACCTTCAACAGGTATCTAAAGGATGTCAATTGATGGAACAGTGAAAAGCAATTGCATAAGCAATTCCTGAGGATTGAAAAAATAAGAGCATTAAATGTATGTATGGGGAGACCTTTTACAGCCGCCACACGGCACAAACAAAACAGCCCTGATATGCAAAGTAGAAGTAAAACAGTAGTAAAAGTAGAAGGACGACTTTGGAAGATGTGTCTTACTTTAATGAAATCATTTAGGACCCGTTTATTGAGAACCCTACTTTATTAGGAATGCCTTTAAGAACATTTACTTAATTGAGAAAATGTATGGTGTGTGTATGATTTCTATTCTCATTAGAATCCTCCATCGAGGTAATTTCAACGAGAACATATAACTTTCTATTGATCGAAAAGAAATAACTTTCTTGCACACCAGATAAGGAAATCCATACGTTTAGCTTGGGATAGAAATTCTGTTCTAACCCTGGTGTTCTTACAAAAATCGAATATTCTCGCGTGTTTGATAGATGCACTGGTTGAATGCGACGTCATATGCGCCGTCTTTAAGGTTGATATCACAGCACGTTATGTGACGTCATTAAACATTCCTTTAGTGTCATCACAATATGGCAATCGTCGGTAACCGAAGAGACTGCAGCATTCAAAATCCGCGCTAAGAAATGGAATGTATGCAAGAAAAAGAATCCTATATGGGTGGATAGAAAAATCAGTCCCTCGGGATCACTCGGCAGGCAAGCCTCGTGATGCCTGACAGTGACCCTGGGACGGATTTTTCAATCCATCTCTAACACCCATATAAGATCCTTATAATATTATAGGCATCAGGCTGCCTGGCATAGCTTTATGATTAACATTCCGTGGCTCGAACTACCCCTGCCACATAAAAACTAGAGACCCAAGTGGGCCAGAATCGCCCATTTGGATGAGGCTGATCAAACATTACATTGTACCTGGGTGGTCATTTTGTCTATCAGATCATATTGCCTTTCGCAATTCCGAATCTGCATGTTTTCTTGATGCTTCTGATTAAGTTTCTGAATAGGTTTCTCTGATTTAGGATTCATTGATACAGAGTGGAAACGTATTGTTTGGCAGACCATCGTGTATATCGGAATGGAATGATTTTAGCAAATCCGAATTTCCATGTTGATCCAAAGTCTCCCATCAAGTTTCAGCTTGATCTGACCTCTGGTTCGGGAGTTGATGTCTTTTGAAGAATTTCAAGATGGCTTCCGTGCGCAGCCATCTTGGATATCACAATAGAACAATTTTAGCAAATCTGAATCTCCATGTAGCCCCAATGCCTCCCATCAAATTTCAGCTCAATCCAACCCTTGGTTCGGGAAGAGATGTCATGTGAAGAATTTCAGGATGGATGCCTTAGTGGCAATCTCGGAAATTCGAACAGACCATTTTTAAAAAGTAGAAGTAAAACAAAGATCAGGAATTGATACAATTAACTTACTCCACCCATAAAAGACACCAAAGGGAAAGAAATACAAACATTAAGCGACCAGACCATAATGGAAACATAAACAAAGGAAGGCCATAAGGACAGTTACTTTCCCACAAAATGGCCATATGGCCATCCAAAACCAAAAGACACAAGTGATACACACAGCAAGTAACAAACAACAGCATAAATAAATCGCCACAGAAGAGCCGCCTTGGAACGGTCAGTGGAAGATTTCCACTGGGGGGCTTAAATCGATTTTACGTGGCCACAATCCTCGCCCTTACTTCCGTCGCGATTTAGACAAATAATTTGTTCAGTCCGCATGAAGGCCTCCTAACTCATCAGTGCAACATCTCCGTGAACACAAAAATCAAAGAACCACAGAGGTGAGACAACGGTGAGGACTCGACAGCAAGAAACCACTGAAATGCTGGAGCAAAAGAAAACCAACAGTTAAACTCCGATGAGCCCGACCAGAGACAGAGCATCAGGCACCAACCAACATTATCTCTCTAATTTTCAATAAGCCTTTACGTTGGAGCCGTCATAGAATCTGAGGCCTGACCCACCGGCGTGCAATTAAAGAGGGAAGCAAAGTTGCCAACCGTGATTGGGTTAACTACCATGCATGCAGTCTGTCGTATAATATCCATGTTGTACCCAATCTTTTATTATCGAAGAATGATTTTACGAAATTGGGTGCTGAAGTCATTGCGGTTATATATTTTTCTGAATTTGTATACTAAGTCACCATAAAATTCGGGTTCCGATAGACCTTGTTGCAGAAGAGATTTAAGTCCAATATTGAATTTTGAAATTAAATCAGAATGGCGTCTATAAAATTTTGAAAAGGCTTTGCGTAGTTTATGGTACCGATAACCCTGATTAAGGAGTTTAGCCGTTAATAATATATTACGAGTGTTGAAGTCAGTTACATGACTACACACTCTAGCAAATCGAATTAATTGCGAAATATAAACGCCATAGGATGGCGCACGAGGAACATCACCATCCAAAGAAGGAAAATTTACAATCTCAAAATCAAAGTCATCGCGTTTATCATAAATTTTGCACGAAACAAATCCATCTACAATAGATAGATGTAAATCCAAAAACGGGGCCTCAGAAGAATTTGCTTTATTTAACTGAAGTTCTAGGGGGTAAATCTGACTGATCAAACCATCAAAATAGGTATTATCAATATTTAATAAATCATCTAAATATCTAGAAGTAGAGCTAAAAGCTTCAATAATTTCAGATTGGTTATCAATGGAAAGCGACAAAATGAAGTCTCTTTCATAACAATACAAGAACAGATCAGTCACAAGAGGTGCGCAATTAGTACCCATCGGAATACCCACACTTTGTCTAAATAACTTAGTACCGAATCAAATATAAATATTGTCAAGTAGAAAGATGAGGGCATCACACACTTTCTGACATGACCAAAGTGTATAATTTTTATGCTCTTTAGAAGTGAAAAATGCATTTCTGACATTACATGCAAGATAGAGAGAATCTTCTCTGTGAAAAGCCCATTCAATTAAATCATTAAGCTTTTCTTTTATAAGATTATGAGGAAGTGTAGTGTAAAGAGTGAAAAAATCGTAAGTAGACAGACTTGAAGCACGAAAATGTCTGGATTTCAATTTATTTAAAACTTCATTCGAACTTTTTATAGACCAAAACAGATTTCTTCCTGATCTTTCAAAGTCTTTATCACAATATTTAATCACATGCGTTTTAATAGCAGTAAGACAGGAAGTTAATAATTTAGAAAGTTCAGTGGTAGTGCAAGAGCTAGAATTTGCAATAAACCGTGCTTTGTGAGGTTTTTTATGAAGTTTTGGTAACCAGTATAGCGAGGAAGCTTGCCTTGGCCTTCGGTAACACACACAGCAAACTTGGTGGCTGAATGACAAACATGTTTATCAATTATAGCTCTCTCTTCAGCTTAAGGCTGAAGTTCGTAGGCCTTAGTACCACCAAGCTCCTGCTTAAGTGTGTTAACGTGTTAACACAGTGGAGCCGCCACACAACGACGACGTTGTTAGCGGCCTTGTCTGCAGGGGCCAAAACAAACTTCTTATGAAATTCTTCAATACCTTGTTTAAGATGACGTAAAGACGTTTGGGGCTTAGGAAGTAATAAGTTAGTATTTTGAGAATAGAAAGAAATGCGTTTATTCACTAGTTTTAAAATGCTAAATTCCAGTCCTTAAGGGCTTTACGCTCAACACACTCTCGCTTACACCATCGATTACCGAATTCATTCAAGGAAGCAGCGATTTCATCTCTACATTTACTGAAATCAATTTTAGAAGGAAACCGATATTTCGGTCCTTTAAAAATTATATTCCTTATCCTAGAATCAGGAATAATTTTCAAATTGCCAGTAATTACATGACCAGCTGCAGGATAGCGATACACTGAGTTATAACAATCACATGAATCAGGAGTATTAGTATCAATATCAAGATCTGAAACAAGTTTATTGAAATTAAAAATGATAGATCTAACAGGTTTGTTATATTTATAGCAAATTATAGGCGTTTCAGTATTTTGAAAATAAGCAGGAATGGAAGAAAGCACCGATCTCTCACGGAAGATACCGGGCAAAGCTATAAAATCCATACCCTTACTAATGAAGGATATTTTGAAGAAATGGCGTTTATGATTAATTTCAAAATTAATGTAAGGACGGAGAGTATGCTGAGTATAGCCTCTAGTTAAGAGAGCCGCATCATATAACTGATTAGAACTATCGTAGAATTTATTCGCCTCGGTGTCCAGAAGCCGTAAAACAGAAACGGGTAATGAACTTAAAAATGAAAGCATAGAGTGGCGTCCATGATTTAATAATATAATATAGAGTCACTTCAGTCCAGTATTGTTTCGTTTAAACGCACGTAATTTACGTTTAAAGTTACCATTTTTCCTGGTGCCGTGAGATCTAGTTCTGCGTTTCGACATTCCAGGAGCGAGAAAATATCAAAGTCCGGCATTCTGGAAATATTACCCTCATGATAAATGTTGTCATTAAATCCCAGTGGAAAAGGGGTCTGTAAAGATTTAATCCATTTCAGTTCAGCCTCATGTCTTTTGATAATTTTGAATCTAGATGTAGAATTTGCATCGTAATAAAGTTTTTCCACTGGTTGTATAACAATGTTATTTACAGAATGACCTGTACGTCGAAAGTGACGGTACAAGAAAGTGCCAGTTTTCTTAGGCTTACTCAGTCTACGCTAATGCTCGTTAAATCTAGTTTTAAGCATGCGGTTAGTTTGACCGACGTACTGCAAATTACAGTTTGCAGCACGTCTTGTAATTAGATCAATTAAATCTGTAGACTGTCATGTCAAATCAGACATGTTAACTACAGAGACGCGTCTACCGTTTACAGATGAAGTAACGGTAGACGCAGTGCTTAAATGCGAACAACATCTGCAACTCTTGGCATTGCACTTAGAAATACTAGGATACATTCCACTTCTGTTCCATGGATTAGTATATTTTCGAAGGATGGGCGATTTGAGAGGAGATAGTCTTATACGAAGACTACTCCCAAAAACATTGGTGTTGCCTGCTCCATTGAGATTAACTGAAGTTACAGAAGACAAATTTAAGGGTCTAACCAATACCGAAGGCAACATAGTATTAAAGTTCTTAATAGAATGGGATATCCGTACAAAAGAAGCAGAGTGTAACCTAATGGGTGATATTGATATTTTAAATGTATTTGTGATACTCATGTGGGTTTAGAAGGTTTTGATACCGTCAAAACTAAAGCGATCTTCTTAGCGGTCATTATGTAAAACAGCATATAAAATTACTGAAGATAATTCCTTCGAATAGAAGGAAGGTACAACAAAAGCCCACAAAACATCTTAGTCTACTTAAAGTCCAGGGATGTCAAACAAGCAGTTGTTATACAACGAGGAACGAACATCGGTTCAATAATGACCTTCAACAGGTATCTAAAGGATGTCAATTGATGGAACAGTGAAAAGCAATTGCATAAGCAATTCCTGAGGATTGAAAAAATAAGAGCATTAAATGTATGTATGGGGAGACCTTTTACAGCCGCCACACGGCACAAACAAAACAGCCCTGATATGCAAAGTAGAAGTAAAACAGTAGTAAAAGTAGAAGGACGACTTTGGAAGATGTGTCTTACTTTAATGAAATCATTTAGGACCCGTTTATTGAGAACCCTACTTTATTAGGAATGCCTTTAAGAACATTTACTTAATTGAGAAAATGTATGGTGTGTGTATGATTTCTATTCTCATTAGAATCCTCCATCGAGGTAATTTCAACGAGAACATATAACTTTCTATTGATCGAAAAGAAATAACTTTCTTGCACACCAGATAAGGAAATCCATACGTTTAGCTTGGGATAGAAATTCTGTTCTAACCCTGGTGTTCTTACAAAAATCGAATATTCTCGCGTGTTTGATAGATGCACTGGTTGAATGCGACCTCATATGCGCCGTCTTTAAGGTTGATATCACAGCACGTTATGTGACGTCACTAAACATTCCTTTAGTGTCATCACAATATGGCAATCGTCGGTAACCGAAGAGACTGCAGCATTCAAAATCCGCGCTAAGAAATGGAATGTATGCAAGAAAAAGAATCCTATATGGGTGGATAGAAAAATCAGTCCCTCGGGATCACTCGGCAGGCAAGCCTCGTGATGCCTGACAGTGACCCTGGGACGGATTTTTCAATCCATCTCTAACACCCATATAAGATCCTTATAATATTATAGGCATCAGGCTGCCTGGCATAGCTTTATGATTAACATTCCGTGGCTCGAACTACCCCTGCCACATAAAAACTAGAGACCCAAGTGGGCCAGAATCGCCCATTTGGATGAGGCTGATCAAACATTACATTGTACCTGGGTGGCCATTTTGTCTATCAGATCATATTGCCTTTCGCAATTCCGAATCTGCATGTTTTCTTGATGCTTCTGATTAAGTTTCTGAATAGGTTTCTCTGATTTAGGATTCATTGATACAGAGTGGAAACGTATTGTTTGGCAGACCATCGTGTATATCGGAATGGAATGATTTTAGCAAATCCGAATTTCCATGTTGATCCAAAGTCTCCCATCAAGTTTCAGCTTGATCTGACCTCTGGTTCGGGAGTTGATGTCTTTTGAAGAATTTCAAGATGGCTTCCGTGCGCAGCCATCTTGGATATCCAAATAGAACAATTTTAGCAAATCTGAATCTCCATGTAGCCCCAATGCCTCCCATCAAATTTCAGCTCAATCCAACTCTTGGTTCGGGAAGAGATGTCATGTGAAGAATTTCAGGATGGATGCCATAGTGGCAATCTAGAAAAAAGTAGAAGTAAAACAAAGATCAGGAATTGATACAATTAACTTACTCCACCCATAAAAGACACCAAAGGGAAAGAAATACAAACATTAAGCGACCAGATCATAATGGAAACATAAACAAAGGAAGGCCATAAGGACAGTTACTTTCCCACAAAATGGTCATATGGCCATCCAAAACCAAAAGACACAAGTGATACACACAGCAAGTAACAAACAACAGCATAAATAAATCGCACAGAAGAGCCGCCTTGGAACGGTCAGTGGAAGATTTCCACTGGGGGGCTTAAATCGATTTTACGTGGCCACAATCCTCGCCCTTACTTCCGTCGCGATTTAGACAAATAATTTGTTCAGTCCGCATGAAGGCCTCCTAACTCATCAGTGCAACATCTCCGTGAACACAAAAATCAAAGAACCACAGAGGTGAGACAACGGTGAGGACTCGACAGAAAGAAACCACTGAAATGCTGGAGCAAAAGAAAACCAACAGTTAAACTCCGATGAGCCCGACCAGAGACAGAGCATCAGGCACCAACCAACATTATCTCTCTAATTTTCAATAAGCCTTTACGTTGGAGCCGTCATAGAATCTGAGGCCTGACCCACCGGCGTGCAATTAAAGAGGGAAGCAAAGTTGCCAACCGTGATTGGGTTAACTACCATGCATGCAGTCTGTCGTATAATATCCATGTTGTACCCAATCTTTTTATATCGAAGAATGATTTTACGAAATTGGGTGCTGAAGTCATTGCGGTTATATATTTTTCTGAATTTGTATACTAAGTCACCATAAAATTCGGGTTCCGATAGACCTTGTTGCAGAAGAGATTTAAGTCCAATATTGAATTTTGAAATTAAATCAGAATGGCGTCTATAAAATTTTGAAAAGGCTTTGCGTAGTTTATGGTACCGATAACCCTGATTAAGGAGTTTAGCCGTTAATAATATATTACGAGTGTTGAAGTCAGTTACATGACTACACACTCTAGCAAATCGAATTAATTGCGAAATATAAACGCCATAGGGATGGCGCACGAGGAACATCACCATCCAAAAAAGGAAAATTTACAATCTCAAAATCAAAGTCATCGCGTTTATCATAAATTTTGCACGAAACAAATCCATCTACAATAGAAATATGTAAATCCAAAAACGGGGCCTCGGTATCAGAAGAATTTGCTTTATTTAACTGAAGTTCTAGGGGGTAAATCTGACTGATCAAACCATCAAAATAGGTATTATCAATATTTAATAAATCATCTAAATATCTAGAAGTAGAGCTAAAAGCTTCAATAATTTCAGATTGGTTATCAATGGAAAGCGACAAAATGAAGTCTCTTTCATAACAATACAAGAACAGATCAGCCACAAGAGGTGCGCAATTAGTACCCATCGGAATACCCACACTTTGTCTAAATAACTTAGTACCGAATCAAATATAAATATTGTCAAGTAGAAAGATGAGGGCATCACACACTTTCTGACATGACCAAAGTGTATAATTCTTATGCTCTTTAGAAGTGAAAAATGCATTTCTGACATAACATGCAAGGTAGAGAGAATCTTCTCTGTGAAAAGCCCATTCAATTAAATCATTAAGCTTTTCTTTTATAAGATTATGAGGAAGTGTAGTGTAAAGAGTGGAAAAATCGTAGGTAGACAGACTAGAAGCACGAAAATGTCTAGATTTCAATTTATTTAAAACCTCATTCGAATTTTTTATAGACCAAAACAGATTTCTTCCTGATCGTTCAAAGACTTTATCACAATATTTAATTACATGCGTTTTAATAGCAGTAAGACAGGAAGTTAATAATTTAGAAAGTTCAGTGGTAGTGCAAGAGCTAGAATTTGCAATAAACCGTGCTTTGTAAGGTTTTTTATGAAGTTTTGGTAACCAGTATAGCGTAGGAAGCTTGTCTTGGCCTTCGTTAACACACACAGCAAACTTGGTGGCTGAAAGACAAACATGTTTATCTACTATAGCTCTCTCCTCAGCTAAAGGCTGAAGTTCATAGGCCTTAGTACCACCAAGCTCCTACTTAAGCGTGTTAACATAGTGGAGCCGTCACACAACGACGACGTTGTTAGCGGCCTTGTCTGCAGGGGCCAAAACAAACTTTGAAAAACAGAAGAAGCAGAGTGTAACCTAAGGGGTGATATTGATATTTTAAATGTATTTGTAATACTCATTTTGGTTAATAAGGTTGTGATACCGTCAAAACTAAAGCGATGTTCATACCGGTTATTAAATAAATACTGAAGAAGATTCCTTCGCATAGAAGGAAGGTTCAACAAAAGCCCACAAAACATCCTAGTCTACTTAAAGTACAGGGATGTCAAACAAGCAGTTGTTATACAACGAGGAACGAACATCGGTTTAATAATGACCTTCAACAGGTATCTTAAGGATGTCAATTGATGGAACAGTGAAAAGCAATTGTATAAGCAATCCCTGAGGATTGGAAAAATAAGAGCATTAAATGCATGTACGGGGAGACCTTTTACAGCCGCCACACGGCACTAACAAAACAGCCCTGATATGCAAAGTAGAAGTAAAACAAAGATCAAGAATTCATACAATTAACTTACTCCACCCATAAAAGACACCAAAGGGAAAGAAATACAAACATTAAGCGACCAGACCATAATGGAAACATAAACAAAGGAAGGCCATAAGGACAGTTACTTTCCCACAAATCTGAATCGTCATTTCACTCCGAATCCTTCCATGAAGTTTCAACTTGATCAAACCTCTGGTTCGGGATAAGATATCATTCAAAGAATTTCAAGATGACAACCATGGCGACCGTCTAGGATATCGAAATAGAATGATTCTAGCAAATCTGAATCTACTTGTCGCTAAGATACTTTCCATCAAGTTTCAGCTTGTTCAGACCTCAGGTTTGGTTGATGTCGTTTGAAGAATTTCACGATGGCAGCAATAGTGGCCATCTTGGATATCGGAATGGAACACTAAGCAAATCTAAGTATCCATGTCACTCTGATGCCTCCAATCATGTTTCAACTTTATTCGACCTTTTGTTCGGGAGGCGATGTCGTTAAAAGAATTTCAACATGGCCGCCACGGTGGCCATCATGGATATCGGAATGGCACAATTAAGCAAATCTAAATATCCATGTCATACATATTCCATCATGTTTCAACTTTATTCGCCATTTGGTTCGGGAGGAGATGTCGTTTAAAGAATGTCGTCATGGTCGCCATAGTGGCCATCTTGGATAAAGGAACGGAATGATTTTAGCAAATCTGAATCTCCATGTCACCCCGATGCATCCCATCAATTTCATCTCAATTCGACCTTTGGTTCGGGAGGAGATGTCGTTTGAAGAATTTCAAGGTGGTCGCCATGGCTGCCATCTTGGAGATCAGAAGGGAACGATTTGAGCTAATGTTGATACCCGTTAATGGTAATATTCAAGAATATTGAAATTATTTAATACCCTTAAAAAGCAAGTGTTATGGACAATTGTTAGAGTCGGCTTGTTGCCTGGAGTAATTAAGCGAGAAAGTCCTTTTTTACTCCTTATTGGGATTCTTTATAACGACTAAATCCTTATAACGGCACCATATTCGGGGATAAACTACTGTCGTTATAACGACGGTCCTCTGTATTTAATTTTGCTACACACATTTCTAACTATCAACCAATACAATTACTTGATATACTCTTTGTACGCTATTTATATTCGCAAACTGAATGTTAAAACATTGAACAAATACATTGATTCAAGTAATTTGATTGGTTGATAGTTACGTATAGTTGTGGTCAAATAATTTATTCAGCAGGATATGGGTTAAGCGGAAGACAAACCTGCTTTCCAACAATGTTCTGTTTCTGGGAACTCTAGTTTACATGTATCAGGTGGACCAGGTGGCAGGAGATTGTGAGCATCTGTTTTGAGAAGACCTGAAAGAAGAAAGTTATACGTTACCAAGTATGTGTGAAGGGTACTTTTGTAATCCGTACTTTTGTAATCCCTACTTTATACAGTTTAATTCCTGCATTAAGACTACATTTGGCGCTGTTCAAAAGTGGTTTTAAGGTCACTTTTGAACAGTCACAAAGGTGGTGCCTTACAAATCCAAAGCCTTGAGTAGGAAACAGAAAGAAAGAAAAATTAACGTTTAAATATGTTAAGTTGCAAAGTTAGTTTACTTGACTGTCAAAAATGATTGAATTATGTTCTCGGAGCTTTGTGACAAATGGAGTACATTCTTGCCATCAAAGACAAAGCGGATAAAATCAAAACCTTTTGATATTCAAATGTTTTTCAACATACGGTTCTATGGAACAAACCACAATCAATGTTTGGAGCAGAATATAAGAGTCTAATATGGGGTTTAGTTGTAGATGGGCGTTTCCAACCCGAGGATTGACCTACGCAGCGGAGACTAGGTCACGCCGAGGTTCCGCTTAGGTGGCGGAGGTTCCGCTTAGCATGCTCATCCCGAGGGTTGGAAACGCATATTTACAACAGATCGTCATATTATATTCTTTTTCCTGGCACAACACTACCGCAAATATTCAATTTACTTTATTTAGGGCAATATACTTAATGTAGTGTGCCTGGGTCAGAAGAGAATTTCTATCCTAAGCTGAAATCACGGATTTTCTTATCTGGTGCGCAAGAAATAAAAATATCACGTTTTCATTTAAAAAGATAGTATAGTTCAAACAATTTGACATGAGACTGACCTTTATGCATGGAATAAATTAGTCAATGTTATCGTCTAATACGTCGGCTTTCGAGAATTTTCGGCATCTCGTGAATTGCGACCCATTTACCGACCTCTATGTATTGGATAACAATATCGCCATTTTCGGGAGACGGGAAGATAATTACATGCATTCAGTCGGGTGTGAAATTATGTTAATAGAGTTCACCAGTCTCAGGTCAGTTTGTTCGAACTATAGATAAATTATAATGCTGTAAAATACGCGACTATTTATCACAACTTTATCAAAATAGATGAGCTTAACTGAGCCGGTTAGTATCATAACTACTACGCCTGTGCAGGGTTAAGCGGCCAACCAGTACAATGCGCATTATTTTGCAAGAAACTAACAGCTGCTCTTAAGGGAAAGATGGAGTGACCATAGAAAATATTTTATGGTCAATCCCAATAACGGATATTATACAAACGTTAGTTGACCATAGTATCCTCATTTCAAATGGACTTAAAATGTTCGAGACAGGCTGTGATCCAGCAGCTGATACATTGTAACCTTTAACGCCGAAAAAATGAAACATTTAAGCTGAAAGATTGTGATATGTTTTTCTTATTTCTGCAGAAATATGAAAAATGAGGTTTACCCCTGTTAACCCAGTTTTACTGTATAAAAGTGGGGTTCAAGGGGGTCAACATTATATAGGCGTGTTTTCGTGATGTGATATTGGAAAAGGGCCTTTCTTTTAAAGGTTTGCATTATGTCCCATATGTTTGCTCAAAACTATAGGCCGTCGGTACTCGTTAGAACGGTTTAATGAAGTGGTTCTAACAAGAACCTACAATCTCTGTTTGGACTAGAAATAAGAAAAATACCTACAAGTTTTATTTGACACGTGGTTCTAGAATGTCGAAATGTGGATACTATACAGGATGTTACATGAGTGTTCATATAGTATTGAATTTATTAAACGAGAACAGGAAAAGTAATATAATGTGAGGTTTTGTAGAAACTTTTATAGAACATATTTGACGTCACTACAGCTGGTGTCTGGGAATGTGTGGCGGCCGTAAAATGTCTCCCTGCCCTACATCATAGTGTAGTTTATATTTTCTTGTCCTTCGGGATCATTGATTCCATTGTGGAATTTTGAAAATACTTTAGGGTCACTGATGAGGCCTAATTGGCCGAAACTAGCTAGTCTGACCCAGAAAACATGTACACTTCATATTTTCCAGTTATGTGGTGTATTCCTTGCTTCCAAAGGACAACCCTTTTATAGAACATATTTGTAATAATACATGAACACGAATGAAAGATTCTATTTATCATATGACATTTGAATTGCATTTAATTCACGATTTTTAAACAAAAATGTCAACATTCCGCCATAAGTAAACGCAACGTCGTTAAGGACGTCGTATGTGTAACGTTACGGGGCGTTTCTAACTTATTTGCATATTTAATCCACTAGTTTATTATCGAATTTATAACATAACGTTATTACATTCTCAGATGCGACGTCAAATGATAAAAAAGTATTTTAGACAGGGAGAATTCGGGCCCTGGGACTTAACCCTTATCCCGCTGATTTAGTGAGCCACACCCGTTTCTGATTTTCGACCAATCAGATTATGTAATTTATTCCCACAAATGCACAAACTGAATGTCAAACAGAGTAGATCCTCGACAGATAACTTCTCGAGCTTTTGTTTGATTTGAGGTTTAACGTCCTCTTCAACACTGTAAAGGTTATTTTGCAGACGTTGCTTCCAATTTTGTTGGACTTTTACGCGACATTGAGATGAAATGACATCTCAAGCCCTGCCGCCTGAAACTAATAGGGTTTATAAGCATGGACGGTCCGACTTGCGCCGCAATGTCTGGAAAGGCTTATATCCTCTAAGCAGTTTGCGGGTCGGTTATAGCTCTGCGTGGAAGCAGCATGCAGCCCATCTATTTCTTCAAAGGCTAGTTGCAAAGGTAACGTAGGGGTTGTTTCAGCTCTGCATGGAACAGCAGGATAAGGGTTTAACAAAGGTATAGGTAAGGACGTATAATGGGGATAAATAAGGCATATCTTATCCATCTTCTATAAAAAATTAAGATAACTTGCATTATTAATAAGAACCAGTGCTTCAGCTGAAGTGCACGACCCGCCGGATGCTTTTTTCTTTATGAGTGTTACGATATATGGGTATGGCGGCCATTTGGTCATGTGACCTGGACCTAAAACGGTTCCCCCAATAAATGCGCCTTATCGTAAGGAGCAAAAATATATCTTATACTTTAGTACTGTATTCTGAATCGTTTGCAGGATAAAATGCATTCTCACATTTTCCAATACAAAAGCATATGTGTCAAAGTTTGACCTAGGCACAAAGAAGGTCAGGGTCAATCAAGGGTCACCATTTTAGCAATTTATGATGCGGCTACGTCCCAGATGCCATTTATCAAGTTTCGTGGAAATCTGCCTAGTGGTTCTGGAGAAGACTATTTTTGGAGGGTTTTTACCATATATGGCTTTGCGGCCATTTTGGTCATGTTACCTGGACCCCATGAGCAAATTTTGGTTTTCCCCATCCCATAGAAGCGCCATATGAAATTTGACTTCAATCGGCCTAACGGTTTCCGAGGAGAAGCAGTTCGAAAATTTTCACATTTTTCGCCTCTGCAAGGCTATACTAAATGGAATGTAATATTTCGCAAGTTCATTGGTTAGATTTCATTGATATCTATCAGTATGCCAAAAATTGTTGAAATAGTCCAAGGGGTTAAGTCACTATCACCAATTTTCACAAACGGGTTACGGACGGACGGACAGACAGACAGACCATATATGGCTTGACGGCCATTTTAGTCATGTGAGCTGGACCACATGAGCAAATTTTGGTTAGCCCCATCCCATAGAGGCTCCATATGAAATTTGACTTCAATCGGCCCAACGGTGTCCTAGGAGAAGCAGTTCGAAAATTTTCACATTTTCGCCTCGGCGAGGCTATACTAAATGGAATGTAATATTTCGCAAGTTCATTGGTTAGATCTCATTGATATCTATCAGTATGCCAAAATTGTTTAAATATTCCAAGCGGTTAAGTCACTATCACAAATTTTCACAAACGGGTTACGGATTTTTCGCCTCGGCGAGGCTATACTAGATGAAATGTAATATTTCGCAAGTTCATTGGTTAGATCTCATTGATATCTATCAGTATGCAAAAAATTGTTTAAATATTCCAAGCGGTTAAGTCACTATCACCAATTTTCACAAACGGGTTACGGACGGACAGACAGACAGACCATATATGGCTTGGCGGCCATTTTGGTCATGTGACCTGGACCCCATGAGCAAATTTTGGTTTCCCCCATCCCATAGAAGCTCCATATGAAATTTGACTTCAAACGGCCTAACGGTTTCCGAGGAGAAGCAGTTCGAAAAATTACACATTTTACGCCTCGGCGAGGCTATACTAAATGGAATATTATATTTCGCAAGTTCATTGGTTAGATCTCATTGATATCTATCAGTATGCCAAAAATTGTTTAAATATTCCAAGCGGTTAAGTCACTATCACCAATTTTCACAAACGGGTCACGGACGGACAGACAGACTGACAGAATGACCGATTGACCGAATGACAGAATGACACGGTGATTTTAGGGCACTCTTAGAAAATCAACCGACTTCAGTCGGTCGATTTTTCTGCGGGTCGTGCAATCACCTCATCGAGGCTGGTTAACAAGACAAACAGAAAAAATCTGAAAATGTTCTCGTAGAAATAGTAGAGTCATCTCCCTTTAAACATCACAATAAACCCAGAAAACAAACTGAGGTCTCACCATTGTATCCCGTCCTCAGATCCCATGTTTGATTTTTGCTGGAGCCATACACAGCGGAGCCATCTATAAATGACGTCACCGTGTTCAGTAGCTGACGATAGCCTGAAAAGGTCATGGACAAAGTTAGCGGATGACGAATATGGGATCTTAAACACCATACAAGGATACGTAGACCTACTGAGAATGATTTAGAAATATTTTCATACTTCACTAGTAACCCATTTGGTACCGGTGTAACGGTCAGTTTCTTCCCCTGGCCCGGTTCTTCCCCGGGGGAAGAAACTGACTAGCCTGTTTCTTCCCAACCCGGTCAGTTTCTTCCCCACTTGGGTTTTGTCAACGAGTTTTTTTTTTTTTGCCTTACAATTTGTTAAAACTGAAAAAAGAAACCATTCTGAATAAGTTTTGAGTCTCTTTTGCTTCAATGGCAAAACTTGCTCTATGGAGATGCAACAAAATTTGGCATTTCATTTCAAGTATAGATCTATGCTGAATTTTCTTCACTTAATTGGTTTAAACTAAACAGATACAATTAGCAACCAATGTTTGACTCAAATCTAAATATGAGTTTTTGAGAGTTGGGGGTGGGGAAGAACTGGGCCGGCCAGTTCTTCCCCACCCCAGATGATTTTGTTAACTTACAATTCTTGTGCCTAATTTTCTTCGCTTTTTAAGACAAAAAAATGGAATAAACTTATCAGATGTAATAAGCCACAATTGTTTGGCACTTAAATCTAAATAGAATAGGGCCTGCCCAGTTCTTCCCCACCCGAGATATTTCTGTTTTCCAATAATTATTGTGATAAATTCTCATCACTTTTTAAGACACGAAGTGGTATAAACTAACTAGTTGTGATAAGCCACATATATTTGGCTCAAATCAAAATAGAATTTGGAGCTTGGGGTGGGGAAGAAATTGGCCGGCTTACAGAGCCTACACCTACATTTCAGGTATTTTCCAAATAAATTTAAAAAAAAAAGCACAACCTGTCACCCCTAAATTTTGAAATTGACCCCTGCTATATATAAGGTGGAAGATTCCAGTTAGTACAAAAATGGTTAAACAAATGGTGTTGGTTCTTGTTAGAATTGCATTAATGAGGCGATTATAGCAAGTATCCACGACATACGTTTCTAACAAGAAATAAAATAAATTATTTCACGACTATTCTTATGGGGACGCTAAAATAAATTAATTGATCACACTGTAGGCTAGTGTCATATAGCCCAAATGACTGATGGGGAAATCACTTCATTTGTATTTTACGCCCCCATCAACACTATGTAGGTCACTTTGGAGACGTTGCATCTAGTTTCGTGGGACTTTACTCGGCATTGAGACATCTGAACAAACCAAAAGGGTTATAATTATATATGGACGGTCCGACTCACAACACTTTGCCTGGGCAGGCTTAGATCATCTAAGCGGTTTACAGGTACGCATGTGCCGTCGGTGGAAACATCATTCAGCCCAATTAAATGCTCCAAGCCCTGATGGGCGGGGGCTGCAAAGAATAAGATCAAAGCACCGAAAGCACTAGTTTATTAATACGTCACGATAACAGGACTTTGTAATGAACGCTCATGTAAACACCACATTATTCTTACTTTTGCTCCAAATTATAGACTGTTGGTACCCGTTAGAACCACCTCAATGAGACACATACGACTGAGGCTGGAAAGATAGTACTGATTGTACCAGGATATCCTACAAATCAGTGATAGTCACATGGATACCAGCGCTGAAGAGCTTTCGTTTTGGGGTAATTGATGGTAGATTTAAAACCAGTCGACCTAATACCAAATCGGTTATCGCGGTACAACGAACGAGACTGGGTACAATGAACGTTACTGATGACGTCACAACAGTAATATCGCTAAGAAAATGATTTATTTTAGCAAAAATCCTAATCTTCTTGGGTGGTTATTTTGCACAGCTGCAGAAATATGGTATTGCCTTTTACATATACAGATGCAGGGTATTCTGTTCATACAAACGAAAATAAAAACACTTTTTCTTTCGTCTAGCGTGTCGTCACAAACCCAGCATACTTCGGTCAATATTTCCTGACCGTAAAACATCTTTTATGAACATGTTTTTTTATTTATATGTTATTGCGATTCCAGAGCTTCCAATGATGTATCAGCTCAAGCCACAGCCGGTGCCAATGTCCACTGAATCCGAGGATGGTTCAAAACTAGATGGACCAACTTGATGTTTTGTTATGGTACAACTGACCATGGGTTATGATACACCCTAACGCGGTTAATCAGCACAATTTTGGTACAACAAACACAGACTACAATCTTCGTGAAATGAGACAAAACACTTTAATCCGCCTGCTAACTCCCGATATCTGATGCTATTTTTTTATTCCTAACGATCCATTTGACTGTTACATACTCTTTAATGCCTTTCTGATTCATATTATTATGATTTCTAAACTTATGCGAGTCATTGTTTCCAAATAAACAGTGCACTCGAACTACGAAGTGCTTACTTGTATTCAGGCTCAGAATTGTTACTGGTGACACGTCAAATGACATTCATTCCCAAGTACTTGTGATGTAGAAAAGTTAGTCCAGAGGTAAACTTAGCTAAACCATCCTGAATTCTGAACGGTTTTCCAATCGTTTATGGTTCGAGGGAATACGGATCCTTTGGAATTGACTGTTTTTGCTCTAGGGTTCTGAAAAGCCAATGAATATTGATTGCTACAGTGCATAATTCGGGGAATAAGGCCATCTGTTGCAATGTTAGCGGTACACACTTTAGGCCTTTGTACAATAGTATTTTACCTATTGATTTAACCCATTTATACCTAGCGGCATGTTTGTTGCGACATTTGCAAACAGTGTAGACACAGATCAGAAACCGTACAATGCGGCGTCTGATCTGGGCCTACACTGTTTGCATAAAGAACTTGCATTTTTGTAAAATTTATCGCAAGCAAATGGACCATTCCTATCTAATGAGAGGGAAGATTTCATTGTCATATATGGGTTAATGAATCCACATTTTTAGCTCACCCGAGCCAAAGGCTCACAAAGTGAGCTTATAGTATAGGCAGGCTCCGGCGTCCGTCCGTCGTCCACACCTTTGAACTTCAATATCTCCTTGGCTGCAGTAGCTTTTGGACCTGTTTTGATCAAAGCTGTGGTTGCCATGGAAGCAAACACCTTCTATAGACTTATAATGGGGAAAACGACTTCTCCAACTTTACTCAGCCATTTCTGATCCGGTCTTTATAAAACTTGCAGATAACCAGGTGAAGCATACAGTCTACGCCCAGTTCGAATTTGGGCCTCAAAGGACTACAGGTTTTGGAGTTACTAGCCCCTGTGCCTGTTAGCAAATAGTGCGGGCCCTGATCAGACGCCGCGTTCTGCGGCGTCTGATCTGGGTCTGCACTGTTTGCCAAGATATACCCCTTTAGGGGCTTTCCCGCATACAATGGGTTAAAGAGCTCACTGAGCCATTAACCCATTCTGTAATGGAAACCCCTAGAGGGGTACCTTGGCAAACAGCGCAGGCCGAGATCAGACGAGGGCCTTCACTTCTTGCAAACATTCAGCCATTTTCAAAATCAATTTTGAAGAAAACACAACCTTACACCCCTAAATGTTTAAATGCACTCCTGTAATATTCCATTTGGTACAAAAAGGGTAAAATCCAAAGTTTTACTACTGTAACAGTAAAACTTCGATAACTCGAGCACGGATGATTCCTTCCCATGTCTAATTCGAACTCGTTCTGAGAGGTTCAATTACGAAAACACGCCTATACAAATACATTGTAAACTTTACCGCCGATAAAACAAACTTTTTAAGACAAAAATTTTGATATGTTTCTTATTTCTGTTCAAAATAAAGTTTGTGGCATAAACCTGTAAACCCCAGTTCTACTTTATAAACGTGGGGTTCCAGGGGGCAAAATGATATAGGCGTGTTTTCGTGATGTTTTTCCAAAGTCGAAGTATATAGAGGATCTTACATGCGACGTGTTCATGTATTATTGAATTTATTAATCGTCTTGAGGAAAAGGGGTAAGAATGTGAGGCGTCGCCGAGCATTTTATCCATTTTCCTCAACGATTTTGTTATTGAATTTATTAAACGGGTTGAGGAATAGGGATAAAATGCGAGGCTTGGTCGCCCATTTTAGGAAAAGGGATAAAATGCGAGTCTTCGCCGAGCATTTTATCCCTTTTTTCTCAATGATTTTAAGAAATTCAATAATGCATGTACAGGAATTCAAGATTCTATGTATCACAGGATATTTAAATCGCATTTTATTCGCGCTTTTTTTAAACAAACATATCAACATTTCACCATAAGTAAACGCGACACCATGAAGGATGTCATACGTTAAACGTTACCGGACGTATGTAACTACTTTGCATATTTATTCTACTTGTGGATTAAGAAATTACATGACATTATTAATTCTCAGACGTGACGTCATATGATAAATCTTTATATTAAGCATTATTTGTGGCAGTTTGTTCGATTTTGTCCGTGCTATACAGTTTGCTGACAGTACAGGAATTAAAGGGTTACATAAAATAGTCTAAATTCCGGTTCAAGGCCATATTTCCAGTTTACACTGGGAGACAATCGATCTCACTGTGCTAACGGTGTTTTGATTTCTCACAGACAGTGCGGTATGAACATGATAGGAGACACTCACCTGGATAACAGTGTTCCTCCGGAGCTGGCAGAGATCTCACAAAGTTCATGCAGCGGGTACTGAAGTAGGGGTCATCTTCCGGAATAACAATGGGAAAACACTGGTGTCTGTAAAATATACAAAGCATTGTTAGCTAAAGGTCAGGGGCCCGTTGTTCAAACGATGTCGTTAGTTAACGTATCGTTACAACTTTGATCATTAAATATGGCAAATATGCTGAAATTTTTGCTGAAAAAAATGTGAGCAGCTTTTGCGGATGCTCACATTTTTTCAACAAAAATACCAAAATTTTCAATATTGTACTTGCTAGAAGAGTTAACAATATGACAACTAACGAGCTCGTTAAGCTAACGATGCTTTGAACAACTGACCCCAAAATGTTAACTGTTCCAGTAGGTTTTATTTGTAATGCTTTGGTATTAAACGCTGCTCACATTTATTTGATCAAAAACCATACTAGCTTTATTAAGCGCTCAAAGTGTCCAAAGTGTCGTGTCTTTTTTTTCTTTTTTTTTTACGGTCTTTTCAAGATTATTTCACTTATTTCGAGCGAGTTAATCAATTAATCAAAGGTGGATGCAAACCGATGTCTCCGGAGACAAGAAAATCACCTGACCTTCCGTTTCTCACATTAAGGAGGCCCGTAAAAGTTTTATAGATTCGCTAACAAATGGCATTGTTACGGTTTTTAACAAATTACCCGCGACTTATGAAAGAAACCATTTTTAAAAGCAAATGTCAGAGTAACGAAACACCATGATGAATGTTTTAGTTTATATCTTTTAGGGACCGTCGAAACCTGTTGTTTACATACATTATGTTTACAAACTCCTTCATATATGTATTTGTTGTTCTGGATCCAGTGATTTGACACGTGACTTTGTTTATATTTCGGTGCACATTCGCAAATGCCTCGCCAATTAGAGTACCTCGTTTATCTGGTAGGCAAAATCACCCATGTTTCCGTATAGTGTCAATGAGTTTTTCAAATATTTAACGTATAATTAAACTACGTTCTTCATCGCAAAATTAAATTATCTTTGAAGTATAAAATTATAAAGAACCAGTCTCATCTGATATTTTATTGCATTTGTGGACGGTTTTTTTTTTAAAACAAATCCGTCCTTTAGAAAAGCGATGTCCGGGCGGGCGGGCGTCGTCCGAGGTTAACCTTTTGGTTAACCTTTTTACAAAGTAATATATTACCTTTATTCTTCAATGTATTGCTTTCATATTAGGACTGCTGCTTCATTAATAGTACCTCTTTCATATGCAATCCGTTAATTGCACCAAGGACCATTGTTGAAAATTACCATTTTTCGAACTTCAGTTTATTTAAGAAGTTTTACGAGCTCCGTATTACATCCCTTACTTCATAAACTTAAAAGGTTTTACTCTGTATTACCTCCCTTACTTCCCTTGCAAGCTTGATAGTGTAGTTGATAGAGTGCTTGACTCTGAACCAGATGGTCCTGTGTTCAATTCCAGGTTGAGGAATGTTTTTTTTTTCTTTTTCTTTTTTCTTTTTCTTTCTTAAAAACACATAAACGTTATTATTAGTTGCAAGTTTGTAAAATTCCTTCTTCTTTTGTTTTTGTCAAATATAGGTATTTCGTTTCGTACAATGCAAAGGCTTGGCAAATTTCTTGTTCATTTTTTCTTACGGGTACTTTTTGGTTCTCTTTCATTTGCGGCAGTCTATTTAAGCCTAACTCTTTTAAGTAAGAAAATAGCATTTGTACGGGTTTTGGATGGTATGCACTCATGCATACATGTACGCATGCATACATGCAAAAATGCATGCATGCTCACACTCAGGCATGCATGCACATACACGCACATGCATGCACGCACACACATGCCTGCTCACAAGCATGTATGAACCCATGCACACTTGCATGGACACATGCATGCATGCCTGCATGCACACACACAAGTGACACATGCACTCATGCATACATGTATGCATGTACACATGCATGCTTGCTCACACTCTTGCATGCATGCATGTGTGCATATGCACACATGCATGCATGTACACATGCATGCACTCATGCATGCATGCACACACATATATGCATGCACACGCAAGTGCATGTACTCATGCATGCATTCACACACATGCATAAATGCACCCACTCATGCATGCATACATGCATTTATGCATGCACCCACACAGTCATGCAGGCATGCATGCACACACACACACATGCATGCATGCACTCACACATGCATACATGTACTCATACATGCCAGCATGCACTCACACATGCATGCATGCACTCACACATGCATGCATGCACTCACACATGCATACTTTCACACACACACTCATGCAATCATACTCACATGCATGGATGTACTCACGCATGCATACATGCAAGCATACACTCACTCAAATTTTGGGTATAACAAATTGTTATCTCAAACAATATCAACTTTAAGGGTTCTGAGCTCAAGATCAAGGTCGCTGTATATTTTTAGAAAACCTTTGTCAGCGCTGTAGTGCTTCATATAAATGTTGTGTATGAATTGCTGCAGTCTGTTGAACTCTTTTACGAAGATAAATGTCAGTTTTGAAAAATAAAAACCCTGCATAATTGAAATTTTATTTGGTTAGGCCCTAAAAGCGAGCTATTTTGCCTTCTGCCAACTCTTACTACATATGCAGGGTTGCAGCTTTGCTGACGTCAAAACTGTACTGAAAAATCCGTCCATAATACCGTTAGGCATTTTTCTTGTGTTGACTGAAAAGGATTTGAACACTTATTCCGCTGATCACGACAACCCTTACTTTTGCAAAACTGTGTACATGTAGCTCCAGATCAGTTAGCTTCTGAAGAAGCTTCTTAAGAAGCCATATGACCATGATCTACATTGTTTGACATTCAGTTTGTGGATTTTCAAGAATACATTTCACGAAGTTATCTCATTGGTTCAAAGTCAGAAATGGGTGTCGCTAACTTAACTGGTCAGCGAGATAAGGTAAAAACCACCCTCCCATACGATGAAACGATGTTGATGCAGCTCATTAGATGAACGGTAATAAGACTGTTCTCCGCCTAAATTCATTGGCAAAATAAGCAGTTTAATGTCTAAAATAGTTTTGATAAGCCGACGCCCAAACGATATTTATTACAGACAAATCTAATTGAAAGTGTTTTCGCCAACCAGAGAAAACGAGGCTTTTGAACTTTTACCGTGTGTGTCTCGTATTGTCCGGAACTAAAATAATGCTTGGACAAGTTTGTTACGCATTTCTAAGCTGATTGGAGCCCACATGCACATGCTCACATATTTTCGACTACCAGCATTATGACAACACGCCCGTGTAACATAATGAAAACTTTGAATTCATACCTCCAAAACGGTTAATTTTCTGATGGCAATTTGTAATAATTTTCTTATTTTTACTTCAAAAATTGGTCCTTGTTGGTCGTTAGAACCGCCTCATTTATTGAGAACTCAAAACCGTATATAGGTCGTGGGTGCTAGTAATAATCGCCTTATTGAGGCCGTTCTAACTAGAACCCACACCCCATGTATAGAAGCAGAAATTAATACTGGAGGACCAATGGTCCTGAATGGCTCACCTGAGTACTGAGCATTCATGGAGCCATTTGGTTTCTGAGAAGAAGATTTTTGAAGGCTTTTTACCATGGCAACCACCTTAGTCATGTGACTTATATCATTTGAGTTTGTCCCTCCATCCCATAAAGCTTTAGATGTATATATGGCCTAGATATGCCCAGCTGTTTTTTTATATTATTAAATTTTTTTCAAAAAAAGGTAGATAAATAAATAAATCAAGTTTGGCATGGTCGCCATATTTGTCATGTCACAACTCATCTTCTTTGATCATCATTTCCTTATTCCTTAAAGCTTTCATATGAAATTATCATTTCCTTATTCCTTAAAGCTTTCATATGAAATTTAATTACATTATCATTTCCTTGTTCCTTAAAGCTTTCATATGAAATTTAATTACATTATCCATTTTCTTGTTCCTTAAAGCTTTCATATGAAATTTAATTACATTATCACTTCCTTGTTCCTTGAAGCTTTCATATGAAATTTAACTACATTATCATTTCCTTGTTCCTTAACGCTTTCGTATGACATTTAATAAATGGACCAGGACTTTCTAACAAACACATTTTTGTGTTTAATTTTTCATATCTAGATGACCTTGACCTTGAACATTAATTTTCTCATTTAGCTACCTTTATCTACAAATTATGCGAAATATTCACAGTTTTGACTTATTCTCAGTCAAAAGCCTATGTGACCAAATTTGATCTTAACCTAAAATACGTCAATGTCATCCAGGGATCATTATTTGTATATGCTGTGATTGGATTGAGTCCAGAATGCAACATACCAAGTTTCAGGAAAATAAAACTAACTGGTTCTAGAGAAAAAGATTTCTGAATGTGTTTACCTAAAATGGGTATGGCGGCCAAATTGGTCCAGTGACATAACTCATATTTATTTATTTTCATTTCCCTGTTCCGAAAGGCTTTCAGATAAAATTGGGTTACAAATGGCCCAGTGGTTCCTTAGGAAAATAAGTTTTATTTTTCATATCTCGATTAGCTTTGGTCAACCTTGAATACTCATGTAGTTTAATTTACTTATTTTACTGCATTTACAAAATTCCACATGATAGGCGGCAATAGTTTCTGAAAAATACTTGGTTTTGACTTGTCCTTATTCACAAGCCTATGTGACCAAATTGGACCCTGGCGAAAAAGGGTCAATGTTATCCAGGGCCATCATTTGAACAAGCTATGGTTACCTTGAGTTTCCAATCCTACATACCAAGTTTCATGATAATCGACCCACTGATTCCGGATAAAAAAATTTTTTTTCAAAGGTCTTTGCCTTATATGGGGATGGCGACCATACTGGACATGTGACCGAACTCGTATGAATAATTTTCATTTTCTTGTCCCCAAGGGCGTTTCATATGCAATTTGGTTACAAAAGGCACCGGTCCATCATTTGAACAAACTATGACTGTCCCGAGTCCCCAATGCTACAAACCCAGTTTCATGACAATCGGCCCTCTGGTTCGGGAGTAGAATGTTTTTGAAGGGTTTTCATCTTATATGGGCTTGGCGGCCATATTGGTCATGTGGCCAAACTCATATTTATAAATATTCATTTCATTATTCCTAAAGGCGTTTATATGAAATTTCGTTACAAATGATCCAGTAGTGTTGGAGGAAAATAAGTTAATTTTCATATCTGAATGTCCTTAGGCCAAGGTCAAAGAATGTCCTTTACCTAGAATACGCATGTAGTTTCATCCACTCATGTAGCTACTTACATCTACCAATGTTCGGATCACAGGCTGTAATAGTTTTCGAATAGTATACAATTTTGACTTTTTCCCATACCTTGTGTAAAATAGGTCAATGTCATCCGAGGGCCATCATTTGAACAAACTATAATGGGTCCAAGTTCCCAAAGCCAAATACCAAGTTCCATGGCAATCGGCCCCCTGATTCCGGAGGAGAAGATTTTTGAAGCGTTTTTACCTTATATTGTCATGTCTGCAATCTTGATTATGTGACCTGGACACCGCGAATAAACTTTCGTTCTCCCATCCCATGGATGCTCTACAAGGAATTTGACTTCAATGGTTCAGAGGTTTCTGAGAAGAAGATGTTTGTAAAATGTTGACAGACAGACGGACACGACAGACAACAGACCCTTGCTATTCTATAAGCTAACCTATGAGCCTTCGTCTCAGGTCAGCTATAAATAATGTTTACCCCTGCAAACCCCATTTTCTCTTTATAGTGGGGTTTAGAGGGGTGTTCATGTGACGGACCTATTAAAATGGTGTTATTTTGGGATCTCTTCCGCCTACTCGTAAAAACTAAATGACAGCATTTAAATATATATAAGCACGATATATTTCTTGCTGAACTAAGATCAGCATGATGAACATTTTTTTGTTTTATGGCACTTTCAATAGTATTTCCGTTTTTTCAGTCGATCGTTAATCAGAGGTGGTCGAAAGCCGGGGTACCAGGAGAACAACCACCTAGCCTTCCATTGCAGAAATTGGCGTCTCACATTTATATAAATGTAAAAACATAAGTATCATTATTTATTTTTACCTTTTGCTCTCATACATGTTGCAGCAGTCAATACTGGACCCCATTTCCCCTGCAATTAAATCATAAGTTATTAGTGAGCTCCTTGGCGTTCTCTGGCCCCGAGGATATAAATACTCTTGAGCATGAAATTTTGAATGCTCATAAATATAAACAAAAACAATCCGGACAAAATAGGTATTAATCTGCTCTGATCAGCAGTAAACGTACACACATGTATTGTCCTACTCATAAATACAGCAAAATACCGCTATAAAGACCACCTAACATTAAAAAATAGAAGCGAAGGCAATGATCAGGAATCGAAACAATTAACCAACAGCTCCCATCAGAGACACCAAAGGGAAAGAAAAACAAACATGAAGCAACAGACCCTAACGGAAACACCAACAGCGGAAAGCCAAAAGGACAGTTACTTCCCCACAAAGTGACCAATTGGCTACTTCCGTCGCGATTTAGACAAACTATTTGTTCAGTCCGCATGATGGCCGCCTAACTCATCAGTGCAGCATCTCCATGAACACAAAAAATTAAACAACCACAGAGATGAAACAACAGTGAGGACTCGACAGCAAGAAAACACTGAAATGCTGGAGTAAAACAAAACCAACAATTAGACTCCGATGCGCCCGACCAGAGACAGAGCATCAGGCACAAACCAACATTACATAGAATTATATCTCTATAATTCTCGTAAGCCTTTACGCTGTAACCGTCATAGAATCTGAGGCCTGACCCACTGGCGTGCAATTAAAGAGGGAAGCAAAGTTGTCAACCGTGATTGGGTTATCTACCATGCATGCAGTCTGTCGTATAACATTTATGTTGTACCCAATCTTTTTATATCGAAGAATGATTTTACGACATTGGGTTCTGAAGTCATTGCGGTTATATATTTTTTCTGAATTTATATACTAAGTCACCATAAAATTCGGGTTCCGATAGACCTTGTTGCTGAAGAGACTTAAGTCCAATATTGAATTTGGAATTTTAAGACAAATTTTGTGTTAAAAAGCTTATTTTGAACGCTTCACTTGATTTTTCTAAGTGATGTCTGCCCACAGTGTCCTCTGGTAATGGACCACGTTTGGGACTGTTCAAAAGTGGTCTGAAAGACCACTTTTAAACAGTCTCAAAGGTGGTCTTAATATAGGAAATTTACTGTATTTATGAACAAGACTAACTTCATACTTAGTTGAGTTGAGCATGTTTATTTCCTTGTGACATAATGCAGTCTTTCACTGATGTTGCACTGATGAGTTAGGAGGCCTTCATGCGGACTGAACGATATTATTTGATGTCTAAATCGAGACGGAAGTATGGGCGAGGACTGAGGCCACGTTAAATCGATTTGCGTCCCCCAGTGGAATTCGTTTCCGCTGACCGTTCCAAGGCAGATGAAAGGTATGTTGTCATTACTTACAGACCTCTCCTCCGCCAACGGCTGAAGTGCATAGGCCTTAGTATCACTAAGCTCTTGCTGGATCCGTCAAACTACCACGACATTGTAAGTAGCCTTGTCAGCCGGAGCCAAAACATACTTCATATGAAATACTTGATGCTCTGTCCCTGGTTGGGCCAATCGGAGTCAAACTGTTGGTTTTCTTTTGCTCCAGCTTTTCAGTGGTTTCTTGCTGTCGAGTTCTCACCGTATTTTCATCTCTGTGGTTGTTAGATTTTTGTGTTCACGGAGATGTTGCACTGATGAGATGGGAAGCCTTCATGCGGACTGAACAAAGTATTTGTCTTAATCGCGACGGAAGTAAGAGCGAGGATTGTGGCCATGTAAAATCGATTTAAGTCCCCCAGTGGAATTCGTTTCTGCTGACCGTTCCAAGGCGGTCCTTCTGTCTCGGTTGCTTTTTGTTATGGTTTGTCTTTGGGTGTTTGTATTGCTTATATTATTTTAATTTGGATAGCCTATTGGCCATTTTGTGGGAAAGTAATTGTCCTGTTGGCTTTCCGCTATTGATGTTTCCACTAGGGCCTGTTGTTTCATGTTTGGTGTCTGTGATGGGAGCTGTGGGTTAATTGTATCGATTCCTGATCATTGCAGCCACTTCAACTTTGAATACTTAGTTTTAGACGTCTTAGGTTCAGGAGGTAACAAGTAAGTATTTCGAGAATAGAAAGATATGCGCTCGCCCGTTAGTTTCAAAATGCTGAGTTACCATTCCCTAAGGGCTTTATGCTCAACATACTCTATCTTACACCTTCGATTGTCGAAGTCATCAGAAGCAGCAGTGATTTCTTTCAATACACTTACTGACATCATTTGCATATGGAAATTGGTAGTTTAGTCCTTTAGAAATTATATTACGTACCCTAGAATCAGGAATAATTTGGGCGATACCCCCAGAGTATTGAAGAGTTATTTTGGCACTCATTTTTGCATTAATGAATACGACCTAATCACCACCAAGAGACACCGTGAGAAAATAAAGCGCAATATTCGAAACAGTTTCAAAAGTTCCTCATTAAATGAAACAACCAATGGAAATAAATATTATAACGTTTAATAAATTGATCCATAAAGTTTACCGTGACAGGGATTTACTGATGGATTCTCCGTGTAAAAAAAAACAGCATTGTAGACTAATACGCCATTCAGCGTCTTTTTATAGATCAGTACAGTTAGCCCATTTTACAGCGCATTTTGTACCGGAAATCCCAAAAATGGCAAACAGCGCAGGTCCAGATCAGATACCGCAGAACGCAGTCTCATTAAGGCATACACTGCATATTTGCGAAAGGTTCAGTCATTTTCCAGATAGATTTTGAAGAAGTCACTGCCAGACATCCCTAAAGTTTGAAATGGACTCGTTTCAGTACAAAATGGGTTAAAAGTACGCAGGGTGGGTCGATTATGATATTCTTTACGTCATTAACCCATATAAGACGATTGATATATCTCTGTTAAGGAGTTTGGAGTGGCCCATGTCGAGTTGTAGGTGGGCCACGTTTGTATTGTTAGCAGTAAATTTTGCAAAAATGTATGTACTTTCAGCAAACAGTTTTGACACCGATGAGGTGTCAGGTGTTGCGGTGTCTGATCTTGGTCTGGAATGCTTGCAAATATCCCAACAAAAGGCTGCTATGCATACATGGGTTAATGGGATGTTATCAATAACGAGGAAGTTATTTTGTTTTCAGAGACCTAATGGTTAAGTGTTAGTCCCCTAGGCACGTGAACGGCCTCGGTAGATCAGTCGGATGCGCGGCTGACCAATAATCATGGAGGACGCGGGGTCGATACCCGCCGGGGTCGGCAACAAGTTCTTAGAGATTGATCATGAAATCTTTTCCTAGGTGATTATCCCTTTTGCTGATTCACGAAGGGCAGTTGGAAGTTTCGTGTTTGGTTGTTCGCATTGGAGTTAAAGGCCTAGTCAACACTATTCAGGTCATTTTTGAACGGTCAATTTATCTATCAACACTTTTACTGGGCAGGTTTTTTACGAAAGCGGTTAACCAGTACAGTGTACATTCTTTCGCCAGAGCCTGAAAACTTCCCTTCTTGAATAAGCGGAAAGGAGAGAATGACCGTTAAAAATATTGCATGATAAATCTCCACGAAAGTTTTGTTTGATTTGATGTTTAATGTCCCCGTCAACACTATAAAGGTCATTTTGGAGACATTGCTTCCAACTTTGTGGGACTTTTACCGACATTGAGATGAAATGACATCTCAAGCCCTGTCGCCCAATGAAACCAATAGGGTTTATAAGCATGGACGGTCTGACTCGCACCGTTTTGCCTGGGCAGGCTTAGATCCTCTGAGCGGTTTACCAGTACGCGGGTGTTGCTCAGTTTCAGCTCTGCTTGGACGCATCATACAGCCCTTTTATTTCTTCAAGCCCCAATGGGCGGGGGCCGATCTCCACGAAAGAATGTCTCCAACCCCGGCAGGTATCGAACCCGCGTCTTCCTGATCACCAGTCAGACGCGCATCCGACTGAGCTAACTAGGCCAGCTGGAGGTTTCTGGTGAAAGAATGTGCCCTGTACTGGTTTACCGTTTACGTACGAGAAATGTGGCTAGATAAACTGACCAGCTCAAAAAATGACCAGAAAAGTGTTGACTTGGTCATTACACACAAATATAAATTTATTTAGCTTGAATACTTGCAAGTAACGATTAAGAAATATTAACATTTTTCCGAAAAATTAAACTAATTAAAAGAAACAAGAACATCAGTGAAAAAAAAACAAAAACAAACAATGAACAAACAACCCCTTTATATCAGGCGTGGTACATATATATGTCTTTTGTAAAGGTTTATCTGGAACAATTAAATTCCCCCAAGGAATTAAAACATCGAGTGGTCAAATTTTCGAGACCAGATTAGCTACATGTAGTGTCGACAAAGTAGGCCCCATAAGCCACCTTCAAATATAGTCAAGCCTTATTTGAACGATTAAAGGCATCATCCTTAGTTTTTCATGAATAACATTTGCAGGATTCCAAAGAAGCTGTCTGAATATCTTCGAGGGACCAGACAAATGTTATTTCAATGAAATAAACAATCATGGTCGCCATTCTTGCATTTCCTACTTCTGACGAAAACGCCCCACAACTCCATATCACCTCTTCAGATGCGACAGTTAAACTGCAAGGGCATGGCGGCTAGTTCCAAAACGTTGTTAAAACGATAACGTCTGTTCTGTAACACTTAAAAATGCTACGTACACTGGAACAACGTTACATCGCTCTAACAAAACAAAGTGCCTTTTTGATATCAAAAGATCAAAACTCATGTTTCAACAGAATTTCAACACGGGTTTTGTTGCGTAAACAGGACTTCTGGCCCAAAATAGCTTCAAACAGCTATGTTCATTGGATTTTATTCAAAAACATATTACGCGAATACAAAATAAAAAGGGAATTTGCACGAAATTCCCTTTTTCGTAAGGAAATTCACGTTTTTGGATGTCAAAATATTAGGTCAAAACAAGGGTAGAATTTTATAATTTGTTTTATACCCTCCAAAACGGCGAAAAATTTAAGGGTACAACATCCTGTCTTCAAATCCTCCCTTCAAATTAAACAATAAAATCCGTGGAATATTCCAGCAATTTGCACCATAACATCTTATTTTCTATTCATCAGACCAGACATTTTTATCCTTTTTTACAAAATGGTCACACTTAAATTGCTGGAATATTCCACTGATTTATATATAGAGAAAGTGGTGTGGGCTTTTAATTGCAGGAATATTCGAATGATTAAACAATAAAATCCGTGGAATATTCCAGCATTTTGCACCATAACATCTTATTTTCTATTCATCAGACCAAACATTTTTATCCTTTTTTACAAAATGGTCACACTTAAATTGCAGGAATATTCCACTGATTTATATATAGAGAAAGTGGAGTGGGCTTTTAATTGCAGGAATATTCGAATGGTTTATATGAACAAAGACAATCTATTTTTATCTTCTTATTCAGACTTTAAAGATTATCTGTATCTATTTCTGCTGCATTTACTTCATAACCATTGAAATTGTTGGAATATTCCAATGATTGCAAACGTTGGAGCCTTTTCTTGACCTAACACCATTGTGACCAATCAGCTATCAAACAAGTAGGTAGACAAGAAGACAAGGTATGAGTTCATTTTTTATTCTCATTTTGTGTATGCAACAATAAACAATCAAATAATAAATCACTATACATGTATTTCACAACTAAAATCATTGGAAGAATCCAGCAATCCAGTTCAAAAATGCGACTAGAAGTCTAAAATTGCTGGAATATTCTAACAATTTACGAAAGATACATAAGCTGTCACTAAAATTGGAACTGTTGTAATTACAGGAATATTCCAGCAATTTACAATGTATACACAATTTGTCAGAATAAGGCATTTCCGATTAATTGATAACATCATTGGAATACTCCATCAATTTGAATCATACCTGTTTAATAACTATGATGTGAAAGGACAATTCTTTACATTCTAGAATGTGCAACGATGAAAAAGGTTGCAGGAATATTCCAAGGATTTCAAAACTTTGGAACCCTTCACCTTCCATAATCATGAAAACTACTGAAAGCTAAAATTGCTGGAATATTCCAACAATTTCCAAAAGATACCCAAGCTTTCACTAAAACTATTTTAAGTTTGAAAGTACAGGAATATTCCAATAATTAATAAAATATACACAGTTTTTCAGAATATGACTTTTCCCATCTCATAATCATGTAAAGTACTGACTTAAAAAATGCTGGAATATTCCAATAAGTTCAGATGAATACACAAGCTGTGAGTGAAATTGTTTGAAGTTTAAAATTACAGGAGTGTTTAAACAATTTACAAAATTCTTGACAACCTTGAATGAGCAAGAATGAAAAAGCTAAAATTGCAGGACATTCCACGGATTTCAACATCTGGAACCTTTAAAATTTCAAAATCATAAAAATCTACTGGAGTCTATATTTGCTGCAATATTCCATAAATTTCAGTAATATTATTTGGAATTACAGAGTTCCGGTCATTCTTAAATATGTAATAATGAAAAAGCAACATTTCAAGGAATATTCCAAGGATTTCACACTTTGGAGCCCTTCACCTTTCATAATCATGAGAACGACTGAAATCTAAAATTGCTGGAATATTCCAACATATTCCAAAAGATACACAAGCTTTCATTAAAACTATTTTAAGTTTGAAATTACAGGAATGTTCCAACAATTTACAAAATATACACAGTTTTCAGAATATGCCTTTGCCATCTCATAATCATATAAACTACTGAAGTCAAAAATTGCTGTAATATTCCAACTTTAAATGGATACAATCGCTGTCAGTAAAATTGTTTTATGTTTGAAATTACAGGAATGTTCCAACAATTTACAAATTTCTTTCCAATCTTGAATGAACAAGAACGAAAAAGCTACAATTGCAGGAATATTCCAGGGATTCCAAACTTTGGAAATCTTTCACATTTCAAAATCATGAAATCTACTGCAATCTAAAATTGCTGGAATATTCCATCAATTTCAGTAAGATAGTACATAAGCTGCCACTAACATTGCTTAAACTTTGGAATTACAGAATTCCTGTCATTCTTGAACCTCTAATAATAAAAAAGCAAAAATTGCATGAATATTCCAAGGATTTCAAATTTTGGAGCCTTTCAACTTTCATAATCATGAAAAATACTAAAATCTAAAGTTGTTTAAACTTTGAAATTACTTGACTATTTCAACAATTTACAAAATAGATACAATTTGTGAGAATTTGTGAGTTGTCATTAAAAATCACTGGAATATATATTCCAGCAGTGCGAATAAACATACCTTCTTACATGATTCAACAGGACAATTCTTGACATTATTTAATGTACAACAATGAAAAAGCTAAAACTGCAGGAATATTCTTTGGAGCCCTTCAACTTTCATAATTATGAAAACTACTGAAATCTAAAATTGCTGGAATATTCCAACAGTTTCCAAATGATACGCAAGATCTCACTTGAGAAACTTTTTTAAGTTTGAATTTACAGGAATATTTCAACAATTTACAAACTTTATACAATTTGTAGGAATATGACACTTCCCATTTCATAATCATGAAAACTACGTATACTGAAGTCAAAAATTGCTCAAGTATTCCAACAAGTTCCATTAGATGCATATGCTGTCCCTTAAATTGCTTGAAATTAAGGGTATATTCCATAAATGTACAGAATTCTTGAAATTCTTGAATACATAATGACGGAAAAGCTAAAATTGCAGGAATATTCCAAGGATTTCAACTTTGGAACCTTTCACATTTCATCATCATGAAATCTACTGAAGTAAAAAATTGCTGGAATATTCCAACAATTTCAATAAGATACATTTACTGTCATTAAAAATGTTTAATCTTTGAAATTGCAGGAGTATTCCAACAATTTACAAAATATTTACAAATAGTCGGAACATTAAAATTTCCCATAAAACCACTGGAATATATTCCAGCAATGTGAATAAACTGTCAGTAAAATAGCAGTGAAGGCAATGATCAGGAATCGATACAATTAACCCACAGCTCCCATCAGAGACACCAAAGGAAAGAAACAAACATCGACAAACTAGACCCTAATGGAAACATCACTAGCGGAAAGCCAAAAGGACAGTTACTTTCCCCCAAAATGGCCATTAGGCTATCCAAAGCAAAGTAATATAAGCGCTACACACACCCAAAGACGAGCCACAACCAAAACAAACCACGACAGAAGAACCGCCTTGGAACGGTCAGTGAAACAAATTCCACCTGGGGTGGGGGGCTTAAATCGGTTTTACGTGGCCGCAAACCTCGCCCTAACGGTTCAGACAAATAATTTGTTCAGTCCGCAAGAAGGCCTCCTAACTCATCAGTGCATCTTAATTTGCATCAATTTAGGTTAGATATATAAAGATCTCCCTGTTGAACTCTCGGCCTTCTATGGCTGTAGAAAAGATGATAGAATATAAATCCCGAAGACTAGGTTTTGAAGGCAGTCTGAAAATCAAAATCAGATCATTATTCAAAACAATCGGTACATAAAATGAAATTTGCAAAGTTTTTAAATTGACTGACCGACTTTTACCCGACCTTGAGATGAAATGACATCTCAAGCCCTGCCGCCCAATGAAACCAATTGGGTTTATTAGCATGGACGGGCCGACTCGCAACGATTTGCCTGGGCCGGCTTAGCAAGCGGTTTACCAGTACTCGTGTGCGGGTCGGTTTCAGCTCTGCGTGTAAGCATCATGCAGCCCATCTATTTATTCAAGCCCCGATGGGCGGGGGCTGACCCCATGCTTGTTATCCGGACAATAATTTCTGCCCAAAATGAACAAATTTTTATCAGAATGTGGTGTTTACTGTAATTTAAAATTATATTCCAGATCTGTGTTGAAAAACACAAGAATGTGGGTACTCGTTAGAACCACCTGCAATTCGACATTTTATATCAATTTTATGAAAAACTTGTTATTGTACGAGTGGATTTCTGCATTACAAGAAACTACATACTATCACACTGAGCAAAGACGTTGAAACAAAGTCGCATTAGAGTCGACGTTGTACCCACATTGATACGATGTTTGCGTTCCTGCGCTATAAACAGTAAAAGCCCCACATCCATAGATATAGTGTGGTTATTTTAAAGTGGTAGTATTCGCCCAATCTGGTTGCTCATAATCTGTAAGCACAAGGTCGGAAAAGGATTTTTAAACAAATTGGTACCCTGTAATTCACAGTAAACATCGAAAACAAACAAACCCAAAACACACCTCGTTCTATGTAGCTTATTTATATATTAGGACAGCTCATCAATGTGACAAGGTCAATTATTTCCTGGCTTTTAAAACGACATGTTTGTTGATAAAAATCTGTGGTATTTTGTATTTCTGCTGCATCCCCGTAACCCTGGTTTTTTCTGTATCAAGTGGGGTTTACCGACCAGCTAACGTGATGTTCGACGACATCTAACAAATACCCACGGAAACTATTGTCTTCTGTATTTATCCAACTGGTGTCCACGGCCTCCGTATATCAGTCGGATGCGCGGGGCTTGAACCAGTGACCTCTGGCTCTTGAGTCAGAAGCACTGCCAACTGTGCCATGTGTTTGTTTTAGTTTATTTTGATAGGTTCATTTGATGGTGGGCACATCAGTTGGGAATTAATCACAAGATTTCATGTTTCAAGACACTCAAAAACTGTTTATTTGTAAAGAAAGTTATTATTGGGGAAAATTGTCCCTTTGTCCATTTTGTACCGAAAGGAATCTTCCACTTTATATACAGCATACGTCCATTTCAAAATTTAGGGGTGTCTTGTTGTGTTTTTCTTCCGAAACCTACTTGTAAATTTGCTGGAAATTTTGCAAATAGTGTAGACCGTGATCAGACGCCACGTTCTGCTCGAGGTTCTGCCTGAAACATAGATTGTTGGACCCACAGTTTGTGTGTTTTTTATCAGAAATGGAAAAAGTCTCGACGAAGCGGTTCTAACGAGTGCCCACTTTTCATCATTTTAGCAGAAATGAAAAATAATCTATACACCTGTAAACCCCATGCAGCTTTACTGTATATGGGGTTTAATGGTGTTAAAAATGTATATGCGTGTTTTCCTGGTGTTTCTGTGACTTTCTTCCTGTGACTTTATCTCCTACAAAGAGCGCCCATAGTCTTTATATAGTTAATATCGTGTCTCTTTTTACTACAAATGCAAGATATAAAAACCTCCAAATATAAAGACCATCTACCAGTAATGCCACACAAAAAACGCCTATTCAAAAATAGTGAAAATTCTGCATCCACAATATGAAAATTTATAGGTGAAAAAAATCTATTTCGTATACATAGATTGTGGATACTCCTTAGAACCGCCTCGGTGAGGCGGTTCTAACGAGTACCCAAAACCTATGTTTTTGAGCATAAGAAAAAGAAATGTTTAACCCCGTAAACCCCAGTTTTACTGTATAAAAGTGGAGTTTAAGGCGGTCAAAATTAGGCGTGTTTTCGTGATGATAAAGAAAATTAAAATATCTATAAAAATGATGTGCAAACCTTGTCTAGCAAACATTTACCTGCATCGTAGAGAGATAATTAGGGCCCCGCACTGAAAGTGTGGGTGCCCTGTAGTAATCACTCTGTCCGTCCGTCTGTCTGTCTGTCTGTCTGTCCGTCTGTCCGTCCACAAAGTTTCAACATTTTCCTACTCCTCTGATAGCGCTGCGGGGGCCCTAGTCAGTTTCACTGACAGCTCTAGTTACAATTAATTTGACAAAAAGTTAAGACCATCTTAGATTAAGACCAGCTTGCGTATACATTTAACCAGCTGCATGACAGCTTTATGTTGTTTTACATACAACATCATGCTTATATCATTATTTTATTGTTTTAATTGGAAAACAACAACCAAAAAAACATAACTCTAAATTGGCTTGTGTATTGACCTAACTGTGTTGCTATAGGTTCACGGATATACAGGGTCAAATGATGCGCGGAAAAAATCACAGGAAAAAAAGTCACGCGAAAAAAGTCACAAATCAAAAAATATCGACACAAAATTCCACGAGTAATTGTTGTGAATTCCACTGTAAACCCCAAATTATATGTAGTAAAATGGGGTTAACGGGTTATTCGTTATATTTCTTATTTCTGATCAAAAATATAGATTGTGGGTATCTGTTAGAAGCATCTTACTCTATTGCGCACCCACAATCTATATTTGAGATAAAAATCAGAAAAAAATGTTTTCATCCGAAGAGTCTTATGTGTCTTAAAGATGGGGAAAATCCGAGGTCTGTCGTTATTATTTGGAATCAGTACCTCACATAACACATCGCAGTTGATTTTCCTTATTTTAGGCTCAAACCATAGATTGCGAATTATAGTTAGAACCACCTCATTGAGGCTGTCCTAACAACGTAGTCTTTATTTCAGAAAAATGTCAAACGTTTCCATCCAGATCCCGTTACAGGAAAGATGCAATTTTAGCACACGGGTGTTTGTTTGATTTGAAGTTTTACGTCCCCGTCAACACTGTATATGTTATTTTGGAGACGTTGCTTCTAATTTTGTGGAACGTTTACCCGACATAGAGGTGAAATGACATCTCAAGCCCTGTCGCCCAATGAAACCAATAGGGTTTATAAGCATGGACGGTCCGACTTGCACCGCTTTACCTGGACAGGCTTAGATCCTTTAAGCAGTTTACCAGTACTCGTGTGCGGTCGGTTTCAGCTCTGCGTGTAAGCATCATGCAGCCCATCTATTTATTCAAGCCCCGATGGGCGGAGGCCGAGCACAGGGGTGTGTTACCGTAATGTGAATTAAGACTCTAAGGGATCAACAAGGATGGAAACCTTCGTTGTATGTCGTTGTTCGTCATTGTCAATACTTTTGAATCATACTTTTCAATCAACTCCACGGCCCCCGCCCATCGGGGCTTGAAGAAATAGATGGGCTGCGTGATGCCTCCACGCAGAGCTGAAACAAAATTGGAAGTGACGTCTCCAAAATGACCTTTACAGTGTTGATGGTACGTTAAACCGCAAATCAAACAAACAAACAAATCAATATCCTCCAGCTGTCCATGCTTAAATCCAATTCTGTGACTTTTTTCCGTGACTTTTTTTTCCTACCCGAAACTGACTTTTTTCCGTGACCCGTCTGTGTTCACATGGACATCTGTTTAGGTCGGTGCACTGTAAACTGACACGGAAACCGTTCGGGCTACACTGTGAAGACCAGTGTTTTATCGAAACATATATTCTGGTATCAGACCGACAGCTGACAAAAAGAATAAACCCTAAGGCGAACAGGATAAACTAAAATCAGACTTTACGCATGCGCAGACCGATATTAGTCTCTGCTGAGCACACAAGAGTGAAAAGAATTGGTCCTAACATTGAGCCTATTTTTACGGGCGGGTGCAGTCTCATCTGTCCAATTACACAAGTCAGACTGCGCCCGCTCGTATTGTCGCGTATTTGGAAGGGTGATCGGAAAGACAGTCACTGGAAAAAAGTCACAACAGGTCGACCGTGTGGCTCGGTAGCCCAGGCGGTAGAGTGTTCGCACAGTATGCGAGAGACCCTGGGTTCGAGACCCGGTCGAGTCATGTTCTTTTTCCACCCCTGTGACACATAAAACAGAGGTCCTGTCGCCGTATGACCTTGGGGTAATCCCCGCGAGGGGGTGATGCAGTATAGATATAGATAGATAAATGTCGCACGGTATGGCAACGACTGCTCGGTGTCTGAATTTTAAACCCTCCATTGTTCTCTAACAATGGCACTGGACAACAACATTGATCTTTTTTTTTTTTTTTTGGGGGGGGGGGGGGGGTTGCCGTCAGTTGTCACAGTGGAGATTCGGATGAGTTGTCAGAATTAATTAGATCTACTCGATCTCATTCGCCGGTAATCCCAGCCTCATCAAGATGTTATTTAACTTGTTTGGGTAATTGTTTGGAGCAAATTTCAAACAGACGACATTATTAGGGGAGTTTTAAAATACAATAATCTCTCGTTATCTCAAACTGATATCTCAAACAATGTCTTAAGTCAAACCAAATTTTGTGCTGCTGGTTTCAGTGGCTTATACTGTGCTATTTATAAATCCTGTATATTGATTAACTTATGACGTAAGACATAGACGTCACCGACATCAACTGTCTGTGAACTGGTTGACTTTATCGCCCTGTTTTGTTTGTTTGAAATGAGGTTTAACGCCATGTCAACACTATGTGATTTTGGAGACGTTGCTTCCAGTTTTATGGGACTTTTACCCGACACTGAAATGACATCTCAAGCACTCTTGCCCATTGAAAAACAAAATGCTTATATGCATTGGGCGGTCTGACTCACATCACTTTGCCTGGTCCTTCTAAGCGGTTTACCAGTCTGCTTCAGCTCTGCGTGGAAGCACCATACAGCCCATTCTATTTCTCCAAGCCCTGATGGGCACCGTATCGCCCTAGTTGAATATACCTACTGGGCCTGGTTGGTTGACCTTACCCAGATGAAAAAAAATCGTTGTCCGGATCAGACATGTAACCTGAAAACGATGTTAAATTCAGTCCATCCATCGACTGCGTAATGGTTCAGAAAACTGTGATGTTTACTGCTCAAACAAGGGACGAAACTCGAATAGGAACAGTGAAGAATCAGACTTGAAAAACGCCATTTCACCATATTTAAGGAGGATTGTGAGTCCAATTAAGACAGCGTAATCAAATTACCAGCAAATGACGTTAACGTGAACATTATGTTCGAACGTCATTTACGCTAAATGACGTAACTTCCCAGAAGGTCCCTTTTCGCGTGACGGGTCACATATGTATTGAAAAAAGGCATGAAATCTTGGTTGTCTCGGTCACTTGAAAACGGTATAGGCTGGTTACTTATTGACTTACCCTCGTATCAGTTTATCGTTCCTCGCAAACTAGGGGCCGGGGGGGGGGGGGGATCAATTCCGGTCTTCTTCAGACACTCGGATAAATTCGGAGGTCCCGTCTCCATATAACCATAGATGTTGGTGGGACGAAAAACTCAAAAACACCATGTATAAAAAATTGTACATGTATTTGTAACGTTGATCTGTTTGATTGCAATATGTATGGGCGTCTGTAAGGCATGTTGCACATATGGTCTAAAAATGTAAAACTTGCATTACGGTAACGCCATCTTCTGATATTTCCAATTGAAAGCCTATACACGTTTTCCTAATGTTTCTCATTAAAAAAAGATTTTGGCTGCTTGTTAGAACTTGGTTGTGGGACCCTGTCTGAACCGCCTCATAGCGGCACCTTTGACGAGGTCCCACAACCCAGTTTCAGATACATAATTAAAAAAACTAAGGGTACTATCTATCGTTTCCCCCATGCATAAACCCATGTTTCTCTATGTAAATTCGGATTTTCATAGATATTCACCATTACGAGAACACAAATTTGGCCCCTCATACCCCACTTTTATATAGTAAAACTGGGGTTAAAGGGTGTATACATTATTTTTCTTATTTCTGCTCAAAAGCATAGATTGTGCGTACTTGATAGAACCGCCTCGTTGAGGCGGTTCTATCGAGTCCCCGCAATCTATGTTTTGAGCAGAAATAAGAAAAATATCACAATTTTTCATCTTAAAATTTCTCATTTTTGGCCAAAAACGTGGCAATGTATTTCTATCATAAGGCATGTTTTCGTAATGCTGTTCGGACTAGACATCACGATGTGTATTTCAGAGGCCTGATAACTCTCAAAGACATTAAGGTAAACAAGAAGTTCAGAGCTGCTTGGAAGAAGATGTTTAAGGAATACTGTGCAAAATACCACAAGGTGAGTAAACAACAAGTGTCTATTATTGAGTACATTACGAAAACACGCCTATCCAAATTCATTGTGAACTTTACCGCCAGAAAAATGAAATTTTTAAAATGAAAAATTGTGATACTTTTCTAATTTTCTAATATAAAATATGGATTGTGGATACTCGTTAGAACCGCCTCATCGAGTCGGTTCTAACGAGTACCCACAATCTATATTTTAGAGCAGAAATAAGAAAAATAAGACTTACCCCTGTAAACCCCAGTTTTACTATACAAAAGTGGGGTCAAGGGGGGTCAAAATTATATAGGCGTGTTTCCGTGATGTATGCGAGTAATGATAAAAGTCAGAGTACAAACAAGACTGAAATCTTTAACATCGTCCTGATCAGTTTGCTAAATCCCAAGGGAACTGATATATCTTCAGGCGAGGCAACTCCTGCGGAAGTATTTGTCTCCCATGTCAATAGGGGTGAAGTCTTAAAGAAAAGAATTTACTCCTTAAGAGCAAATTCTTTCCTTCAAGAGGAGACCCCTTTTTTGCCGGTAGGACATCATGAAATGACGCATTTAAGCAGCAAAGAATGGTAATCAAACTCCAGATTAGACATGTACATGTTGATCAATTTGATCTATACGAAGAAAGGGCATCATGGAACGTCGCATTCTATAGTAAGCCAACTCAGTGCTAAATGGCCCCGACAGCTGTAAAATGCTTACGCAAAGCTTGTAGTTATAAACAAAAACTAAGTGTGAACGTCCATAACCCCGCTATCGAAGTCGGATCTAAGTTTGTCAGGGCGGGGCAGTTCAGGTGTGGTCAATATAAATCTAATTCGCCAAGTTCAAAAGTAGATTCGGTGGAGTGCCTTTCGAGTGCATTTTACAAGCTGAATAAACCCAGCGGAAAGATAGCGTGTGTGCAGCGTCGTAAAATGTCAAGAAAATGCATCGCCATTGCTTCGATATATTCCCGCCGAGAAAGTCCATATTCACCATACCTCTATCGGTCCTTCGTGGTCTAGTGAATAAGAACGCTGACTCCTAATCATTAGGTCTCTTACTGCCGTGGTCGAGCTTTGCTCGGGTCACTTTTGAGACGCTAAGTTTTGCAAATGAAGGTTTTTCTCTGTGTACTCCGCAACGGTAGGTCAGGTGGGTTTTTTGTGTGTGTGTTTTTTTTCCACAAATTTTTAGACTCTTTCTTTAATGATTATTTATTTGTTGGGGGTGGTGGTTACGACCCTTTAAAGTTTATTTCTCTCATTCATATCGAGCCGATCGTTAATAGAATTGGGCGAAAACTGAAGTAACCGGTGAAAAACCGTCCGTTACAGATCTTGGCGTCTCACATGTGATCCGTGCTAGGCTCCAACCCACAGCGGTGAGAGACATAATGATTAAGAGTAGGCGCTCTTATCCACTAGTCCACGGAGGCCCGATCTTTAGTGAATATATAGAACTAGATAAGCGAAACGAACTTCAGTCTCTAACATAGGATCAAAGAGATAAATCCCAGGCTTCTGACACAACAAAGCCAAATTTGGTATAAGGTTTGAAACTTTGCAGTATAAGATCAATTGTATAAGAGGTAAAATACTGGAATATTTAGATTTCTCGATAACCACTAGCCACATATTGTGGCTATTCAGGAAACAAAGATTGACAATTCAATTACGACTTCGTAGCTTTCCCCTGAAACTTGTCAGTACAGTAAAGTGTCGACAGAAAAAAACAGAAACGCTCATGGCGGTGAGGTACTGTTGTTCATTCACAGATACATCTCTCACACGAAACTAAAAACGACCACAGAGACATCTCTCACATGAAACTAAATAACGACTCATGATCGGTCTGGGTTAAGATATTGTAATAAAACTTCTCACTTTGTAGTAAGTTGGTATCGATCAAAAATAGCACGGTCGAAAATTTCCAGTTGTTTAAAGATCAGCTTTGTCACGTAAAGTCTCAGCATAAGGGTAAAAACTTCATGCAGTACATGCTCTAGATAACTTCAACTTCAGAGGCATTGTTTTGATCCGATAGGCTCAGCAATCAAGGCACAATGCAGAGTCAGCCTGAAGGACAAATATTAATAACATGGCATAAAACTTATTGTTATCATCCCACTCGTGAATGAACACTTTGGCTTTGATACTTACAACTCTACCGGGACATATTGACTCTAGACAAACCGAGTAATCATGATATTGTTCCGAACTTTTAACAAACTTCATTAAACTCGTAGGAAGGTGTACTCATATTAAAAGGTGACTATGAAACTATATGGAAGGTTGCGCTAAGATTTTTGTAAAGAAGAAATACTTTAAATGTCATTCAGATGCTCGGTCAGTTCAGGACAACTTTCGTTCAATAATGTCTTTCAGGCAAAACTTCGAAATTCATATCCCCTCAAAAACTAATTTGTCAGCACCTTCGATTCCCTGGATCACCCCAGAGATTGTCAACTCCTGATAAAATATGAAATTTGAGACGAAACATTAAGACTTCATCAAAAATCAGCAAGCATGGTTTGTATATGTGATGTAAAGGCAGCTTCCCGAACTGGCTGGACAAGCCAAGGATGCATTAAATAAAGTAGAAGTGAAGGCAATGATCAGGAATCGATACAATTATCCCACAGCTCCCATCAGAGACACCAAAGGGAAAGAAATACAAACATTAAACAGCCATACTCTAATGGAAACATCAATAGCGGAAAGCCAAAATGACAGTTACTTTCCTACAAAATACGAGCGTCAGTGAAACGAATTCCACTGTGTGTGTGTGTGTGTGTGTGTGTGTGTGTGTGTGTGTGTGTGTGTGTGTGTGCGCGGGGGGCTTAAATCGATTTTACGTGGCCACAATCCTCGCCCTTACTTCCGTCGCGATCTAGACAATCAATTTGTTCAGGCCGCACGAAGGCCTCCTAACTGTGTTCAAGGAGTTTCCGCTGACTTGAAGATGAACAGCATTGTTGTGTCATCAGAGGGAGTGATCAAGATGCTAAAATGCTTGAACCGATCTAAAGCTTTAGAACCTGATGAGCCATCCTGGAGTCCTGAAGGAACTAGCAAATGAGCTAAGTCCAGTTTTGCACATCTGTTCCAACGGTCTTTTGATACGGGCGCAATCCCAAAAGAATAGCTTCTAGCAAACATGTGTCCCCTTTGTCGTTTCAAACATCATGACTATGATGAACATAAACTTTTGTCAGGTAGGCAACATGCAACTAGGAAAAGGCATAGTTGTGAAACTCAGATGAGCACGGTCATAAACGATTGGGTATACTTTGAATCTTGGACAAAGGGGTGCAAAGGTTTGTTTTACACCACACCCCTCACGAATTCCTGAAATCCAAATTATGTATTTACGGCATTGGTTGAAAGGCTCTAAAATGGACAGCCCCATTTCTTTGCTACAGAAAACAGCGAGTTGTTGTTAATAATGAATCATCGGAGTGGGCCCTAGTTTTGTCTAAGGTCCGACAAGCGACTGTTCTTGGTCCACTGTTATTCTCCCTATACATTAATGATATTTCCACCGGTTTGACTCAGAGATAAGGTTGTTCGCAGACGACTGTAATAAGGGATAAGAGGACAAACTGTAAGTTCTGAATGATATAGATAGACCAAAAAGGAGTCAAAAGTGAGATTTCAGCCCGTTAAATGCAATGGTATGCAGATAACTTTGAAGAAAACCAATACAATTGAGGCTTCTTGCACCTTAAGGGGAACGGTCCTCGAGAATGTGGATTCCACACATTAGCAGCATGTGTACTAAGGAAACTGTTTCATCAGGATGTGTAAAGGACTTGTTCACCCAATCTTCCCTGGATCACACCAGAGTTGGTCAACTCCAGTTAAAGTTTGAAATATTCCATGAGCAAAGCTTCAGCTGTAACACAGGCATAGGTGTGTTATTTATGGTAGTTGTAACTGGGATCCCATGTAGATATTGAAACAGTTTGTCATTTGATGCATCGCCAGTAACAATTCTGATTCTGGTTCATTGGCTATTCCGTTTTTCGCTCACCTCTGATCGGCTCGATATAAGTGTAATAATCTTGAAATGGTCGTAACATCAACCCATCGAAAACAAAGCAAATAAAACAACAAAAACACATACCTATGTCTGTGTTGAAGTTGAAGTTTTGCTCATGGAATATTCCTGCCATTTTTAAACAATACAATAGGGGACTAAAAATTGCTTTGTTTGTTTGAATCGAAAGTTGTTTTGTTTGTTTTAATGGGGTTTAATACTCCAGTCAATACTATTTAGGTCATTTTAAGCCAGTCAGTTTATTCATCCACGCTTTTCCTGGACAGGCTTATACGTAAGCTGTTAACCAATACAGTACACATTCTTTCGCCAGAAACTGACAGCAGCCCTTCTTGAATCAGCTGAGGGGAGAGAATGACTGTAGAAATGAATTCATGATCAATCTCCACGAAAGAATGTTGCCGATCCCGGCAGGTATCGCACCCGCGTCCTCCTGATCATCAGTCAGACACACATCCGACTGAGCTTCTGAGGCCGGTCGATGATATATTAAGAACTGGATGTTAGGCATAAAATGGGACATGAGGTTTCAACCTGTTGAATGCAATAGTATGCATATAACTAGGAAGAGTACCAATAAAATTGCGTCTGCTTGTACTCTAGAGGGAACAGTCCTCGAGAATGTGGATTCCATACATTAGCAACATGTGTACTAAGGCAAATAGAACCCTTTGTTTCCTGAGGCGAAACCTTCATCTGTGTCCTCAGGATGTAAAAAGGACTTGTTCGCCCAATCTTCCCTGGATCACACCAGAATTGGTCAACTCCGATTAAAGTTTGAAATATTCCATGAGCAAAACTTCAACTGTAACACAGTCATAAGTATGTTGTTATGGTAGTTGTATCTGGGAACCCATGAAGAAATTGAAAAATTTGTCGTTTTACGCATCATCAGTAACAATTCTGATTCTGATTCATTCGGTATCCCGTTTTTCGCCCATCTCTGATAGGCTGGATATATGTAAAATAATCCTACAATGGCCGTCACAACACCCACCCCCAGACCCGAAAAAATATACCTATGTCTGTGTAACAGTTGAAATTTTGCTCATGGAATAGTAAGCCTTAAACAAAACAATAGGATACTATAAAATTGTTTTGTCTGAATTGAAAATTGAACATTGAGCCAGCTCACCATATGACTGCGACCAGCGAATACTTAGATCAGACTGTGCATGTGCACAGTCTGATCAGAGTTCACTGATCGCATGAGCAATCCACAACCCTGCCTCCTGGCGTTTCACAAAGAGATAGAGAGAGAGAGAGAGAGAGAGAGAGAGAGAGAGAGAGAGAGAGAGAGAGATGCAAACAATTATTTACCTTTGGTGTCTTGGAAAGAAGGTGTAGGGTATTAAAGTCGATTTTTTATCTTTTTAACCGCGTTTTTCGGTCATAACTTTATTCTTTATTTTTGATTTTTGATTGACACATCTAGCGGAAAAGTTGTAGAGGAGAAGCTCCGCCAACTTCTCAAAAAGGGTTCCATGCCCCTAATTTATATGAGCCCCGCCAAGCGAATTTGTGTCTTCGAGCATTCCGTCATGACAAATTTTAACTGCGCATGCCCAGCCATTCAGAGGGGCCAGGGATATGGCTTTCTGTCTAAAGGTTCCTCTTGATTCACTGCTTGTATGAGCGAGCAGCGAAGGTTCTGGCGAGACTGCGCGGATGCGCAGGCTCGCCTGAACCTTCGCTGCTCGCAAAGGCGATAAGTACCAAAATCGCTTGGCGGGGCCCAATTCTGAGCAGCGTGATAATCAGATAGAGATTTCCGAAATTTCAAGCTTGCGTGAAATTTTCTTTTTCCACTGGTCCCGCCTCGACGGCATGGTTCGACGATTTGTCGTCTGTACAGTGCATGGCTGACGGATAACTATGTGGGTCATTCCAACATCATGCTAGTTTGCAATGTGCACATTCCAGAGTGAAACAAAATGTTTCAAATGCTGATGTAGTATTTTAAATATTCTAACAATATAGGTCAAAGGCGTATGATCTGCATTGTCTTTACAAATGGTTTGCCGATAAAAAATACGATTGTCATGTTTTTGACCGGCAACATGCTAATGCTTTGTACAACGTCCCTTGAGTTGAACGCTTCGTTGGCTGCACGGGATTTATTCAAATATAGATATTGGTCAGTCATTTGATTACATTTCGATAGTGTGAATGACAGAATTGGACTTTGTTTTTATCGAAAAATTCAAAAATTGTAAAACGTCCATCTGATTAGAGCAAAAAGTATACCACTCAGGAGGCTGGATCCTTAACGAGAAGTTGGCGGAGCTTTTTCTCCACAACTTTCTCGCTGGATGAATTGATCAAAAATAAAAAATAAAAAAGTTATCGCCGAAAAACGCGGCAAAAATGATAAAAATTCGACTTTAACTCGTATCGATTCCTGCCATACTGAGCCTGCAAAGGAAAACCGGTGCGAGCTGTTTTCCATCAAATCCCAGCTGTTTTGTTTTGTTTTTGTGTGTGGGGGAGGGAGGCGGGATGCTAATCATGGGAGTCGTGCTCTGGCTAAATTTATTTCTATATAGCCATCCAAGATTGACATTTTGTTCTGTAGAAAATATATGATTATAGTTTTTAACCTTTGAAACACGCCTCTTTTTCTTTAGAAAGTGTGGTGTTTATATAGAGATTTACATTACTCAGATGCCATATTATTTTTAGGGCATCAAGTGTAACAAGAGGGCAAAGTATCGGACAGCAGATGGAACCTGCAATAATTTGAAGTACCCTGCTTGGGGTTCCGCAAAGCACCCTCAAGTCAGAATGCTACCACCAGCGTATGACGATGGTATGTAATCATATAGTGGGTCGATTGTCTTTGAGCGTAGGATTGAAAATGGTTTTGAACATGAATAATCAGTACTCTAAAATCCATGTATTGTAAACAGTGAAGAATCTGATCAGACGCGTCCACCCTATATGCCAATGTCCGATTGGGACACTTGGCATACATGTATAAGCATGATCTAATTAGGACGCCATTAAACCCCACTCAAGTCTATATAGCAAACTTGGGGTTTACAGGGGTAAATTTGCTCTATCATATTTCTGCTTTAAAATACAGGTTCACCTCATCGAGGCGGTTCTAACGTGCACCCATTAGCTATATTTTGAGCAGAAATAAGGCGCCTACAACCTATCTTTTGAGCATTTATTAGAACAATATCACGGATTTTCATCAGAAAAGTTTCCATTTTAGAGATGTGAAAAATGCATTTCATCTCCCACATAACTCCTTAATGGGGCCTCACAGAGAGATGACGCAGCTGCTCAGCTTCCAGGAACTCATCAGAACAAGGCTTATCAGCAACCACGCTCAAGTCTTCGGAGTTTTTAACGTGGAAAAAAGTTCAATTTTACCGACTTTTAATACGTATTTTTACAAAATAAAGTGATAAGAAATTTAGAAACATACGAGACTTTAATCTGGTTCGTAAAACGGTAAGTGAAATACTTCTAAAAGTAATAAATTTCAAAACTTTCCGCTCCCAAATTTACAGGCTTACACAAAGAAGCACCATTCTTATCTATCTCTTTTCATCCATCTACGGTTCTAGTCCGAGATCGGTCATGATTTTCCATTGTTAATTGAAGAATTTAACGAAACAACCTGAGATATAGCGCCTAGCGCACCAAAATTGTTCTTTGCGATTATTTCGGCAAAGAAATGCCGCACACAACTAGTTTTTGCGACTTAGTACTTGACAACAAGTTCGTCGCCGCCATCTTTGTTTATATTATCGAGAGGCTCTTTCGCGACAACGCGATTCGGCCATACATTTGAAGAATGGCCCGGCGATCAAATTGATCGCATTTTTAGTTGGTATTTACCAAATGAGGGCTCAACTAGTTTGCCTCCGGTTTTGTTTGTAAACGGAGGGGCCAATTTTCGCGCCAACGCGATTCGGCCTAGACATAATTTACAGAACGGACTAAGCAGCTTATGCGGCCGTTGTTTTCCTAACAAGCTATAGTTCGAATGGGTCATTCGCTGAATACCACAAAGGTAGTTAAATTCGGCGATACTGACAACTGACGGATGAGTTTCATACCGTTGAATCATGCGACCACGCATAAATCATGTTAGTTATACATCGTTGATTAGCTTAAAAACTTCGATTTTTTCGTGAAACGAACCAATTCTTATGAAACCAAATGTCCATTTCAGACCAACAACTGTTGATATGGAACAATTGGCTGAAAGCCAGGGCGAAAGTAGTGCCGACCACGCCGGACAATCGGCGCATGCGCAGGAAAGAGAAACAGAAAGAGGCGCCGAAGGGGTGAAGCAGAGTGGCCCCGGAAAACAACCAGGCATTGTAAAAATGGTGTCAAACATCGCCTCACAAATAAACGGGGACTTAAAATCTCTAGTGGAAGAACTAAAAGTTTTAAGACAGGATGTCAATATATTGAAACTGAAAAACCAGGAGACGGAAGATGAACCAATTGCCAAGAAATCTCGTAAAGACACAGGGGCTACCAATGGGGCAGCACCATCATCATCACAATCTGTACCAACCGAAACTTCCAACCGGGAATCAAGTTCGGACTCAGAGGAATCTGAAGATGAACTAGAAGCTTTCATGGAGGCAGGCAAATCAGATTCGTTGGCAGAACTAGAGGAGTTTTTCCAGACAGATGAGGGGACAGGTGCAGAAGTTAGCGAATATGTAGCAAAAATTACAGAAAAGGCGTTGAGGGGAAAAAAATCAAAGCAAGATGATGAAAAACTGCAGACTTTAGTTGCAGTATGTTTCCTCTGGCTTTCTTTGCCGGATCATTACAGCGTCACTGATGAGGTTTTATTAGCCGAAACTACGTAGTATGACCCATCTTCTCTCTTATGAATGTTTTCATTGCTCTTAAAGGAACTCATTTTTGATTTTTATTTAAAGCAGAAGCATCTCAGACCAAAGAATATCCAAAATCTGCAGGTGCGGAAAATTGATGACTTCCTTTGGAGAGAGCTGAAACGAGAGGTCAAAAAATGTGATTACCTCCAACAAAGGGCGATCACCAACTATTGCCAGACCATTACCCCACTAGCGAAAGCCCTAGAACTAATGCAGACCAATTCAGATCCACAGACTGCCCAAAGACATGTGATGGATGCCTTTAAAATCCTGTCTCTGAGCGTTAAAGCCACCAACATCAACCGAATAGAACAAATTAAAAAGGAGCTTCAACCAAAATACAAAACACTCTGTCCAGAAGAACCATCAACAACGAAATTGCTTGGGGATAACTTTCAGGAGGCAGTAAAAAAGACAGAGGGAACTAAAGGACACCTTACCATCTCAACGCAGCATTTTTTAACGAGGAAGCGGGGCGACAGAAACAGCCAGTCGTCCCTCTACAGAAGACAGAATTTCAACTACAGCTACAGAAATCAGCACAAAAACAAATTCAACAGCAACAACAACAACAGGAACCAATCCAACTTCAAGAGAAAGAATCAACACTCAGCAAAGAAATAAATTCAGTAGGTAACACTTTACCAAACCCTTTCATCCCAGTCAAGTTTTTAGAATAAGTGAGATCAGACAAAAACTCAGAAATTTACAAATCATTCAAACTTAGAAACACTCCTGAAAACTTTGAAGCAGGGAAAACAAAAAAGTTCAAAGAGAACTGGTTCAAAATCACTAGTGACAAATGGATTCGAAATACCATATGTGGCTACAAAGTGGAAATGGAGGAAACTCCTATTCAAAAAATAATCCCAAAACCAATTCAATTTTCAGAAGACGAACAAATAAAAATTAATTTGGAAATGGAAAGATTCCTGAAATGCAAAATTATCGAAAAGGTCTCTGATAATGGAAAGGGAGAATACATTTCGAACATCTTCTTTCGACCCAAAAAAGAGGGAAAGATCAGAATTATTCTTAACCTTAAAAACCTGAACAAAAATTGCCTTGAAAAAATTCACTTCAAAATGGAAACACTGCAATCAGCAATTGATGCCATGAGGAAAAACTGCTTTTTCGGATCAGTTGACTTAGCAGAAGCTTTCTATTCAATCTCAGTCACGGAAAGAGACAGAAAATACTTCCGATTCATACACAACAATGAAAAATTTCAATTCACGGCTTTAATCATGGGACTAACCCATTCACCTAGGGTATTCACAAAACTTTTGAAACCGGTCTTTGCAAAGTTGCGATCAAAAGGACACATTAGCTCAGCCTATATCGATGACTCCTGTTTGCAAGGCTCCACATATGAACATTGTGAACAAAATATAAGGGACACAGTAAATATTATGGATTCTTTGGGGCTTACTGTACAGCCAGATAAATCTGTCTTTGAACCAACACAACAAATTACCTTTTTAGGTTTCCTGCTTTGCTCAGTGACTATGACAGTCAGACTTACGCCTGAAAGGCGCCAAGAAATCAAGGATATATGTAAAAAATTCTTATGTGATAAGAGGGTGACCATTAGAGACTTCTCTAAGTTAATAGGAAAATTAGTTGCTACACAACAAGGGGTTGAGTATGCACCTCTGTTCTACAAGCCCTTGGAAAAAGTTAAAGAACAAGAACTGAAAAATCGCTTAGGCAATTACAATTGTTTCATGACAATTCCAAAACAAGTCTTTCCCACAATAAAGTGGTGGATTGACAACGTTAGTGCTAGCTACAAAGTAATTTCACATGGCCCACCTCAACTAGTTTTGTTTTCTGATGCCTCAAAGAAAGGCTGGGGGGCATACAATGAAACAGAAAAGATACGAACAGGTGGGGAATGGTCAGTAGCGGAACAGGAGGCGCATATAAATATCCTGGAACTGAAAGCTTGTCAGTTGAGTTTACAAAGTTTTTGTAAAACTATCAACAATTCACATGTAAGAGTGTACATGGATAACACAACCAGCTGTGCTTACATTAACAAATACAGGGGGAAAACTACAGAGTTAAATGCTCTTGCACGGGATATTTGGTTCTGGTGTATGGCACGCCATATTCATATCAGTGCCGCTCATGTCCCAGGGAAGGACAACTGTGAAGCCGACGAAGAGTCGCGTACTGAAAGTGACGATACAGAATGGTCATTACATCCTGACATTTTCATTACCATTCAAAATCAATTCCCTGCATTAGCAGTAGACCTGTTCGCATCAAGGCTAAATAATAAATTAGACAGATATGTTTCACGTCGGCCAGATCCTAATGCTTTTGCCATAGATGCGTTTGCTCTTACATGGTCTAATGAACTTTTCTTCGTCTTTCCACCTTTCAGCCTGCTTCCTCGTATACTCCAGAAGGTGGAAGAAGACCACACAACAGCAGTTCTGATCGCCCCGCTTTGGCCGACACAGAGTTGGTGGCCAAGCCTTCTACGTCTCATTGTGGGACAATGTTATCGCCTACCAAATCCACAGGAAATTTTGTCACTCCCACACAAACCGCGGAAACAACACCCATTAAAGAGAATGCACCTGGGGTGTTTTCCCATATCCGGGATGCCCTCAAAGACAGAGGAGTACCAAGACAAGCAAGAGAACTTATTCTTCAATCATGGATATCCTCAACAAAGAAACAATACAACACATACATTTCTAAGTGGTTTACATTCTGCGGAGGAAAGATTAATCCCCTTCGACCCACAGTCAATAATGTCTTAAAATTTCTGTCAAACCTGTATTCTAAAGGGCTCAAATACAGGTCTCTGGGGATAGCCAGATCAGCAGTAAGCACCTTTCTTAAAATTTGCAGCAATATCGACATAAATAGCTTTGAAGAGGTTACACGTTTCATGAAAGGGGTCTTCATTGCTCGTCCGGCTCTCCCCAGATATACAACAACATGGTCAGTTGACATAGTGTTAAATTATCTCAGAACAACACCTACTAGCACATTGCTGCAGCTGTCCTGTAAATTGAGCATGTTGTTTCTGCTGTTGTCAGCACAGAGATGTCAAACTCTCCATCTTGTAGAATTGTCTGACATAAAAATAATGAATGAGCAGGTCTTTATAGCACCAAATCATCTCTTGAAACAATCGAAACCTGGCAAACATTTAGAAATGCTAATTTTGAATGCTTATGTTAAAGATGAGAGTTTATGCATTGTAAAAACATTATCAAATTACATTGACAGAACCAGGAACCTAAGAAGTACTGAAAGACTATTAATCAGTACTGTGAAGCCTCACGGGGTAATAGCAAAGAGCACTGTGTCCAGATGGATAAAAACAGTTTTGGAAAAGGCAGGCATAGACTCAACTTTCAAACCGCACAGTACTAGGGCGGCAGTCACATCTAAAGCTAAATTAGCTGGAATTTCATTAGAGACTATCATGAAAACAGCAGGCTGGTCCAGCAAATCAGTTTTTGCAAAATTTTAAGACAAACCTATAGACACTTCTTCGAAATCAGTACAAGAAGCTATCCTAGATACCAGCACATAAGGTTCAAAGTAGACTCATTTACATGCTTAATATACTTATAACCAAGTTTAAAAAAAAAAAAAAAGTCTCTGTATGGCTGTTTATGAAGAATCATCTCTAAAATCTCTGTGAGGCCCCATTAAGGAGTTATGTGGGAGATGAAATTGGAAAATTAAACAAGACTTACCTTCGAAGAAGGGAAGGTGAAGTTTAGTTGAAATTTCATCGACCACAAACTCCTTAAGGGGGTCACACACCCTCCCTCCCAAAATCCCGTGACATATGCTTGATTCTTCATAACAGGGCTCAAGATTTGTTTCTTGGTGTGCAAGCAATAATATCTTGAGCCATATATCTCTGAAGACTGATGAGTTCCTGGAAGCTGAGCAGCTGCGTCATCTCTCTGTGTGACCCCCTTAAGGAGTTTGTGGTCGATGAAATTTCAACTAAACTTCACCTTCCCTTCTTCGAAGGTAAGTCTTGTTTAATTTTCCAATTATGTCACACGGGTGAGTTATCGTAATGTACCGATCGAAACAGGCCGATGGAGAGTATACCATATAACGAAAGGATATGTTCATAATAGTCTGATATCTCATAGCTATAAAATACATGATGGTAATGTTTTTTTCTAAATGCCATTATTATTATTATTATTATTATTGCTGTTGTTTATCTTTATTAGCAATATCGTTATTGTATTGTTATTATTATTATTATTAAAATTATTATTTGATGCTGTTGCTGTTTAAAATACAATGCGAGTAAGATAAAGTTGGTGCAATTCGACATGAGACTGACCTTTATGCAAAGAATAAATTAGTCGGTGTAATCGCTCAATGGGTGCCTGATGCTCTGTCTCTGGTCGGGCTCATCGGAGTCTAACTGTTGGTTTTCTTTTGCTCCAGCATTTCAGTGGTTTCTTGCTGTCGAGTCCTCACCGTTGTCTCACCTCTGTGGTTCTTTGATTTCTGTGTTCACGGAGATGTTGCACTGATGAGTTAGGAGGCCTTCATGCGGACTGAACAAAATTTTTTGTCTAAATCGCGACGGAAGTAAGGGCGAGGATTGTGGCCACGTAAAATCGATTTAAGCCCCCCCCCCCCCCCTAGTGGAAATCTTCCACTGACCGTTCCAAGGCGGCTCTTCTGTGGCGATTTATTTATGTTGTTGTTTGTTACTTACTCTGTGTATCACTTGTGTCTTTTAATTTTGGATGGCCATATGGCCATTTTGTGCGAAAGTAACTGTCCATATGGCCTTCCTTTGTTTAGGTTTCCATTATGGTCTGGTCGCTTAATGTTTGTATTTCTTTCCCTTTGGTGTCTTTTATGGATGGAGTAAGTTAATTGTATCAATTCCTGATCTTTGTTTTACTTCTACTTTCCATGGGCTTCTCGTGCATTTTCGGCATCTCGTGCATTGCCAGCCATTAGCCGGCCTCTGTGTATTGACTTACAATATCGACATCTTCGGAAAACCGCGAAGGTAAATATATCCATTCAGTCGGGTGTGGAGTGTGGTAATAGAGCTCGTCAGTCTCATGTCGTATTGCACTAGCTATACGAACACTTACTATACAGTCTTATGAAATGTCAGGTCAAAAGAACATGTCTCCGGAACCCATTAGATCGAGTTAGGGTGTCCGGGACTAATTTAGGCTACGGGCATAGGCTAGAATTGGGCTCGAATGTTGGTTCGAAGCGCAATAAATTAACTTTCCTTTTGACGTTTATAATATCATCTTCTTTCAGCCAACGAGCAAATTTATGTCGAAAGTACAAAAAATGGATGGGGTACCCCTCAACATGATTTTTCTTTTCAGCCGAAACACTGAGTCGGATAAAAACTTTGAATATACTGGAAAGTAAGACGTCTTCAAAGATAACATTATCTAATAAGGAATTAACAAACAGCTTGTAGGTTAAACCCATGCAGAAAATGAGGATGAAAGAATCATGTTTACCTATTTTTTAAAGGCAAAAATAGTTCAGTATACTATTCTAGGAAGCGCGAACTACGTTGTCGTAGAGTATTACTTACCAAAATTGTCATGGAATTTGTAAACAAATTATCAACACTTTTGTTTAAATGCATATCGCAAAATGTGCTTGACGATATAACACGACACCTGTCCGCCGTGAAACAGGAACCCGACCTGCATATTTTTGTGCAAGTTAAAGTATTTTACAAACTTACGATTAATCATCGATCAGGTCTATTTTATTGTCAGCTTTTAATCATAACAACTGATTGGAAACAGTTGTTTTTGAGCATGAGGAAGTCATGGCGTTATCACACTCATATTGCTACACCTAGGAAAATTACGATATATCCTCAAATTCGTTTTTGTTTTATAAATTTAAATGACTTTTGTGCTTAAAATGCTTAAAGTTGTGCGTGAACAAGTAATAATTCTTCAAACATATGAATATTTTGGGACTATATTTTTGCTTCGTAATCACCAGATATGGAAGTCCTTCGGTGTTTCCTGTTTGACAAGCCTTTGGAAAAAAAACGCGTTAACAAGTTTCACAAATTCTGCAGTTTAGACATGTGTATCAAGGTATGTATTTGTACAGAGACTTAGATTATGGTTTTTGCTGCAAGAATAAATAGGTTTAAGAGTTAGATCGTCGAAAGAAATATCATTTATTTGTGTTTCAAAATGTCGTCAAATTTACGTTAATGATAGTACACCAAAACCTCGTGACCATATGTAAACACATACGGTGGTCATTTGAAGACGGCAGTTATCTCTTCTTCTATTGAAGTTCATCCCTCGGGAAACCGGGTATTTTCGAACAATTTTCTGCAATTGTTTTGTGGCATACTGTGAATGTTGTTATGAGTAATATGTGTGGCTCTGAAAAGGATACATATCCACAGGAGCAAAATTGTTCCTTTTCAATTTCAACACTTATTGATAAGGGAGACAAAAATAATTTGACTCCTTTGAATGTGTATCTATTAAATGTGTCTTCTCAGACTGAGTTGGTCACATTTGTCCTGGTATATAAATGTCATTTGACGTGTCACCAGTAACATTTCCAATTATGATTTGGCCATTGCCTTTGCTAATTTTTGTGTAGGAATTCTTGTGTAGAAACCAGTACTTAGCAATGTGGATAATAAGTCTTGCTCAAGGACACAATGCATGATGCCTGTTGTCGGAGACTCTCGATCATAGGAATCGATCGCGAGTTGAGTTCCCTATAAAGGTAAATACGGAAGACCAGAAAAAAGGCTTGCTCAACATGAAATCTACTTCAAATGGTTCTTCCCGCAATAAGAATTACATGTGTTACTGGCAACAAGTCAGGCAGCTTGCATTCGCGAGAAAAAATCTGGGAATGGTATCAATTATCATATGTTCAGTGAGACCTCATTGTCCACTATGGATAGTTTCCATATCTGGCTGCTCACCAGACACACCCTGAACTCCAACCAACTACTGTCATTAACCTGATTGTACGTTGTTTTATACAGTAGTTTTATTGGGCCCCAGTTTCGAGAAATATATGCGCTGCATGGTGCTTCCACGGAGTTTTGAAACTGACGGCTCATAAGAACTGATAAACAGCTTAGAAAGGCTCATCCTGTCCAAGCAAGGTTGTGCAAGATTGACCGCACAGTGCCTTTAAGCCATATTGGTAACATTTGGCGGCAGTCTTGAGATGTCATTTATCTCAATGTCGGATAAAAGTCCAAAACAAATTGGAAACAACACTTTTAAAATGACAAACATATTTATGTTTGTTACTGTTTGTCTTTGGGTGGCTCGGTGGGGGACGCCTATAAGTCCTAGGGAGGCGTCTCTTGTCTGATGCATCCAGTTGACCTGTCTCATGAGCTACGTCGGTCGGTGTGTGCTCGGAGGGGGCTGTGCTGTGTTTGCCGGGTCTTGTCCATCATCCGCTTCGGTTTCGTAACTTTGGGGTTGAGACACACTGATGAAAATTAAATATCAGAAAGGCCTCTGTGTCACTAAATTTTTGGAATAGTTATGCCTTAATTTTAATCACACACAGAAAAATGGAAAATGTGACGCAAAAGCCAAATCGTAGGCTTATAAATTAAATTTAAATAATTTAAATAATTTTTCAGTGACATACAAACAAGGGAGACAACTAAAACTGTCCAATAATTCAGTTGCGGAAGCAGTCATTGTCCTCATACCTATTTTTTCCGGACTACTTTTCATCAACAAATATGTCTGGAAATTGTATTATTTTGATACACGGTATGAACAATATTTGCTGTATACTCTACTGTGGAATATATTTGAGCTATGACGTTCTCCTAAATTATAACATTATGATAGAAATTGATGAAGCTATCTATGTAATTTTATTTGGCTATGTTACCAGAATGCAAATGGATTGAAGTACATAAATATAAAGTATGTTTTTTTCTAAATATTTCCTGAATTTCTGAAAAAAAATCTAACAGAGCTTGTGAATCAGTTGAAATAAATTATGGGCCAAAAAATTTCCAAAAAATGACAGTTTTGCAAAATTCAATTTAACAAATTTTGAACACCCTACCCACTTTATGTACATTGACATCCCCTTAATACACACAGTAGTGATGCGTTTGGGTTCATTCAACTGGGTAAACACGGACAGTTACAGGCCACAGCATGATTTGCACGCACTTTTCCAGACTTTAAGGATTACGAATGGGATATAGTCAAACTAGAAGTAAAACAAAGATCAGGAATCGATACAATTAACTTACTCCACCCATCAAAGACACCAAAGGGAAAGAAACACAAACATGAAGCGACCAGACCATAATGGAAACCTAAACAAAGGAAGACCATAAGGACAGTTACTTTCGCACAAAATGGCCATATGGCCATCCAAAGTAAAAAGACACAAGTGATACACACAGTAAGTAACAAACAAAAACATAAATAAACCGCCACAGAAGAACCGCATTGGAACGGTCAGTGGAAAGATTTCCACTGGGGGTGGGCGGGGGAGGGCTTAAATCGATTTTACGTGGCCACAATCCTCGCCCCTTACTTCCGTCGCGATTTAGACAAACGATTTGTTCAGTCCGCATGAAGGCCTCCTAAATCATCAGTGCAACATCTCCGTGAACACAAATAATCAAAGAACCACAGAGGTGAGACAACGGTGAGGACTCAACAGCAGAGAATCACTGAAATGCTGGAGCAAAAGAAAACCAACAGTTAGACTCCGATGGGCCCGCCCAGAGACAGAGCATCAGGCACCAACCAACTTTACCTTGAATTAGATCTCTCTAATTCTCAATAAGCCTTTACGTTGGAACCGTCATAGAATCTGAGGCCTGACCCACCGGCGTGCAATTTAAAAGGGAAGCAAAGTGCCAACCGTGATTGGGTTAACTACCATGCATGCAGAATGTCGTATAACATCCATGTTGTACCCAATCTTTTTATAGCGAAGAATGATTTTACGAAATTGGGTGCTGAAGTCAAATTTGTTTTTCTGTGGATATACATCCCTCAAAATTACTGGCTTCCAAATGGGTGAATGGACCAGAGCAACGTCGTGTCAAAGGCTGTTAACGTCTCGACGTTGCATCTACGTTCATACGACGTTGGATATACGTTGGGTGTCCGCCAAGAGAGTACGCGACGTTTCTGCAACGTCAGATCAACGTCGATGCAACGTTGTGGCGTTGTACACGCGTTGTGTGCCCGCTGGGCGCTGCCTTTGAACTAACTTTGAACTAAGAACTATCATTGCTAGCCAGAATGTATTAAAGAATCTTGGTCACCACCATTGTGATCATCAGCACTATGAAGGACCAAAGGCTTTTATCTATAATGCCATTACTTGTCACGCTTATTATGTCTTTAAACTATTAACACAAAGACAATAAATAGTCGAATTTCGATGGGTCAATCCCCCTTCTCGACCATAAAAAATTGTTCGAGGCTGTGGAAGTTCGGGCCACGGAAGGTTGCGCTTAATGTTGTACCAGAGCCTATTGGAGATAATTGTGGATATTTTTTCGGTGCTCGACATGGATATATGTATGTTGTGTGCGCTCATTAGAATCGCCCCATCGAGGCATACATTTGCAAGATAAAGGAGGAAAGTCTTCCTACGTTATCCTATGGGACTGGGAGCGGGTTCGGCTAGCCGGGTGGGCGAACCACTGGTGGGCGAGCCATCAGGGGTCGAGCCATTGAAGTTCTATTGTAGCTAGCAGTTGTACAGGTATATACAGTATCGAAACAAACTATAATTACTTCTTTCTACTCTTTTGGACTGGCAACATTTAAAAAAATTGCTCAACAGTCGGATAATAATCAACACTCGAATTACTAACTGCACTGAGAATCTGCTAGTGCCACGGTGCAGTCGATCTCCCCACGAATCAAATCTTATTTGATAACAAAAAAGCTAAATGCGTAACGGAACATAACTAAAATATCCCTGTACAATTGCTACCGCCATATGCTATGTGTTTCTTGGTAATTCTCTTGTTGTTTACCATGTAAACCTGAGAGTACAAATAAACTAGAATTTGTAAACGATTGTACATAAAGGACAATTCGTTTATATGCTGTTTTCATCTAGGGATGGATTCTCCCAGGCAGACAAGTGTGACCGGAGGCGAACTACCGGGTACGCGTTTCCTTAGTAACCTTCTCTTCAACGCCCCAAACAAACAGCCGAGGAATAATAAACTGACCATGGTGGTGATGATTTGGGGACAGCTCATAACCCACGAATTCGTTCTGACACCAGTATTTAAAGGTATTTTTCATTACATTCACACATTTGTTTGGCATTATGCATTCTTTTGTCTCTCCAAAACGTTTTTTTTTTCTGATGAAGATTTGTTTTTTGTATTAAAAACATAGACTATTTCTTCAATGAATTCTTAAACAAATAACTAGACCTGACACCCATTAATTTCGAAACGGATTCGTTATCTATGTCGTCTTTTATGCCCATGGAAAAGACAAAGGTACCATGCAGTACTAAAGGTCTTAAGGTTTTCAAACTTATATATCGAGGAAAACAATACGATGCACCATTCACTCCCGCAGCAAACCTGCACACTTTTAAAAAGACGTTTCAGTTGGTACATTAACCTAACCGCTCGAAAACACGTCTATTCAGAAACGTGGTAAATTATACCGCCGAAATTGGGAACTTTTCAGATGAAAATTTGTGATATTTCTCTTATAAAGCCTTTGGGTGTATGTTAGAACCGACCTCATAGAGGCGGTTCTAACAAGTACCCACAATCTATATTATAGAGAAAAACAAAAGTAATGTACTCCTGTAAACCTCAGTTTTACTACATAAAAGTAAGGTTAAAGGGGTCAGAATTATATAGGCGTGCATTGTTGTGAATTTTATGTGTAGTACATGTGAAATATCCTTCTTATTTATCTAAAAAACTGTTATGTTTCTTATGAAAATCTGTGATAATAGTTTTCTTAACCCTTTTCTTGCTGGTCACGACAATTCCTATCTTTACAAACAGTGTAGATCCAGACCAGTTTTCTTCTCAAGAAGCAATCTGATCATGATCTTCACCATTTGCCAATCAGTTTGCGAATCCAAATAAATAGATTACATCGAGTTATTTGATTTGTAGAAATGTAAATTGGTTTGACTAACTTAATTTATGCATAGGGATAAGGGTTTATTCTGTTTCAAACAAAGATAGCGGTGCTCTTAGAATGCCTACATTTAGAGAGTTCTTAACGTCGAATACCCATATTACGTAAACGCGCCTATATAAAAGCATTGTAAACTTTACCGTCGAAAAAAACGAAAATTTTAAGATGAAAATTTGTGATATTTTTCTTATTTCTGCTCAAAATATAGATTGTGGCAACACGTTAGAACCGCCGCATAAATTTTAGAGCAGAAATAAGAAAATAAGGTTTACCCCTGTAAACTCCAGTTTTACTATTCAAAAGTGGGCTTCAAGGGAGTCACAATTATATAGGCGTGTTTTCGTGATGAATTTTTGTCCCGGGGACGCTTGCTGGTCAACTTGGCACCGATGCTTGACAAAACAAAAGACGATGAGAAAGTTTTTTTAAGCTCTGCACTGCGCAGCGCATTCATCATTTAGGATAGGAAAAATGGTATTTAAGTGGGAAAAAGGTGTGCTTAAAACGCTGTGATTAGTTGGTGTAAAACGAAATCTGGCGAATCTTCTATTTGTTAAACATTTTTGTTAAATGCATATTATTGCAGTAGAAGCTTATGAATAAGGTCTCTTAAATACGACCTTTTCTCTTTATTCAACAGTATGCATCCTTCAGATACATACATGTGTTTTCTTGTCAATAAATGATATTCAGTAACAAATCTTCTATTTGTTAAACATTTTTGTTCAATGCAAATTGTTGGGAAGAAGCTTATGAATATCTTCTCTGAAATCGCAAGGATAAGATATGATTTTTTTCTCTTCTGTTCAATAGCATGTGTATTGTTGTTATGTGTATTGTTGTTTATATTTTATGTCAATAAATGATTCTCAGTATCAAAAGGTCTATTTGTTAAACAGTTTTGTGGAATATCTGAAAACTGCTGCAGAACGACTTAGAATCTTTAATCAATACATCTTTGTTCATGCAACATAAAAAGTTTGTTGTGGCTTTATACAAATATAGCATTACATCAGAACCAGTTGAAATGGTGATGTTTCTTTCTACATAGTGAAAATGGTGACTTTTAAAGAGAACACAGTGAAAAGGGTATCAATTTTTATCATATAACGTCGCGTCTGAGAGTGTTATAACGCCATGTAATAAATTCGATAATCCACTAGTGGATTAAATATGCAAATTAGTTAGATACTCCCGTAACGTTACATATACGACGTCCTTAACGACGTCGCGTTTACTAATGGCGGAATATTGACATTTTGTTAAAAAATCGTGAATAAAATGAGTTTTAAATGTCATATGATATATAGAATCTTACATTCGTGTTCATGTATTATTGAATTTATTAAACTCGTTGAGGAAAAGGGATAAAATGCTCGGCAAAGCCTCGCATTGTATCCCTTTTCCCCAACCCGTTTAATAAATTCAATAATACATGAGCACTCGTGTACGATCCTCTATGTAGCATTTCGAACACACTGTTTATGATAAATGTTTCGTAATGCTTTGTTCAATCATAGGTACCAAGTTGACCAGCAAGCGCCCCCGCCCCCGGGCTGACAAAAGCCCTAGCTGACTACCTTACAACACTACAAGAAACGTTTTGCGCATATAGCGAGATGTATCAATAGACATGACAACGTGTGTTCTGATGGGAACGACAATACAGGGAAATATGATTATAATAGTGTTATGTTTACAGCCTCTTGAAGAGTTTTGATAGATCTGTAAAATAGCTCTTTCTTAATTCAGAATGTGATCGACTCGCCCTGGAAAAAGAGAGATAAACCATGCTAAAAAAATCTGAAACTTATGCCCGTTTGAAAGTGTCATACCACAGAATGTCGGACCGCATTCATACTATTATTGCACATCAAATATGGATATACTGAACCTTATTAAAAGCTTACAACAGCGATACGTAGTATTTCAATGTGACGTCGTTGTTATTTAACAGATATTGATGATTTTAACATATACGATCTAAACATCTGATTAGCTACATGACTGTATGCAGCTCGGCCCACGCCCGAAGGGGCTTGATGAAATTTATTGGCCGCATGATGCTTCAACGCAGAGCTGAATCCGACCCGCACACAAGTACTGGAAACCCGCTTAGAGGATCTAAGCCTGCCCAGGCAAAGCGGTGCGCACGAGTCGGACCGTCCATGCTTATAAACCCTATTGGTTTCATTGGGCAACAGGGCCTGAGAAGTCATTTTATCTCAATGTCGGGTAAAAGTCCCACAAAATTGGAAGCAACGTCTCCAAAATGACTTTTACAGTGCTGACGGGGACGTTAAACCTCAAATCAAACAAACAAACACACTGTATGCAGCATATACCGTGAACACTGAATTTGAAAAAAAAGAAAACGACGTTTCATGGCCGAATGGTTGCTAGAAACTGGCCATCTATATAAAGGCTTCTGGGATGTCGCGAACGTAAAACTAGATCGCGCGGCAACTGTTGGCATAAATTGTGCGTTTTTAAAAAAAGCAGTACAGGGCTGAAATAACTACGTCGTGTTGTTGAGTTGTTGAGGGCGCTGGTCGGTGCTTACGGTTTTTGGTTCGTTGCCCTTTTCTGTGTTTCTTGTTCTGGACACCAGGGAATGAGTTCTGCTGTTGTTATGGTCAGTCATATGATGCAGCTTTTTTAAATAAGGTTATACTCAACATGCTCTTCGTCCTTACAGCGATTCTAAAGTTAATCACAAACGTCATCTTTCTTTTATAAGGGTTTGCCTAGTATCTTCGGTGACCGCATTCATTCTTACTTATTTTAAAAATACTGAAACACCCATTTGCCATAAATGCAACAAATCTGTTGGATCTATCAATTTTAATTCCAATAAACTTGTTTCAGATCTTGATATTGAAAATAACACACCTGGTACCTGACATTGTAAAGACTCAGTCTGTTGCTATCCTGCATCAGGTCATATAAGTACTGGCAATTTAAAAATCAAAGCACTGAGAGTTCTGATGGGGCGATAGTTTGTGATCAATGGATAGGTTTAGGCAAATTTAGCGTCTGGTTGGTATTTGAAATCAGACTCATAAAGCATATTAAGCGAATACAAAATAAAAAGGGAATTTGCACGAAATTCCCTTTTTCGTAAGGAAATTCAGGATTTTGGATGTCAAAATATTAGGTCAAAACAAAGGTAGAATTTTGCAATGTGTTTTATACCCTCTAAAACTGCGAAATATTTAAGGGTACAACATCCTGTCTTCAAATCCTCCCTTCAAATTAAACAATAAAATCCGTGGAATATTCCAGCAATTTGCACCATAACATCTTATTTTCTATTCATCAGACCAGACATTTTTATCCTTTTTTTTTACAAAATGATCACACATAAATTGCTGGAATATTCCACTGATTTATATATAGAGAAAATGATGTGGGCTTGTAATTGAAGGAATATTCTAATGATATATATGAACAAAGACAATCTATATTTATCTTCATATTCAGATTATCTGTATCTATTTCCGCTGCATTTAATTCATAAACCATTGAAATTGTTGGAATATTCCAATGATTGCAAACTTTGGGGCCTTTTCTTGACCTAACACCAATCAGCTGTTAATCAAGAGAGTAGACAAGAAGACAAGGTATGAGTTCATTTTTTTTAATTCTCATTTTGTGTATGCAAAACAAAAACAACAACAAACAAAACCACTATACATGTATTTCACAACTAAAATCATTGGAAGATTCCAGCAATCCAGTTCAAAAATGCGACTAGAAGTCTAAAATTGCTGGAATATTCCAACAATTTCCAAAAGCTACATAAGCTGTCACCAACAAGTGTTTAACTGTTGAAATTACAGGAATATTCCAACAATTTACAATACAAACACAATTTGTCAGAATAAGGCATTTCCCATTTATAATACCATTGGAATATTCCAGCAATGTGAATAAACATACCTTTCTCATACTTTTCTTAAATGATGTGAAAGCCAATTCTTGACAGTTTAAGAACGTACAACAATGCAAAAAGGTGGCATTGCAGGATTATTCCAAGGATTTCAAACTTTGCATAATCATGAAAACTACCGACATCTAAAATTGCTGGAATATTCCAACAATTTCCAAAAGATTCACAAGCTTTCATTACAACTATTTAAGTTCGAAATTACAGGAATATTCCAACAATTTACAAAATATACATTTTTTTTCAGAATATGACTTTTCCCATCTCATAACCATGTAAAGTACTGAATTAAAAAAAGCTGGGATATCTCAATAAGTTCAAATGGATACAAAAGCTGTCAGTAAAATTGTTTAAAGTTTAAAATTACAGGAATGTTCCAACAATTTACAAAACATTCTTGACAATCTTGAATGAGCAAGAGTGAGAAAGCTAAAATTGCAGGAAATTCCAGGGATTTCGACATTTGGAACCATTAAAATCATAAAAATCTACTGCAGTTTAAAATTGATGGAATATTCCATCAATTTCTGTAAAATTATTTAAACTTTGGAATTACAGAATTCCGGTCATTCTTAAATATATAATAATGAAAAAGCTAAAATTGCAGGAATTTTCCAAGGATTTCAAACTTTGGAACCTTACACATTTCATAATTATGACATCTACTGAAGTAAAAAAATGCTGGAATATTCCATCAATATCCATAAGATACATAACCTGTCATTAAAATTGTTAAAAACTTTGAAATTACATGACTATTTCAACAAATTACAAAATATATCCATTTTTCAGAATTTGTCATCAGTTTTCATTAAAAATCACTGGAATATATTCCAGCAATGTGAATATACGTACCCTCTTTTTGAAACTTTTTAACATGATTCAACAGGACAATTCTTCACATTATTGAATTTATGACAATGAAAAGGCTAAAATTGCAGGAAATATTCCAAGGAGTTCAAACTTTGGAGCCCTTCAACTTTCATAATCATGAAAACTACTGAAATCTAAAATTACTGGAATATTTAACAATTTCCAAAAGATCTCACTTAAACTGTTTTAGTTTGAAATTACCGGAATGTTTCAACAACTTACAAAATTAATACAATTTGTCAGAATATGACACTGCACATTTCATAAACATGAAAACTACTGAAGTGAAAAAATTGCTAAAGTATTCCAACAAATTCCAGTAGATGCACACGCTGTTCCTTATATTGCTTGAAATTACAGGAAAATTCCATCAATTTACAGAAATTTTGGAATTCTTTAATATATAATAACAAAGTTAAAATTGCAGTAATATTCCAAGGATTTCAAACTTTGGAACCTTTCACATCTCATAATCGTGAAATCTACTGAGGTCTAAAATTGCTGGAATATTCCAACGATTTCCAAAAGATACATAAGCTGCCACTAAAATCCTTTAAACGTTGAAATTACAGAAACAGTCCAATGATTTACAAAACATGAACAAATTATCAGAATATAATTCCCATGTCATAATCATGAAACTGCTTAATTCTTAAATTGCTGGAATATTGTGTCATTTTCCAAGAGATATACAAGCGGTCACTAAAACTGTTTAAAATGTTTTAAAAAATACAGGAATATTCCAACAATTTACAAAATATACAACGTCTATCAGAATATACCATTTCAATAAATGGCAATAATATTCTGACAAGTTCCATACAATAACAATTTCAGTTTCATTCTGTGGTCATAATTCATTGAATATTCCAACAATCAGCCTCTTAATATCGTAAATAGCTTGGATTGCACAATATCTTAATATATTGGTATCTTTATTCTTTAGCCACAGAAATTGCTGGAATACTCCTACAATTTCAAATGTTTGCAATTAAAACTACTGATGTCATACTTAGTTTATGAATTAAAAATTTTTAAATCAAAGAATAATTCCAGCGATTCCATGAGCTTACCTCATTTTTTATTCTCTAAACCATTTAATTACCAATACTTGCACCTCTTTACAGCATTGAAATTGCTGGAATTAGAACCATTTTCAAAAAGACAAGGTGTCACTAAAATTGTTTAAAGTTTGAAATTAGAACAGAACAGAACAATATCTTTATTAAGTATTCTCGGGCCACAATAATACATGGCATAGAGACGTACAGTATTTGTAAAAATGTTATAAGACAAGACATGGTGTATGTTGCAAAAACCTCGGGTTGAGGGTGACGTGCCTTTCATTTAGGTTGTGCTAATGACTGTATGAGGGTTGGTGTGTGTGTGAGGGTTGGTGTGTGTGTGTGTGGGGGGGGGGGACGAAGTTACATATATCTATCATTTCCCATCATATTCTAGTAACATGTCTTCATAACATCCAGTCACAAGCACCTGAGCAGCAGAGGCGGGGGTACCGCAGCGGATCAGGGTCGAGCCCGTCCACGATCAGCTGCGGCACCCGCCTCTCTGATGAGACAAGGTATAGCCCTATCAGGTACTACAACGATGATAGACTTATAAGACAGAATGTGCGTAAGGCGCAGAGCAGTCTACTGCACGAGGAAAAAATGAGAGGATTACAGATTAGTGTGCCAATAATTTGAGTGTTACGCATTTTTTTGTTGTTGTGTGTGTTTTGATCAAAATACTTCTTTTCTGGATATATTAAACAGTTCACGCCTTCATTTAGGTAGTAAAACGGATCAGCGCATTCAACAGAAATCGTAAGTACCATGTAGTGTGCACGGCGATAGTGCAACGTCGGGCCAACGTCTTTCCAGCGGCAAGACGCTGGCTCGGCGCCGACCAGACGCCGCTCCAACGCCGTGCGGCAGGTGGACAGCCACATTGTTACATGTTAAATAGATCTGTCTCTCAGCGTAGGCCCAGGCCGGGCTGCACATCCGCACTGCCCGGACCGGGTCTTCGGAGAGACACCATATTCACCTTATTTGCATCATCTGCCGGCTCCCAATCTGAAGGCTATCAGAGTTGCAAAAAACAGGTAACCAGACCCCCCTGACCTTGAAAGGTCGGGGGGGTCTGGTTATCTGTTTTTCCAATATTGACAATGTGCAAGCCGGGAGCCAGCAAATGATGCAAATATGGTGAATAGGTAGACGAAACGAAAGTGGTCAGTAAACTGACAATTTTTTTTTTCTAGTTAACGACAGGTATAATTGGAGTATAACATACCCTCTATGTGAGGGCAGTGTCGAGCCTGACCAGGTCGCTTGAGTATACAGACTATCACAGTTCAACATTCCTACCCTCAAATTTAACATGATTAGACATATATGATGATGCGATGCGTCTGCAGAGAAGCAATGCGCGTAAACTATTGCCGAAAACAGGCAAATGGGTATTCACCCGTTGTGGTTACATTCTGTTGTTGGCGAAATGGTTTAGCAAGATAGCAATAAATCGACATAGCTTAGCTAACTGAGGTTCACAGGTTATTGACATAATTTCTTTATACTTTATAACATTGGGTCGGGTAAAAAAGTACTTTTTAATATGATTACGTCGTGAGTCTGAAAAATAAGGACATACAAGTAGCAGGTGGAACTCGTCGCAAATATCATTAGTAGTACAAAGTTCGCACTTCCTATCGGGGTAATCAATCCCTTGCCATCGTCCCGTTTCAACTGGGAATAAGTGATTTGTTGTTCGAAATTTTGCAAAAGGTATATAGAGTTTTCGCGGTAGTATTAACAAATATCGTTCTAGTTCTATGTTATCTTTGAATAGTTTGTAGTTTAGTCCTTTTGAAGAAAGTTGTAAATTTGAATGCCACGTTTGAAGGTTTTGGTCTATAAGTGTCTGTTTAACTAAATTACCTATATTTCGGGATTGGATATTATCTTGATTTAACCATAGATCGTATCTTCCGATTTCAGTAAGGATTTGCTTAATGTAATTGAGCCGTTTAGAGTTTGCAGGGATGGTATATCTGAGAGCTTGGTATAACAAATAAGATAATTTAGAACGTTTTCCAGTTACGATCCGGTTCCAGAAACTCACCATCCTAGACTTAACTATTATTTCTATTGGGTAGCGTCCTAACTCCGCATATAGCATAAATAGGGGCGTGTTTTTTTTTTACTTTTGTTATCTTCCGTAAAAATTCGTTGTGGATTCTTTCCAGGATCTGTATATTTTCAAACCCAAAAACCTCACATGAGTAGGTCAGAATGGGGAGGACCGTATGGTCGAATAATTTAATTTGAAGATCAACTGGTAGATTTAAATTATTAATCCTAGAATACAGTAGAAAAAGAGCCTTACGCGCTTGTTCAGCTACGTGCTTTCTAGCGGTCAGAAAACTTCCTGTCTTCGCAAAGAAAGTGCCTAAGTACTTGTAGCAGTTTACAATTTCTAAATGATCGGTATCAATGTAAAAAGAATGGTCAGAGTTACCTCTAGACCCAAAAATTACCACTTTTGACTTGTTAACATTTAGGTCTAATTTCCATCTTTTACAATACGAGGCGAAGTCATTTAGTGAATTTTGTAGAGATTCAGCGTCTTCTGCTTAAATAATAGTATCATCAGCATACAGTAGGGTTATAAGCTTAAGAAGGTAACTGTACTCGTCATTGTCAACATCAATCGTAATTCCTTGATTTCCATTTTGAAACATATAGTCGTCCAGGTCGTTCAGATACAACGCGAATAGTACGGGGGACAAGTTTTCGCCTTGTCGTACTCCCCGATAGCAGCCAAAAAAGGAGGATTTTTCATTGTTAACCATTACGCATGACTTAATATTTCGGTACATGTTTTGAATAACTGTTAAAAACTTGCCTTCAATATCTGTCTGTATTAATTTTTTCCAAAGCCCGGTCCGCCAGACAGAGTCGAACGCCTTAGAAAAGTCTATAAAGGCGCAAAATATTTTTTTCTTTTGAAATCTCAATAGTTCAATTACACAGTGAAGCGAAAAAATATGGTCTGTCGTAGAATAATTGCGTCGAAAACCTGCTTGGTTTTCGCCTAACAGTTCGCGCTCTTCTAAATACCTATTAAGTCGGTCATTAAGAACGGCAGTGAACAATTTGCCAATGCAGCTCAGCAATGTGATAGGCCTGTAGTTGTCTACGGAGAGGGGGTCCCCTTTGTTTTTGAAAATTGGTACAACAATTCCTTCGACCCATTTCGATGGCATGATGCCGGTCTCTAAAATATTGTTAAACAGTGTGGTATATAAAGGCATCAGGAGCGTATCTGTGCATTTTATAAATTCGTTCGGAATGTCATCAATTCCCGGGGATTTGGAATTTTTCAACGTTTTAATGCATTTTAGTATTTCCGCTGCACTTATTTCGTTATTCAGGATTCCATTATATTAAGAGGATTCACTGAAAGTATCTTCTATGTTTTCATTTTCTTCAAGGTTATCATTGCTGATTGTGTTTATATGCTTAAAGTGCTCATAGAATTCATTAAGGTCAGGTTGCTGATTCTGTTTTTTAGTTTTGAGGCTATTTAGGAACTTCCAGTATTCTTTTGGTCGTTTTGTATGCATATGTCTTAATTTCGCTTCATTTGCCCGATTGTGCTTATTTATGTACTTGTTAAGTGTATTTTTATATACTTTGGAGGCACGTTGTAATGCAAGTCTATTATTTGTGGTGCGAATAATATTATACTTTCTCTTAGCTTGGTTGTAGACTTTACGCGCATGTTTGCAGTGCGGTCCGAACCAGGGTTTGTTGCGACTATTGGACTTATTGAAATTAGTCGGGTTGCGTGGAAAACTCATATCTGCGCTTGTAAGGAGAGATTCAGCCAGTTTATTAACGGCCGAATCTAGAGAAGCTTGTGATGGTGTATCCTTAAACTCATTTAACATGCGGATGACTTCTTGGATGTGATCTTGATTTATATTTTCAACAAACACGGTCGTTTCTGTTTGTTTCCAGTTAACTCTGCGTCTTGGCATTTTGGACGTTGAGGCAGTTTCAGTTTTTGCATACAGAGGTAAAGATAAATTAAATGCGATCAGGGAATGACCATCCGATAGCAGGGAGTCAGTTTCAATTACTTCAAAATCGGACAAGATTGTCAGGCCTTTGATTGACGCGATCGAATAATCTATAACTGAGGAATTGCGAAAGGTTGTATTGCCAATATCTTTATCCTTGCCGTATCTGCCATTTAGAATTGTCAAATTGTTATTTTTACATATTTCAATCAATCTATAACCATTATTATTTGTGTGGTTATCCATAGATTTCCGGTGAAGTTGAATGCCCATAGATTCAAGTAATGATTTGTGGTCGTAAAACTGCATTGTGTCTTGATCAAAGTTAAAATATCTGGACAAAAACTTATCAACAGTTGTAAAATCCCGTAATTCTGCAGTCCTAGCATTGATATCCCCGCTTACGTAAACGAAATCATAACTGCTACACACAGACGTGACCTCAGTTTCAAAAACTTCAAATTCATCGTCATTTAGAAACCTCGATTGGGCTGGCGGAACATACACAATGCCAAATACAATATCTTGGTCAATGTTTGTACATCGCTTACTTAATTTGATCCAGAAAATATACTCGCTTTGTGTTTGGATTATTTCTATAGCATGTCTTAAGGTTTCTTTCACAAATACCCCAATACCGCCAGACTTTCTAATGTAGTTTGCTTGCCTCGGTTTGCTTTCGAAACAGTAACCATCAACTGAGATGACATCTGTGTGATCCAGTTTAGTTTCGGTCACAAAAAACAAATCATATTTCGACACTAAGTCAGAAAATTCCGGGTAAGTTGGGCGCCGTTTAAGGCCACATACATTAAGGGTACCAACAGACAGAGTTCTAGGGTACGAGACATTTCGAGTTTTTGTGTTGTGGTGTGAGATGTCGCCCACGAGCCCCTACATAGAAGTAGCCCCCTTGTCATCTGCGCCTTCACACGGCTGCTGCTCTAAGTCCGTTGTATTCACTTGCCCAAAGCTCATACGACTTTGTGTTTGTTGCAGTCTGTGCATTGCTTGACTGTATGCGTCGTTGGACGCTTCAATAGTTTCAGTATCTGTATCCGAGTTCGAATGCTCACTTTCCATAACCAGATCGTTGGAACTGGCGTTATCGTTTTCAGGCCGATTTGATGGTTCCTGTTCCGGTTCCTCCGGAATTCTGGTCTCGTCGCGAGGCTCTGCCTGGGAGCGTGAACCTCGTATCTCAAGCGTTTGTGACTGTGGCTGCTGTTGAGATGCAGTTGCCTGTGAATCAGATGCCTGTATCGATATCAGTGGTTTTCGTCCACCGTGGTCACCTTTTAGTACCGTGTTCCAATCGGGAAATTCGTCTCGTTTTACCTGTCCATTTATCACTAGTTTCGCCGGGTATACAATGGAGACCCTATCGTGTGGGTACTTAATTTTCGAAGTTTTATATTCGTTCCACAACCGACCTCGTGCCGCTATTATTTCCTTAGGATAATCACGATTTATACCGAATGGTTTACCCTGTAACATGCGACCATTTGATAATATAGAATTGAAATTAGAAGATTATTCCTAAAATTTACAAAATATTCACTTTTTTTTTTCAGAATATGACATTTCCATTTTCATAATCGTGAAAACATCAGAAGCATAAAATTGTTGGAATATTCCAATGATTTCCAGAAGATACACAAGCTGTCACTTAAATTGTTAACAGTTTGAATTTACCATAAAAATCCTAAAAAGCCGGACACCTTAAGGACTTATTCTAATTCTCCTAAATATTTTGACAAGTTTGTTTCACGATCTAGCAAGAAGTCCAAAAGGTACAGACGGAATGGCAAACAGTGCATACCCTGATCAGAATGTTTCTGAAGGAGCAGTCTGATCTGGGTTTGAAAACAAACACAGTTTAGACCCTGATCAGACTGCACATAATCTGGGTCTGTACTTTTGCTTAGGCTTATCTATCCCAATACTTAGGATCATCATTACGGCACACGAATATTTAAACAATTTACAAAATATCATATAACATTTCAACTTCTTTAAAAATAGAAAGTGAAGGCAATGATCAGGAAAAGTTTTTAAGAGCTCATAATATCCAAACCATATGAAGGATTTGGTTCATGTTTGATATGCTGATAGATATAGATCCAAGGTTTTATTCAGCATTACCACTCTCGTGCGCATGCATCACGAAAACACGCCTATTTAATTCTTGCCACCTTGAACCCCACTTTTATATGGTAAAACTGGGATTTACAGGGGGTAAACCTTATTTTCTTATTTCTGCTCTATCATATAGATTGTAGGTGCTCGTTAGAACCGCCTCGATGAGGCGGTTCTAACGTGTACCCACAATTTTTATTTGGACCAGAAGTAAGAAAAGTATCACTTTTTTTTTCATCTAAAAGTTTTCGTTTTCTTGGGGGTAGGGTTTACAATGTATTTGTATAGGCGTGTTTTCGTAATGGAACTGAAAGATTTTAGTGATCGTATTTTCCAAAGCATATGATGGATCTCGTTCATATTGGATATGTTGATAATGTTAATATTCAAACATGACGGACCAAATGTTTATCAGGAAATATCCATGTCCATGGCTTCAGTTACACTTTTTCAGGCAAGCTATGTTGTCTGATAACAGCTCTTTGTTTTGATAGGCCTCTTGTGCCGTTTAAAATACAAAGTTAAAAGGTTGCCTTTGGAAACAAAGAACACATGAAAGAACGAAAATCGGAGGCTCGGTTTTATTCAGTCTCTTCAGACACGGCAATGCAGTTTGCAAGGCTGCTTCCCCCCCCCCCATGTTTTAGCCAGGTTTAAGATGGTCTACTATTCGCCAGTTTCCTTAAAAACCAACAGTCACTCAGACCGCATTCATCATATCTGTTACTTTGAGCTACAGTTTTATTTGTTTGTGTTGAGGTTTCACGTCCCCATCAACACTATTCAAGTCATCTGGAGACTTTTCTTTCGATTTTGTGGGGCTCTCGTCCGACATTAAGAATAAATGGCATCCTAAGCCCTACCACCCAAATAAGCCGCTAGGGTTAGGGTGCCACCCCCACTCCATTGTACTAAGGAAATGCCATTATGGAAACTGTTCAGATCCCTGCTACTAAATAATATACAGCCATGTATATTGTTGTTTGGTATGATAATACTTATCCAGTGGTACTGACCAGGGATCTTCCTGGGGCGTGCCACACCCCTCTAGCTCACATATAGCTTAATATCATGGAAAACTTTATAGTCACTCTTTTTAGCACTGACAGGTGCGCCACGCCCTCCAGATAAATAAGGCTTACATCAATTCAATACAGTGCAGATTATATATTTGAATTTTCTGGTCCTTTGGGATCATTGAGTTCATTTAGAATCATTTTGAAAATAGAGTTCTTGGTGCTAGAGGGCGTGGCCGGTGTTGTACATTTCAGTACAGGTCATGAACAGACTCGATAAAACCGAATCTGCTATTTGCGTTTATTTGGTGAATTATTTGCTTCCAAAGGATCCAATCGGCTCCATCCATCGGGGCTTGAAGAAATAGATGGGTTGCATGATGCTTTCACGCATGATGCTGAAACCAACAGCACACGAGTACTGGAAAACTGCTTAGATGATCTAAGCCTGCCCAGGCAAAGCGGTGTGAGTCGGACGACCCATGCTTTTAACCCATATTGGTTTTATTGGGCGACAGGGCTTGAGATGTCATTTCATCTCAATGTTTGGTAAAAGTCCCACAAAATTGGAAGCAATGTCTCCAAAATGACCTATACAGTGTTGACTGGGACATTAAACCTCAAATCAATCAAAGCCAAAGGATCCAACTACTTAGAACTTATTAATATCTCAGAAACTCTTCAGATCCCCATCGCCGTAATATACATGCCTAAGTTGTTGTTCCTTATAAGATGCATTCAGTGCCACTAACCAGGGCTTTGCCCTGTCCCCTCCAGCTCATACAGACAGGGCTTAATATGCCAGAAACAGCTTAAAGCCCAACCCTAAACCATATATTTTGCTGCTCATTATAATAAGGTACATACAGCGACACCAACAATCATTAATGGGTCCCCCCGGGTATGTCCTATCCCCTCAAATACCAATAGATTTATATTTATTCTAAGAACATCAGTTTGCAATCCGCAATAGAAATAACCCATGAAGACCCCAAGAACCCCCACCCCAACCCCACAAAAGGTTTGAAGATTAGAAGCTCATTCAGGATTTCTAATCATTTACGAATGAAGGAATAGATAATCAAATTCAGCTGTTGGTTTTTAGCTGGTTGTCCGCAGTCTCACAGGCTGGTGACAACCGGTTTTCAGCAACCGTCGCTAATAACAATAATAATAATAATAACAATAATAATAATCAAGAAACAGTCATTGTTCTGAAGCCTAATTTATTTCCAATTTTAGAAGGTATGTGCGTGATAAATATATGGACAGCAGCTTTTTATTAAAATCAATCATAACCTATAATCTTTATCAGCTTTATGACCCCCATAGATAACCAGCCCATCAAGTCAAAGCCACACCTACTTTTGTCTGCTGGTTACCCGTACATGGTAGGCTTAGAACCAGACCCCGGCTTTAAGTGTCAGCGATTGTACCCAGCCCCCTTCACAGCTACAAAACATTTCGCGAAAACAGTTTCATATAAAAAAATCATGCTTATTTAAAGTGACAACGTCGATGCAGCGTAATGGCATTGTATTGAATCGACTTCTTACTTAGACGGTATTTGCCCGCAGAGACATGTTTTATCAAAAGAAAGAAGTGTCTGTATCACAAAGGCGACCAGCACATACTCTGACGGGCCTGTGCATACGCGCAGTCTCGCCAGAGCCTTTCCTGCTCTCGGACATGTAGTATTTGTTTGATTTGAGGTTTAACGTCCCCGTCAACACTGTAAAGGTCATTTTGGAGACGTTGCTTCCAATTTTGTGGTACTTTTACCCGACACTGAGATGAAATGACATCTCAAGCCCTGTCGCCCAATGAAACCAATAGGGTTTATTAGCATGGACGGTTCGCCTCGCACCGCGATTCCTGGACAGGCTTAGATCCTCTAAGCGGTTTACCAGTACTAGTTTGCGGGTCGGATTCAGCTCTGCGTGGAAGCATCATGCAGCCCATATATTTCTTCAAGCCCCTATGGGCGGGGGCCGTCGGACATGTAGTACAAGAGAAGCCGAATCTGTCATGTGTATTAACAAGTTTCGCACATGCATGTGAATTTGATGATGTTAAGGACCTGTTCTAGTGCAATGGTCCTTAAATAATCAGCACCGACGCATCTGGCCTATTTTCATTACATGCTCATGTAGACTCAAAAACAATCAAAAACTGGACAAGACGCCTTGTTAAAAGGAAACTTTTTCAAGATGAGATAGGTTGTTTTTTTTTTTGTAGGTCTGACGACGCCGTCAACGCTGTATAGGTCATTTTGGAGACGATGCTTCCAATTTTGTGGAACTTTTACCCAAGATTGAGATGGAATGGCATCCCAAGACCTGTCGCTCATTGAAACCAATAGGATTTATATGCATCACCAGTGACAGTCGGTTTCAGCACTGTGAGCAACTATATCTTCAAGCCCCGATGGGCGTGGGGCGCAAGATTAGATAGCAATATAGTTTAAAGGAGGCTATACTGCTTATATTGTGACAATGGTGGCACAAGATTCAGATTAATGCCAGGGTAGTGGTTAGGGGTTATTACTAGGCCTATTACTGATCGAATTTCCTTGCTTCCAAAGGATAGCCCTTTTACTTCCATATATATAGAAGCCTCCGTGGTGTAGTGGTTATGCTACTCGCCTTGTAAACCAGGGGTCGCAGGATCGATCCCGAGCTTCTCCAGACGTTCGGAACCGAGGTCGATCCCGTATCCGTATGACCTTAGCTGTTGGTGAGACGTAAAACTCAAACACTCACTTTACTTTCATATAAACCTCTGTATGTCTCCAGGATTTTAGCTACTTGGTGTTCAGCTTATCATAATAAGGACTGGCAAGAATTAAAACTGGTTAACAGCTAGAGTATTGTAAACCTCTTCATTTACATGTTGTCAGGCTGTTAAATGACCACAGGCATTAAAATGAAATACTATAAAGATACAGTGAAATTCTGCTTCAAAAGGCTTATTTAGTAGGTTGCAATTATTCTTTCTTTGTGTTTTCTGCATACAGTGGCCTCTGGTCAGAGACCACCTTTGGGACTGTTCGAAGTGGTCTTCAAGACCATTTTTGAACAGTCCAAAAGGTGGTCTTAATATAGGAATTTTACTGTATTATTTAAAATTAACCCTGGAAATTATTGTCCCACATTTTTGCTCTCACAAACAACTTCATATTTTTGACACAAATCCTTGTAATTAATGCAAACAGTGAGGACCCTGATCAGATTTTCCTCCTGGTGTACTTCCAATAAATACAGAAATGGACACAACAGGAAGCTAAGTTTCAAAACTAGTCTTATAAGTGGCTGAGTGTATGTTAAACCCTTATCCAGTTGAACACAACAACCCCTAGTTATGCAAACGGTGTAGATCCAGATCAGATGGCTTTTGAAAAGGCAGTCTGATCAGGCCTTAAACTGTTTGTCATGCAGTTTGTGAATTATATTATGAAATTTGAATGCTTGATAGTCAGCAATGGGTGTTGCTAAATTAATTTATTCAGCAGGATAATGTTTAATGGTTAAGTCTTCCAAACGAGACTTATTGGTTTTGCTGGGTTTCTTCTCTTCTTTTTCTTTTCTCCGATGTTTTGTCCAGACAAGTCCTCAGTAACCCCAAGCCATGCTGTTTTGAAATTTGTTGATATGATCGGTATGAACATGCAATTGTGCACGAGGGTTTCAAAATTAAACCAGTGGACCCAAAAGGTCCCATGGGGCACGCAAAACTCCGCCCAAACCATTGACGGGCGAGCTGTCCGTAAACACTCGACGGATTTTTTCCTCGACATTTGGGGATAGGATAGATATCAATATGACGTTTTGCAAGGGGGTTTCAAGGGGTCCCTCTGGGAACATGGCCCACCCCATCGACTTCATTAAAAGCCTAATATCTCATAAACTGTTTAGATCCTCTCACGCAAACAAGTAAGAGCTCTGATAAATATTCTTGTTTCTTGTGACTTTGTGTGTGTGTGGGGGGGGGGGGGGAGGGGGGGGGGTTAAACGACCCTAATATTTTCTCACTCATATTGAGCCGATCGTTAATCAGAAGTGGGCGAAAACCGAAGCACCTGAAGAAAAACCACCAGACCTTCCGTTGGAGAACTTGGCGAATCGCATGTGACCCGAGCCAGGCTCGTACCACAGCGGCGAGAGACCTGATGATTAAAGACAAGACTGGACTATATAAGGGAGCACAGGAAAACCTGGGTTATTCTTTGTGTGACCTCTGAAGGGTTAACGTCAATTCTGTTTATCTGATTGGCTGTAAAAGGAGAGCTATTGTGACATTACAGTGATTACCATAAGTGATTGACAGCCCTGCTTTATTTGAAGCTAACCTTGTTTTCTCAATTATGTAACATAATTGGTTTCAATAGACAAACATGCATCTGTTATTACAATTTAGTCGGGATTAATTAATTTATTTATTTTTATGTTTAAATTAAATAGAAACAAAATACAAACATATTTCCTAAAAATAAATTAAATAGCAAATTTAGTTCTAATATAACCCACAAGCAAATTAAAGCTTAAAATTTGAAGAAAAATTATCAGTAAATAAATAAAATGATAAAAAGCCAAATGTTTGTTCGAAAGAATTGTTTTTTATTTTGATATAATAGAAAGCTTTTTCCATTCGTCTTCTTGTTTTTCTTCTTCTTACAAAATAAAAAGTAAAATGAATTATACACAAACAGTAAAGTAAATAAAATAAAATTAGTTCAGCTAAACAAATAATCTCAGTTTATTTATTTTTCTTTCCATAAAATATAGATTTGTTGTGTTCGTTAAAATTGTCTCAGTGAGGCAGTTCTAACGAGCACCCACAATATACTATATAAGAGGGTGTACATTTGTATGAACTCAATGAGGCGATTCAAATGCTAATCCCCACAATATACTATATAGGGTGTGGTACTTGCTCTATTTCTAATAAGTACTAGGACTAGCATTTTACATATACAAATGTTCAATGAGGCGGTTCGTACGAGCCCTATAAAGTGTTGGTACTTGATTGAATGGCCTCAATGAGGCGGCTCTAACGAGTAGCCACAAGGCATTTAATAGAACCGCTTCAATATGCGTTTCTAATGAATACTAGAACTAACATTTTACATATACAAAGGTTGGTTTCGTTGGGCCACAGGCCTTGAGAAGTCATTTCATCTCAATGTCGGGTAAAAGTCCTACAAAATTGGAAGGAACGTCTCCAAAATGACCTTTACAGTGTTGACGGGACGGTTAACCCCAAACCACGCGGCTCTAACGAGTAGCCACAAGGCATTTATTAGAACCACTTCAATGAGGCAGATCTTGTTACATGTGGGTTTACGGCGTCCCGCAAACCCCCATGCTGACAAGACAACCGAGCATGATCTCTGACAGGTGTACGGGCAGCTGTGGGGTAAGGCACAAGAAAGATGTTAAATGAATGACATGAATTATTTACAGTATCTACATACAACACTCACTAACACAAAACATCACAATTTGTTGCTTCTGTAGCCAACTCACGACGTCCGCTCCGAAGGCAAAACACTGTTCTGTGCTCGGAACGGGTGACGTGAATACCTACAGAAGCAAACAACAAAAACAACAACAAAAACAAAAAAAAGAATTAACACAAAACGCGACTGGCCAGTTTATAACTTGGGGTGAATCCCCCACTCGCGTGACACTTCCTCTCGCGAACTAGTAAAACTAGTCTATCAACATAGTTGATTATCCTAGGATTAGAGATCACGTTTGCTGATCAGACGTTTAGTGATCGTCCAAATAAGGTAAGTTGACCTCTTCCCTGATCACATTTGTTTACAACGAACAATGATTTAGAAGAATCTGCTTCTATCCTGGTAGGCGCTGATTACGGCGGTCTATCCGCCCTTGCTGGACCCTAACGCCTAGCGTCGTACCAGTACCTGCTGCTATGAAGCAGGGAGCAGCAGGTCACACATTGTTATGCCTGCAAATTACGATAACGGGACTAGAAACGAGTCACAAAACATACATGCTACATCATGATCCCCCTCCCGGAGAAGTAAGAATATGTTCATGCATATACCGTTATTGCGCATGCGCCGACCAGACATACAGGCTGATTAGTGCATGCGACAAATAACCGTACAGCAGAACTCAACTTGACTGTGCATCAAATTATCAGCACCCAATGCTTGACACAATAATACTCAAAGTTCATGTTTCCCTACTGAGCACTACAGAAATCAATTAATGCTCACTACTACTGAGCATAATACTCATCAAATTTGTGCTCACTACATTATCACAAGTAAGAGGCAATTGAACAGACCACGCCTTTGCGCTACCTGGTCAGCCGCCAATTACAGGAAACATAACAATCTCTATTTCATATCCTTCTCCGCGACACGGCTCACAAATATAGCTATTCACAAATTCAATACATTAATAACAGATAGAAACTACAACAGAAGATTTTCATCTATAATCTACAACATTTGTTAGTGTCTCATATGGGCCAACACTGTTTGCCGTAAATTCTCTCTATTTGGTAGGCACCCCGTCACAACCGTCCTCGCGACGCCGATGACGCAGCTGACGTCATCCCCGCCGCTCAGGCCGTTATGACGTGTGGCGACCAAATACTCCCACTTATCATCATCACGTTCTTTATATGTACATACATGCACAAACTGAGTTATCAGACAAAAACGGCATCATTACAAAATGAACTCGTAATTCTTCTTGAACAAAATTATTTCTAATCAACGTGAACATGCTTGTAAAATAAAATTCATTACAGTTCATCATCACGGATAACCCAACAGGCTCTTGTAAGAGTTTGCCCTGATGATGAAGATATGGTTAAACCCGTCTTAAGTTTACGTCCCCTCTACACCTAATATCATATTGGGACGGAACCCCGGTTTTCTAACCACAGCTAGTCAAAAGTCATGGATCAAACAAGTGACCCGGCGTTTATTAATTACATTCTACAAAAGGGGTCTAAAAGCCTAAATGAATCCAGAATGAGCGGGTGTCCAAACTTTACGTCTCACCAACATCTAGGGTCAGCATGAGACAGGACCTCACTTAGAAAGACTCATTCTACTACTGGAGAAGCCTGGGATCGATCCTGCGACGTCTAGCTGGCAAAGCTAGTAGCCTAATCACTACAGGCCACAACAGTGAATTCAGAATAGGCTTCAGAAAGTTGGGGTATACTAGAAGTAAACCCCTCCAAAACCTACAAGCATGTTCATACAAAAATAATACTAAACATAGATTTAACATACCTTTCAATATACTTTCTATTTCCCCGTCACAATGTTCACTCTTTACAACTTGACCTGCTGCTAAAGTGTCCGCTTTTTTTCAGGGTTTATATATCTATGAATACTACCGGAAAATCATGCCTACTCGTATTACCTTGCTTTGTTCGTGGGGAAGTGGAGATACCGGCCACAAACAAAGCTAGATAGCAAAAATCGAGTAGACAATGGATTTGCGTTCAAATAGTATATTTCCCATAGGAAAAATTGATGAAACGACCCTATAATCAATGACATGACTCCTGTCAAAACGAACACCCACACAACACGTGACGGGAATAAAAATCATATATGGCACAATTTGGCGGTTGGCGATTTTTAGGCAAATTCTATAGAACTCAGCCTTTTAGCGGCCCCCTGTATTGTAAAAACAGCTCTCTATAAACCACTCATGCATACATCGTATGATATGTGCATGACTTGTTCATGGAGCCGCATAGTTTGCGTACCATATTTCACCCAAAATATTTCACTCACACCGCCCTACCATATATCTACTAAAATAATTTAGATGTGCATAAGCACCAGAGAGGTTTCCTATTCCATCTCGCAACAAAGGTTTCCCCTTTTGGAGAAAAAACAATCAGAAATGTTTTTTCTTTGTGTACAGAGATGGAATAGGATGAACCTATCTAAACAAGACAGCTATTTACACAACAACCGTGCGAAGAATTACCTACTAAGGTAGTCTGCCCCCAAATTTTCTTAAGTAAAATTTAGCTAGTAAGCCAAGGTGGTTTGCCCCAGAGTTTTCCTGTTCCCCTGACACTCTGCTGTTTGTTAGAAAACGGATATCGTTTTAATCTCACTGGAGGTGGCCTTTCTGGCTTAACAGATTTGATTGATTTCACAGGTTCTGACATAAATGTGGTACATATAATTTGGTCTGTCTGACATGTCAGTCCTGCAAGGCGCTGTTCTCTCAGCCCTTCTGTCTCCTCACTCTCCTCTGTTTCCTCACTCTCTACTGATGTTAGTGTGTGCGGGACGCTAACGTCACCGTCACTTTCCTGTTGCTCTGCAGTTTCAAAACTGCTGTCTTCAAATGAAGACTCGTCGACGTCATTTCTGTCATGACTGTCTGTCGACATAATAGGTTTAGAGATCAGACAACGAGACGTCACAGTCTGACGCTCAACATACTGCTTCAGTATGTTAGCGTGATATGTGTTAACATTTCCATTGACGTCAATCTTATAATCCATTCTGTTCACTACCTCAACAACTTCATAAGGACCTTTCCATTGAAGCAATAATTTATTACTGTCTGTCGGTAGTAACAACAGTACTTTGTCGCCGACGTCAAATTTACGCGACCTCGCGCCTTTATCATAATAAGCTTTCTGCTTAATCTGAACCTTCTTTAAATTATCACGCGCTAATTTGCATGTCTGCTCTAACCGTTCCCTAAGCTCAATAACGTATTGATACGTCGAAAGAACTTGCTCATCGCGTACCTCTTCAGCCCATAATTCTCTTAATATTGCCATTGGACCTCTGACGTTACGTCCATATAACAACTCAAAAGGGGAGTATCCTAAAGACTCTTGTGGGACTTCCCTTACCGCAAATAATAAGGCTGGAAGATATTTATCCCAATCTTTTGGACGTTCAGCACACATGCGACGTAACATCTGCTTTAACGTAGCGTGGAAACGCTCTATCAGTCCGTTGCAAATTGGGTGTCTCGGACTACACGTTAACTGTTGAAGAGAAAGAAGTCTGCTGACTTCCTTCATTACCTCAGCAGTAAACTGTGATCCACAATCAGTCAACATTTCATCAGGAATGCCAACCCTACTAAACATTTCAATAAGCGCTTCCGCGACACGTTCCGTCTCAATACTCGGTAAAGCTATCGCCTCTGGATACCTTGTCGCATAATCTATCATGGTTAAAATATACCGAGATTTCCTATCAGATCGAGGCTCAATTGGACCAACTATGTCCACTGCCACCCTCTTAAATGGCGTATCAATCAATGGCATTTTTCCTAGAGGTACTTTAGTGACCCGACCTTTCTGAATAGTTCTCTGACAAATATCACAAGATTTACAAAATCTAGCGACATCACCGCAAATACCGGGCCAGTAAAACTCAGTTACAACTCTATCCAATGTCTTCCTAATACCCATATGTCCAGACATAAGCGTTTCATGAGCCAGTTTCAACACCTTTCCTCGGAAACTTTGAGGGACCACAAGTTGGAAAGAGACTTTGTTACCCTTGGTGAACTCCCTATATGCCAAACCTTTTTTCTCAATAAACCTAGTTTCACCTCGGTTTAAACCACGACTCACAGTCTTGTTCCCAGATACAACCCTTTTCCTGATGTTTTCCAAAGTTGGATCATCAACCTGAGCTTGCTTGAAAGCCTCCTTGTCATCGTTAATGATCTGATCGGGAACCTTAAGTTTTCTGTAAGGCTTCTCATCCTGCCTAGTTTGAGACCTAGTTACAGCCGCAGCTGAGAAATGAGACATATCAGGAAGTTTTGATCCATCAATGTTACCGATAACCAAATCGTACAACGTATCATCCATACACAAAGCTTCAGTTTTCCCAGTGAAAAAAGGACAATCAATGTCAATCATTGCCAAAGGATACCTTTGTGTGGATTCATCAATCAACGTAACATTTGATTCCTTCCCTATTAACTGACTATCCGAAACCAAACTTCTCCGAACGACACAGCCTGTACACCCAGTATCTCTTAATACAACCACCTTTTTATTATTAACCAATCCTTGTGCCGTCGGTAACCTTGCCTTTAAGAAGTAACAGACACCTTCCCTAGTTTCCTTACTGCACTCCTCCCTATCCGAAATCAAAGGATCACCAACCTTATTTTCAAAAATACTTCCAATCTCATCACCTTTCCTAGTTACTTCCGTTTGACAAAAACTAACTTGGTGTGCTGCGCCACGTGGTGTGCTATTATTTTTACCGCGTCCGCGAAAAGACCCTCTAAAATTACCACGACCACGTGTATAACCACGACCTACATTCTGCGTATTCTCATTCTTTACCTGAGAACCTTGAGTCTCTACGCGCGTGTTAAAATTTTCCTTAACACCGCTATCCCCAACTCCAGTTGCTCCTACCTCTGCGCTATACAATTGTTTCCTGTCGGGGTTCTTAAAACATTTAATTGTTAAATGCCCCTTACCGCATATGCTACACTTGATATCCGGTCTACCACTCGGTTTGTTCGAGTCAACTTTGTCCTGTTTACCCTGCGCTGCGCCTCTATTATCGCGTTGCCCCTTATTAATGCAACTATATACGCCCCCGCGCGCTTCTGCAAACAAATCTGCCTCCCTAGCCATTTCATCTAAATTACCAAACTGTTTTGGCTTCAGATGTACATACAGTTCTCTATTACATGACTCCAGGAACTGATCCCTTGCCATGAAATCACAGACAGCCGGAAAAGATTTTTCTATCTTTGCCATATTAAGCCATTTTTCTAAATAACTTCTCAGTCTACTACTGAACTGTATGAACGTTTCTGATTTCTCGGGCCTACTATAACGAAACTGTTTCCTAAATCCGCGCTCTGTCATGTCAAAATTCTTTAATAAAGCGTCCTTTAACTTTTCATAATCCGCCGCATCCTCATTTGACAACCGGTCATATACATCAAGTGCGCGCCCTTTGAGCAATGCACTTAAATACGCGGCCCAAACACTCTTATCCCATTTATTAGCCGTAGCATATTTCTCAAACCTAGATAAATAACTATCCATTTTATCTTTACCCTCTTCAAAATAAGGTAACTTAGGATCCCGGGCATGCGCCACCTTCTCAGCTTTTTGCTTTTCAAATTCTAGCTCGAGCTTCGCTCTCTGCATTTCTAACTGATTCCTTAATTCTTGGTGCTGTAGCTCAAACCCATGTTTTATTTTTTCTAAATGGGCCTCACTAATCTCTTTTGCCTCCCTTTCAGCCTTAATGCGTGCCATTTCAAGTTCCTTATTAACATTCAACATAGCTAGTTCATGTGCCCTTTCCTTTTCTTTTTCAGCCCTTTCCTTTTCCTTTTCCTCAGACCTTAACCTTTCTAAATCCCTTTGCTCTTGCCTTTCTGCCCGCTCAATATCTTGCTGCTCCTTAACAAAACCTTGTAACTCCTTCCCCTCATAACCTAAGTCCTTTCCCATTTGCATTAAACGCTCCATTATTGATAACGTAAATCTCACGTTACTATCAAAACCACTATAAACTGATCAGTTATGATCAGTGATGATTGAATGGGCTTAACTAAAACGTTAAGATATGTGTTATACGCGTTAATCTAACTAAAACGTTAGTTATTAAAGCACACGCGATTTGAAATGTCAAATGCTTTCAGCACAGTATGACGTTGCGTACTGGTAGTCTAATATGACGTCATAAACTGACGACGTTTACAGTAAAATGCTACAATCCGAAGTTTTATCACATTACAAAACTCCGATCACAACAAGTCACCATTAATGTTTCTATTACGTCATACCTAACCTCAAGCCACAGCGTAAATATTAACGCTAACGTTATGTCAACGTCAGTAAATTGTTAACGTCACTACGTCAGAACCATGTGTGGGTAAGATCAATTAGTAACTCTAGTTTAACTTAGTAGAATGTCAGGTAACACAATTAAGTGGGGTCTACTTAAATTTTTCGTTACCAAGAAAAAGTGGGGTTTGCCTTGCCTTCCTGCTCAGAAATTATCGACTTGTCAGTATCCATTCAGTTGAATACATGGGTTTCGCACTTCATCAACGCAGGAAGGAAGATTCAAGTTAATTTCTAAATGTGGCTGTCAATGCATTTTTTTTTTTTTTTAAAGTTGATGATTCAGAGTATCAATGTGCTGTTCCACAGCCGGGAACACCAGCCAGAGATCAAATCCCACTTCTGACACCAAATGTTACATGTGGGTTTACGGCGTCCCGCAAACCCCCATGCTGACAAGACAACCGAGCATGATCTCTGACAGGTGTACGGGCAGCTGTGGGGTAAGGCACAAGAAAGATGTTAAATGAATGACATGAATTATTTACAGTATCTACATACAACACTCACTAACACAAAACATCACAATTTGTTGCTTCTGTAGCCAACTCACGACGTCCGCTCCGAAGGCAAAACACTGTTCTGTGCTCGGAACGGGTGACGTGAATACCTACAGAAGCAAACAACAAAAACAACAACAAAAACAAAAAAAAGAATTAACACAAAACGCGACTGGCCAGTTTATAACTTGGGGTGAATCCCCCACTCGCGTGACACTTCCTCTCGCGAACTAGTAAAACTAGTCTATCAACATAGTTGATTATCCTAGGATTAGAGATCACGTTTGCTGATCAAACGTTTAGTGATCGTCCAAATAAGGTAAGTTGACCTCTTCCCTGATCACATTTGTTTACAACGAACAATGATTTAGAAGAATCTGCTTCTATCCTGGTAGGCGCTGATTACGGCGGTCTATCCGCCCTTGCTGGACCCTAACGCCTAGCGTCGTACCAGTACCTGCTGCTATGAAGCAGGGAGCAGCAGGTCACACATTGTTATGCCTGCAAATTACGATAACGGGACTAGAAACGAGTCACAAAACATACATGCTACATCATGATCCCCCTCCCGGAGAAGTAAGAATATGTTCATGCATATACCGTTATTGCGCATGCGCCGACCAGACATACAGGCTGATTAGTGCATGCGACAAATAACCGTACAGCAGAACTCAACTTGACTGTGCATCAAATTATCAGCACCCAATGCTTGACACAATAATACTCAAAGTTCATGTTTCCCTACTGAGCACTACAGAAATCAATTAATGCTCACTACTACTGAGCATAATACTCATCAAATTTGTGCTCACTACATTATCACAAGTAAGAGGCAATTGAACAGACCACGCCTTTGCGCTACCTGGTCAGCCGCCAATTACAGGAAACATAACAATCTCTATTTCATATCCTTCTCCGCGACACGGCTCACAAATATAGCTATTCACAAATTCAATACATTAATAACAGATAGAAACTACAACAGAAGATTTTCATCTATAATCTACAACATTTGTTAGTGTCTCATATGGGCCAACACTGTTTGCCGTAAATTCTCTCTATTTGGTAGGCACCCCGTCACAACCGTCCTCGCGACGCCGATGACGCAGCTGACGTCATCCCCGCCGCTCAGGCCGTTATGACGTGTGGCGACCAAATACTCCCACTTATCATCATCACGTTCTTTATATGTACATACATGCACAAACTGAGTTATCAGACAAAAACGGCATCATTACAAAATGAACTCGTAATTCTTCTTGAACAAAATTATTTCTAATCAACGTGAACATGCTTGTAAAATAAAATTCATTACAGTTCATCATCACGGATAACCCAACAGGCTCTTGTAAGAGTTTGCCCTGATGATGAAGATATGGTTAAACCCGTCTTAAGTTTACGTCCCCTCTACACCTAATATCATATTGGGACGGAACCCCGGTTTTCTAACCACAGCTAGTCAAAAGTCATGGATCAAACAAGTGACCCGGCGTTTATTAATTACATTCTACAAAAGGGGTCTAAAAGCCTAAATGAATCCAGAATGAGCGGGTGTCCAAACTTTACGTCTCACCAACATCTAGGGTCAGCATGAGACAGGACCTCACTTAGAAAGACTCATTCTACTACTGGAGAAGCCTGGGATCGATCCTGCGACGTCTAGCTGGCAAAGCTAGTAGCCTAATCACTACAGGCCACAACAGTGAATTCAGAATAGGCTTCAGAAAGTTGGGGTATACTAGAAGTAAACCCCTCCAAAACCTACAAGCATGTTCATACAAAAATAATACTAAACATAGATTTAACATACCTTTCAATATACTTTCTATTTCCCCGTCACAATGTTCACTCTTTACAACTTGACCTGCTGCTAAAGTGTCCGCTTTTTTTCAGGGTTTATATATCTATGAATACTACCGGAAAATCATGCCTACTCGTATTACCTTGCTTTGTTCGTGGGGAAGTGGAGATACCGGCCACAAACAAAGCTAGATAGCAAAAATCGAGTAGACAATGGATTTGCGTTCAAATAGTATATTTCCCATAGGAAAAATTGATGAAACGACCCTATAATCAATGACATGACTCCTGTCAAAACGAACACCCACACAACACGTGACGGGAATAAAAATCATATATGGCACAATTTGGCGGTTGGCGATTTTTAGGCAAATTCTATAGAACTCAGCCTTTTAGCGGCCCCCTGTATTGTAAAAACAGCTCTCTATAAACCACTCATGCATACATCGTATGATATGTGCATGACTTGTTCATGGAGCCGCATAGTTTGCGTACCATATTTCACCCAAAATATTTCACTCACACCGCCCTACCATATATCTACTAAAATAATTTAGATGTGCATAAGCACCAGAGAGGTTTCCTATTCCATCTCGCAACAGATCTATTCTAGGCGTTTCTAATGAGTACTAGGACTAACATTTTACGTATACAAATTTCAATGAGGCGGTTCTAACGAGCACCAACAATATAATAATATAGTGATGGTACTCATTCAAATGGCCGCGATATAATCTATACATTTTGGGATGTGTTAGAACTGTGTTACACCCAAAACCCTTTTTACAGAGAGGTTAATGTATACAGAAAAAAAATATGCAAACTCATATGATAGCTCTTCCAAGCCAAATTAATTTTTTGCCCAGATCATGATTTTCTTTAATCTTCCGTTAATACCGTTAATATTATTATGCATAGAATAGATACAAGAGGGGAAAATTGTTTGTCCTGGAACGATTTGACACAATTTCTATCACTACGCTGATTTACCCCAGTGTTAAATTTTCTTACAAAATTAATTTTTATTTTTTTCTTCCAATTGGAGCTTTTTTCGTGACGTACTTCCGGTTCTAAATATAGAACGGGAAAAGCCCTGGCCGTCATCTGTCGTATTGCTTCAAAGGTAGTGGGACAGATAAAGTGTTAATTACAGCGTAAAACAGTGGAATTCTTTTAAACTTTTGGTGAAATCTAATGCAAGATAATGGGAGAATCACCGATATGCTGCCAGATGTGAAATTTCGCATTACGAAAACGATATCCCAACAGGGTCTCTCTCTCTCTCTCTCTCTCTCTCTCTCTCTCTCTCTCTCTCTCTCTCTCTCTCTCTCTCTCTCTCTTAGCGCACCAACAATTAGCGAGCGCAGGTAAATGTAAATTACAGTTTGCCGTTAAAAACGCCACGTCTGTTGCATCCCTAAACGTCCGACATCCCTAAGTGCCCGACAAAATTTTAATTTCTCGCAAAATTGTTGGAAACGGTGGGGAATGTTCAATTATGACATTTTAAGTGAAAATTTCGAAAAAAAAATTTTTGGAAATATTCGAAATTTAACTTCAATTTTTTCTTGTCGGACATTTCGGGGTGCCCCATGCATCCCTAAGTGTCCGCCATCCCTAAATGTCCGACAACATGAAAATTGACTAAGAAAGCATTTTTATTGTTAATAATCAATCAATGATAAATAAAAGGAAGTGTCTGCTGACAGCCGGCTATAGTATTTGTCAATAATAAGCATATTCTTTTTCACTATTAAACTTATCCTTTTTCATAAGATACTATACTACTTCCAGAACTTTGTTGAATGTAAAAGATGCAATATTTTCTTATGTGGACTTATATTTTTGTCAAACTAAGTGCAACAATGCTGGTATTATTGCAACTAAGAAATCATAAACAGTAAAGAACAGGAAGTATATTTCTAGGCATACCACCTTCAGAACATACATTTTCAAACTGCTGATAAACCACAGCTTAGGCTTATTTTGTTTGATTTGAGGTTTAACGTCTTGTCAACACTGTAAATGTCATTTTGGAGAAGTTGCTTCCAATTTTGTGGGACTTTTACCCGACATTGAGATGAAATGACATCTCAAGCCCTGCCGCCTAATGACACCAATAGGGTTTATAAGCATTGACGGTCCGACTCGCAGTGCTTTGCCTGGGCAGTCTTAGATCCTCTTAGCAGTTTACCAGTACTCCTGTGCTGGTCGGTTTCAGCTCTGCGTGCAGCCCATCTATTTCTTCAAGCCCTGATGGGTGGGGGCCGCACAGCTTAGGCTTAAATCGCATCACTGGTTGTTTTTGCATTTGCAAAGCAGAAGGAAGAGTGGTGGGTAGACTGCACACACACTTCATCTGGGTTTGAACAATACTGGCATAGAACTGAACTTCTGGGATATGGAACAAATGCTTTTATACATGGATTTAGACAGATGATGTGATTGTAATACATGTGTACATGTATTGGGAGTGTACATGTATTGGGAACTCGACTAGTGATTCACTGAATGGAAGTCTTCCACAATAAATTTAAGTGCATGCTGCCAAACAGCACCTAGCTGAAGAACAAATACAGGGTCAAGGGTTTTTCAGCTAATAAAGAAGAAAATTAAATCTAGCTTCTAAGAATTGTTTTTATAAGCAAACTATGCCCCCACTATAAATATGATCCCCAGAACTGTTTGACTTGAAAATGAGGTCAGGGTCATCAAGGCAGAATCAAGGTTCTGTTATGTTGCCGCGACAAACACTACCAAGACGGGCTTCTGTGGCCTAATGAGTAAGAGTGTTGACTCTTAATTATTAAGTCTTTCAAATCTGTGGATCTCCCCTCACCCAGGCCACATATGAGACGCCCAGTTCTGCAACGGAAGGTCGGGTGGTTTTCTCCAGGTACTCCAGTTTCCATCCACCTCTGACCAGAAGTATTTTGTCGACAAAGAGACTTTGGTTCGAGCCTTGCTAGGTTCACATGTGAGATGCCAAGTTTTGCAGGGGAAGGTCATGTGGTTTTTCTCCAGGTACTCCGGTTTTCACCCACCTGTTTAAAAATCAGCTTGAAATAAGTGATTTAATCTTGAAATGGTCGTAAAACCAAACCCCCCACCCCCATAAAATGCAACAAGGGGAGAGGGAGATGTTGTTTTAGGTGCAGATCCTGTTTGTATTGGCATCGACGACTTGGCATAGCCTGTTTGAGGCACAATATCTCTTGGACCTATGGATTGATTATGACCATTTTACTTACGTGGTACATGTTTTATCACTAGGATGGGGGAAAACAGTCATTACATTTTGATGGTTTTTACCTTATTTTCAAGGGCACATGCCCCCAAAAACTGTCAATTTGGGCCAAAAATGGCTTGTCTTTACCCTGTCTCATGAACAAATCATTGAATTTCTGTCAAACTTCATTACAACCAACCTAAGACTTGACTAGATTTTAGTGACCTTGACCTAATTTGCAAGGTATTAGGCTCCTGAAAACTTAATTTTCAGCCAAAAATGGCATTTCTGCTCATGAACAGATTGATGAATTTTGGTCTAACTTGGAATATTTCTAGTTTCTAATTGGATCAGGAGATAATTTATGGTGAAGATAAGCAAAACTGAATATTCTTTGCATGTTTGTGACATCGAAAATTAGTCTGAATCTTATCAAATTTTGCTGTAATTCATTATTTGGTTCAGAAAAGATTGTGCGGATGGGGCGAAAGTGGTTAATCTTTGAAAATATGTTGGATTCTTTCGGCCTTGAAAAGTAGGTCATGGTAACCAACATTTAGTCAAGTATTTTGCGTGTTGAACTGACAATAGACCAAATTTGATTTATCTAGATCATCATTTGGTCCAGAAGATATACAACAAAGTCCGAAATTGGACAGTCTTTGTTTGATTTGATGTTTGACGTTCCCATCAACAATGTATTGGTCATTTTGGAGACGTTGCTTCGAATTTTGTGGGAATTTTACCCGACATTGAGATGAAATGACATCTCAAGCCATGTCGCCCAATAAAACCAATAGGGCTTATAAGCACGGACAGTCTGACTTGCACCGCTTTGCCTGGGTAGGTTTAGGTCCTCTCAGCGGTTTCAGCTCCGCCTGGAAACATCATGTAGCCTATCTATTTCTTCAAGCCCTGATGGGCCGGGGCTGGGGACAGTCTTTGTACTCATGTGACTAAGTCAAGGTCAGCAGAACCTAATCAAGTCTTTGGTAGATTGTACCAAATTTGACTGCAATAATTATACATGAATTTGTTCTACAAATTGGGAGCAGAGAGCTATTTTGGAGCTTTGACATTTTTTGGAAGTGTAATTTTGAACATTAGGATGAGACCACTTCAGTCTGATGAAGTTAATTGTTGGTAGGTTGAATTAATATGATATACCTTAGTTTATTCCTTCCCCTTCCCTTTTGCTGGGGTACAGAACTATTATAGACTCATTTGGCAATTAAGTTCTTCCATATATTATTCTTCTTTTTGACTCTACCAAGCTGCTATAATATAGAACTTTTAACCCTTCTCTTGCTGAATATTCAGTTTAGCCACACCCATTTCTGACTTTGAACCAATCAAATTACTTGATGTAATTTATTGCTACAAATTCATTAACTGAATGCCAAACAGTGTAGATCCTGATCAGATGGCTTCAGAAGCCATCTAATCTGGATCTACACTGTTTACAAAGATAGGGGTTGTCGTGAACAGCAAGATAAGGGTTAACAAGAACCAGGGTGTTTTTTCCCCTCCAAATAAATGGGCAAAACCTTAAAATTAAGAGAACATGGGTATCTTTTTTTTTCCCTCAATTTCTGCATTCAAGGATGCATAACTACTTGTCTCATATCACAGAGCTTTTACAGAAAATCCACACCACCCTTACATTAATATGCAGACTCCAGTCATTGATAACTACATGTACTTGCATAAAAAGAGGTAGAATTCTATTGCTTGACAGAGAAACATTGTGATTTTTCCCAAAGATCCGAGTTGCAAAATTCACAAAGTGCAAATAAAAAGAAATATTTCAGCATAGTTTGGTAGTATGTGGAAAGATCTCCAAGCCTTACCAGTTACATGCCTCATACAACCTTTAGCTTCCCAACTAATTCCTACAGGACTAGAGAGATATGGAAGAATCCCACCCACCTAGACCTCCCCATGAAATGTTAACTAAATTATATATATCTAATAACATTTTAACTTCCATTTTTTACTATTCAACAAAGTTCTGGAAGACCATGACAACCTCTTTATAACACTATTACTGGGGTCCAAATCAGAAACTGCATCAGTTAAACAACTGTTATAGCCAAAGAAAAATGAATATATTAAATAGAAAAAATTGCCATTTTTTAAATAATCTATACATTTTTGGAATCCATCTTAAAACTGTGTTATATCCAAAACCATGTTATAACAAACAGTGTTATAATGTGGCTGTGTTGCAGTATAGCATCTGGGAAAAAGAAAAATTTTAAAAGTGAAAAAAGTATACAAATAGCCTAACTATTGAACAAATATTATTGCTGGCTGTCAGCAGACTTTTAGGTCTGGTGACAGCCGGCTGTCACTAGACCTAAAAGTCTGGTGCCAGCCGGCTGTCACCAGACCTCGCCTAAATAAAAAGACAAATTTAAAAATGTTCACCTTTGGAAATAAGCATTGCAATATATGGATCCGAATATACCGGCATCCTTAGATGTCCGCCAGCATGACAAAATCTTAGTTTCTCGGGAAGATGTCCGAAACGGTGGGGAGTGATCAATTGTGACATTTTAAGTGAAAACTTCGCTTTTTTTCTCGAAAATATTCGAAATTTAACTTCATTTTTTTTTCTTGTCGGACACTTAGGGATGACCCATGCATCCCTAAGTGTCCGCCATCCCTAAATGTCCGACAACATGAAAATTGACTAAGAAAGCATTTTTATTGTTAATAATCAATCAATGATAAATAAAAAGACAAATTCAACGTTAAACCTATGTTAAAAATGCATACAGATTTTGAATAAAGTACGTTTTATAAGTCATATGATATATAGACTCTTGAGACGGGCCTCCGTAGCCGAGTGGATAAGAGAGCTGACTCTTAGTCATTAGGTCTCTCACCGCCCTAGGTTCGAGCCTCGTTCGGGTCACGAGTGACAGAAGGTCAGGTGGTGTTTCCCGGGTACTCCGGTTTTTCGCCCACCTCTGATTAACGATCGGCTCGATATGAGTGAAATAATCTTGAAAGGGCCGTAAAATCCAAAACCGAAAATAAATTTAATCTTGCATTCGTGATCGTGTATTGTTGAATTTATTAGGCTCGTTGCGGGGAAAGGCATAAAATGCTCGGCAAAGCCTCGCATGTTTTACTTGTTCCTAAACTCGTTTGATAAATTCAGTAATACATGAGCACTCGTTAGATTCTCTATGTATGCCACATGGAACTCCAGTTATAAATTATAGGTTTCACGTTTTAATTTGACTTTTCAAATTAATAATATTTGATTATTAATGATAAAATTACTTTATCAGCCGTTTTTCATGTTAACGGCCACTTAGGTGTATATCAATCAAGATGCATCTGTCCGAAGGTATTCTTTTTTAGCATAGGTTTAATTACTTCACCTTTTTCTTTATAAATCATTATTCATTATTAGCGGTAAGAACTATTTTCCAAGTTACTTGTCATGCTGGTGGACATCTAGAGATTGCGGACATATTCGGATCCATATATTGCAATGCTTATTTCCAAAGGTGAACATTTTTAACATAGGTTTAACGTTAAATTTGTCTTTTTATTTATCATTGATTGATTATTAACAATAAAAATTCTTTCTTAGTCAATTTTCATGTTGTCGGACATTTAGGGATGGCGGACACTTAGGGATGCATGGGGCACCCCGAAATGTCCGACAAGAAAAAAATTGAAGTTAAATTTCGAATATTTCCAAAAAAATTTTTTTCGAAATTTTCCCTTAAAATGTCATAATTGAACATTCCCCACCGTTTCCAACAATTTTGCGAGAAATTAAAATTTTGTCGGACACTTAGGGATGTCGGACGTTTAGGGATGCAACACACGTCAAACGACATGTAGCGTGTCAACAACGTCGTGTCTACATCAAACCAACTTCAAAGCGATGCACTGAATTTGACTTTGCAACGTTGATGAAACGTCAGAACGTTGCGTTGGCGATAATACGGCGTTGCTTAATAAAATGTAATTCGCCCAGTGCTCGGACCCATCAAGACTCAGTGGGGTTGGAACATTAAATTCAAAACAGAACACCCTGCATGAGAACGAAACACTCCTTCGCCAGGGCAAGATTTAACAGTGAAATCTGGTAGATTTGCTGATTGGTTCAACCTGTCCATGGCCTACATTAACCCATTTGGTACCGGAAACCCCAAAAGGGGTAAGTGGCAAACAGTGCAGGCCCAGATCAGACGCCGCAGAACGCGGCGTCTGATCAGGGCCTACACTGTTTGCAAAAAGTTCGGCCATTTCCCAAATAAATTTTGAAGAAGGCACAACCTGACAACCCTTAATTTTGAAATTGACTCCTGATATATGTAAGGAGGAAGATTCCTTTCGGTACAAAAAGGGTTTCTTGGATACAGGGATCAGTCAAACCCCTCTCCCATCTCAAAGGTCACGTGACATTGAAGTGAGTTAGAGTGGTTGTCGACGGCATGACGTCGAGCCAACGTTGACTCGACGCCCGTCTGTCAGTCCACTCATTACTGTTTTATCGACTGTCAGTATGTTTATTTGTCTGTCTAACTGTCCGTCCCTCCGTTCGTTTGTTAGTCAGTCATTCAGTCAGTCGGTCTGTCTGTCGTGTGTCTGTCTACTGTCGGTTTGTCAGTCAAACCCTCCTCCTCTCTCTCTCTCTCTCTCTCTCTCTCTCTCTCTCTCTCTCTCTCTCTCTCTCTCTCTCTCTCTCATTCCAACGGTCATATGATATTGAAGTGAGTTGGAGTGGGTGTCGACGGCATGACGTCGAATCAACGTTGACTCTACGCCCCTCCGTCAGTCCACCCATTAGTTTATTTAGACTGTCATTATGTTTATTTGTCTGTCTAAATGTCCGTCCGTTTGTCTGTTAGTCAGTCAATTTGTCTGTCTGTCTGTTTTTATGTTCATATCACTCAAATGTAACGTAAATCAGTTTGTTTTAGGAGATGATATTTATAAGCCTCAGACTTACTGTCAGATCGTATTTGTCAGTTCCAATGAATTTGATTGTACATAGATAGATAGATAGATAGATAGATAGATAGATAGATAGATAGATAGATGGATAGATAGATAGATAGATAGATAGATAGATAGATAGATAGATAGATAGATAGATAGATAGATAGATAGATAGATAGATAGATAGGTAGGTAGGTAGGTAGGTAGGTAGGTAGGTAGGTAGGTAGGTAGATAGATAGATAGATAGATAGATAGATAGATAGATAGATAGATAGATAGATAGATAGATAGATAGATAGATAGATAATAGATAGATAGATAGATAGATAGATAGATAGATAGATAGATAGATAGATAGATAGATAGATCTAACTTGTGTCCGTATGTGGTAGCTATACTTGGATAGCGAATAAAACGAAAACTTACGTAAAAACTTATTTCGTGAATAACGGTATCTCAAACCGTTGACATGGGTCATTCACGAAGAGATTTTCGTCAATTAAAACCGGATTTAGGATAAATGAATTTCGGTAATAAAAGAAAAATATCATTATTTCCTTCTCGAGGCATTATTTCAATGTAAACGAGTATATTTTCTCTCAAAATGTTTGAATATTGTTAGTATTTTAAGTTCTGCCAATACAATATTTCGTGTTCCTTGTAACTCTTTATCCTTTAGCATACCAGCATACCTGCCAATTTATTTTTGTTTATCTGTCAGTTTGTACCCGGTCCATGTATTATGCAACACAAGCCATCTGTTTGGCCATGAAATTAATGTCCATTAAAATCAATAATCACCAGGAACAACAATATATTCTCATATATGCCGATTTTTTTTACAGATTTCAATCAGGCTGCGCTATCACCAGACAGGTCATTCTTACTGGGACTAAAACTTAAATGTAAAACAATTATTTATTTAGATATTCATTTATTTATTAATCGAGACACGTCACATCAGTCTTTGGGTTGGAGAGAACTGTTTGAGCGTCTGTATAGCCTTACATTAAAACATTAATGTATGGAGAAAAAGAATGCTACGCAAACAAACACACATAATAAGAAAATATCAATTTTCTTTTTTTTTAATCCTGGTCTCTTCCCTTCATGAAAACAGGCCTATATAATTTTGACTCCCTTGAACCCCACTTTTATACAGTAGAACTGGGGTTTGCAGGGGTAAACCTTATTTTTCTTATTTATGCTCTAAAATATAGATTGTGGGAACTCGTTAGAACCGCTTCGACGAGGCGGTTCTAACCAGTACCTACAATCTATATTTTAGAGCAGAAATAAGAAAAATATCACAATAAAATTTTCATTTCTTCGGCGATAAAGGTTACAATGTATTTGTATAGGATTGTTTGGGCAGGCTGAACAGAATGCGTGACTGTGCAGTCTGATCGCACAGTCTGATCTACGTTTTCTTATTCGCACTGGCTGTTTAGCATGTTTTGCCGTGTACCAGTTCATATTTATGGTCGTCAAATGAAGGAGAAAGAGAGTCAAAGGAAAAGAAGTGGTGGAAAAAATGTCGCGAATTTTGGGTAGGAAAAAGTTACGGAAAAAAGTCAACATCACGAAATTCTGACCCCATTTAACTCCACTTTTATTGGAAAACGGTTGTGGTTAACAGGAACAAACCTTTCTTATTTTTGCTTTAAATTATAGATTGTTTTGTTTGTTTGTTTTGGAGTTTGACGGCCCTGTCAACACTATTTTAGGTCATTTTTGAGCCGGTCAGTTTACCTATCCACACTTTTCCTACGTAAGCGGTTAACCAATACAGTGCACATTCTTTCGCCAGAAACTGACAACTGCCCTTCTTGAATCAGCGGGAGAGAATGACCGTAGAAAAGATTTCATGATCAATCTCCACGAAAGAATGTTGCCGACTCCGGCGGGAATCGAACCCGCGTCCTCAGACGCGCATCTGACCGAGCCACCGAGGCCGTAAATTATAGATTGTTGGTACTCGTTAGAACCCCCTCGCCGAGGTGGTTGCAACGAGTACCCTCAATATATATTGAGCAGCAATAAGAAAACATGGTCATCACGTTAACAACTCCGTGTAATGTTTACCCCTCTACACCCTACATTACACAGAGAAAACGGGTTTTCGGGGTAAACATAATTGTCTTATGACTGCCAAGACATAGGTGTTGGGTACTCGTCAGATCCGCCTCAATGAGGCACTTCTAATGAGCAAAACGCGCCTTTCCAAATAACTTAAAATATTTAGCACTAGAAAAATGCAAAACGTTAGCTAACAACGTCTGATAATCTTCTTACTTCTACCCAAAACATATAGTGGGTACTCGTTAGAACCCCTCCACATAGCGGTTCTTACGAATATCCACGATCTATCCTTTTGAGAAGAAAGAAGAAAAATCATATATACCCCTGTTAATCTCAATTCTACTGTATAAAAGTTTGCTTCAGGGGGGGGGGGGGGGGGGTGGGGGGTAGGGGCAGTGCTTTTGTGACGCATATTTATTTATTCAAAATTTCATGACATGAATACATACATCTGACGCATCTGAATCTGACATCGTGACGCATACATGTACATTGTGGCTCCCTACCAAATTTGCTACCGCATGCATAATCCAAAACCATGTGTGCGAAAAGGAGTCCTTTTCGCGAAAAGGACATACCCTAAAATGCGAAAAGGACTTTTTTATACGAAAAGGACAGTTACCAATAGCGAAAAGGACTGCTCTATATTTTTGTTGCGGACGAGATGGGACATGGAAGTTCTTGTAGCTATCTCTTTCATTAAACTTTAAAAAAAAAGAAAGATTTTGATGATGTTCCTTGCATTTGGATTGATTTGGGGCTTAACAGTCCCGTCAACAATATTTAGGTGATTTAATTAATTAGCGTATTAATTTAATTAAGAATTATTAAATGAGTTCATTTCAACCGGTTTAAAACTTCATCACGTGAACCAGTCCGTGAAATGAACACCCCCTTAATCCCCACTTTATAAAGACAAAATGGGTTTTACGGGGGTATTCAATATTTATCTTATTTCTGTACCAAGAAATAGGTTGTGGGTACTCGTTAGAACGCAATTCTAACGAGCACCCACGACCTATGATTGCAGTAAAAATACGAAAAATACCATGCATGTTCATCAGAGAAGTAGCCATTTCGGAGATATCAAAAATGCACTATGTCGCACGGACGTGTTGTCGTAGACACCACTTTATATAAAGAAAACTGGGTTTACGGGGGTATTCAATATTTTTTTCTTATTTCTGCTCCAAGACATCTGTTGTGGGTACTCGTTAGAACGCGTTTCTAACGAGCACCCATTCCCATAGACTGAAGTAAAATTAAAAAAAAAAATACCACGCATTTTCATAAGAAAAGTAGCCATTTTGGAGATGTGAAAAATGCGATATGTCGCACGGGTGTGTTAGCGTAATGAGATATTAAATATTCATAAAATAAATAAATCGTCACGAAAACACGCCTGTATAGTTTTGATCCCCTTGAACCCAATTTTTATTTTGTAAAACCGATGTTTACAGGGGTATACCTTATTATTCTTATTTCTGCTCTAAAATATAAATTGTGGATACTTGTTAGAACCGTCTCCATGAGACGGTTCTAATGAGTACCCACAATCTATATTTTGATGTAGAAAAGACTATCGGTATCTTCTTTCCTTCGTCTTTACTTCTCTCTCTCTCTCTCTCTCTCTCTCTCTCTCTCTCTCTCTCTCTCTCTGCGACTGTCTTTCTGTCTCTCTCGGCCTTTTGACTGCAGATCAAAAAAGAAATCCGATGGATATCATTACTTAATTGCACTAACGGTGTAGTTAAGTTCTTTATTGAGAAAAATAGACCTTCAAAGAAATACAAATTAAAGGTACATACCGCTCTCCTTTGTCTTCCAAAGATAAATGAGCAATTTTAATTAAAATTGTAACTGTCTTTAAAAGCATGTTTTCCATTGAGTCCTTACATTCGTTCATTTCACAATGGCGAAAACAGACAAATGTTCAGTTTGTTCGGCGAGTTCGAACGAGTACTCACAATCTATTTTTGAACAGAAATAAATTAAAACAATGTATACCCCTAAACCTCATTTTTACCATATAAAAGTTGAGATTATGGTTTCAAAATTATAAAGGCGTGTTTCGCGATTAAGTGCTCTTTAGAATTCACTAATTAAGGCGGTTCTAACGAGTACCCTGCACTTCGCGAATTGTATATTTCGAGAAGTTAGTCTCTCTATGTCCCGACCTCGTATTTCACTCTCTCTCTCTCTGATTATACTATCTGTCTCGCCCCCGCCCATCGGGGCTTGGAAAAAAAGACTGAGCTGCATGATGCTTCCACGCAGAACTGAAACCATTATAAACGACTCACTGAGGCTGTTTTAACGAGTACACACAACATCTCTGATAAGAAGAAAAAAGACTATAGCGCAGTGGTTAGCGCGTTCGACTCGTGATCGAGAGGTTGTGCGTTCGAATCCGGCCACCGGTATCGAGGTGTGTCCTTGGGCAAGACACGTAATGACACTGCCCCACTCCACCCAGGTTTAAATGGGTAGCAGTGGTGCCACTGCCTCTCTCTCGCGCGCGCGTGAAAACACCCGGAATGAGTGTTCGAGAGCGATTCAATAAGCTTGAAGCTTTCATCGCAATCGAACTAAAATAAATTAGTATAAACTAAGAAGAAAAAAAAGTATACATATCTATGTCTGTCTGTGTGTGTGTGTGTGTCTCTCTCTCTCTCTCCGTCACTCTCAATGATTGACATGTAAACCCAAAACAATCTCTCTCTCTCTCTCTCTCTCTCTCTCTCTCTGACTATACTATCTGTCTCGCCCCCGCCCATCGGGGCTTGGAAAAAAAGATTGAGCGGTTTTAACGAGTACACACAACAGCTTGCTGGATAAGAAGAAAAATAATGTATACATATGTCTGTCTGTCTGTCTGTCTCAGAACAGTTATCATTTTTGTTTTGTTATGGTTTCTTTTTTCTTTCTCTTCATCATGAAAACACACCTAAATAATTTTGACCCCCTTGAACACCACTTTTATATAGTAAAACGGGGGTTTACAGGGGTAAACCTTATTTTTCTTATTTCTGCTCAAAGAGCAGAAATAAGAAAAAAATCACGATTTTTCAAAATGATTTCTCATATTAAAATAGAATTATATTGCATAGGCGGCGGTTAAAGTAAGATAGTCATTAATGCCAACAGCTTTATTTATACAATTTTGATGACACGTGCCGAATGCAATAATCCGTTATTACAGGTAAAAAAACTTATAGGAAAGAAACCATACGCGTGCCTGGTAGGTAAATTGATATTATATTGCATAGGCGGCAGTTAAGTAAGATAGTTGATGACACGTGCCGTACTCATTTTTTTTTTCAAAGTAATCATTTTAATGAAAGAGATAACTACAAGAACTTCCATGTCCCATCTCGTCCGCAACAAAAATATAGAGCAGTCCTTTTCGCTAACAGTAACGTATAAAAAAGTCCTTTTCGCATTTAAGGGTAAAAAGGACTCCTTTTCGCATTTTAGGGTAACCCGGCGGTCCAGGCCGCACCCCCTCCTAATCAAATATATCAATCAAATTTATCTAGAAGCGGGCAGTTTACAGAGATGAATTTGATTGGCTAATGAGGAAATAATATTGATAACTTTCAAATGTTGTCTAATAATGTATTATTATTATTATCATAAATATAAGTATAATATTTATTATTCTGCGATCAGGGCGATAATAAACTAGTTATTATGTTCTGGCAATATCCCCCACCCACCAAATAGAAGGCGGCTGTCGGTTGCGCGTCTGACCGGTGATCTCGAGATTGCTGGTTCGATCCCCGCCTGGTCGGCAACCGAAGAAATATTGATTTGGCCGTTAAACTCCAAACCAAATTAATAAAGAAATAAAATGAAATATATAAATCCGTTTTCAAGCACACAACAAATATTTCGTGTTCCTTGAAAGTCTTATCCGTTAGAATACCTGCATACCTGTCTACTTCTGTCCTTTTGTCGCCGGTCCATGTATTACGCAACACGAGCCATCTGTTTGGCCATGTGTTTAGCTTAGAAATTATTGAAATCAATGTCCATTGAAATCAATAATCACCAGGAACAACAATATATTCTCACTTATGCCGAATTTTTACGGATTTCAATCAGGCTGCGCTATCACGAGACAGGTCATTCTTACTGGGACTAAAACGTACATGTAAGAAATTATTTATTTATTTTTTATTTATTGATCGAGACATTTGGGTTGGAGATATTCTGCTTGTGCGTCTGTATAGCATTATATCAAATCATTAATGTTTGGGGAAAAAATAGCAAACCACGAAAATGCTACACAAACATACACACATAATTTTAATTTCCTTTTTTTTTAATCCTTTTCTCTTCCGTTCAGCGAAGGCTGATCAGAATGCGCGTCTGTGCAGTCTGATCGCACAGTCTGATCTACGTTTTCTTATTCGCACTGGCGGTTTAGCAGGTTTTGCCGTGTACCGGTTCATGTTATAGTCGAGAATACAAATCACGAAATTCTGACCCCGTTGAACTCCACTTAAGGGGTTGACAGGAACAAACCTGTTTTTTTTTTGTTGTTGTTGTTGGCGTTCTTAGTTTTCTTTAAAATATAGATTGTGGGTACTCGTTAGAACCCACTCGCCGAGGCGCTTGCAACGAGTAGCCTCAATATATATATTGAGCAGCAATAAGCAAAAATCACGTTAACAAATCCGTGTAATTATTACCCCTCTACACCCAACATCATGTAGAGAAAACTGGTTTACGGGGGTTAACATATTTGTCTTATGACTACCAAGACATAGGCATTGGGTACTCTTCAGAGCCGCATCAATGAGGTAAGTCTAATGGGCACCCGCAACCCATGTTGGAATATGAATAAGGAAAATATCACAAATTATCGTCAAATAAAATTGTTTTGTGAGATACGAAGATGTGCTATCTCTCAAGGGTGTGTTATCGTAATGCTATTAAAATTTTTCAACTTAATATTTTCGTTTTTTTTTTTTTTGTTTTTTTTTGCGGTAAAATTTTCAAATCATTTGTATGGAGGTGTTCTTGTTTTCCTTATTTTTTTTTACCAGAACGGAACAGAACAATTCCTTTTTTAGATCACTGATGATTTAACCCTTAAGATGCCAATCACAGTATTGTCATCTGCGTTAATTTGTCATCAGCTGGTGACTTATTTTTTTCAACAGAGTGGGCACAGATCAGTCACTGATCCTATAGGTGCAGTCTGATCTTGGTCCACACTGTTTGCTTGAATACATTTTTTCCCTAAAGATTTGTAAGAAGATGAAGACACGGGGGTAATACCATTTTCTATATGTTGTCGACCGAGCCGGTACTGTGTAAAGCTGCTGTCGACCGAGAAATACGGTTTTCGACCGAGCAGTACGGATGTCGACAGAGGAGGGTCTTCTATTTTAATGCACTTGGAGAGGCGAAAACGTTAGTTTAAACAGTTACAAACGATGTCGGTGTTTTAAAGAGACAAGCTGTTAATTGTCTGTTCACTTATAGAGAGTCGTGAGTCTTAAAAACACTATAAAATACCGGTTCTTTCGAAAAAAGTCAGTTTTCACAGAATATCATCAATCTAATGGTTTATGAAAAGTATGAAAGCAATAAAACACCATATATATTTTACCTACCATTTACGCTTCAACAACAACGTGGGTTTGACATAATTCATGCACTCAGGAAGTTTTTATAGACCTTTGAAAAATGTCGGGATACGGATGTCGATTATAAGAAATACGACCGTCGATGGTATCCTAATCTGACTGATACGGCTGTCGACGAAATATAAAAACTACATTTCATGTACTGCTGTTAAAATACATGATTTATTCTATGATTATTACTGAAATCTGCACTAATAAGCAGATTTCACTGGGAGCCATGAAGAAAAATGTATGTTTTGTGCGAACTGGTGTCTTAAAGTCGCAACAATCACCAAGAATAACTTCATCCTTAACTCTCCCTTATTTAGTTTACACAACAGGCTACAAGGCTGGTCACTGATGTAAACACTTGAACATGTAAATGCCAAATCAGATTGAAATTAAACTGCAAAAAATGTTGTAAACCTGTGCAAATGCTCTTGAAGAATAATGTCGGAAAGATCACATGCGCTTGAAGTTTAAATGCTTAAACATTTCAAATTTGTTTGAAAGGGCCATAACGAAATTGAACTACGTCAATATTAACATTCATGTTTAGTTTTTTTTTTTTTTTTTTTTTTGTTTTACGGCCCTTTCAAGATTATTTCACTCATATCGAGCCGATCGTTAATCAGAGCTGGGCGAAAACCGGAATACCCGGAGAAAAACCACCTGACCCTCCGTTGCAGAACTTGGCGTCTCACATGTGACCCGAGCGAGGCTCGAACCACAGCGGTGAGAGACCTAATGCTCAAGAGTCAGCCCTCTTAACCACTAGGCCACGGAGGCCCGTGGTTTAGGTTTTGAGCTCAGAACTTCAAGCGCATGTGCAGAGACGAATATTTCTCAACAAATGCCATGACAAACAGCAGGGTTGATCAGCAGACATTACGAAAACATGCCTATTAAAATAAATTGAAAATTTTACCCTAAAAACAAAAATGAAAATTTTCAAAAAAAAAAAAAAAAAATATCTGATACTTTTTATATTTCTGCTCAAAAACAGATTGTGTGAACGCGCGGTTCTAACAAGTACCAGAATCTATGTGTATGAGCAGAAATATGAAAAATAAGGTTTACCCCTGTATACCCCAGTTTCACTATATAAAAGTGGGGTTCAAGGGGGTCAAAATTATATAGGCGTGTTTTCGTGATGAGCTCCTTTTCCGACTACCCAAAATTCCTCAGCAGAAAAGCTCTTCAGTCCACGTCACAATCACAGACTTGTCCGAATAACAATCACAGACTTGTCCGAATAACTTTTTTATAGAAAACAGCCGAAGTGACTGAGGCCAGAGTACTGTGTAAGAGGGTTATCTTGGAATCATAGGTTGGGCTTGGCAAACAGTGAAGACCCAGACCAGACGCCACAGAATCCGACGTCTGATCAAGATCTACACTTTATACTTAAAAAATTTCAAGGGTAAATTAAGCAGTTTAAATCACAGTCCAGGACTTTTCCGACCTATAGTCAGCGACAATCGACCCACCAGTATTCTTAGTGCTTTGATTTTGCGTTTGTTATGTGTGCGCAAGTGCATATTTAAGTAAAGGAGGTATAAATGAGCAGAAATCGACCTACATGCGCAGTGGTAAACCGCTTAGTGGGTCTTAGCCTGCCCAGGCAAAGTGGTGCGAGTTGGACCGTCCGTGCATATAATGACATTTTATCTCAATGTCGGGTAAAAGTCCCTAAATATTGAAAGCAGCGTCTCCAAAATGACCCAAATAGTGTTGACGGGAACGTTAAACCTCCCTCAAACAAACAAACATAACCAGATAACTGTATATACCGACATGTTAAGATAGTTTATCAGTTGTCTATGTTGATATTAGAACAGACTTTTTGTCATTTCTAACGGGGATGACATGTTGGTTTTCACTGAGCAATGTCTTGACATGTCCCGTGCTTAGCTGTATTTGAAACAAAAGTCACCTATCAGCGGTATAGTCTTTCAAAAAGCAGTGAGACGTAACTGCACTTTTAATTTTGGACTAGTCCGTGTTTTAGGTAAGTCGCCTTCAGTTGGGATTTTACAATGGGGGATATGGTTTTACTGAGATTCGTACTGCATCATACTAACCACTTGGCCACGACTTCTACATAATGGCATTATCAAAAAACTTGGGCCCCCGCCCATAGGGGCTTGAAGAAATATATTGGCTGCATGATGCTTCCACGCAGAGCTGAATCCGCTAAGAGGATCTAAGCCTGTCCATGAACCGCGGTGCGAGGCGGACCGTCCATGCTAATAAACCCTATTGGTTACATTGGGCGACGGGGCTTGAGATGTCATTTCATCTCAATGTCGGGTAAAATCCCACAAAATTGGAAGCAACGTCTCCAAAATGATCTTTACAGTGTTGACGGGGACGTTAAACCTCAAATCAAACACACAAACAAAATCAAAAACCTTATTTATAATTTTAAAATCCTGTGAAAAACGAAATCCGAAACCTGCTTCCCCTAAAACATGGAATAGTCTTGCCACGCTTGAACGTTGAACTCTCAAAGGTCGTTGATAAACTATAATATGGTTTCTAATAAGTTGTTTGGAATTGTGGGTATACAAATACTGACGGGTGGTCAGTGTCAGTATGGTCGTCGAGATTTCCTCACTAGATGCAGTTTTGCAGCCAGTGTCGGACCATGGATAACACAACGCAGAACTGTTCAAGACCGCTGTATCATATAACTTGTCTACGGAAGGCTTTCTAAAATTTTTTAAAAAGCTACACGTGTTTATTTAAACGAAATTTAGTAATCGGTATAATATGATTTAATAGAGAAGAAGAAGAAGAAGAAGAAGAAGAAGAAGAAGAAGAAGAAGAAGAAGACAGTATACCTTGCCACACACCTGCGTCACTGTCACCACCAACACTTCCAATAGGGATGGCTTTGTTGAACCGTAAATTTCTCATTTTGTAAATTTCACACGCAAATTTACATATGGTCAATTTCGAAAAATTTTGATGTCTGAATTTTCTGACCGTATAAAGAATTGGTAAGTATTCGTCACACCTGTGAAAAACTAGTGCGACTTTTTATAGGGTGTGAAGAATTGGTATCAATTCCTCACACATGTGAAGAATTCGTTGACAATGTGTGACGTGTAAAGAAATGGTAAGTATTCGTCACACCTGTGACCTGTGTTTATGGGGTGTAGAGAATTTGTACCAATTACTATTACACGTATCTTACATGTAAAGCGTATCTTACATGTAAAGAACTGGTACCGATTCCTCACACATGAGAAGAATTGGTACCAATTTCTCACACAAGAGTATAATTAATACCAATACTTCACACATGTGAGGAATCGGTACCAAATCCACAAAGTAGCCTCCGTGGTGTAGTGGTTACGCTACTCCCTTGTAAACTAGGGGTCGCAGGATCGATCCCTGGCTTCTCCGGACTTTCGGATGAGTCTTTAAACCGAGGTCCCGTCTCCATATGACCTTAGTTGTTGGTGGGACGTAAAACTCAAACCCTCACTCACCAAATCCACACACATGTGAAGAATCTCAATTAGTTGGCTACCAACTTTCACTGGCTGTAATAGTTTCTGAAAAATTAATTATTTTAATTTTTCCTATAGAAAAGGATAGGTTGTAAAATTTGACCGTGTCTGGAGATAAGTTCGGGTAATCCTAAGATCATCATTTGAACAAATTATGATGTGCTGGAGTCCTATCTGTTACATACAAAGTTTCTTGACTGGTCCTAGAGAAGCTTTTCAATGGTTTAACCATATATGGGTGTGGTAGCCATCTTGGTCATGTGACCCAGATGCCGCGAACAAACTAGCGTTCCCCCTACCCAAAGAAATTCAAAACATATAGGCTTTGATTGGCCAATCGGTTTTCAGACATTACGAAAACACGTATGGGGCGCTGTTTTACTTTTTAATCCGTATTTATAGATATCCATAAATCGAATTATGGATATCCATAATTCGATTTATGGATATCCATAAATCAGCAGAATAATGGATATCAATAATTCGAATTATGGATATCCATAATTCGATTTATGGATATCCATAATTCGATTAATGGATATCATTAATTCAGATCGATTTATGGATATCCATAATTCGAATTATGGATACCCTTAATTCGATTTATGGATATCCATTATCCTGATTTATGGATACCTATAATTCGAATTATGGATATCCATAATTCGATTTATGGATATCCATAATTCGATTTATGGATATCACGGGCCTCCGTGGCCTAGTGGTTAAGAGCGCTGCCTCTTGATCATCAGATCTCTCACCGCTGTGATTCTAGCCTCGCTCGGGTCACATGTGAGACGCCAAGTTCTGCAAAGGAAGGTCAGGTGGTTTTTCTCCGGGTACTCCGGTTTTCGCCCTACTCTGATTAACGATCGGCTCGATATGAATGAAATAATCTTGAAAGGGCCGTAAAACCAAAACCAGAAAAAAAATTATGGATATCCATAATTCGAATTATGGATATCCATAAATCACCGCCAAAGATTTTGGTTTAATGATTTCTCCCTAAAACACGTGATTGTTTATTGTAAAAATCTTCAAAATCTTCAAGATCTTCATCATCGCTGGAAGATGATGGCCGGTCAAAGGTACCTATCTGCCGTGCAGCCTTTTCAGCCTGTAAGGCTTCCAAAGCAACGGACGGCATACGCTGAACGCCCGCCATGTGTGCAGTTAAATATCGGAACCAGCCGTAAAATCTGGAAATTCCGGCCAACGCATCCGGTCCCTCTGGAATCACCTCTATGAGGACTGCGCACCTAATCGGACGTAAGATTATAATAATCCCAACAGGCAATCCGCGCATGCTTTCTGGAGAAAAATGCACATTGTCGTTATATATAGTATTAACATATATCCATAAAACATTGTATTTGACGGCCCCTGCCCATCGGGGCTTGAAGGAATAGATGGGCTGCATGATGCTTCCACGCAGAGCTGAAACCGACCCGCACACGAGTACTGGTAAACCGCTTAGAGGATATAAGCCTGCCCAGGCAAAGCGGTACGAGTCGGCCCGTCCATGTTAATAAACCCTATTGGTTCATTTGGGCGGCAGGGCTTGAGATGTCATTTCACCTCAAGGTCGGGTAAAAGTCCCACAAAATTGGAAGCAACGTCTCCAAAATGACCTTTACAGAGTTGACGGGGACGTTAAACCATAAATCAAACAAACAAATACTCTACTTGAGATGTATGGAGTACCAAGCAGATTCAGACATATCTCCTGGCCCCCGCCCATTGGGGCTTGGAGAAATAGACTTGGCTGCATGAGCTGAGAGTACTGGTAAATCGTTTAGGAGGTCTAAGTCTGTCCAAACAAAGTCGTGCGCGTCAATGGGCGACAGGGATTTAGATGTTTGTTTGTTTGTTTGTATTTGAGTTTAACGGCAGAGTTAACACTAATTTAGGTCATTTTTGAGCCGGTCAGTTTACCTATCCACACTTTTCCTGGACAGGCTTATACGTAAGCAGTTAACCAGTGCACTGCACATTCTTTCGCCAGAAAATGACAACTGCCCTTCTTGAATCAGCGGAAGGGAGAGAATGACTGTAGAAAATATTTCATGATTAATCTCCATGAAAGAATGTTGCCGACCCCGGCAGGTATCGAACCCGCTTCCTCCTGATCACCAGTCAGACGCGCATCCGACTGAGCTACCGAAGCCGGTGGGATTGAGTTGTCATTTAATCTAAATGAAGGCTTAATGATCAAAATAACTGGAAGCAACGTCTCCAAAATGCCCTAAATAACATTGAAGGGGGCGTTAAACCTCGAATCAAACAAAACATTTCTCTCCCACACCATAGGCCACCACTAAGCCTACCCGACATTACCTCCACCTCCATCCCGGCTTTTATCACACACCTAAATTCGGAAATCTGACGCGAATAGTCGATTTTTTTTTTTTTTGCAAAGGGAACAGTCATTATTCATTAGAATTATTTGCAGAGGAGAGTTATGGATATCCATAATCCGAATAATGGATATCCATAATTTGAATAATGGATATCCAGTATTCGATTTATGTATATCATAAATTCTCGTCGATTTATGGATATCCATAATTCGAACTATGGATATCCATAAATAATTATGGGTATCCATAAATACGTAATAAATAGTTAAACGTCGCCCCATAAACACGCCTCTCAATAGCGTTTATACGAATATTGCCAGGCTGCCTACTTCATGAAAAGGAAAAACCGATATCTTAATATAGCTCCACGCGGTCACGTGACGACTTTCGGACCAAACAATTAACGCAGGTGTATTCTTTCGTACCCAAAATGAATAATTTTCAGATGAAAATTTGTGATACAGGTCTTATTTATACGTCAAATCTAGGTTGTAGGTACTCGTTAGAGCCGCCTCATAGAGGCGAATCTAACGAGTACTCACAACCTATGTCTTGGAGCTGAAATAAGAAAAAATATTGAATACCCCCGTAAACCCTGCATGGTTTTCTCTATATAAAGTGTGGATTATGGAGGTGTTCATTTCACGGGGTTAATTCACGAAAATAATGAAGCCTAACTGGCCGAAACTAGCTAGTGTGGCCCAGAAAACTGTACAGTCCATACTTTAAACTCTTAAAATGCCGAGAAAAACTACACCTGTAAATGTCACCTGCTTATGTCGTCTGCTGATCTTCTTGCAAACAGGTTTTTTTTTTTCGTTCAAGACAACAGTGTCGACCCAGCCAAGATCAGACTGCTCCTAGGGGGACAGTCTGATCTGGGTCCACATTGTTTGCTAAAAAAACAACAAATGAGATTTGAAGTAACCGGCAGACGACAAAGCAGACGACTGTTAACGTGATTGGCGTCTTACGGGTTAAGTTCTTTAGTGTATTCTTTGCTTCCAAAGGATACATTGTTAACGTGATGTATACGCACAGGTCAATTGATTCATACATTGTGACTTTTTACGGCTGTAAAATCAAAGTTTTTGGATAATTGATTGCATTATTATTATTGCTGTTATTATTAGCTCACCTGACCGAAGGTCATGGTGAGCTTTTGTGACAGTAAGATGTCCGGCGTCGTCGTGCGTCGTCCGTCGTCCGTCGTCCGTCGTGCGTAAACTTTTTCTTGTGAACACACTAGAGGCCACAGTTTTGGTCCAATTATCATCAAACTTGCTCAGAATGATAATCATGACAATATCTCGGTCAAGTTCGAATTTGGGTCATGTCGGGTAAAAAAGTAGGTCAGTAGGTCAAATCATAGAAAAACCTTGTGAACACTCGAGAGGCCACAATTTTGGTCCAATCATCATCAAACTTGCTCAGAATGATCATTGTGACAATATTTTAGTGAAGTTTGAATATGGATCATGTTGGCTTAAAAAGTAGGTCAGCGGGTCAAATCATAGAAAAACCTTGTGAACACCCTAGAGGCCACAATTTTGGTCCAATCATAATCAAACTTGCTCAGAATGATCATCATGACAATATCTTGGTCAAGTTCGAATATGGGTCATGTCCGGTCAAAAAGTAGGTCAGTAGGTCAAATCATAGAAAAACCTTGTGAACACTCTGAAGGCCACTGTTTTGGTCCAATTATCATGAAACTTGCTCAGAATGACCATTGTGACAATATTTCAGTCCAGTTCGAATATGGGTCATATCGGGTTAAAAAGTAGGTCAGCGGGTCAAATCATATAAAAACCTTGTGAACACCCTAGGGGCCACAATTTTGGTCCAATCTTAATCAAACTTGCTCAGAATGATCATCATGACAATATCTCGGTCAAGTTTGAATATGGGTCAAATGGTTCCGGTCCGTTGCACATCTAGGTCACAGGAGCCAAAAACAGATTTTTTTCACCAAAAACTTAAAAAATCTTCTTCTCTGAAACCACAAGGCCCAGGTCTTTGTTATTTGGTATGAAGCTTCATCTAGTGGACCCCTACCAAGATTGTTCAAATTATAGTGCTGGGGCCAAAAATGCCCCCGCACGGGGGCCCTTTGGTTTTACATAGGCTTATATAGGGAAAATCTTTAAAAATCTTCTTCTCTGAAACCACAAGGCCCAGGACTTTGATATTTGGTATGAAGCTTCATCTAGTGGACCCCTACCAAGATTGTTCAAATTTGAGTGCTGGGACGAAAAATGCCCCCGCCACGGGGCCCTTTGGTTTTACATTGGCTTATATAGGGAAAATCTTTAAAAATCTTCTTCTCTGAAACCACAAGGCCCAGGTCTTTGATATTTGGTATGAAGCTTCATCTAGTGGACCCCTACCAAGATTGTTCAAATTATAGTGCTGGGGCCAAAAATGCCCCCGCCCCAGGGCCCTTTGGTTTTACATAGGCTTATATAGGGAAAATCTTCAAAAATCTTCTACTCTGAAACCACAAGGCCCAGGACTTTGATATTTGGTATGAAGCTTCATCTAGTGGACCCCTACCAAGATTGTTCAAATTATAGTGCTGGGACAAAAAATGCCCCCGCCACGGGGCCCTTTGGTTTTACATTGGCTTATATAGGGAAAATCTTTAAAAATCTTCTTCTCTGAAACCACAAGGCCCAGGTCTTTGATATTTGGTATGAAGCTTCATCTAGTTGACCCCTACCAAGATTGTTCAAATTACAGTGCTGGGGCCAAAAATGCCCCCGCCCCGGGGCCCTTTGGTTTTACATAGGCTTATATAGGGAAAATCTTAAAAAATCTTCTTCTCTGAAACCACAAGGCCCAGGTCTTTGATATTTGGTATGAAGCTTCATCTAGTGGACCCCTACCAAGATTGTTCAAATTTTAGTGCTGGGACAAAAAATGCCCCCGCCACGGGGCCCTTTGGTTTTACATGGGCTTATATAGGGAAAATCTTTAAAAATTTTCTTTTCTGAAACCACAAGGCCCAGGACTTTGATATTTGGTATGAAGCTTCATCTAGTGGACCCCTACCAAGATTGTTCAAATTTTAGTGCTGGGACAAAAATGCCCCCGCCACGGGGCCCTTTGCTTTTACATTGGCTTATATAGGGAAAATTTTTAAAAATCTTCTTCTCTGAAACCACAAGGCCCAGGTCTTATATATTTGGTATGAAGCTTCATCTAGTGGACCCCTACCAAGATTGTTCAAATTATAGTGCTGGGGCCAAAAATGCCCCCGCCACGGGGCCCTTTGGTTTTACATAGGCTTATATAGGGAAAATCTTTAAAAATTTTCTTCTCTAAAACCACAAGGCCCAGGACTTTGATATTTGGTATGAAGCTTCATCTAGTGGACCCCTACCAAGATTGTTCCAATTTTAGTGCTGGGGCCAAAAATGCCCCTGCCCCGGGGCCCTTTGGTTTTACATAGGCTTATATAGGGAAAATCTTTAAAAATCTTCTTCTCTGAAACCACAAGGCCCAGGACTTTGATATTTGGTATGAAGCTTCGTCTAGTGGACCCCTACCAAGATTGTTCAAATTATAGTGCTGGGACAAAAAATCCCCCCCTGCCACGGGGCCCTTTGGTTTTACATAGGCTTATATAGGGAAAATCTTTAAAAATCTTCTTCTCTGAAACCACAAGGCCCAGAACTTTGATATTTGGTATGAAGCTTCATCTAGTGGACCCCTACCAAGATTGTTCAAACTATAGTGCTGGGGCAAAAAATGCCCCTGTCCCGGGGCCCTTTGATTTTACATAGGCTTATATAGGCAAAATCTTTAAAAATCTTCTTCTCTGAAACCGCTAGGCCCAGGTCTTTGATATTTGATGTGTAGCTTCATCTAGTGGACCTTTGACAAGATTGTTCAAATTTTAGCCTTTGTTGATGTTTGGTATGAAGCTTCACCTTTAAGACCTCCCTCAACATTATGTACATTAAAGCCCTGGGGCCAATAATGGCCCTCTCTGGGGCCCACTTGTTACACTATGGATCAGGTGAGCGATCCAGGGCCATCATGGCCCTCTTGTTTTTTTTTTCTGTTCTTTTTTTTTTTTCTTTCTCTTTTCATTCTTTTTTTTCTTTATTTTTCTTTTCTTCTCCATAAACACACATAGAAGCCTCCGTGGTGTAGTGGTTACGCTACTCGACTTGTAAACCAGGAATCGCAGGATCGATCCCGGGCTTCTGCAGACTTTCGGATGAGTCTTTAAACCGAGGTCCCGTCTCCATATGACCATAGCTGTTGGTGGGACGTAAAACTCAAGCACTCACTCACTCTCCATAAACACATATGAACAATTATTATCTTCCTCCCCTGATAGTTGCTAGTAATAATACATACATGCATGCACATGCATGGAATTTTCTTTTTTTTTTTTTTTTTCGTTCTTTTTTTAGCTCTTTTTCTTTTTAGCTCACCGTCACGTAGTGACGAGGTGAGCTTTTGGGATCACTTTTTGTCCGTCGTCCGTCGTGCGTCCGTCCGTCCGTGCGTCCGTGCGTAAACAATTTCTTTAAACGACATCTCCTCCTAAACCACTGATCGGATTTTGACCAAACTTCACAGGAATGATCCTTAGGTGGTCCCCTTTCAAAGTTGTTCAAATGGTTCTGGTCCGTTGCACATCTAGGTCACAGGAGCCAAAAATAGATTTTTTTCACCAAAAACTAAAAAAAATCTTCTTCTCTGAAACCACAAGGCCCAGGTCTTTGATATTTGGTATGAAGCTTCATCTAGTGGACCCCTACCAAGATTGTTAAAATTATAGTGCTGGGGCCAAAAATGCCCCCGCCCCGGGGCCCTTTGGTTTTACATAGGCTTATATAGGGAAAATCTTTAAAAATCTTCTTCTCTGAAACTACAAGGCCCAGGACTTTGATATTTGGTATGAAGCTTCATCGAGTGGACCCCTACCAGGATTGTTCAAATTATAGTGCTGGAACAAAAAATGCCCCCGCCACGGGGCCCCTTGGTTTTACATTGGCTTATATAGGGAAAATCTTTAAAAATCTTCTTCTCTGAAACCACAAGGCCCAGGTCTTTGATATTTGGTATGAAGCTTCATCTAGTGGACCCCTACCAAGATTGTTCAAATTATAGTGCTGGGGCCAAAAATGCCCCTGCCCCGGGGCCCTTTGGTTTTACATAGGCTTATATAGGGAAAATCTTTAAAAATCTTCTTCTCTGAAACCACAAGGCCCAGGACTTTGATATTTGGTATGAAGCTTCATCTAGTGGACCCCTACCAAGATTGTACAAATTATAGTGCTGGGACAAAAAATGCCCCCGCCACGGGGCCCTTTGGTTTTACATTGGCTTATATAGGGAAAATCTTTAAAAATCTTCTTCTCTGAAACCACAAGGCCCAGGTCTTTGATATTTGGTATGAAGCTTCATCTAGTGGACCCCTACCAAGATGATTCAAATTATAGTGCTGGGGCCAAAAATGCCCCCGCCCCGGGGCCCTATGGTTTTACATAGGCTTATATAGGGAAAATCTTTAAAAATCTTCTTCTCTGAAACCACAAGGCCCAGGACTTTGGTATTTGGTATGAAGCTTCATCTAGTGGACCCCTACCAAGATTGTTCAAATTATAGTGCTGGGACAAAAAATGCCCCCGCCATGGGGCCCTTTGGTTTTACATAGGCTTATATAGGGAAAATCTTTAAAAATCTTCTTCTCTGAAACCACAAGGCCCAGGTCTTTGATATTTGGTATGAAGCTTCATCTAGTGGACCCCTACCAAGATTGTTCAAATTATCAAATTATAGCCCTTGGGCAAAAAATGCCCCTGCTCCGGGGCCTTTTTGGTTTTACATAGACTTTTATAGGGAAAATCTTAAAAAATCTTCTTCTCTGAAACCACAAGTCCTAGGTCTTTTATATTTATATTAAGCTTCTTCTAAAGGACCCCTACCAAGATGATTCAAATTATAGTGCTGGGGCCAAAAGTGGCCCCGCCCCGGGGCCCTTTGGTTTCACATAGGCTTATATAGGGATAATCTTTAAAAATCTTCTTCTCTGAAACCACAAGGCCCAGGACTTTGAAATTTGGTATGAAGCTTCATCTAATGGACCTCTACCAAGATTGTTCAGATTATAGCCCTGGGGCCACAAATCCCCCCACCCCGGGGCCCTTTGGTTTTACATAGATTTATATAGCCCTGGGGCCATTTGGGTTTGCATAGGCTTATGTAGGGAATATCTTAAAAAAAAATCTTCTTCTCTGAAACCACAAGGCCCAGGTCTTTGATATTTGATGTGTAGCTTCATCTAGTGGACCTTTGCCAAGATTGTTCAAATTATAGCCTTTGTTGATGTTTGGTATGAAGCTTCACCTTTAAGACCTCCCTCAACATTATGCACATTAAAGCCCTGGGGCCAATAATGGCTCTCTCTGGGGCCCACTTGTTACACTATGGATCAGGTGAGCGATCCAGGGCCATCATGGTCCTCTTGTGATTAATATTAGGATCACTTTTTGTCTGTCATCCGTGCGTAAACAATTTCTTCAAACGACATCTCCTCCTAAACCACTGATCGGATTTTGACCAAACTTCACAGGAATGATCCTTAGGTGGACCCCTTTCAAAGTTGTTCAAATGGTTGGGGTTCGTTGCACATCTAGGTCACAGGAGCCAAAAATAGATTTTTTTCACTAAAAACTTAAAAAATCTTCTTCTCTGAAACCGCAATACCCAGGTCTTTGATATATGGTATGAAGCTTCATCTAATGGACCCCTACCAAGATTGTTCAAATTATAGTGCTGGGGCCAAAAATGCCCCCGCCCCGGGGCCCTTTGGTTTTACATGGGTTTTTATCCGGAAAATCTTTAAAAATCTTCTTCTCTGAAACCACAAGGCCCAGGTCTTTGATATTTGGGATGAAGCTTCATCTAGTGGACCCCTACCAAGATTGTTCAAATTATAGTGCTGGGACTAAAAATGCCCCCGCCCCGGGGCCCTTTGGTTTTACATGGGCTTATATAGGGAAAATCTTTAAAAATCTTCTACTCTGAAACTGCATGGCCTCGGTCTTTGCTATTTGGTATGAAGCTTCATCTAGTGGACCCCTACCAAGGTTGTTCAAATTATAGTGCTGGGGCCAAAAATGCCCCTGCCCCGGGGCCCTTTGGTTTTACATAGGCTTATATAGGGAAAATCTTTAAAAATATTCTTCTCAGAAACTGCAAGGCCCAGGTCTTTGATATTTGGTATGAAGCTTCATCTAGTGGACCTCTACCAAGATTGTTCAAATAATTGCCCTGGGGCCAAAAATGCCCCCGCTCCGGGGCCCTTTGGTTTTACATAAACTTATATAGGGAATATCTTGAAAAATCTTCTTCTCTGAAACCACAAGGCCTAGGTCTTTGATATTTGGTATGAAGCTTCAGCTAGTGGATCTCTACCAAGTTTGTTCAAATTGTAGCCCTGAGACCAAAAATGCCCCCCGCCTCGTGGCCCTTTGGTTTTACATAGACTTATAAAGGGACTTTGTAAGACTTATCTATGTTTAAAAATCTTCTTCTATGAAACCACAAGGCCTAGGTCTTTGATATTTGGTGTGAAATTTCATCTAGTGGACCTCTATCAAAATTGTTCAAATTATAGCCCTGGGGCCAAAAATGCCCCCACCCCGAGACCCTTTGGTTTTACATAGACTTATATTGAAATAATCTTTGAAAAGCTTCTTCTCTGAAACAGCAAGGCCCAGGTCTTTGATATTTGGAGTGAAGCCTCATCTAGTGGACCTCTATCAAGATTGTTTAAATTATAGCCCTGAGGCCAAAAATGCCCAGCCCTGGGGCCATTTGGTTTTACATAGGCTTATGTTGGAAATATCTTTAAAAAAATCTTCTCTGAAACCGCTAGGCCCAGGTCTTTGATATTTGGCATGTAGCTTCATCTATTGGACCTTTGCCAAGATTGTTCAAATTATAGCCTTTGTTGATATTTGGTATGAAGCTTCACCTTTTTAGACCTCCCTCAACATAATGCACATTGTAACCCTGGGGTCAATAATGGCCCTCCCCAGGGCCCACTTGTGACTCTATGGATCAGGTGAGCGATCCAGGGCCATCATGGCCCTCTTGTTATTATTATTATCGGTTTTATATAACCACAAAGAAACAAAACAAACTCCAAAGCAGCAAAAGCAGTTTTGTTTATAAGAAAACAATGAAGAAAACCCATCCTTACTTTTCTCAGACCCAGACAAATTTGCATGAAATGCGGCCCCGCCCATCGGGTCGGGGCTTGAAGACACAGATTGGCTGCATGATGCTTCCTCGAAGAGCTGAAACCGACCGCAAACGAGTACTGCTGGTAAACCGCTTAGAGGATCTAAGTCTGCCCATGGTAATAAACCCAATTGGTTTCATTTGGCGGCAGGGCTTGAGATGTCATTTCATCTCAATGTTGGGTAAAAGTCTCACAATATTGGGAGCAACGTCTCCAAAATGACCTATACAGTGTTGACGCGGACGTTAAACCTCAATTCAAACAAACAAACAAACGAATGCTATTTTCTGGGAAAAATAAGAAGATCTGTCATTCAGATTAGACCAAAAGATGCAGATAAAATGACAAACAGTGAAGACCCTGATAAGACTGACAAGAAGCAGTCTGAACTGGGTCTGCACTATTTGCTTAGACCAGGACTGCCCTTAATCTAAGGATCATTTCTGTAGATGTGAAAAAAAATAGATAGATAAATAAATGTCAAAGCCTCCGTGACCTAAATGGTAAGAGCGCTGACTTACTTGGCCTCACAGCGCTGTGGTTCAAGTCTTGCTCAGACCACATGTGAGAGGAAGGACAGGTAGTTTCTCTCCGGGTACTCCGGTTTGGCTCACAGGCTGGCAATCAGTCAAATAATCTTTAAAGAACCGTAAAACCGAACGAAAAATGTACCGGACACCACAAAAGGACTTTACCACTGAACATGAAACAATTCAGGGGTGAAATACGCAAAGAGATAATGGTTTCACCTGTCAGATTATGCATTTACACGCATTTCGTACACATTTGTTTGTCCGAAGTTGATGACGTCACAGCCACGCTGCAGGATGCTAAAATTAGTGCCGTCTATTGCACGACCCGCAGAAAAAGCGACCGACTGAAGTCGGTTGATTTTCTAAGAGTGCCCTAAAATCACCGTGTCATTCTGTCATTCGGTCATTCTGTCAGTCTGTCTGTCCGTCCGTAACCCGTTTGTGAAAATTGGTGATAGTGACTTAACCGCTTGGAATATTTAAACATTTTTTGGCATACTGATAGATATCAATGAGATCTAACCAATGAACTTGCGAAATATTACATTCCATTTAGTATAGCCTCGCCGAGGCGAAAAATGTGAAAATTTTCGAACTGCTTCTCATCGGAAACCGTTGGGCCGATTGAAGTCAAATTTCATATGTAGCCTCTATGGGTTGGGAAAAACCAAAAGTTGCTCATGGGGTCGGAATGCGTATAAACGCTATATGAAACTTTTCGCATGAAAATACTGAATTTTGCTTATTTCTGCTCTAAACATAGTTTGAGGGCACTCGTTAGAATAGCCTCGACGTGGCGGTTCTAACGAATACCCACAATCTGTTTTTGCTGAAATTAGAAAAATAATATATACGCCTGTAACCCCAGTTTTACTATATAAAAAGGGGTTTACGGGGGTCAATATTACATAGGCGTGTTTTTGTGATGGATGAGATGTTTGCAGAATGTGAGCGAACGACGACGGATGCCGGGGCATGAGTATACTCACTTGCTGAGCTTGCGGCTGGGGTGAGCTTAAAACCTAATGCCCAATCTCATTGGAGACGGGCCTCCGTGGCCTGGTGGTTAAGAGCGCTGACTCTTGATCATTAGATCTCTCACCGCTGTGGTTCGAGCCTCGCTCGGGTCACATGTGAGATGCCAAGTTCTGCAACGAAAGGTCAGGTGTTTTTTCTCCGGGTACTAGGATTTTCGTCCACAAAATTGGAAGAAACGTCTCCAAAATGACCTTTATAGTGTTGACGGGGACGTTAAACCTCAAATCAAACAAACAAAACAAAGCAACGATAGTTTATTATCAATCAGCCATTTCAAACAAACAAACAAAGCCTGACTTAGAATGCAACAGTTATTTTATTGTTTAACTGGGGTTAATTTCCAATAAATCTGTCCCTTACACTCTCGTTGAATCATCGACATCCATACCCAGTAACGTCGACAACTGTACCCCGCAAACTTTCACTTCATCGACAGCCGTATCGATGAAACTATAAACAGTTCCACAGATGCATATAAAGACATGTTCACACACAAATAAAAGGTTATCGCGTATGTTAATGATGCATCTGCATCATTTCGTCCTCGATATTCCATGACACTGAATAAGAGCCACGCATTTCCCCGGAAATACTTATTTTATATATTTTCACGTTTAATTCCGCTCAGCGTCAAAACAGGCTATTAGTCAGTCTTCCAAAATACTTGAAACAACAGCAAACTATTTCACAAACGATTTGACACCACAAAAATGGACAGACATACACAAAAATAACACATTTACAGCGAATTTATCGACTACCCGCCTCTGTCGACATCCGTACTGCTCGGTCGAAAACCGTATTTCTCGGTCGACAGCAGCTTTACACAGTACCGGCTCGGTCGACAACACAGGTGTAGAAAATGGTATTACCCCCGTGGAAGAGGCGACAATTTCCTATTCAGGTTTAACTTGGTATCTTCAGATATAAAAGAATTGGCAGTGATAAAAAATGTCAGAAATCAGAGAGCCTTCGATACTAACACTTTAAAAGAAAAAAAAAAAGACATAGTGTTTGAGTTTTCACCATTTTATTTTGAAAATAAAGTTCACTAGTAAATTAAAGAACGTAATCAATTAAAGTTTATTTTAAACATTGGAAATTACATTAAATTTTTTAGCATGTATATATGTATGAACCAAAATTGACACGTCTCTGGGATGAACATTCCTTTAATCGGGAAAAGTCTGGTTTGCAGGTGCTGTGATTATTTTTATTGATGACTATATCCTTTTTAATTGATAGTTTTTATACCCCCCCCCCCCCACTAACTCCAGCCCCCCGCCTAATTAGATTCGTCTCGAATCTCTCCCTATGAGATTGAGATTCGTCCCGAATCTCTGAGTCATATCCAGTCCGGCTGCGAAACTTATGTTTCGTACTCTTTCATCCCTCAGACACGGTGCTGGACCACACTGGTCACCAAATGTCACAGAGGTGGAAAAAGAACATGTCTCGAGGGGACTCGAACCCAGGGCCTCTCGCATACCGTGCGAACACGCTATCGACTGAGCTACCAAGCCACACGGTCGACCTGTTGCATACGACTCATCCAAAAAATCTGGAGATGAGGTCCAAATCGGTGTAATGAAATAAAAAAAAAAAACATAGCTATATTTAATAGTTCTATTTGTCATTTTATTTTCTTAACAAATACCACAGCTTATGCGAAAGCTAAAAAATGGAAGATTTTAGGGAAGTATTTCACGAAAATTTATAATTTAACGGCATCAGAACCTGTCGGTGTGGTTACGTTAGCAGATCAGCGGTTAGTGGCCTTTAATGTGAAAGCCTCCGGTTCGATTCCTGACAGCCATTACGAAAACACGCCTATGCAAATACAGTGTTACTTTCATCGACGAAAAAATGAAAATTTTTAGATGAAAAGTGTGATATTTTTCTTATTTCTGCTCAAAATATAGATTGTGTTACTCGTTAGAACCGCCTCATCGAGGCGGTTCTAACGAGTACCCACTATTTATATTTTAGAGCAGAAATAAGAAAAATAAGGTTTACCCCTGTAAAACCCAGTTTTTCTATATAAAAGTGGGGTTGGATGGGGTCAAAATTATATGTTTTCGTGATGGGTAATAAAATTGCGGTGTCCGAACATGCTCCACTGACATCATTTGCGGGGATGAATGCACCAAAGTGCACTGTCCTTCCGATCGGGACGATAACTGGGGGCCCCATATGCAGGGAAAATCATCTGTGCAGGTGAAAGCATGTTAAAAATCCCTACCGAAATAACATGAATACCGTGTACTCATGCACAAATGATTCAGTACCCAACGCTCGTGCTAAAGAGGCAGGCGAGCGCTCGGCAGGCGTCCGCGTTGTTGAAAAGTCAGTGCAGTCCTATAAAGCTTTGTATCTTTATACAAATGTTTGAGACATGAAAGCGAGTTCTCATTACCATAACACATCCGTGTGACAAAGTACATTCTTTCAAATCTCAAAAAAGGTGATGGAAATATGTAAGGTCAAGGGTGCTGTTTGAACTGCCCCATAGAGGCGTTTTCTAACGAGTATCCAGAACCTATGTATTGGAGTAGAACTAAGGAAAATGAAAAATACTATAAACCTCTGCAACCCCACCCCCAACACCACCCTGTTTTTCATTATGTATTTTCTTATATACATATTGTTTTGTGTTGTTTTACAACCATTTCAATATTTTTTTACTTATTTCAAGCCTATCATTAATCAGAAGTGGGCGAAAACCAGAGTACCGAGAAAAAAATGACCTTCCTTTGCCGAACATGGCGTCTCACTTTTGACCCGCGCTTTAGGTCACTTTGCAGCGCTTTCAAGATCATGTCAGTCATTTCGAGCCGATCTCTAATGATTGGTGGGCGAAAAGCGGAGTACCCTGGGAAAAAACACCTGCCCTTCCGTTGCAGACCTTGGCGTCTCACATGTGACCCGAGCCAGCCTCGAACCCACAACGGTGAGAGGCCTTAGGTGACCTGAATTTTGACATACAACTGCCTAAGTGATAACACGATCACAAAAGCTTGCATTATATACGTTGCTCAGTCTATGCTGATGCACAGGCTGATCTGCGCATTTGTTCACACATGCAAATATCAGGTTTTCTTGTGCATTTAATGAGTAAAAACGTGTTTTTGAGCTTCCTGTCGATATCGTTAATATGTTTCTTTGTTTGATTTTTGGTTTAACGTCCACGTCAACACTATAGGTCATTTGGAGACGTTGCTTCCAGTGTTGTGGGACTTTTACCCGACATTGAGATGAAATGACATTTCAAGCCCTGTCGCATAATGAATCCAATTGATTTATAAGCATGTACGATCCGACTCGCACCGCTTTGCCTGGGTAGGCTTAGATCCTTTAAGCGGTTTGCCAGTACTGCGTTGAAGCATCATGCAGCCCAACTAGATGGTCGGGGACGAATCGTTAATTTGTCAGATTTCTCAAAGAAATGCTTAATAATTAAACATTATTAAGGAAATAAATGTTTGAGTGTTTTGATATGCCTTTCAGGTGTTTCCTTGCAATATTACCCGCGTCTTTACCTTCAACAGTTTGTTGACGTAACCAATGGTATTCTGTAACGTTATAACGTTTAGGGTACCAATGTTTAAAATACTGTAAATCTGAAACCTTTAGGAGTATTTTATTCATGTTGGTGTCAAATTGTTTCCCAAATACCAATATATCTGAAATCAGTTATGACTCAATTTCGCCAAAAAATCCCAGAAGGTCCCTTTTCGCGTGACGGGTCACATATTTTAGGCAAGAGGGCAAAATTGCAGCCTAATCGTGCCATTCACTCATACGACATTAAACGTTTAACATTGCTAGCGATGCAAAAGCAACCTTTTCCTCAAACTTATGGGGGAATGGGAACACCTGACAGATTTTTCTGCCATTTTTCAAAGGGAGACAACTTTCGGGACCTTCTGTTCGCTTTTCTATAAATCCTGTCCCTCGGAAAAAGGGGTCAACTCTTAAAGGAAAGAATTTGCTCCACAGGAGCAAAGTCTTTCCTTTAAGAGTTGACCCCTATTGATATGGGAGAGAAAAAGACTTTTGCATGAGTTGCCTCCCATGAAGGTGTTCCCATTCCCCTTAAATTCGGTACTTGTATTTGAAAGGGAACACGGGTCAGGAAATATATTGCGAGTTGACCAATATTCATGGGTCTTCTGCACCATCGTATGCACAAAATAAATTCTAGGTTGGGGGATTCAAACGCGGTAGAACGTCTTAAAAAGACGAAACCAGGTCCGGACGCCTATCAGATGCCACCGATGAAGAAATATGAAACAAAGTACGAGATCTGGTGTACTCTGATAGGCGAATTAAGGTGGAAGAAATAGCGAAAGCATTACACATTTCACTCGGTTTTACATGATCGCTTGGGTATGCGCAAGCTATCAGCCCATTGGGTCCCAAAATCCCTTTGCGACGAGCAAATGACATCAAGAGCATCAGTATGCAGGGCATTGTTGAAGCGGTTCAGGTCAAAGGAAGATTATTTTCCTTCACGTCTGGTGACTCGTCAAGAAGAGATCGATCTCACACAGAAATAAGTTAGGTTGTTTTTATTGAATCGCCCTTGAAGAAAAACCTCCACTGCAGGCTCATGTAGCTTACATAGAGGATCTTCCATGAGTATTCACGTATTACTGAATTTATTAAACGAGTTGAGGAAAATGGGATAAATGCGATGCTTTACAGAGAACTTATCTTTTTCCTCAACGGTCATATGGCATTTTATTCACGATTGTTTCTACAAAAATGTCAGACTCCGTCATAATGGCCGAAATGTGACAGCAACCAAAGTAGCCAAAGCTAGCCAGTGGCTGCAGAATATTAATTCACTCAATAGGGGCCGACTTCACCTGGAGCCAATGGTAACCTTTGGCTACTTTGGTTGCTGTTCCATTTTCCGATATCACGCCTACGGTAAGGATCAAAGTTAGGCAAATCCATAAACAGCCAATCAAAAACAAAGATTGCTACTTCCATTTTAAAGAGTGTTCATGAGTGCGCATGCGTGGAAAACCGGACTTACCATTCCTCAAGGCACGGTATCATTGATTTTATTGACATGCGCAGATACTCATCACATGATTTACCATCAGTACTAGCCGTCCGTACTCAACTGATGCCGTGGTTGCTATTTGACGCACTGTGGTTCGAGGTGGTCGGCCAGGGTGACATGGTTTACATGTACCTTTTGGTAAATAGAACATTCCAAAGGCAGATGCAAACGAGAGCTCCACCAAGTCAATCTTATCTGCGAATAACTATTTTCGAAATTTTAGATATAGAAACAAGAGTTATTATATTGTCCGAACACTGAACATCATTACGCTAACACAACCGTGCGAAATAGTGCATTTTGTCACATCTCCAAAATGGCTACTTTCTCATGAAAATGCGAGATATATTTCTTATTTAACTTGCGCAAACATAGGTTGTATAGGTTGTATGTGCTCGTTAGAACCGCCTCATTGAGGCGGTTCTAACGAGTACCGACAACCTATATCTTGGAGCAGAAATTAGAAAAAATGTATACCCCGATACACCCAAGTTTTCTCTATATAAAGTGTAGTTTAATGGGGTGTTCATTTCACAGATGCAAAGGTAGGTCTGCGGCTTTGTTGGTCGCAAATGGCAGAAACAGTCTTTATTCATGTCACGCTTCATTTATAGATATAAACCAATTGTATACTGGTGGACTCTTCCATTGCTATATGTTGGACAAATCCATTTGTAATACAAGGCATCGCATGCGATACAAATCCACTCGCACAAGACAACTTCGTGTGTGGAAAACACTGAAATGGCAAAAGTCCAACTTGCTTGAGATATTATCACATGCAACATTTGTGTAAAGTTTGTTTAAAAGTCCATCAATAAATGTAGGTTCTAGAGTGATGACAATGTTTCTTTGAAAATAGCCATAGTGACCTTGACTTGAGGCCATGACCGCGAAAGTAGACCTTGCTCAAGATATTATCATAAGCATCTTTTGTGTTAAGTTATATTAAAATCTGTTAACAAATGTAGGCGGAAGAGCGATGACAAAGTTTTTCTAAAAATAACCAGAGTGACCTTGACCTTGATGGCATGACCTTTAAAGTCAAAGCAACTCGAGATATTATCATAAGAAACATTTGTGTGAAGTTCTATTAAAATCCATCAATACATGTAGGCGCTAGAGCGATGACAAAGCTTTTTCTAAAAATAGCCACAGCGACCTTGACCTTGAAAGTCGAAATAGCTTGAGATATTTTCATAAGGAACATTTGTGTGAAGTTATATTGAAATTGGTAAAAAAATGTAAGCACTAGAGCAATGACAAAGTTTTACTAAGAATAGCCACAGTGACCTTGATCTTGAAAGTCAAACTCGCTCGAGGTATTGTAATAAGAAATTTTTTTTGATGTTATATTGAAATCAGTGAAGACATGTAGTCGCTAGAGTGATGACAAAGTTTTTCTAAAAAAAGAAATGGCGACCTTGACCTTGAAAGTCGAAATCGCTCGATATATTGTCATAAGGAACATTTGTGTGAAGTTATATTGAAATCGGTAAAGAAATGTAAGCTAGAGCCAAGCAACAAAGTTTTTCTAAAAATAGCCACAGTGACCTTGACCTTGAAAGTGGTACTCGCTCGAGATATTATCATGAGAAACGTTTGTGTGAAGTTCTATTAAAATCCATCAATAATTGTAGGCGCTAGAGCGATGACAAAGTTTCTTTTCTAAAAATAGCCACAGGGACCTTGACCTTGAAAGTCGAACTCGTTCGAGGTATTGTCATATGGAACATTTGTGTGAAGTTATATTGAAATCAGTGGAGAAATGTAGGTGCTAGAGCGATGACAATGTTTTTTCTAAAAATAGCAATAGGGACCTTGACCTTGAAAGTCAAAATGGCTCGATATATTGTCATAAGGAACATTTGTGTGAAGTTATATTGAAATCGGTGAAGAAATGAAAGCAATAGAGCGATGACAACGTTTTTCTAAAACTAGCCACAGTGACCTTTACCTTGAAAGTGGAACTCGCTAGAGATATTGTCATTCGGAACATTTGTGTGAAGTTATTTTGAAATCGGTGAAGAAATGTAAGCGCTAGAGCGATAACAAAGATTTTTCTAAAAATAGCCACAGTGACCTTGACCTTGAGGCCATGACCTTGAAAGTCGAACACCCTCGAGATATTTTTATAAGTAACATTTGTGTGAAGTCCTTTGTAAATTGGTGAGGAAATGTAGGAGCTAGAGCGATGACAAAGTTTGTCTAAAAATAGCCACGGTGACCTTGACCTTGAGGTCATGACATTGAAAGTCAAAATCGCTCGGGATATTGTCATAAGGCACATTTGTGTGAAGTTACATTGAAATCAGTGAAGAAATGTAGGCGCTAGAGCGATGACAAAGTTTTTTTTTTATAAAAATAACCACATTGACCTTGATCTTGAGGTCATGACCTTGAAAGTCTAACTCGCTTGAGATATTGTCTTAAGGAACTTTTGTGTGAAGTTATATTGCAATCAGTCGAGAAATGTAGGCGCTAGAGCGATGACAAAGTTTTTCTATAAATAGCCGCAGTAACCTTGACCTTGAGGTCATGACCTTGAAAGTCAAACTCGCTCGAGATACTGTCATAAGGAACATTTGTGTGAAGTTACATTGAAATCAGTGAAGAAATGTAAGCGCTAGAGCGATGACAATGTTTTTCTAAGAATAGCCACAGTGACCTTGAGTCCATGACCTTGAAAGTCGAACCCGCTTGAGATATTTTTATAAGGAATATTTGTGTGAAGTTATATTGAAATTGGTGAAGAAATGTAGCTGCTAGAGCGATGACAAAGTTTTTCTAAAAATAGCCACAATGGCATTGATCTTGAGGTCATGACCTTGAAAGTCGAACTCGCTTGAGATATTGTCATAAGGAACATTTGTGTGAAGTTATATTGAAATCAGTAAAGAAATAAAGGCGCTAGAGCGATGACAAAGTGTTTTCTAAAATAGCCACAGTGACCTTGACCTTGAGGCCATGACCTTGAAAGTCGAACACGCTCGAGATATTTTATAAGTAACATTTGTGTGAAGTCCTTTGTAAATTGGTGAGGAAATGTAGGAGCTAGAGCGATGACAAAGTTTGTCTAAAAATAGCCACGGTGACCTTGACCTTGAGGTCATGACATTGAAAGTCAAAATCGCTCGGGATATTGTCATAAGGCACATTTGTGTGAAGTTACATTGAAATCAGTGAAGAAATGTAGGCGCTAGAGCGATGACAAAGTTTTTTTTATAAAAATAGCCACAGTGACCTTGATCTTGAGGTCATGACCTTGAAAGTCTAACTCGCTTAAGATATTGTCATAAGGAACATTTGTGTGAAGTTATATTGCAATCAGTCGAGAAATGTAGGCGCTAGAGCGATGACAAAGTTTTTCTAAAAATAGCCGCAGTGACCTTGACCTTGAGGTCATGACCTTGAAAGTCAAACTCGCTCGAGATACTGTCATAAGGAACATTTGTGTGAAGTTACATTGAAATCAGTGAAGAAATGTAAGCGCTAGAGCGATGACAATGTTTTTCTAAGAATAGCCACAGTGACCTTGAGTCCATGACCTTGAAAGTCGAACCCGCTTGAGATATTTTTATAAGGAATATTTGTGTGAAGTTATATTGAAATTGGTGAAGAAATGTAGCTGCTAGAGCGATGACAAAGTTTTTTCTAAAAATAGCCACAAAAAATGCCTTGATCTTGAGGTCATGACCTTGAAAGTCGAACTCGCTTGAGATATTGTCATAAGGAACATTTGTGTGAAGTAATATTGAAATCAGTAAAGAAATAAAGGCGCTAGAGCGATGACAAAGTTTTTTCTAAAATAGCCACAGTGACCTTGACCTTGAGGCCATGACCTTGGAAGTCGAACTCGCTTGAGATATTGTCATAAGGAACATTTGTGTAAAGTTATATTGAAACTAGTGGAGAAATGTAGGCGCTAGAGCGATGACAATGTTTTTCTAAAAATAGCCACAGTGACCTTGACCTTGAGGTCATGACCTTGAAAGTCTTACTCGCTTGAGATATTGTCATAAGGAACATTTGTGTGAAGATATATTGAAATCAGTCGAGAAATGTAGGCGCTAGAACGATGACAAAGTTTTTTTCTAAAAATAGCCACAGTGACCTTGACCTTGAGGCTATGACCTTGAAAGTCGAACGTGCTCGAGATATTTTTTCTAAAAGTAGCCACAGTGACATTGACCTTGAGTTCATGACCTTGAAAGTCGAACTCGCTTGAAATATTGTCATAAGGAACATTTGTGTGAAGTTATACTGAAATCAGTGAAGAAAGAAGAAATGTAGGCGCTATAGCGATGACAAAGTTTTTCTAAAAATAGCCACAGTGACCTTGACCTTAAGGCTATGACCTTGAAAGTCGAACGTGCTCGAGATATTTTTATAAGGAACATTTGTGCGAAGTTATACTGAAATCAGTGGAGAAATGTAGGCGCTAAAGCGATGACAAAGTTTTTCTAAAAATAGCCACAGTGACCTTGATCGTGAGTCCATTACCTTGAAAGACGAACTCGCTCGAGATATTATTATATGGAACAATTGTGTGACGTTGTATTGAAATTGGTGAAGAATTGTAGGCGCTAGAGCGATGACAAAGTTTTTCTAAAAATAGCCACAGTGACATTGACCTTGAGGTCATGACCTTGAAAGTCGAACTCGTTTGAGATATTGTCATAAGGGATATTTGTGTGAAGTTATACTGAAATCAGTATTAAAATCCATCAATAAATGTAGGCATAGAGTGATGAAAAAGTTTTTCTAAAAATAGCCACAGTGATCTTGACCTTGAGGTCATGACCTTGAAAGTCGAACTCGCTCGAGACATTGACATAAGGAACATTTATGTGAAGTTAGATTAAAATCGGTCAAGAAATGTAGGCGCTAGAGCGATGACAAATGTACGTACGGGACAAATGCTATATCCCCCCCCCAACTATGTTGTGCGAGGAGATAATAAGGGGTGTTGACCCCGCCCATGTGCTGCATGATGCTTCCACGCAGAGCTGAAACCGGCCGCACACGAGTACTGGTAAACCGCTAAGAGGATCTAAGCTTGCCCAGGCAGACCGTTGCGCTCGGACCGTTCATGGTACAAACCCTACTGGTTTCACTGGGCGACAGGATCATCTCAATGTCGGTCAAAAGTCCCACAAAATTGGAAGCAGCGTCTCCAAAATGACCGATACAGTGTTGACGGGGACGTTGAACCTCAAATCAAACAAACAAACATATAAGGGGGGTCAGCCCAATTTTTTCGCTTTTATTCTATTTTGGACGGCAAATGATGTTAGTAAATAGTGCAGGCCCTGATCAGACGCCGCGTCTAATCAGACGCCGCGTTCTGCGGCGTTTGATCTTGACCTACACTGTTTGCCAAGTTACCCCTTTAGGTGTTTCCCGCATGCTAATTTTTGACAAGCCTATAAATCAAGTAACTGTGTTCATATGTTCAAATGCCCCTAAAGCATCTGAATTCACTTTCTGCGATGTTAACCATTAAGATGTCAAAAAAAATGACATCTGAAAATGTTTTCTGTTTTTGTCGTCTGCTGAATCCTCTTGCAATTTTTTCGAATGAATTTGTGCATACACACAAACATAAAAAACCCTGATCAGACTGCTCCAGGCAGGCACACTTAATAGTTTAAGCTGTTGATGAATCTGCAATTAGGAGACAACAGACTTTTACATCACGAAAACACGCCTATATAATTTGGAACCCCTTAAACCCCACTTTTATATAGTAGAACTGGGGTTTACAGGGGTAACCCTTATTTTTTTATTTCTGCTCTAAAATATAGAGTGTGGGTACTCGATAGAAACGCCTCGTTGAGGCGGTTCTAACGAGCACTCACAATCTATAATTTGAGCAGAAATAAGGAAAAATCTCACAATTTTTCATCTTAAAATTTTCATTTTTCGGCGGTTAAGTTTACAATGTATTTGTATAGGCGTGTTTTCGTAATGCAGAACATTCGCTCCTTATATTTTAATTGCAGATGCAACAGCTTTGTCAATTAAGATATCAATCATAATACTAGGAGCGAGTGTTTCACAAGCATCATTTACAGAACATACGTCCCTCCGTGACCTAATGGCAATTACAGTGAAATTCCGCTATTAAGACCACCTAAAATTAAGACTAATTCTGCTTTGTTTGTTTTATTTGAGGTTTAGCGTCCCCGTCAACACTGTAAAGGTTATTTTGGAGACGTTGCTTCCAATTTTGTGGGACTTTTACCCGACATTGAGATGAAATGACATCTCAAGCCCTGTCGCCCAATGAAACCAATTAGGGTTTATTAGCATGGACGGTCCGCCTCGCGCCGAGGTTCCTGGACAGGTTTAGATCCTCTAAGCGGTTTACCAGTACTAGTGTGCGGGCCGGATTCAGCTCTACGTGGAAGCATCATGCAGCCCATATATTTCTTCAAGCCCCTATGGGCGGGGGCCATACTAATTCTGCTTTAAAAAGCTTATTTAGTAGGTTGCAGTAATTCTTTCTATGTGTTGTCTGCACACAGTGTCCCCTGGTCAGAGACCACCTTTGGGAATATTTAAAAGTGGTCTTTATGACCACTTTTGAACAGTCCCAAAGGTGGTCTTAATGTAGAAATTTTACTGTAGTTATGGATAAAAGCATTAGGTCCCTCACCGCTGCTAACGATAGGCATGAAATAAGTGAAATAATCTTCAAAGGGCCCAACCCCCCCCCCCCCCCCCCCCCCCCCCCCCCAAACACACAAAGAACATACGTCAGAATTAACGGCCAAGTGAACATCAAAGAATGCGCAATGTTCGGGTAAACCACTTTTGCCAGCCAAGAAAAAAAATGTTGTTATGCGCTTGATATGATCTAAATGGTGTTGACTTGGTCGTTAAGCTCAAGACCAGCAAACAAAAACGGAGGTGTGTGACTATGAATTCAGCTTGACATGAATGAACATCAAAATAAATAAAATCCTAGGTACTGTTCTTGAAAACCACTTTTCAACAATTCCGATTTTAAAAGTGGTCTTTATAACCACATTTGAACAGTTCCAAAGAGAGTCTGAACATCAAATTAACAAGTCCGTGAAACGAACACCCATCTGAACCCCATGTTATATACAGAAAACTGGAGTTCAGGTGGGTATACATTATTTTTCTTAGTTTACACTAATTATTTTAGTTCGATGGCGATGAAGGCTTCAAGCTTATAGAATCGCTCTCGAACACTCATTTCGTTTTTTTTTTCACACGCGCGAGTGTGTTACACTAATGCTACCCATTTACACCTGGCTGGAGTTGAGCAGTGTCATAACGTGTCTTGCCCAAGGACACACCTCGATACCGGTGATCGGATTCGAACGCACAACCTCTCGATCATGTCGAACGCGTTAACCACTGCGCTATCGATGCTGAAAAATGTGGTATTTTTTTATTTCTGGTCCGGGTGCTCGTTAGAACCGCCTCAATGAGGCGGTTCTAACGAGCACCAACAACCTCTGTTTAAATATAAATATAAAAAAATCTGATAAATAACCTTTTTATAGATATGAAATAATGCACTTTATCACACGGGTGTGTTATCGTTATGATACGATATAGGCATTTTATCCTACTCACTTTTTCAGAAGTCTTTTGAGAGTTCTCAGCTGAAATGAAGCAATAACGCTCATCAGCCTGGAACTTCTGAGTGGACGATGCATCGTCAAGAACGCAAACAGTGTGTCTTGGCGTGGGTTGTCTACACCTGACAAGAAAAAACAATAATTAGTTAAGAAATGAAATTTATTTTTCTGCAGTTCATGGAAGTATGAACGCAATGGGTCGCGTGCAAAGTAAATGAACCCTTGCTAGCGACCCACTGTCGTTCATACTTTCACGAAAAGCAAGAAAATAAAGTTTATTTTTTATATTTACACTATTTGCCCCTCATCACTGGGCGAAAAATGCTTGTATGGCAAACTTTTAAAGCTGAAAAACAATAACACGCTGTTTTTCTACAAAGAGCATAGCAGCGTTGACGTCATCAACGCCCTTAGAGAACAATGGTTTAGAATGACGTCACTTAATGTCACTGAAAATCATGTAATTCGATGCGTTCATGGAAGTATGAACGCAATTGTTTTCTATAGGTTTACATTAGACTTTACACTGGAAATGTAAATATCATAAAATGAACGCTCCTCAGGTTAACAAGTCCGAGTAATGAACACCCCATAAACCCCAATTTATATGGAGAAAAGTGGGGTTAACGGGGGTAAACATTATTTTTTCTTATTTCTGCTCCAAGACATAGTTAGAACCGTCCAACTCGAACCATCTTGCTTGTGCATACTAGTTTAGTACCCTTGTGCGGTCGATTGCAGGTTTTATTAAATGAATAAAGTTCATCCAAAATGCAATATATGGTAGTTAGATAGGAAATTATCAAATTAAATTCACCCAATTACACGCTGATGTAGCTAACCAATACATGTTAATGGAATAGTCCGTCAATTTTGAAATAAATAAGTCCAGTTCCGATTACAGAGCTGGTGTCAAATTCGTGTTGTTTGTGGTAAGATTTACAAAATATGTTCTGTCAGAAAACAGTGTAGCACAAGAGCAGACGCCGCGTTCTGTGGTCTGATCCGGGTCTACACTTTTTGCCATTGTCCCCCCGCCCCACACACACACAAAATGGGGCGCTAGGCATAATTATATTTGTTAATTAGTACTATCAGCTGTATCAAAGATTTTCATTTCATGTTGTTTGTGCAGTAGGCTGGCCACCCATCCAGTTGGTGTCGATTTTAGAATTTATATTTGTTTGTAATGTGTCATTGCGTATGAGGGTTCTTGACGGGTTATATACGGTATTTACAGATTTACTAACGCACGAAAGTAATGAGGTGCACGTGAGAATATTTAATATAAGCAGATCGAGATAAATGCATTGTCATTCGAGTCAGGGTTTACGACGCGTATGGATGCTATGACATCTCACCAACCCACCCAAAACATAGCATAATGTGCTTCGTGACAGAATGTCTGTTTTATTTAAGTTGAAACGTTACAATAATAATAATCAGTTGATTGCACGACAAATACAGGTTTTGTCTTTGTAAAAGTCTTGTTGGAAAAACTCAGACGCAAGCAGGGCAGTATGTTTTAACTTCTATACAGCATTGCAAACAATGTTTGTAGTGGAAAGACACTGTCTGAAATATGTTTCAGTTATTTTCAGATTTGTTAATGGCCATTCACTATTCCGTGGCATGCCTTCAGAAGTCTGGTTTTGTGACTACGGTATGTAGTGTGGGCAATCATACGTTCAGACTATGGTGTTCTGCGAGCAGAAACGTTTCTATGTGCATATTTCTCTGGATATTGTACGCGTTGATCAGTAAACGGCTGGCACCACCTATATGCGTTATCCTTTATTTTATGTTATAAATGATAAAACATGGTTTAAGCGTGTGACGCCAGTGCAACAGGGTGTGCCGAGGCATAGGGAGAACGGGCTGATATCTCATTTCAATAGAATATAAATAATTTATCTTCATTTGAAACGAATGTGAATAAGAACATGAGTTTATTTTTCTATTTCCTTGTCACCATCACGTGAACAAGTCCGTGAAATAAAGACCCCCCTAAACCCCACTTTATTTAGAGAAAACTGGGGTTTAGGGAGCAAACATAATTTTCCTTTGATCTGCTCCAAAACATAGGTTTTGGGTACTCGTTAGAACCGCCTCATTTGTTGTGGGTACTCGTTAGAACCGCCTCAATGAGGCGGTTCTAACGAGCACCCAAAACCTATGTTTTGAGTACGAATAAGAAAATTATCACAAATTTTCATCAGAAAAATTCTTTTTTGTGGTTTGAAAAATGCACTATATCACACGGATGTTATCGTTATATTCAGGTAAAATCTAATACACTAAATCTTAAATCAAATTTTATTTAAATTTTAGAATTTCAGGCGTCCGAAGAGCCTGAAGAGAAATCTGAATACCCCGGAAGACACCGTCACGGATACCTGGGTTATTCGTGCAGCATCTGGCTAAACTTGACATCACGTGAACTAGTCCGTGAAATGAAGACCCCCCCCCCCCCCCTATACCCCACTTTATATAGCGAAAACTGGGGTATACGGGTGTATACATTATTTTTCTTATTTTTACTCCAAGACATAGGTTGTGGGTACTCGTTAGAACCGCCTCAATGAGGCGGTTCTGACGAGCACGCACGACCTATGTTTGCAGTATTTTTCTATTGGGATCATTGATTCCATTGTAGAATTTTGAAAATATTTGAGGTTCACAGATCAGGCCTAATTGGCCGAAACGACCTAGTCTGGCCCAGAAAACGTGTACACTTCCTGTTTTCCAGTTCTGTGGTGTATTCTTTGCTACCAAAGGATAACCCTTTTATAGAACATATTTGACGTCACTACAGCTGGTGGCTGGGAATGTGTGGCGGCCGTAAAAAGTCTCCCTGCCCTACATCATTGTGTAGTTTATATTTTCTTGTCCGTTTGGACCATTGATTCCATTGTAGAATTTTGGACATATCTGAGGGTCACCGATGAGGCCTAATTGGCCGAAACTAGCTAGTCTGGTCCACAAAACATGTACATTTCCTGTTTTCCAGTTCTGTGGTGTATTCTTTGCTTCCTAAGGATAACCCTTTTATAGAACATATTTATAAGAAAAATATCTCGGATTTTCATCAGAAAAGTAGCCATTATGGAGATGAGAAAAATGTACTATGTCGCGCGGGTATGTTATCGTAATGCATATGGGGAAAACCTTGACCTTGACCTTGAGGATTTGTGCTGCTTTAACGGAAGAAAATGCGCATTCTGATGTCACAGTTGTCATTTTAATGAGAACCCCTGTCGCTGGTTAAAGAAAGTCAACTTGTATAGACATGTCTGGAATTTTACAATTTAAATAATAATTGAATTTGAGATTAAGGGATAATCTAACATAATGATTTAATGATAATGATTTTCAGACAAACATTCTTCGGCATCAGGTCTGTTTCCTTGTTTCGATGACTTGCATAAATGGCCAGCATGTGATAATCCAACTTTAATCCATTTTGAAAACACGTCTAAATAATTTTGACCCCTTGAACCTCACTTTTGCATAGTAAACTGGGGTATACAGGGGTAACCCATAATTTCTATTGCTGCTCTAAAATACAGATTGTGGGTACTTGTTAGAACCGCCTCGGTGAGGCGCTTCAAACGAGTACCCACGAGTTTTTTTATGAGCAGAAATAAGAAAAATATCGCAGTATTTCATCGGAAAATTTCCATTTATTTTGGCGTTTAGGTTACAATGTATTTGTATAAGCGTGTGGATCAGAATTATATAGGCTAGTTTCGTTATTTTAAGTTACGATCACTCCAAAATTAGGTTGTGGGTGCTCGAACTAGAACCGCCGTTCTAACGAGTAGTCACAAATTATATCTTGAAGCAGAAATAAGAAAATAATGTCTACCTCTGTAAACCAATGTTTTCTCTATATAAAATGGGTTTTAGAGGGAGTCCCTTACACGGACTAGTTAACCTGATGCAGGGTGAAGAAAACACAATGAAGAAAAACTTTTTTTATTGTTTTTATTTTATTTATTTATTTTTTTTTTTTTTTGGGGGGGGGGGGTAGGGGGTGTGCGATTGTTTACCAATTTCCCCAAAGTTACTAAGCACAAAGCTCATCCATGCTTGAGTCCACGTGATTATTACTCACTTATCGGCAATCCATGTTTTCTTTGTGTTTAGGGTTCACGTCCTCGTCAACACAGTTTTTCATATTTGGGTCATTTTGGAGACGTTGCTGCCGATTTTGTGGGGCATTGAGATGAAATATTACCTCAAGCCCTAACACACGCCACCGCTAGGGTTTAAGACGAGGTCAGACTCATATCACTTTTCCTTGGCAGAGCGGTTTGCCAGTTCTCAAGTTAGGATGGTTTAACACTGGAGGGAAGCGCCATGCAGTTCAATCTTTTTTTTTTTTGCAATGCCCCAATGGGCTTGGGTACGAAAGAGCATTAGGGCCAGTACACTTTTATTTCTTTTGATAGATATCTCGAAATTTCGACTTAGCATCTCGAAATTTCAAGTTATTATGTCGAAGTTTCGCCTTAGTATCTCGAAATTTCGACTAATTAACTTGCAATTTCGATTTCGTATCTCGAAATTTAGACTGACTATCTTGAGATGACTTAATAACGCGAAAAGTCGACTTAGTATCTCATAATTTTGACTTACTAACTCGAAATTTCGACATAATAACTCGAAATTTCGACTTACTATCTTGAAATTTAGAATCAATAACTCGGACTAAGTATCTAGACATTTCGACTTACCAACTCGAAATGTCGACATAATAACTCGAAATTTCGACTTAACAACACGAAATTACGACTTAGTATCTCGAAATTTAAACTTATTAACTCGGAATCTTGACTGAGTATCTCGACATTTCGACTTACTATCTCGAAAGTTTTACTTAATAACTCGAAACACAAACACAAAAAGACAAACTGTAACAAAAATAAACCGCGACAGAAGAAACGCCTTTGAACGGCCAGTGAAACGACTTCCACTGGGGGTGGGCTTAAATCGATTATACGTGACCACAATCCTCGTCCTGACTTCCGTTGCAATTTAGACAAATAAATTGTTCAGTCCGCATGAAGGCCTCCTAACTCATCAGTGCATCATCTCCGTGAACACACACACAAAAAAAAGAAATCAAACAACCACAGAGATGAAACAACGGCCAGGACTCGACAGCAAGAAACCACTGAAATGCTGCAGCAAAAGAAAACCAACAGTTAGACTCCACTAACCCTGTCCGTGCAACGTGCTGCGAGTCGGACCGTCCCTACATATAAACCCCATTAGTTTGTTTGGGCGGTAGGGCTTGAGATGTCAATTCATCTAAATGTCGGGTAAAAGTCCCACAAAATTGAAAGCAATATCTCTAAAATGACCTTAATAGTGTTGGGGACGTAAAACCTCAATTCAAACAAAACATTCATAAAACAGCCGTTTGTTGTAATATGGAGTTAGCATATTTTTGCTTGTTTAGCGCCAGAAGTAACGCCTCAATTCGTGAACCAAATATTTGCCACTAGATCTTTGTGCTACACCCCGGCGTTGTGGACAATCTCCAACGTGAAGGAATTGAGACATTGGCTTGGCCAGCTAGAAGTCCAGATTTGAATCCCCTGGAACATTTGGGAGATTCTTGGGCGACGGATACAGAACATGCCCCCAACCCCTCGTGCATAGGATCTGGACGAAACGGGAAGGAATATGCCGCTCTATTTTTAAACAGACATATATAATGTAAAAAAAATTATACATCTTGAACATGCAACGTACCACATTTTCTGGTCGGCTGTTGCTTTGTTATGTGTTCGTGTTGCACATGGGTTGAATTTTTTATCATTCAATCCGAAGTATCTACGTACAGAAGCTTCCAGCTTGCTATTGTCCACCAGACTGTATAGGACAATGTACAGCATCTAGGTACCGGTTATTCATAGAAGCTTTGTTCCGCGGCGTCTGCACAGGGTTTACACTGTTTGCCAATGACCTTGTTCACCAGCCCAGTCCAGAGTTATCTATTTTCTGACGTCACAAGGAGAAGACTTACGTTGCTATAAATAACTGGTACATGATTTTGAACTTGGTCAGTGATAGTCACGTGTCAATAGCATGCGGGAAGTTTTTGTAGTTAGTAATTTTCGGTCAGCTGATAATTAATCGACCAAAGCGCGGCGTACATGTATGGTCACGATCTACACTTTTTGCTTAAATGTAGTAAAGGAATTTAAAGGTTAAACGAAACTGTCTAAGTCCATTCTACATGTATCCATCTTTATAATCGTTTTTTTTTTTATAATTTGCATACTCTACCAAGTTTCAGGGTTCTAGCTTTATGGTTCTTGATAAATCTTTGACGAAACAATAATGGTTTTATCGGGACGGACAGGTAGATAGACTGACTGACGGATGGACGGTCGGACGGACGGACGGACGGACAAACGAAAGAACTGAGGGACATGTGTTAACGAATATACTCGCACCTTTTTAAGGGGTGGGGGATATAACGAAACAGGGGTGTTTAACAATTATCGGATTTAATATTTTGTTCTGTCGAGATATTAAGTCGAAATTTCTAGACACTAAGTCGACATTTCGAGTTATTAACGTTCGGGATACTTAGTCGAAATATTGAGTTATTAAGTCGAAATATCGAGATATTCATTCGAAATTTCAAGATACTAAGTCGAAATTTCGAGATTCCTATCAAAGGAAATAAAAGTATTTCTGGCCCTAATGCTCTTCCGTACTTGGGACCCCAAAATCCAGGTAATGATTATGTATAGAAAATAGCTGCGCTATTCTAATTACTGTTACGTATGAGTGTTGCGTTAGAGGATTATCTGTAGAACACATGATTCCAGTCCAGATTTGCAAACGGTATAAAACGCGGCCACTGATCAGTGTCTACAGTCTTTTCTTACAGTACATGAATCTAAGTGTTAGGCTTTTATATACTAAGTGGTTTACCAGAACTTAAATTCGGTCGGTTGCACCTCTGTGTCATGCAGCCTAATCTATGTCTACAAGCCCCGATGGGCGGGGTGCTGTAAACTGAGATAATATCCGAGTATGGTAAACAAGAGGCTCATGGGCCACTATGCTTAACAGAGCACAGGTGGACAATGACCACTGGCAGACATGTATTTTAATAAACCATGGCATCCCCCAGCCAAAGGACACTACAAATGAAATTTTGACCCAATCAACCCAGTGGCTTCAGAGGAGATGTTGTTTGAATGTGTTGACGCCAGACGACAGATTCCCATCTTAGAAGCCCCCCTTGAGCATTCGGCTGTGGTGAGCTACAAAAATACAAAATCTGTAACGACTAATAGGGTTAAAATTTATATAAATATGTTCTATAAAAGGGTTATCCTTTGGAAGCAAGGAATACACCACAGAACTGAAAAATATGAAGTGTGCATGTTTTCTGGGCCAGACTAGCTAGTTTGGGCCAATAAGGCATCATCAGTGACCCTCAAATATTTTCAAAACTCCGCAATGGAATCAATAATCCCAAAGGACAAGAAAATATAAACTACACTTTGATGTAGGGGAGGGAGACGTTTTACGGCCGCCACACACTCCCAGACACCAGCTGTAGTGACGATAAATATGTTCTATAAATGGTTATCCTTTGGAAGCTAGGAATACACCACAGAACTGGAAAATATGAAGTGTGCATGTTTTCTGGGCCAGACTAGCTAGTTTGGGCCAATTAGGCCTCATCCGTGACCCTCAAATATTTTCAAAATTCCACAATGGAATCAATGATCCCAAAGGACAAGAAAATATAAACTACACTATGATGTAGGGCAGGGAGACGTTTTACGGCCGCCACACATTCCCAGACACAGCTGTAGTGACGTTAAAGTCCCAGCCTCATACAGTATATGGTTTCCTAGGATTTTCAAGTATTGCCTTTTCTTTTATTTATCCAGCCGACTTTCATTATCTCAAACTCCAAGGGACTGGAATATTTGGTTTGACATAATGGTAGTTTGAGATTAATGAGTTGAACTCTAAGGAACATAAAACAAAACTAACATAACAGTCAGTGTACAAAATTTAGTTTGATTTAAGTAATTGTTTGAGATATCAGAGTTTGTGATAACGAGAGTCTACTGTGTATTTATTTATTTATTTATTTATTTAGTTTTCTTTTTTTTAGTCATTCAAGTTTCTGGAGCAACCAATAAAAATGACCAGTAAGCCTAAAATCATATGGCAGATAGAACTTTGGTTTAGGAACATTTCTATGGAAGGTTTGTCAAATCGTAAAAGACTTGGCAGTAAATGTTTCAATTGTTACCATTGTAAGTGTATGGGAACTCTTAGTTGCCATAGCAACCAAATTAAAGAGCCGGATTTCATAATAAATCATATAACTAATAAAATACTACTCTAGAAACATTTCTGTAAAATGTTTTGTCAAAACATATGTAATTGCTTGGCAGTGGAAGCCATTTTTTTCAGTTTTCCCAATTATAAGCCTATGGAAACTCAAAGTTGCCATAGCAACCAAACAAAAGAAACAATTTTCATTAAATTCCCCCCCCCCCCCCACACACACACACACCCCATCCCACAAAATCTGTAAAGGCTAATATGGTGAATATTTCTGTAAAGTCTCAGCCTCATAGAGCATATGGTTTCTGAGAATATAATTTTGGAATATTTTTCTTTCTTCTTCTTTTTTCGCAATTCGGTTTCCACTGCAACCAGTAAAACGAACAGTTGGCATGAAATCATAAGGCCGAAAGAAAACTACTCAAGAAACATTTCTATAAAAGTTTTGTTGAAACATCTGCAATGGCTTGGCAGTAAAAGCCATTTTTCAGTTTCCTCATTATAAGTCTATGGCAACCAAACTAAAGATCCGATTTAAATAAAAAAAAAATCTTTAAATATGTTCTATAAAAGGGTTATCCTTTGGAAGCAAGGAATACATCACAGAACTGGTAAATATGGAGTGTACATGTTTTCTGGGCCAGGCAAGCTAGTTTCGGCCAATTAGGCCTCATCAGTGACCCTCAAATATTTTCAAAATTCCACAATTGAATAGATGATCCCAAAGGACAAGAAAATATAAACTACACTATGATGTAGGGCAGGGAGACGCTTTACGGCCGCCACACATTCCCACAAACAAGCTGTAGTGACGTTAAATATGTTCTATAAAAGGGTTATCCTTTGGAAGCAAGGAATACACCACATAACTGGAAAAAATAGAGTGTACATGTTTTCTGGGCCAGACTACTAGTTTCGGCCAATTAGGCCTCATCAGTGACCCTCAAATAGTTTCAAAATTCCACAATGGAATCAATGATCTCATAGGACAAGAAAATATACTATGATGTAGGGCAGGGACGTTTTACGGCCGCCACACATTCCCACACATCAGCTGTAGTGACGTTAAATAAATCATATCAGGCTTATATGTTGAATATTTATATATGTCATAGGGCATATTGTTTCAGAGCAGATAATTTTTGAAGTACTATTCCTTTTTCTCGCATTTCGGTTTCCATAGCAACCAATAAAATGAATAGTGTGCATAAAATCATATGGCTGATAGAAGACTATTCAAAAAGGATTTCTGTAATTCACCGTTGGTTCCACACCTATGTGTTGAGTCAGCTTCGACTGGACGCTGTGCGCCTTCTGAGACAATTAAAATTTACATGTTTCGGTTTTTACAAATACAGATGAGAACATGTAAGGTATGGTATGTCTCGTTAAACCATATGTATTTTATGTATAATTGCTGACATGTCTGTCTCTTCCCTCTCTTCCTCTCCATTTGTTCTCTGTACAGGACCATATTTCTCTGAAACCTCTATCCCCCCTACCTCCACTCCACTCCCCAAATCCCCAGGTGCAAAAGCGCCCAGTTTCTTAAAGTTCATTTCTCTACGCTTTGTTACCCCTTGCCAGCATCACGGAAACACGCCTGTATAATTTTGACCCCCTTGAACCCTACTTTTATATAATGAAACTGGGGTTTACAGGGGTAAACCTTATTTTTATCATTTCTGCTCTAAAATATAAATTGTGGGTACTCATTAGAACCGCCTCGTCGAGGCGGTTCTAACGAGTACCCACAATCTATATTTTGAGCAGAAATAAGAAAAATATCACAATTTTTTATTTTAAAATTTTCGTTTTGCCGGCAGTAAAGTTTACAGTGTATTTGTATAGGCGTGTTTTCGTACTGAGTATACGTGTACATGCTTATTAATATTTCTATTGTATGCAAACTCTATGTCATGTACTGACCTGAGTTGAAATAAAGCTGATAGTAGTAGTAGTAGTGTAAAGGTTTTGTCAAAACATCTGCAATGGTTTGGCAGTCAATGTCAGATTTCAGTTTTTAGCTCACCAGAGCCGAAGGCTCCGGGGGAGCTTATAGGGTAGGCTGTTGTCTTTCGTCGTCTGCGTCTGCGTCTGTGTCTGCGTCTGCGTCAATACTTTCAGACATCTCCTCTGAAGCCGCTGGGCCGATTGGGCGCAAATTTTATCTGTAGCATCCTTTGGCTGGGGGATTGAAAGTTTTTTTTTTATCAAAATCGGCTCATTAGTTTGGTTGCTATGGCAACTTGTAGTTTCCACAGACTTAAAATGGGAAAAATTGAAAAATGGCATTTACTGCCAAGCGTCTGCAGATATTTTGACAAAACTTTCATAGAAATGTTCCATAGGCAATCTACTATCTGCCGTATGATTTTAGGCCTTCTGCTCATTTTTATTGGTTGCCATGGAAACCAAAATGCAAAAAAATAGACAAAAAATACTTAAAAAATCATCTCCTCAGAAACCATATGCTCTAGGAGGCTGAGACTTTAAGAAAATATTCACCATATTTGTCTTTACAGGTTTTGTGTTTTTTGTTTATGAAATTTGGCCTTTTAGTTTTGTTGCTATGGCAACTTAGTGTTTCCATTGACTTATAATGGGGAAAACTGAAAAATGGCATTTACTGCCAAGTCATTGCAGATATTTTGACAAACCTTACATAAACATTTTCCTTGAGTAAACTTCTCTCAGCCATATGCTTTTATGTCAACCTGGGGGTCCCCTACGTTGTGCCGGGGCCATGCCCCGCCCCCTCCACTTCATAAAATGCCTTATATCTCAGACACCTTACAGATCCCAACCCCTAAACCATATATTTTCTTGTTTCTTATGATAAGATTTATTAAGTGACACCAACCTGGGGGTTCCCCGGGATGTGCCTGGGACATGCCCTGCCCCCTCTATTTCATAAAATACCATTTATCTCAGAAACCATTCAGATCCCCACCCCTAAACTATATATATTCTTGTTCTTTATGTTAAGATGCATTAAGTGACACCAACCTGGGTGTCCCTCGGGATGTGCGGGGACATGCGCCACCCCCTCCCCTTCATAAAATGCCATTTATCTCAGAAACCATTGAGATCCCCACCCCTACACCATATATATTCTTGTTCCTTATGATAAGATGGACTCAGTGACACCACCCTGGGGTCCCCCGGGATGTGCCGGGGCCAAGCCCCACCCCCTCCACTTCATAAAAGGCCCAACATCCCAGTAACCTTACAGATCCCCACCCCTAAACCATATATACTCTCGTTTCTTATGATAATTCAGTGACACCAACTTTGGGGGTCCCCCGGGATGTGTCGTGGGCATGCCCAACCTCCTCCACTTCAAAAAAAGGCTAAATAATCCAGAAAACTTACAGATCCCCACTCCAAAAGCATATGTATTTTTGTTCCTTATGACTAGACACATTCAGTGACACCAACCTAGGGGTCACCCAGGGTGGGCCCAGGCCATACTTCACCCCTCGACTTCATAAAAGACTATATATCCGAGAAACAGTTCAGAGCCCACCCCTAAACCATATATATTCTTGTTTCTTATGATAAGATGCATTCAGTGACACCAATCTCGGGGTCCCCTATGATGTGCCGGGGCTATGCCCCAACCCCTCCACTTCGTAAAAGGCCCAATATCTCAGAAACCGTTCAGATCCCCACCCCTAAAGCATATAAATTCTTGTTCCTTATGATAAGAGCATTCAGTGATACCAACCAGAGGGTCTCCCGGGCCGCACGGAGGTTGTGCCCCACAACTCCACTTCATAAAAGGTGATATGTCTCGGAAACCATTCAGATCCCCACCCCAAAACCATATATATTCTTGTTTCTTATGATAAGACGCATTCATTTAAACCAATCTGGGGGTCCCCTGGGATGTGCCCAGGCCATGCCCAACCCCCTCCACTTCATAAAAGGCTCAATATCTCAGAAACCATTCAGAACCCCCACCCCTAAACCATATATATTCTTGTTCCTTATGATGTGACACATTCAGTGATACCAACCTAGGGGTCTCTGGGGTGTGCTGGGGCTATGCCCCACCCTTCCACTTCAAAAAATGCCATATATCTCAGAAACTGTTCAGATCCCCACCCCTAGAATATGTATATTGGTGTTTCATATAATAAGACTCATTCACTCACATCAACGTGGGGTATCTATGTGCTAGGGCAACATGCTGATGCCATGGCCCACCCCTCCACTTCATAAAAGGCCATATATCTGAGACACCATTAAGATCCCCACCTCATAATCATATATATTCTTGTTTCTTATGATTAAACATATTCAGTCACTCCAACTTGGTGGTTCAAAGTGGCCATTCCTCTCCTCATAATTTATTAAGAGGGCCTCATATCTTGGAAACTGTTCATATCCCCACCCCTAAACAAAATATTTTCTTGGTCCTTATAAGACACATTCAGCGACTAAAATCTTGGCTTTCCTGGGGTCTGCCAGGGCCATGCTCCAACCCCTCCGCAGCTTAAAAGGCCTCATATCTCAGGAACAGTATACATCCCAACCCCTAAACCATATATATTCTTGCGCCTTATGATAAGATGGATTCAGTGATACCAGCCTGGGCTCTGTAAGGTCCATGTCTCATCCCTCCTCCTCATAAAAGGACTAATATTTCAGAAACAGAGTCCACATGGGTGCTCATTTGGAAATGGGGGTTTGTTTGGGAGACTTTATAATCAATAAATTAAAACCTGAAACCATACATGGCTGCCAGTGGGCAGTGCCCGCATGAGCTCTGGTGAGCATTGTGGCCCATGTGCCTCTTGTTCCATTTGTTAGTCTTTGTAAACTCTAAGTTGCTATAGCAACCAAACGAATTAACCGAATTTAATAATAAAAATAATAATAATAATAATAATAAATTAAAGGCTAATCTCAGCCTCATACAGCTTATGGTTTCTGAAAAGCTTAATATTTAAATATTTATTATTATATTATTATTATTACTATTTATTTATTTTGTGTGTGTGGGGGGGGGGGGGGGGCGAGAGGGGGGGGCATGACAACCAACAAAATGAGCAGTAGGCCCTAAAATAATATAGCTGACAAAAGATTGCTTGAGGAAAATTTCTAATAATTGTCTAAATATCTGCACAGTCTTGGCAGTAAACGCCATTTTCCAATTTCCCCATTGTAAGTCTATGGAAACTCTAAGTTGGCATAGCAACCAAACAAATGAGCTCATTTGCATAAAAAATTAAACACACAAATTGTCAACAATTCCCCAACCCAAGGACGCTACAGGTGATATTTGGGCTCAATCGGCCCAATGGCTTCAGATATGTTGTTTGAAAGTGTTGACACCAGACAGACGCCGCAGACGCAGACGACGGACAGCTGCTTATACTAAAAGCTCACCCGTAACCTTCGGCTCTGGTGAGCAAAAAACCTTGAAAACTCTCCTCCAGAAACGCTGGGCCAATTGTCTTAAAACTTGGTACATGGCATCTGTTTACTTAGTACTACCAGATGTTTTCAAATGATGACCTTTGGTTGACCTTGACCTGTTTTACACCAAGGTTATATGTCATACCACATTGGAGTCAAGCATGAAACAATGGTGTCAGAATGGACAGATGCAAGCCAACTTAAGTGGCAGTTCTCTGCTAATCAATAAAATGGTCAAGTAGTAAGTTTTCATATGGAGCGATCAGAACCTCATGGTCTTCTTGTTATGTCTTTTTTCTATTTCAACGGCCCAGTTAGCGCTATTTAGAACATATCAAGCTGGTGAATTTACCTAACCACACTTTTCTTGCCAATAAAGTGCACAATCTTTCGACAGAAACTGATAACTGCTCCGCTTGAATCAGCAGAAGGGAGGAGAAAGTGACCGAAGAAAATATTCCGTGATCTATTACCGCGAAAGAATACATGGTAAATTTTATCGACTAAAAACAACAAATTTCAGATGATAAATTGTTATATTTTTTCTTATTTCAGCTCAAAATATAGATTGTGGGTACACGTAAGAACCGCCTCATCGAGGCGGTTCTAACGAATACCCACAATCTATATTTTAGAGCAGAAATAAGAAAAATAAGGTTTACCCCCTCCAAAACCGCAGTTTTACTATCTAAAAGTGGGGTTCAAGGGGGGTCAAAATTATATAGGCGTGTTTTCCGGATGGTTGCCGACTTTGCAGGTCTGCTGGCTAATAGTCAGATCCGCACTGGCTAGTTAGAGTCAAGAAAAGGAACTGATGATATTCCAAAACAAAAGTGGCCAATAAGTTCACTTCTTATGTACGTCGGTCATGTACAGCAGCAAGATTCAGTGGAACTGAAAGGGAATGGGTACACTTTCAGGGGAGGCAACGCCGGCAAAAGTAATTTTGACTCTCGTGTCAATAAGGGTTACCTCGTATAGGAAACAAAATGCTTCTAATGAATAAATTATGTCCTTTTAGACTAGACCCCTATTTTCAATGGAACCACGTTTAAAGAAAAACGAACCGAAGTCCCAAAAGTGGTCTCCCTTTGAAAAATGGCTGTCAACAATTGCCAGTTGTATACATTCTCCTTAAATGGCTCGAGCACCGATGACTCGTTAACTATGGATGAGTCCTTTCAAAGCGACTAGCTCCCAATAGAGGATCATAGAGGATCTTACTTGAGTGTTCGTGTATAATTATTGAATTTATTAAACGAATTGAGAAAAAGGGATAAAATGCATGGCTTCGCCGAGCATTTTATTCATTTTCCCCAACGACTTTAATAAATTGAAAAAAAAAAAAAAAAAACGAAAAAAAAAAAAAAAAAACACATGAGCAAAAATACAAGATGCTATTTATCATATGAAATTTAAACCGCATTTTATTCACGATCTGTTTCAGCCTTAGTGTTAATATTCCGCCATCAGTTAAGGACGTCGTACGTGTAGCCGTGTAACATTACGGGGCGTATCCAACTGATTTGCAAATTTAATCCACAAGTGGATTACCGAATTTAATACATGGCGTTATTACATTCTCAGACGCGTCATAGTGCAGTCTTTCACATCTCCAAAAAGGTAACTTGCCTAATGAAAATTTGTGATATTTCTCTTATTTATTGCCGCAAACTAGGTTATTGATGTTCTTTGAACTTCGCCTCAATGTTAAGGTTCTAACGAGTACCCACAACCTATGCCTTGGAGAAGAATTAAGAAAAAAATAATGAATATCACCACCCCCACCCCCCCCCTGCCCCCCATAAACACTAATTTTCAATAAAGAGTGCGGGTTATGGGAGGGGGTGTTCAAATGAGTAAAATTCCTGTATAAGACCACCTTTGGACGTCTCCTTTGGGAGTTGGGACTGGCCAAAAGTGGCTTTTGAGCACGTTTGAACTGTCCCAAAGGTGTTCTCTTCCTAGAGAGCACTGCTGTGTATAAAACACAAAGAAAGAACAAGAGCACCGCATGCGGGTGCCAACGCTCGGCTGCAAATATTCTAAGTCGAAAAAGGGGCATAACTGTGCCAAAATATGTTGAGGGTTACCTCACCTAGTGGTATGAGTTCTCCTTTTCATAATGAACAATTAGTCCGAGTTTCAAGTAAATATGTTCAGTAATGACAGAGACATTACAAAATGTCCAGGTTTTTGCACGACGACGCAGACGACGACGACGCCAGAGCTATGAGAATACCTCGTCGTTTTCTTCGAAAACAGCCGAGCTAAAAACTGAAATAGAAATCTTAATATTTTTCTAAAACGGAATTACCCCGTCTAATTGGTATAATTTTACTCTATATTTATTTTTTCTTTTGTGATTGAAATTGGAAAGGTAGGTTGGTCTACACATTAGGCTTGTCTCAATGAGGCGATTCTTATGAATACAAGTTATATACTTTATGTTTTAAAGAAGACGGAAGAGATTCTGCCGTGCCCCCGTTCATCGGGGCTTGGAAAGTCTACTCAAACAGAGAGGTGCGAGTCGGATCAATTCCGGTTTTTAATCATTATAACGTACGAGTATAACACTGATGACCACTCAACAGAATACAACATTCAGCCATTAATTACATTTTCTTTAATGCTTCTGGAGCAAAAGTAAACCTAAGGTAGTCTACACCCACAGGCGTAGACAATAACACGGATGGCATGCTAATAGAAAATAACATTCAACTAGTCATGACCTTTCCTTAAATGCTTCCGGAGCAAAAGTCAACCTTAAGATAGCCTACGCCGGTGGGCGTAGACAACAAAATGGCCAAGTAGTGCTGGAGGGGACGTTAACCCTCACACCAAACAGACACATGGTGCTTGGCCATCTCCAAATATGCATGCTTGCCATATGGATTGAAGGAGAATGTTAAGGATATTATCTTAATTTTACTTACACTTGTACAATCAGATAATTATTTCATAATATTGACGTGATGATGATCTAGGCTAACTCTTTTTTTATGAAACGAACATATTTGCTTCATTTGGAAAACAACAAATAAAACAAACCAGCTGGAAAATTTACTATCGGCTAGAAATAAGTGAAATAATCTTGAGGGTCGTAAGACAAAACCGAAAATAATAAAAATACATCCGAACAGTTGGGTCTACTCTTGAAGGAGCATATTATTTTCTTTTAAGAGAAGACCCCTGAAGAGAATGTGTACGAAACAGTTTTGAAATAGTTGTTTGCCTCACCACTTAAAAAAGGCTAGACGGTTTTGACGAATCGATACGCAAAAACAGAAATCGAAATGGCGGAGGAATTATTTTATATATGTCTAGCTTGTTGAAGTACACCAGAAGGGTTGGATTTGGAAACTCCTCAAATCGAAACAATATTGGATTATTCCTCTCACGTTATCTTAAGGGGAGATTGAAACATTGATTTTTCCAATCTAACAAATATAGAACTAAGGGATCGTTTGTCTTTATACAATCAGAGAAATGTTATACAAAATGCAACCAGGGTTACTGAAGGTTCGCCGACATTGATCCAACTAGAAATTGTTTCCGACGCATGCTCTATTTTAGACTCTGGAACTATCGATTTGGACGAATTTCTCAGTGACCATAAAGCTACACATGTTCATAAAAGATTGTTCCTAACCTGTCAAAGGGGTGTATGCAGATATCGAAATATTAAACAATTTGATAAGAATGCATAACTGGGATGTAGTTATAAATGATACATGTCGATTTAAGGTTAATGAAGTTTTGTACGGAGTGTATTCCTAGTAAAACAATTTAATACGTCAAAGCGACAAGCCGTGGTTTAACTCTGAACTAAGATATAACATAGAACTATGCAATATATAAGAAAACGTTGCTTTAAATTAAAAAGCGAAATTGACCGCTCATCTTATACAAGACAAAGGAACAAAGTCAACAGCATGATTAAATACGCAAAAGGAAATTTTATTAATAAAAGTTATGGTATTCTTTTGAAACAGGAACAAAATAACTCTTGTAAAACGTTTTGGCAAACACTGGGACGATTTATTTGGAAAAAGGCCCATTACAAAAAGCAAAAACAAACACAAAAAACAACAACAAAAAAAAAAAAAAAAAAAGAACACAAAACAGGCACATCAATTACGAGTATCGAAATATCACATTTTTACCATCGTTCAGATGCTAAGCATTGCTAAATCCGAAGTTGTTGATATATTGAAAGTACTTAAATAAAATAAGGCGATCGGTCCTGATGGCATTAGTAACAGAATGCTAAAATTAACATGTAAAACTGTTTGTGTTCCTTTAACTAAACTATTCAATTTGTCATAAAGGGTTCAAATCTATCCTGAACTATGGAAAGTTTCGCATGTTATGCCGTTTGTAAAGAAAGGAGACAAACCATTATCTAGTAATTACAGACCAGTCTCCTTAACGAGTAATGTTAATAAATCATTCGAGCGCATTATTTCCAAACATATACATATAATCATATAGAAAACGAACTACTATATAATTATAAATCGGAATTTTACCAGGTGATTCTACTGCCCATCATTTGATTGAACTTTCCCACAATACCTGCATATCTCTCGAAAACTTCGCAGCAAACTGCCAAATATTTTGCGATATTTGAAAAGCGTTTGACCGTGTATGGCATAGGTGTGTATTACACAAATTAGAAAAATATGGTGTAAATGGAGAACTTTTACTGTGTGTTGAAAGTTATATAATTTCTAGGAAACAGGAAGTGTTTGTCAATGGGGTCTTAGCAATTGAAAAAAAAAAAAAAAAACAAAAAAAAAAAAAATACATAAAGTAAATGCAGGAGTTCCTCAAGGATCAGTTCTCGGTCAATATTTATTTCTGATATACATACATGACATAACGGATTAATTAAAGGCAAGTCAAAGTTATATGCTGACGACACTTTTAAGTTATTCATCTTCTGACCTTTCCGAAATTGGATTAGTTTTAAATAATGATCTTAAAAAGTTGGAAGAATGGGCTACTAAATCGTTCGTAAGTTTTAATCCAGATAAAACTGAAGTAATGCTTATTTCAAACATTTTCCATGCTCTTTTATGATGATGCGCAACTAAATCTTGTTGAAATTCATAAGTATTTTTTTAATCATCTTTTTTTCCCGTCAACATTGAAACTCTGGAATGAACTTGATATTGGGAGTTCGTGTGCTTCAAACAATCTCACAATTTAAATCAAACATTAAAATAATACCTGATTAAGTAGTAGACTATACAAACGTAGGCGAACGAAAATATAATATAATTTTGGCCCGTATAAGACATAGATGTAGCAGTTTGAAATCAGACATCATCAAAGTGCAGATTATATTTTCTGGTCCTTTGGGGTCATTCAGTTCATTTGGAATCATTTTGAAAATATAGTTCTGCTTAAGCCGGTGCTAGAGGGCGTGGCCGGTGTTGCACATTTCAGTACTGATAATGAACAGACTCAATAAAACCCGAGTCTGCTATTTTCGTTTATTTGGTGTATTTCTTGCTTCCAAAGGATCTAACTTCAGTACTTATTTATTTTCACTGTCGCTGGTGTTGTGCCGTGTGGCGGCCGTAAAACGTCTCCCCGTACATCATCATAGTGCAGATTATATTTTCTGGTCCTTTGGATCACTGAGTTCATTTGGTATCATTTTGAAAATAGAGTTCTGCTTAGAGGGCGTGACCGGTGTTGCACATTTCAGTACTGGTCAAACCGAGTCTGCTATTTTCGTTTATTTATAGTATTCCTTGATTCCAAAGGATCTAACTTATTGAACAGTGTGCATTTCATTCCAAACGCCATTTGCAGCTGTGGGTATCGTAACGAAAATGCTTATCATTACGTTTTTTACAATGGCCTTTATGACGAACAAAGGATTCGATTACTTCGAAATTTGGGAAATCCTCGAAATGAAACCAAATTTTGAGTTTTCACTACAAAATTATGGCATTGACACCCATTAATTAATAATCCTGTCGGTTCTAAAGTTTATTAAAGATACACATAGATTTGAATGATGTATTTATCGAAATGATAGGATGTTACGTTTCTGTTGGCTTCCATACAGGCCTGCTGTTTCGCTGTTATTACGATAACACATCCGTGAGTCTGTGTATTTTCTCGTACCCTCAAAACGGTTAAATGTCAGATACAAATGCACGAAAATGTTCCTGTTGTTTTGATCGAAGCCTTGTCGTTACTGAGACAGTTCTAACGAGTACCCGCGGCTTGCGTATTGGGACTGGAATAGGAGAACCAACGTACCCCAATTTTCTTACTATGAAGTGGGGTTTAAATGGCGCCCATTTCACGGTAGTGCTGACGCCACCACTGTATGAGAAGAAGAATGTTTGATGAAGTACGTGGATTAAATAACCATCAGAAAACACTAGTTTATGAATATACAACTAATTGCATAAACCATTAAAACTATCGGCCCGGCCCATCGGGACTTGAATAAATAAATGGGCTGCATGATGCTTCCACGCAGAGCTGAATCCGACCGAGCATGAGTGCTGGTTACCCACTTAGAGGATCTAAGCCTGCCCAGGAAAAGCGGTGCGAGTCGGATCGTCCATGCTTATAAACACTATTGGTTTGATAGTGCGACAGGGCTTGAGATGTCATTTCATCTCAATGTCGGGTAAAAGTCCCATAAAATTGGAAACAACGTCTCCAAAATGACCTATTTAGTGTTGACGGGAACGTCAAACATCAAATCAAACAAACAAAACCATTAAAACTACTCAGTGTATTGTTGTAGGGATAGGACTGTCTAATGTTGTCAGAAGTACTTTTCACGTCAACTTCAGTTCCAAAATTTATTCAGCAATGCGTCCATGCTAATATAATTGCAACAATGAGGACCACATGCTAGACTGGCACTACTGCACAATATGTTATCCTCTTGAAATAAACTTATTATTATTATCATAACTTGAGCCCAATCTCTTTGTGCTTTTTGCAATAAAATATGTTTAATCTAATCTAAAAAAACGAGACTTCAGCACCCAATTTCGTAAAATCATTCTTCGATATAAAAAGATTGGGTACAACATGGATATTATACGACAGACTGCATATAGATTTACCCCCTAGAACTTCAGTTAAATAAAGCAAATTCTTCTGATACCGAGGCCCCGTTTTTGGATTTACATCTATCTATTGTAGATGGATTTGTTTCGTGCAAAATTTATGATAAACGCGATGACTTTGATTTTGAGATTGTAAATTTTCCTTTTTTGGATGGTGATGTTCCTCGTGCGCCATCCTATGGCGTTTATATTTCGCAGTTAATTCGATTTGCTAGAGTGTGTAGTCATGTAACTGACTTCAACACTCGTAATAAATTATTAACGGCTAAACTCTTAAATCAGGGTTATCGGTACCATAAACTACGCAAAGCCTTTTCAAAATTTTATAGACGCCATTCTGATTTAATTTCATAATTCAATATTGGACTTAAATCTCTTCTGCAACAAGGTCTATCGGAACCCGAATTTTATGGTGACTTAGTATATAAATTCAGAAAAATATATAACCACAATGACTTTAGCACCCAATTTCGTTAAATCATTCTTCGATATAAAAAGATTGGGTACAACATGGATATTATACGACAGACTGCATGCATGGTAGTTAACCCAATCACGGTTGGCAACTTTGCTTTCCTCTTTAATTGCACGCCGATGGGTCAGGCATCAGATTCTATGACGGCTCCAACGTAAAGGCTTATTGAAAGTTAGAGAGATAATGTTGGTTGGTGCCTGATGCTCTGTCTCTGGTCGGGCTCATCGGAGTCTAACTGTTGGTTTTCTTTTGCTCCAGTATTTCAGTGGTTTCTTGCTGTCGAGTCCTCACCGTTGTCTAACCTCTGTGGTTCTTTGATTTTTGTGTTCACGGAGATGTTGCACTGATGAGTTAGGAGGCCTCCATGCGGACTGAACAAATTATTTGTCTAAATCGCGACGGAAGTAAGGGCGAGGATTGTGGCCACGTAAAATCGATTTAAGCCCCCCAGTGGAAATCTTCCACTGACCGTTCCAAGGCGGCTCTTCTGTGGCGATTTATTTATGTTGTTGTTTGTTACTTACTGTGTGTATCACTTGTGTCTTTTGGTTTTGGATGGCCATATGGCCATTTTGTGGGAAAGTAACTGTCCTTATGGCCTTCCTTTGTTTAGGTTTCCATTATGGTCTGGTCGCTTAATGTTTGTATTTCTTTCCCTTTGGTGTCTTTTATGGGTGGAGTAAGTTAATTGTATCAATTCATGATCTTTGTTTTACTTCTACTTCAACTGAAGACACAACAGGCACGTGGCACTGATTCAACGTTTAAACAACATAACGTTCTTCTAAAAACATCTATTGATCCCCTAAAACTCATTTTTTATATTGTAAAACAGTGGTTTGTATAAGTATACATTATTTTTCTTATTTCTGCTAAACAACAAAGATTGTGAGTACTTGTTACAACCGCCGCATCCGGAAGGTTCTAAAACTGAAGTACCCACACTCTATTCTTAGAGCAGAAATATAAAAAAACATCAGATTTTTTATGATTCCAAATATATACTCGGTCAAAAAAGTAACTATACCAACTTCCGGGTATATTATAGTAGCGACCTGATAGCCATTCAGCTAAATATGGCTGTAAACATGCGAATCGGACATTTAGCTGTAAAATGCATACATTTGCATTTGCCCATACTATTGTGCTCAAGAGCTGTCTTCCAATATGTGTCTAGAAAGGTTTTACGAGGAATTCGGCATTGACCATACGCAGATGATCATTTTGTGTCTTGAGATGAAAGATCATGTCCATTAAAAACATAAACTCACTTTACCTTTACACTATCTCATATTTTTCATGATCTTGCACAACATTCAAGACTTTAATTTCTGAAATTCTCGCATTATCTTCCTTTCAATTAAAACTATAGCAATGTTCAAACTGTTGTAATTTCTATAGCTGTCTTTCATTTTTTGGAATTTCTTTGAAAAGCGCCACCATTGCTGTTTACCATGATGGAAAATAATGTAGAAAATTCATGTAGCATATAGCACTACCAGTTGCGATTTTCTGTGGAGTTTCAAATGTAAAGCAGCATTTTGCACAGTCCTTCGAAGAATCGGAGGCCTATACTTGATTGTCTGTTTGTCTAAGCAAACAGAATTATAGTTCCAAGTCTTTTGTGAATAGACACACAGGTTATCTAATAAAGGTTACATGTATCAAAGATTAGGAATAATAAGTGTATTTTTTATGGTGTTAAATCTTGACGTTTGTAATGATTTAGTTCGCGAAATTGTCACAGTGACCCCTTGGGTGTTTGAAACAATAGCCCAAGCAGATGAGTTTACATAAAAAAAACAGTTTGGGCTTTTGTATGAAAAAATGAGTCCTCTAACCAAAACAAAACGAATTATGTGTATTTTGCATTTGTAGTAACTATGGTAACAGACGAAATTTTATGTATAGGAACTTTTTTGATCGAGTATATTTGGGTAGACGTGTTTTCGTAATGAGGGCTGCAAAACGAGCTCTTACAGTTGTCTTCCTTTGACGTGCATGCTTCTCTACTAAAAAGCATACCAACCTGCGTTAAATGCCTTCATGTCCTCAGTTTCACCGTCATCCATTTCACCTTCTGCCTCTTCCATGGCATCCTCAATGTCATTCTCATCAATGGCGATGCAGGAAGATACGATGTAACAAAGACAGAAAATGCAAAATGCCAGCTCTCTGTTCTTTTTAGCTGTAAATATCGTAGGAAACGAAAAAACACACAGCAATGCATGTGTACATCTTCTATCTATCTGTTTATCCATTTATCCATCCATCTATCCGGCTATCTATCTATAGGGCCCAAACCATACGGGGCATAGAGAAATAGATTGTGCCGCATGGTGTTTCTACGCAGAGTTGAAACCGTCGGCACATGTGTATTGGTAAACCGCTTAGAAGGTCTAAGTCTGCACAGGCAATGTATTGCCATATTGGTTTCATTTGGCGGCAGAGCTTGAGATTTCATTTCATCTCAATGTCGGACAAAAATACCACGAAATTGGAAGCAAGGTCTCAAAAATGACCTAAATATTGTTGAAATGGACGTTAAACATCAATTTGAATCTATCTATCTCACTCAACCCCACTACGCCCCATCCGCCGTTACTTTTTGTTAACCGAAATATGCTAAGCGATCGAAATATAGGACATTGGTAAACAGCGACCCTGATCAGACACCACAGAAAGTGTTTCCATAACAATAAATGAAGACGACCAGGGGATTCCATAATCACAGAACACAAGCTAGAGGATGAGAAAATTAACAAGTAATTATTTATAAACCAAGAGGCCGCTGGGTCACAATGTTCACCAGAGCTGAAGTGGAAGAAACTGGCAGGTATATTTTTCAACAAACCATGGTGGCTTGAAAAATCTAAGTACATGTCCACACAGTTATCACTGATGCCAAATCGTTATGAAATCTTAGGCCCAAACGCTGGATACTAACTTTCAGGGTCATAGGCCTTTAAGTTCCTAAAGTGAAAAGTTTCAAGTAGTGTACCATCTAATCTGATGCTTAGGCTACAAGCGAATCAGAATAATCAACTGTTTTGAATTTTTTCCATTAGAAAGGCCCCAGTGACCAAATCAGCATTGACATAAAATAGGTCAAGTTCAACCAAAAGTCATCATTTGCTTTGGATATTAATTTTGATGTCACCAGCTACAACACTAAGAAAAAGCCACTGTTTCGCCTTTTTTCCCATACAAAGGACTAAGTAATCAAAGGTGGAATGGGCAAAAGATAGGATAACGTCAAACAACGCCATTATTTTGATTAACAAGGTAGAGCCCCGTCCCCAATGCTGCATACCAAGTGTCAGGGTCATAGGTGATTTTATTCCTGAGAAGAAGATTTCCAAAGGGTTTTACCATATATGGGTAGGGCGGCCATCTAAGTCATGCGATTCCAATCCAACAAATAATGTTTCCTTAGTTCATTCCACAGAGGCTCCACGTGTAATTTGGTTTCAATCAGCCGAGCAGTTTTAGTAGAGAAGAAGATATAATTGAACGTAAGTCAACCAGGACATAGGTGAGCAAATGGCCTTGATCTTTGGAATTAATAAATAACCATTTAGGTAATTGTATAAATCAATTCTGATGCAAAAGGCTTCAAAAGAATCAGAAAAAAAAACAGTTTTGCTATTTTCCGATACAAAGGTCTAAGTTGACCATGGCGTAAAGTAGGTGAAGGTCAACTGAAGGTCACCATTTGAGTGAACTTGGTAGGACCCCAGTCCTCAATGCTGCATACCAAGTTTCAAAGCCATCGGTGGTTTGGTTCCTGAGAAGAAGATTTCCAAAGGTTTTTTGACCATATGTGGGTATGACGGCCATCTTGGTTATGTAATTCCAATCCGACAAATAAAATTTCATTGTCTCATCCCAAAGACTTCCAATCAGCCGAGCAGTTCTAGTGCAAAAGAAGATACAAATACGGAATTTGAGCTATCCGGGACAAAGGTGAGCAAATGACCTTGACGTTTGGAATTGATAAACTTCCATTCAGCTCTTTATAAATATCAATCCTGATGCCACAGGTTACAACAGAATCATGCTTATGGACTAGCCAATAATTTACAGGTAGCCCTCTGTATATAACCCTCAAACGTCACAAATGCTAATTGCATTCTCACTGGTAGTCACGTAGATGTCAGCAATAATAACTCAAATTCATTCAGTAACTTTGGGTTGATCGTCTCCAAACTCCGTATAATTCAGTGAGTATTATAAGATTTGTAACATCAAATTAGTAGAGAACACACGTACTTCTTCAGTGAGTAAGAAAGTTTGGGTATAAAAGTAAACGATAAGTTGAGCAGAAAGGCATACGGTTAACATGCCCGTGTAATTAACACTCCCCTTAACCCTACTTTATATAAAGAAAAGTTTGGTTTGTTGCGGTATTAATAATTTACCTTATTGTTGTTAAAATCATATATTGCGGGTACTCGTTAGAATCTCCTCATTGAGGCGGTTCTAACCAGCACAAACAAACTATGTTTGGAATAAAAATATGAAAAATGCTACATGTTGTTCTAGAGATATAAAAAGCGCCATTATAGAGCACGGATGTGTTTTCGTAATATTTTGTTTTGTTTGTTTGATTTAAGGTTTAGCGTCCCCGTCAACACTGTAAAAGTCATTTTGGAGACGTTGCTTCCAATTTTGTGGGACTTTTATCCGACATTGAGATGAAATGACATCTTAAGCCCTGTCGCCCACTGAAACCAACAGGGTTTATTAGCATGGACGGTCCGCCTCGCACCGCGGTCCCTGGACAGGCTTAGATCCTCTAAGCGGTTTACCAGTACTAGTGTGCGGGCCGGATTCAGCTCTGCGTGGAAGCATCATGCAGCCCATATATTTCTTCAAGCCCCTATGGGCGGGGGGCCGGTTTTCGTTATGTAAAAGAAATCATTACGCAAACACGCATATACAAATACATTGCCACATTTATCACCGAAAATATGAAAATTTAATGATGAAAAATTGTGATATTTTTCTTATTTCTGCTCAAAATATAGATTGTGGGCACTCGTTAAAACCACCTCATCGAGGCGGTTCTAACGAGTACCCACAATCTATATTTTAGAACAGAAATAATAAAAATAAGGAATACCCCCGGAAACCCCAGTTTTACTATATAAAAGGGGGGTTCAAGGGGGTCAAAATTATATAGGCGTGTTTTTGTGATGCAAAGTTGGTCAGAATGGATTACAACAGGAAAGCTTGGCTGAAAGGTAAAATAAACAACAAAAAGTTTGACAAAAAGATAAAAGCAATAACTAAACGTCTGAGTGTAAGGAGGAAAAAGACACAACAATATGTTTGAGTGACAGGTGATTAAATGACAAAAAGAATCAAAACCACAACAGAAGGTTTGAAAGAAAGGTAAAAACACAACAAACTGGTTCAGGTAAATGTTAAAGAAACAACAAAACGTTTGACAAAAAGTTATGACGCAAAAAAAACATTTCACTGGATGGTAAAAACAACTGTAAAAAGTATGACAAAACAATAAAAAGGTGAGCAAAATGTTTGATAGAAAAGTAAAGGAAACAGTACAAAACAAATAATTTCTGAAGACATAGTTAGATCCTTTGGAGGCAAAGAATACACCAAATAAAGGAAAATAGCAGACTCGGTTTTATTGAGTCTGTTTATGATCAGTACTGAAATATGCAACACCGGCCACGCCCTCTACCACCGGCTTAAGCAGAACACTATTTTCAAAATGATTCTAAATGAACACAATGATTCCAATGGACCAGAATACATAATCTGCACTATGGTGATGTACGGGGAGACTTTTTACGGCCGCCACACGGCACAACACTGTAACGTGCGATGTGTTCCGAGCGGCTAAAACAAGTGATATAAGATGAGCTCGACTGGCTCACCATTCAAGATCTATTTTACAAGTTAAGTATTTAAACACTAAAGTGAGCTGCTCTTCAAACTTACAGCGGCTCAAAATGATTATTCCCAATTTAGACAGAGTTACCTACTCCAAAATATGATTAGTATGGGTCCCCTTAGATAACTTACTAAGGTAAAGCTCAAATTTACAAAGCATATTAAAATGAAATGATTGGAGCAATAAAAAGCACTATACGCATATAACAAGTTATGAAAAACAGTGTAATTAGATGAATAAAAATGCACAGCTCATTTGGCTCAGATCTACTAAGTTTCGAAAGTTTGGCTCACTCCTTAATGGCTTAGAATGATATAAAATATTATATTCTACAAAGCTAGGTAGGCGTGTTTCAGCCAACTCCTTCACTCTGTAGATATTTACCTTGAAGCTGTTATATTTAATCTTGATTAACTCGTTGCTGATGCTGTTCTGACTTGATAACTGTAAAATACCCCTTATATACCTAGGATAAATATCTGATTGGTTATTCTAAACGTTACATTGATTGGATGATAAAAACTATAAGGTGATTATCAATTGGTTACTGTCTGGGCAATTTGATTGGATATGGTTTAGGCATTTTCAATCCGTTTTTGTGATTAAGCTTGAACAATGTGAATATACCGTAATGGGGCTATGCGGATGACTGTTTTGTCACATTACCCACGCCTCGAATCTCATGCGTCCCTGCATGATAATTTACAGGATATGAAATATAAAACTTTTTCTCAGGTTTCTTTCCTACGCGTTCTCTTTGTGTTGGTCGAAATAACTTGTATGATAGTATAAATAAAAATATAATGAGACTCAATCAAGACTGAGAATTTACCTGAAATTTAGAATTTGGTTATATAATCTGACATCCACTCTGGAGGTCTTCGTGTCCTCCGCGAGCTTTGAGCCATATTTTCATCCTCTACAGTCTGAGTTAATTCTGCCTCTTCTGCATCTCCCATATCTATGACCACCTCATCATTTCTATTTTGCGAGGGAACATTTGAGTCTCTAGCACAGTTTTCAAATTGTAAACGTTGTGGCTTACGCCCTTTCATGCGATCTACATGAATTGTTTGAGGTTTTCCCTTATGCCCACACAGAACTTCATATGTAACATCTGTAATCTTTTTCATGACTTTAAAAGGTCCTCGCCAATAATTCGTGAATTTTGGAGATTGTCCCGGCATATGCCTCGGGAAATATACATACACTTCATCCCCATTGTTAAACTTTTCCCAGCTGACATTTCTATCATGCAGCGATTTTTGTCTTAGCATTGCTCCAGCGATATTCTCTCTTACTAGTCTGTGTGCAGCTTCCATTTTCTCCTTTAATTCCCAAGCCCATCTGTTTGCTGGGGTGCTTTTAACACTTGCTGGCATTTCATACATTATGTCCAGAGGTGTCTGCACTTCTCTTCCTAGCATAAGAAAATTGGGACTACATCCTGTTGTCTCATGTTCCACCGATCTGTATGCCATAGTAACGTATGGTAGGTAATCATCCCAATCAGACTGATGCTCATTTACATAGGTTTTGAGCATCCTTACCAACGTTCTGTTGAATCGCTCAACCATTCCGTCTGACTGTGGGTGATATGGCGTTGTTCGCGTTTTCTTGACGTTTATCATCTTGCACATCTCTGTAAACAGCTGTCCCTCGAACTGCCTACCTTGGTCCGAGTGAATCATTGATGGAACTCCAAACCTTGTAACTACCTCCCTCACAATGGCATCTGCTACTGTTCTGGCTTCCATGTTGGGAATTGCGAAGCACTCCGTCCATTTTGTAAAGTAATCTGAGACAACAAGAATGTATCTGTTGCCTTTCTCTGTTAATGGCAGCTCTCCAAGGATGTCCGTGGCTAAACGTTCCATTGGGCGACCAGCTCCAACTATTTGCATTGGAGCTCTTTTTGTCCTGATCGGATTTTTACCTTTTTGACACTTTTCACATCCAGCAATATAATGCCTTACGTCCTGCTGGAGGCCAGGCCAATAATAAGATTGGCGCACTTTACTGAGTGTTTTCCTGACTCCTAAATGTCCAGATGTTAAATGATCATGGCAAAAGGACAGTAGCTTTCGACGCTCACTAAGTGGTACAATAGCCTGCAGTGTTACTCCTTTGTCATCTTCCCATTTCCTGTGCAGCATATCACTATCTATGACTAATTTCTGTCTTTGAGACCAAAGAGCCTTAACTGTTGAACTCGCGGAACTTATCTCAGCACTGTCAGGTTGCACTCCGTTTTCCATCAGGTTTCTTACTGTAGAAATGTCCTTATCATGCTTCTGAAGCTCTTTTAACGAGTCAGTGTCTAACACTTCTTCCCATTGGCTACTAGTTCTCACTGTTTCATTCACTACAACATTAACAGTTTCTTTAAGCTCCTTTCCTCTGCATTGTCCGCAACTATGCCTGCTGAGCGCATCGGCATTTCTGTGCTGGGTACCAGGACGATGCTGAATATTCATATCATATGTTGTTAACACCTCTATCCACCTTGCTAACTGCCCTTCAGGATTCTTAAAATTGAGCAACCATCTTAAGGAACTATGATCGGTTCGCACCGTGAATCGTTTCCCATATAGATAGTGGCGAAAATATTTCACAAAGTAAACAACTGCTAACAATTCCTTTCTGGTAACGCAATATTTTCTTTCTGACTTTGTGAGAGCTCTGCTTGCGTATGCTACTACCTTTTCTTGTCCATTAATGTTCTGCGATAGAACTGCGCCTATAGCAGTATTACTTGCATCGGTGTCAAGAGTAAATGGCTCAGTAAAATCTGGATAACTTAAGATAGGACTCTGGGTGAGTTTTGACTTCAGTGAATCAAACGCTTCCTGACACTCTTTGGTCCAGATAAATTTCTGTTTCTTTTCTGTGAGCTTATTGAGTGGCTTAACAATTCCTGCAAAATTCTGAATATATCTTCTGTAGTAACTACAGAGACCAATAAATGATCTCAATTCGCTCACATGACTTGGCTCTTTCCAGTCCCTTATTACTTCGATCTTCTTTGGATCTGTAGCTATTCCCTCAGGTGAGATTACATGACCTAGGAACTCAACTTGTTCTGCAAAAATATGGCATTTCTTTGCCTTCAGTTTTAAACCTGCTGCTGATAATCTTAAAAATACTTTCTCCAAATTTTCTAGCATTTCTTCGAAGGATTTGGCAATAACAATTATATCATCGAGGTAAATGAGACATATGTCCCATTGTAAACCTGAAAGCACAGTCTCCATCAGCCTTTCAAAGGTGGCTGGAGCGTTGCAGAGCCCGAAAGGCATGACCTTGAATTGATATAGCCCCCTTTTAGTGACGAAGGCCGTCTTCGGTTTAGCATCCTGCTCGAGTTCTACCTGCCAGTATCCTGAACACAAATCTAGCGTCGAGAACCACTTTGCCCCAGACAAATGATCCAACGACTCATCAATTCTAGGTAAAGGATAAGCATCTTTGACGGTACGCTCATTTAACTGCCGATAATCAACGCAAAATCTAGTTGTTCCATCCTTTTTCTTCACTAGTACAACGCCGGCAGCCCATGGACTAACTGAATGCTCAATAACATCACGTTCTAACATGTCATCAATGTGCTTGTCGACCTCCTCTCTCATATTTACTGGTATTCGCCTGAGGGGTTGTTTGATGGGTGTCCTGCTGTCTGTCTTGATACCGTGTCTCACAATGCCCGTTTTACCCAGCTCCTGATCATTGCTGGCAAACAGATTATTATGCCTCAATAGTAGCTCTTTGACTAGATTTCTTTGTTTCCCTGTGACTGTTTTGCTAGTTTTCTTTAACAGCTCATTTAAAGCTGGTGGTAAAGTATTTCCTTGCGTATTTGGGCACGCCTCAGACTCCATAACCCTTTTTACTGGACTCAGTGAAGCAATAAATGTACCAGAGTGTATGATTTTAACGTCTGTAGTAACATTCATTATTCTCAATGGAACTCTTTTACTATTTTCAACCAAGGTTTTTGCTACCAAACCCCGATCGGTTCTTGTAAAACTTTCTTCCGGCTCAATCAGGCTCAAACCATCTGGTATATAGTCTTTCTCAGACATGTTAACATTGCCAAAGACTACAATTTCTGATCTCGGCGGTATGCTGCAAGTTTCACTTACTGATATACGATAGCATCCTATTGAACCCTCGGAGATCATTGGAATCTCATCTTTACCTATTAAAAGCTTTCTGTTTACTATGTCTACTTTGCATTTATATTTGTTCAAGAAATCCAACCCTATTACTCCATCAATTGCAATTGTTGCGACAGCAAGCTCTTGATTGTAGATCTTTTGTCCTATTTTGATGCTCATTTCCGTTTTTCCAGAAACATTGAGTGGCTCATTTGTAGCTGAAAGAATTTCTTTTCTAACCCTGGTCAACTTATTTTCTCCACCAAAGGAGCTCTTGACTGAGTTATACAAACTGTCATTTAATATGGTCAACGTTGCTCCAGTGTCAACGAGCAACTTCACATTCTTCCCACAAATCTGTGCATTTACAAATAATCCAGAGCTTTCTGAATTATTCCGAATTTCATTCTGTCTTCCTTGATCATTTCCTCTTTGATATTCTCGTCCACGGCCTCGGCCCCAGCCCCGGCCTTGGCCTCGGCCCCGGCCTCGGCCACCTCTTCCAGACTGGTTTTTGTAATGACAATCTCGTCCCAGATGACCTTGACGCCCGCAGATATAGCAGCTCATATCTGTGTATTTTCGCCTTGTTTCTGTGTGAATAGTGGCACGTGAGAGGCTCTGTGATTTGAGTTCCTCCATTTCCTTTTTCACCTCGTTCATTGACTTTTGCATATTATCGAGACGGCTCAATAGCGTTTTAAGCTCACTTTCATTTGGTTGATCCTTTGTCTCACTCATATCGACTGGTCTTAAGTAGCCCTTCAGCTCTTTGTTTTTCTCTTCTACTTTAACGAATGCTTCCAATTCTACTGCCTGGCGAATGGCGTCATTGAGTGTCGTTGGTCGGGTCTGTTTAATGCGCAAACGTATATCTGAGTCAATCAGTGCATCAATGAAATATTCCTTTGATAACGTCTCTCTGACATCAAGGGGAGCTGTAGGATAGGCCAAGTTTGTTAAGCGCCGAATGCTTTGTCCCAGCTCAGGGAGACTGTCTGATGCTTTTTGTTTTCTTTCTCTCAACTGAGCTCTGTGTAGCTCCATCTGGTTTGGAGGTGAGAATCGCTCATTTAATGCAGTTATTAAATCACTATATTTCTTTGGGACACCCCCTGATAAGTCTCCTAAGATAGACTGAGCTTGTCCACGAAGTGACACGGCTAAGTAAAGAGCTTTATCACTTTCACTCCAGTGTCCTAATGTCGCACATGCTTCAAAATGTGATCTATAGTCTAGCCAAGATGAAGTTCCATCGTATGTTGCTGGCTTAATTAACACAGGTGGCTTAGACATATGAATTGCTTGATTTTCATCTGAGCACTCAGCTGGGCGCTCCTCGGTTTTGTCTACAGTCCAGGGCTTCTTTCCGACATCAGGTTTTGATGGTTCTTGGCTTTTCCTTCTATAGGTTATTCCAGGCTCTGTTTCAGCTCTTTCATAAAGCTCCTTAGCCGGTGAATCCCTTATAAGATATCTACTTAAGTCATATCTGTCTTCTTCAGTTGCAAAACTTGGCTCTTTCAACACAGGAGTGGCTCCTGTCGACATTGTCTTCTTTCCAGCACCCGGGGCAGCTTTCTTCACACTTTCTGTCTCATTTTCTTCCGTAAATCTGACTCCCGACATTTGATGTCTCAAGACTGAGCCTCCGGCTGTATTATATCCGGACTCCCTCTGCCTCTGGTCCATAACGTTATCAATACCTCGTGGTATCTTTGGCGTCGAGAAATCATCGGCGTCTCTTTCACTTTGTTGATAAGCAGCAAGCTCCAGCTCCAGCTGCCTTATACTCTTATTCAATTGATCAATGTTCATTTCTAATGAGTCACACAACGAAGTTGAGCTTTCCAATCCCGACGCTGCCACCAAATTTGTAACGTGCGATGTGTTCCGAGCGGCTAAAACAAGTGATATAAGATGAGCTCGACTGGCTCACCATTCAAGATCTATTTTACAAGTTAAGTATTTAAACACTAAAGTGAGCTGCTCTTCAAACTTACAGCGGCTCAAAATGATTATTCCCAATTTAGACAGAGTTACCTACTCCAAAATATGATTAGTATGGGTCCCCTTAGATAACTTACTAAGGTAAAGCTCAAATTTACAAAGCATATTAAAATGAAATGATTGGAGCAATAAAAAGCACTATACGCATATAACAAGTTATGAAAAACAGTGTAATTAGATGAATAAAAATGCACAGCTCATTTGGCTCAGATCTACTAAGTTTCGAAAGTTTGGCTCACTCCTTAATGGCTTAGAATGATATAAAATATTATATTCTACAAAGCTAGGTAGGCGTGTTTCAGCCAACTCCTTCACTCTGTAGATATTTACCTTGAAGCTGTTATATTTAATCTTGATTAACTCGTTGCTGATGCTGTTCTGACTTGATAACTGTAAAATACCCCTTATATACCTAGGATAAATATCTGATTGGTTATTCTAAACGTTACATTGATTGGATGATAAAAACTATAAGGTGATTATCAATTGGTTACTGTCTGGGCAATTTGATTGGATATGGTTTAGGCATTTTCAATCCGTTTTTGTGATTAAGCTTGAACAATGTGAATATACCGTAATGGGGCTATGCGGATGACTGTTTTGTCACAACACCAGTAGCAGTAAAGATAAATAAGTTCTGAATAGTTAACTCCTTTGGAAGCCAAGAATATATCAAATATACGAAAAAAGCAGCCTCGGTTTTATTGAGTCTGTTCATGACCAGTTGTTTGATAAAAATCTTAAATAAAACAGCAAAACCGTTGTAAGAAAGGTAAAAGAAACAACAGAATGTTTGAAAAACAAAGCCAAAAAGAGCAACTAAAATATTTGACAAAAGTAAAAGAAACAACAAAGCGTCTGATAAGAAGTTAAAAAGCACGAAAGGTTTGATAGAACGACGAAAACTTTGACAAAAAAGATTAAAGAAAGGACAAATAGTAAGGTAAAAGACACATCATAAATTTTAAAGAAAGGTGAAGGAAACAATAAAGAAAAAAAAAACGAAGCAAGAACATGTTTGACAGAAAGTAAAAAGAAACAAAAATTAGTTTGATAGAAAAAGAAAAAAAGAAAATAAACAACGAAAATATCGAAAAAAGTCAAAAGAGATTACAAAAATTTGAGAAAACGGGTAAAAAATCAATGACAGATTTGACGTAAAAAATAAAAGAAATAACAGCAAGTCTGACTGGGTCTGACAGGAAGGTATCAAAAACAGCAAAACGTTTGTTACAAAGACTTAAAAGCACAACAATGAGTTTAACAAAACGTAAGAGAAATAACAAAATGTTTCAGAGAAAAGAAAGGGCAAGAACAAAAATGTTGGTAAAAGTCACAACAAATTGTTTGTCAGAAAGGTAAACGAAACGACAAAAGGTTTGTCAAGTAGTTAATAAAATGGCAAAACAAACTAGAAAAATTGACGAAAGGAGAATGAAATAGCAAAACGTTCAACATAAAGGTAAAAGAAGCACCAAAACGTTTGACAGAAAGTGGACGGGAACAACAAAAAGTTAATGTTACACAAAAAAGTAAAATAATAATAATAATAATAAAATAAATAAAGCTGCTGATTATGAAACATTATGTCCCAAATCAGATGCATGCTTGCTTGCTACAAAGGATGACAGAATAGTTAAGTAACAAATTTTTAAACAAACAACAGTCAAAAAGGCACCAGATCCCATAGCTGTGTCAAAGTACCTAGCCTTTCCTTGACAACAACCTTATCGGACCGGTTGACGTACTGAGAGTCAGACTGAATAGTAACAATATGCGCCGCCACATTTGTTATAGATAGGGATAAAATGACCGATAAATAGAAACTTCATAATCCCACTTTAGAACTTTTAAACTGGAAAATTTAAATAGAACATAACTTACCGCGCATCTTGCCTTGTCACGCAGAAATGAAGTGTAAACACTGATAAAGCTGTCTGCCCTTAAAAGTATTTTGCACGTCATATCAAATCAATCATTTGCACCATATGTTTTAGACTGAAGATGGAATGATGGCGTGACGGTTTCTGGCGAATGAAAAGGCTCTGCTCATCCACATGTGAGAGACTATGATAAGGCAAACTGACCGGCTCAACATTACATTAATAATGCTGTCTAGTATCTCACGATACCATAATATAATAACATTTAAGGACAGCCTGGTGAAAATACTCAAAGAAGCAAAACTAAAGTCTCTCTCTCTCTTTCTCTCGCCCCCGCCCATCGGGGATTGAAGAAATATGTGGGCTGCACGATGCTTCCACGAAGAGCTAAATCCGACCCGCACACGAGTACTGGTAAACCGCTTAGAGGATCTAAGCCTGCCCAGGCAAAGCAGTGCGAGTCGGACCGTCCATGCTTATTAACCCTATTGGTTTCATTGAGCGACAGGGCTTGAGATGTCATTTCATCTCAACGTCGGGTAAAAGTCCAACAAAATTGGAAGCAATGTCTCCAAAATGACCTTTACAGTGTTGACTGGGACGTTAAACCTCAAATCAACCAAACAAACAAATTCTCTCTCTCTCTCTCTCTCTCTCTCTCTCTCTCTCTCTCTCTCTCTCTCTCTCTCTGACAAACAGGAATCAACCATCCATGTAATAATAGCAGCGACCTTAAAACGTGGCTGCAATGAAAGGGTACCCAGAAGTGACCTACCAAGAAGAGAGTTAATGTCACTCACAGCAAAGTAATGCGTTGGTAAAGAAACAATCTTTCTCGGACATGGGACCATTAAAGTTAAGCGAAGGAACGTGCCTATCAGCCGATGATATGAAGAACAAACTCGATTTCCCTTACAATTATTTTAAATACCCATTAAGATAGTTGTGTAGTTATAGAAAGTTGTGGCGTTTTGTATAGTGGTTTGTCGTAGTCATGGTAGTGCAGACCACTGGGGAGTATTGAGGTTTATACATCAATATTTTTTCTTCGTCTCATTCTAAATTCCGTCTAAATGTGGAAAGCTATGTGTTAATATTTATGCTGTTTATCGAACTGTGAACGACGTTGGGTCACTATTATAACAACATATACAGTTTATGAATGGTATGTCTTTGTCTGTGCAGCTCTGCTTTGACATGTTTGCTGATCATGCAACTCTCTCGTCATCTCATTCTTCTACTCAAATTCTCACAAACAGTTTAAATGCGGACTTGTCAAATTTCATGCACTGGTGTAGATGTAATATTAAAATATGGTCGTAAATGTTTCAAAGACCAAGTCAATGCTTATTAAAATGATATTATGTACCCCCCCCCTCTAATAAAGCTGTATAACGATCCGTAAATTACAAAGTGTTATGCAATAATGCTGACAATGTGCTAGGCTGGACTTCACACGTTGAAAATACCACAAAACATGTAACTCTCTACTCTACATTCTGAACTGAATAAAATGTTATTTATCTATGCATGTCAGGAAACTATCATTACGATAACATACCCGTGGCACAAAGTGCATTTATTTCTCATCTCCAAAATGGCTTTTTCCTGATGAAAATCCGTGATAGTTTTCTTATTTATGGTGTAAACATAGGTTGTTGGTGCTCGTTGAGGCGGTTCTAACGAGTACCCGCAACCTATGTCTTGGAGCAGAAATAAGAAAAATAATGTATACCCCCGTAAACCCCAATTTTCTCTATATAAAGTGGGGTTTAGGGGGTCTTTGTTTCACGGGATTGTAATCATGATGTATATGGCGCATATATATATTTTTTTGCTGCATCGTTTCTGGTAATACAAGCCCAGAGCTCAAAAATGTAGAGGTAAAATTCCAAAAACAGGCAGCAAGGTACATTCTTGACAAAGATATAGATGTATCTTTAGAGGAAATGTTTCATAAGCTAAAATGGATGAAATTCCCTGGCCGAGATTTGAAGCCCACGTTTCCTTTTCACAAATTAGCCCCCGATTATTTGCATCGTTTATTTCAGTAATTGAAAGAAATCTTACACCAACTTCTTGTACACGAGTTAAAACCAAACATTTGGATCCATATACTTTGAATTTCTATTCCCGAGAATGTGAGACAATCAGTTTAAGAAGCGAGTGAGTGAGTGAGTGTTTGGGTTTTACGTCCCACCAATAGCTAAGGTCATACGGAGACGGGACCTCGGTTTAAAGACTCATCCGAAAGTCTGGAGAAGCCCGGGACAGTTTAAGAAGCAGAATTTAGAATGGTCTATAGGCAAAAACATTAATTACATATGTGTTTCATTGAAGACACATACAAACATCTAGGTCACACAAGGTAAAAAAAGTTATTTTTCTCGTGTTCTAATAATGTAATAATCAATAACCATCGCCCTATCAAAATCATTTTGGACATTCAACTGCTTCTTTTTTGTATAAATGTAGAAAGACAATATATATGCTTTCATCTTATTTCAATTCATAAAATAATGTACATCAACTACGTTTCCGGCCCCCGCCCATCGGGGCTCGAAGAAATAGATTGGGCTGCATGATGCGTCCATGCAGAGGTGAAACCGACCGCATAGGTGTACTGGTAAACCGCTTAGAGGTCTAAGCCTGTCCAGGCAAAGTGGTGCGGATCGGACCGTCCATGCATATAATCCCTATTGTTTAATTGGGCGACATGGCCTTAGATGTCATTTCATCTCAATGTCGGGTAAAAGTCTCTCCAAACTGGAAGCAACGTCCCCAAAATGACCTAGGTAGTCTTGACGGGGACTTTAAATCTCAATTCAAGCAAAACAAACATATCAACTACGTTTCGTAATAATGGTAGGTAGATGTTTAACGCTTTTTATGCAGTACAAGTATTAACTTTTACAAAAAAGCTTGAGTCTACGCTAAGCACACATTCATTTGTGTAGTCAAAGGATTGGAAAGTCAAATGATAAAGCTGTTCATGTATAAGCGTGCCAGTAAATACGGAAACTTGTATAATAGCCAAAGATTCCAAAAGTTGACTCCAGTTTCATAGATAAGCAAAACTACAATCTTTTACTATGACAACCACTCGTACAAGGAAACGAAAAATCAGAAGAACAGATGCATCTGTCTTCTTTTAATGAAAACAAACAGAAATAGATGTACTGTATCATCGGAGGGAAGTCAACATCATGTGAACCCAGAAAACATGTTTATTTTGTATGCGAATAGGGTGTGATTAGCTTACGGAAGTGTTCCGGTCAATCCCGGTTTTTTAATCATTATAACAAATAACATTGATGACCAGTCAATAGAATATAGCATTCAGCCAGTAATGACCTTTTCTTCAATGCTTCTGGAGAAAAAGTAAATAATAGGTAGTCTATGCCCACAGGCGTAGACAATAACACAGATGACATGCTAATAGAAAATAACATTCAGCTAGCCATGCTTTTCTTAAATGCTTCCGGAGCAAAAGTCATCCTTAAGATTGTCTACGCCCTTTGGCGTAGACAAAAATGTGCGATAAAATGTTAGAAGAGACTGGTTCTATATCGATTAATACTTCAAAAACACGCATTGTCAACGATTAGTTAATTTTATGAAGAAAGAATGTGTTTAATTCTACGATTTACATTCGAAAATCTTATTGACACCATACGGAAACATGCTTGTTTTGCCAACCATGTAAAAGAGCAACCATACTGGGTTACTCTGCAGAGGAGGTAACTGGCGCATGCGCAATGGAATGTAAACAAGGTGACGTGTCAAACGATTGGATCCGTCTATATGTTTTTGTACAATTGAATATTGGACCTGAATCACTTCTGCAACAATGTCTATCGGAACCCGAATTTAATGGTGACTTAGTATATAAATTCAGAACAATATATACTTGCAATGACTTCAGTACCCAATTTCGTAAAATCATTCTTCGATATAAAAAGATTTGGTACAACATAAATGTTATACGACAGACTGCATAGTAGCTAGCCCAATCACGGTAGATAACTTTGCTTCCCTCTTTAACTACACGCCGGTGGGTCAGACCTCAGATTTAATAACGGTTCCAGCGTAAAGGTATACATAGAATTAAAATTTAATTTTATGTAATGATGGTTGGAACATGAGGCTCTGTCTCTGGTCGGGCTCTCCGGAGTCTGTTGGCAGCATTTCAGTTTTTCCATGCTGTCGTGTCCTCACCGTTGGTTTATCTCTGTAATCGTTTGATTTTTTGTGTTCTCTGAGATATTACACTTCATATTGACTGAAAAAATTATTTGTCTAAATCGAGACGGAATGGAAGTAAGGGGGAGGATTATGGCCACGTAAAATCTATTTAAGACCCCCCACCCCACACCACCCCCCCACCCCTATCAGATGGAAAATTGTGATGTTTTTTCTAATTTCTGCTCAAAATATAGACGAGGGTACTCGTTAGAACCGCCTCCGCCTCATCAAGGCGGTTCTAACGAGTACCCACAATCTATATTTTGGAGCAGAAATAAGTAAAATAAGGTTTACCCCTGTAAACCCCAGTTTTACTGTATAAAAGTGGGGTACAAGGGGGTCAAAATTATATTGGCGCGTTTTCATGATGCACCCACCCACTCAGCGACCGTTCCAAGGCGATTCTTCTATAGCGGTTTATTTTTGTTATAGTTCGCCTTTGAAGGTGTATATCGCTTATATTTTTATTGTTGAAAATATAGCCACTCAGAGGAGATGGCAAATCCCCCGACCAAAAGCCAATATGGCTTTCAGACCATATATGGGTATGACGGCCATCTTGGTTATGTAATTCCAATCCGACAAATAAAATTTCATTGTCTCATCCCAAAGACTTCTTCCAATCAGCCGAGCAGTTCTAGTGCAAAACAAGATAAACATACGGAATTTGAGCTATCCGGGACAAAGGTGAGCAAATGACCTTGACGTTTGGAATTGATAAACTTCCATTCAGCTGTTTATAAATATCAATCCTGATGCCACAGGTTACAACAGAATCATGCTTATGGACTAGCCAATAATTTACAGGTAGCCCTCTGTATATAACCCTCAAACGTCACACATGCTAATTGCATTCTCACTGGTAGTCACGTGGATGTCAGCAATAATAACTCAAATTCATTCAGTAACTTTGGGTTGATCGTCTCCAAACTCCGTATAATTCAGTGAGTATTATAAGATTTGTAACATCAAATTAGTAGAGAACACACGTACTTCTTCAGTGAGTAAGAAAGTTTGGGTATAAAAGTAAACGAACAACAATAAGTTGAGCAGAAAGGCATACGGTTAACATGCCCGTGTAATTAACACTCCCCTTAACCATACGTAATATAAAGAAAAGTTTGGTTTGTTGCGGTATTAATAATTTACCTTATTATTGTTAAAATCATATATTGCGGGTACTCGTTAGAATCTCCTCATTGGTGCGGTTCTAACCAGCACAAACAAACTATGTTTGAAATAAAAATATGAAAAATGCTACATGTTGTTCTAGAGACATAAAAAGCGCCATTATAGAGCACGGATGTGTTTTCGTAATGTTTTGTTTTGTTTGCTTGATTTGAGGTTTAGCGTCCCCGTCAATACTGTAAAAGTCATTTTGGAGACGTTGCTTCCAATTTTGTGGGACTTTTATCCGACATGAGATGAAATGACATCTTAAGCCCTGTCGCCCACTGAAACCAATAGGGTTTATTAGCATGGACGGTCCGCCTCGCACCGCGGTCCCTGGACAGGCTTAGATCCTCTAAGCGGTTTACCAGTACTAGTGTGCGGGCCGGATTCAGCTCTGCGTGGAAGCATAATGCAGCCCATATATTTCTTCAAGCCCCTATGGGCGGGGGGCCGGTTTTCGTAATGTAAAAGAAATAATTACGCAAACACGCATATACAAATACATTGCCACCTTTATCACCGAAAATATGAAAATTTAATGATGAAAAATTGTGATATTTTTCTTATTTCTGCTCAAAATATAGATTGTGGGCACTCGTTAAAACCACCTCATCGAGGCGGTTCTAACGAGTACCCACAATCTATATTTTAGAACAGAAATAATAAAAATAAGGAATACCCCCGGAAACTCCAGTTTTACTATATAAAAGGGGGTTTCAAGGGGGTCAAAATTATATAGGCGTGTTTTTGTGATGCAAAGTTGGTCAGAATGGCAAACAACAGGAAAGCTTGGCTGAAAGGTAAAATAAACAACAAAAAGTTTGACAAAAAGATAAAAGCAATAATTAAACGTCTGAGTGTAAGGAGGAAAAAGACACAACAATATGTTTGAGTGACAGGTGATTAAATGACAAAAAGAATCAAAACCACAACAGAAGGTTTGAAAGAAAGGTAAAAACACAACAAACTGGTTCAGGTAAAGGTTAAAGAAACAACAAAACGTTTGACAAAAAGTTATGACGCAAAAAAAAACATTTCACTGGATGGTAAAAACAACTGTAAAAAGTTTGACAAAACAATAAAAAAAGGTGAGCAAAATGTTTGATAGAAAAGTAAAGGAAACAGTACAAAACAAATAATTTCTGAAGACATAGTTAGATCCTTTGGAGGCAAAGAATACACCAAATAAAGGAAAATAGCAGACTCGGTTTTATTGAGTCTGTTTATGATCAGTACTGAAATATGCAACACCGGCCTCGCCCTCTACCACCGGCTTAAGCAGAACACTATTTTCAAAATGATTCTAAATGAACACAATGATTCCAATGGACCAGAATACATAATCTGCACTATGGTGATGTACGGGGAGACTTTTTACGGCCGCCACACTGCACAACACCAGTAGCAGTAAAGATAAATAAGTTCTGAATAAGTTCCTTTGGAAGCCAAGAATACATCAAATATACGAAAAAAGCAGCCTCGGTTTTATTGAGTCTGTTCATGACCAGTTGTTTGATAAAAATCTTAAATAAAACAACAAAACCGTTGTAAGAAAGGTAAAAGAAACAGCAGAATGTTTGAAAAACAAAGCCAAAAAGAGCAACTAAAATATTTGACAAAAGTAAAAGAAACAACAAAGCGTCTGATAAGAAGGTAAAAAACACGAAAGGTTTGATAGAACGACGAAAACTTTGACAAAAAAGATTAAAGAAAGGACAAATAGTAAGGTAAAAGACACATCATAAATTTTAAAGAAAGGTGAAGGAAACAATAAAGAAAAAAAAAACAAGCAAGAACATGTTTGACAGAAAGTAAAAAGAAACAAAAATTAGTTTGATAGAAAAAGAAAAAAAGAAAATAAACAACAAAAATATCGAAAAAAGTCAAAAGAGATTACAAAAATTTGAGAAAACGGGTAAAAAAATCAATGCCAGATTTGACGAAAAAAATAAAAGAAATAACAGCAAGTCTGACTGGGTCTGACAGGAAGGTATCAAAAACAGCAAAACGTTTGTCACAAAGACTTAAAAGCACAACAATGAGCTTAACAAAACGTAAGAGAAATAACAAAATGTTTCAGAGAAAAGAAAGGGCAAGAACAAAAATGTTGGTAAAAGTCACAACAAATTGTTTGTCAGAAAGGTAAACGAAACGACAAAAGGTTTGTCAAGTAGTTAATAAAATGGCAAAACAAACTCGAAAAATTGACGAAAGGAGAATGAAATAGCAAAACGTCCAACATAAAGGTAAAAGAAGCACCAAAACGTTTGACAGAAAGTGGACGGGAACAACAAAAAGTTAATGTTACACAAAAAAGTATAATAATAATAATAATAATAATAATAATAATAAAATAAATAAAGCTGCTGATTATGAAACATTATGTCCCAAATCAGATGCATGCTTGCTTGCTACAAAGGATGACAAAATAGTTAAGTAACAAAATTTTAAACAAACAACAGTCAAAAAGGCACCAGATCCCATAGCTGTGTCAAAGTACCTAGCCTTGCCTTGACAACAACCTTATCGGACCGGTTGACGCACTGAGAGTCAGACTGAATAGTAACAATATGCGCCGCCACATTTGTTATAGATAGGGATAAAATGACTGATAAATAGAAACTTCATAATCCCACTTTAGAACTTTTAAACTGGAAAATTTAAATAGAACATAACTTACCGCGCATCTTGCCTTGTCAGGCAGAAATGAAGTGTAAACACTGATAAAGCTGTCTGCCCTTAAAAGTATTTTGCACGTCATATCAAATCAATTATTTGCACCATATGTTTTAGACTGAAGATGGAAAGATGGCGTGACGGTTTCTGGCGAATAAAAAGGCTCTGCTCATCCACATGTGAGAGACTATGATAAGGCAAACTGACCGGCTCAGCATTACATTAATAATGCTGTCTAGTATCTCACGATACCATAATATAATAACATTTAAGGACAGCCTGGTGAAAATACTCAAAGTAGCAAAACTAAAGTCTCTCTCCCTCTCTCTATCTCGCCCCCGCCCATCGGGGATTGAAGAAATATGTGGGCTGCACGATGCTTCCACGAAGAGCTAAATCCGACCCGCACACGAGTACTGGTAAACCGCTTAGAGGATCTAAGACTGCCCAGACAAAGCGGTGCGAGTCGGACCGTCCATGCTTATAAACCCTATTGGTTTCATTGAGCGACAGGGCTTGAGATGTCATTTCATCTCAACGTCGGGTAAAAGTCCAACAAAATTGGAAGCAATGTCTCCAAAATGACCTTTACAGTGTTGACTTGGACGTTAAACCTCAAATCAACCAAACAAACAAATTCTCTCTCTCTCTCTCTCTCTCTCTCTCTCTCTCTCTCTCTCTCTCTCTCTCTCTCTCTGACAAACAGGAATCAAACATCCATGTAATAATAGCAGCGACCTTAAAACGTGGCTGCAATGAAAGGGTACCCAGAAGTTACCTACCAAGAAGAGAGTTAATGTCACTCACAGCAAAGTAATGCGCTGGTAAAGAAACAATCTTTCTCGGACATGGGACCATTAAGGGAAGGAACGTGCCTATCAGCCGATGATATGAAGAACAAACTCGATTTCCCTTACAATTATTTTAAATACCCATTAAGATAGTTGTGTAGTTATAGAAAGTTGTGGCGTTTTGTAAAGTGGTTTGTCGTAGTCATGGTAGTGCATACCACTGGGGAGTATTGAGGTTTATACATCAATATTTTTTCTTCGTCTCATTCTAAATTCCGTCTAAATGTGGAAAGCTATGTGTTAATATTTATGCTGTTTATCGAACTGTGAACGACGTTGGGTCACTATTATAACAACATATACAGTTTATGAATGGTATGTCTTTGTCTGTGCAGTTCTGCTTTGACATGTTTGCTGATCATGCAACTCTCTCGTCATCTCATTCTTCTACTCAAATTCTCACAAACAGTTTAAATGCTGACTTGTCAAATTTCATGCACTGGTGTAGATGTAATATTAAAATATGGTCGTAAATGTTTCAAAGACCAAGTCAATGCTTATTTCCTCTAAACCGAAAGAAAATGATATTATGTAACCCCCCCCCCCCCCCCCCTTTAATAAAGCTGTATAACGATCCGTAAATTACAAAGTGTTATGCAATAATGCTGACAATGTGCTAGGCTGGACTTCACACGTTGAAAATACCACAAAACATGTAACTCTTTACTCTACATTCTGAACTGAATAAAATGTTATTTATCTATGTATGTCAGGAAACTATCATTACGATAACATACCCGTGGCACATAGTGCATTTATTTCTCATCTCCCAAATGGCTTTTTCCTGATGAAAATCTGTGATAGTGTTCTTATTTATGGTGCAAACATAGGTTGTTGGTGCTCGTTGAGGCGGTTCTTACGAGTACCCGCAACCTATGTCTTGGAGCAGAAATAAGAAAAATAATGTATACCCCCGTAAACCCCAATTTTCTCTATATAAAGTGGGGTTTAGGGGGTCTTCGTTTCACGGGATTGTAATCATGATGTATATGGAGCATATATATTTTTTTTGCTGCATCGTTTCTGGTAATACAAGCCCAGAGCTCAAAAATGTAGAGGTAAAATTCCAAAAACAGGCAGCAAGGTACATTCTTGACAAAGATATAGATGTATCTTTAGAGGAAATGTTTCATAAGCTAAAATGGATGAAATTCCCTGGCCGAGATTTGAAGCCCACGTTTCCTTTTCACAAATTAGCCCCCGATTATTTGCATCGTTTATTTCAGTAATTGAAAGAAATCTTACACCAACTTCTGGTACACGAGTTAAAACCAAACATTTGGATCCATATACTTTGAATTTCTATTCCCGAGAATGTGAGACACTCAGTTTAAGAAGCGAGTGAGTGAGTGAGTGAGTGTTTGGGTTTTAAGTCCCACCAATAGCTAAGGTCATACGGAGACGGGACCTCGGTTTAAAGACTCATCCGAAAGTCTGGAGAAGCCCGGGACAGTTTAAGAAGCAGAATTTAGAATGGTCTATAGGCAAAAACATTAATTACATATGTGTTTCATTGAAGACACATACAAACATCTAGGTCACACAAGGTAAAAAAAGTTATTTTTCTCGTGTTCTAATAATGTAATAATCAATAACCATCGCCCTATCAAAATAATTTTGGACATTCAACTGCTTCTTTTTTGTATAAATGTAGAAAGACAATATATATGCTTTCATCTTATTTCAATTCATAAAATAATGTACATCAACTACGTTTCCGGCCCCCGCCCATCGGGGCTCGAAGAAATAGATTGGGCTGCATGATGCGTCCATGCAGAGGTGAAACCGACCGCATAGGTGTACTGGTAAACCGCTTAGAGGTCTAAGCCTGTCCAGGCAAAGTGGTGCGAATCGGACCGTCCATGCATATAATCCCTATTGTTTCATTGGGCGACATGGCCTTAGATGTCATTTCATCTCAATGTCGGGTAAAAGTCTCTCCAAACTGGAAGCAACGTCCCTAAAATGACCTAGGTAGTCTTGACGGGGACTTTAAATCTCAATTCAAGCAAAACAAACAAATCAACTACGTTTCGTAATAATGGTAGGTAGATGTTTGACGCTTTTTATGCAGTACAAGTATAAGCTTTTACAAAAAAGCTTGAGTCTACGCTTAGCACACATTCATTTGTGTAGTCAAAGGATTGGAAAGTCAAATGATAAAGCTGTTCATGTATAAGCGTGCCAGTAAATACGGAAACTTGTATAATAGCCAAAGATTCCAAAAATTGACTCCAGTTTCATAGATAAGCAAAACTACAATCTTTTACTATGACAGCCACTCGTACAAGGAAACGAAAAATCAGAAGAACAGATGCATATGTCTTCTTTTAATGAAAACAAACAGAAAAAGATGTACTGTATCATCGGAGGGAAGTCAACATCATGTGAACCCAGAAAACATGTTTATTTTGTATGCGAATAGGGTGTGATTAGCTTACGGAAGTGTTCCGGTCAATCCCGGTTTTTTAATCATTATAACAAATAACATTGATGACCAGTCAATAGAATATAGCATTCAGCCAGTAATGACCTTTTCTTCAATGCTTCTGGAGAAAAAGTAAATAATAGGTAGACTACGCCCACAGGCGTAGACAATAACACAGATGACATGCTAATAGAAAATAACATTCAGCTAGCCATGCTTTTCTTAAATGCTTCCGGAGCAAAAGTCATCCTTAAGATTGTCTACGCCCTTTGGCGTAGACAAAAATGTGCGATAAAATGTTAGAAGAGACTGGTTCTATATCGATTAATACTTCAAAAACACGCATTGTCAACGATTAGTTAATTGTATGAAGAAAGAATGTGTTTAATTCTACGATTTACATTCGAAAATCTCATTGACACCATACGGAAACATGCTTGTTTTGCCAACCATGTAAAAGAGCAACCATACTGGGTTGCTCTGCAGAGGAGGTAACTGGCGCATGCGCAATGAAATGTAAACAAGGTGACGTGTCAAACCATTGGATCCGTCTATATGTTTTTGTATAATTAAATATTGGACTTGAATCACTTCTGCAACAATGTCTATCGGAACCCGAATTTAATGGTGACTTAGTATATAAATTCAGAACAATATATACTTGCAATGACTTCAGTACCCAATTTCGTAAAATCATTCTTCGATATAAAAAGATTTGGTACAACATAAATGTTATACGACAGACTGCATGGTAGCTAGCCCAATCACGGTAGATAACTTTGCTTCCCTCTTTAACTACACGCCGGTGGGTCAGACCTCAGATTCTATAACGGTTCCAGCGTAAAGGCATACATAGAATTAAAATTTAATTTTATGTAATGATGGTTGGAACATGAGGCTCTGTCTCTGGTCGGGCTCTCCGGAGTCTGTTGGCAGCATTTCAGTTTTTCCATGCTGTCGTGTCCTCACCGTTGGTTTATCTCTGCAATCGTTTGATTTTTTGTGTTCTCTGAGATATTACACTTCATATTGACTGAAAAAATTATTTGTCTAAATCGAGACGGAATGGAAGTAAGGGGGAGGATTATGGCCACGTAAAATCTATTTAAGACCCCCACCCCACACCACCTCCACCCCTATCAGATGGAAAATTGTGATGTTTTTTCTAATTTCTGCTCAAAATATAGACGAGGGTACTCTTTAGAACCGCCTCATCAAGGCGGTTTTAACGAGTACCCACAATCTATATTTTGGAGCAGAAATAAGTAAAAGGTAACCCCAGTTTTACTGTATAAAAGTGGGGTACAAGGGGGTCAAAATTATATTGGCGCGTTTTCATGATGCACCCACCCACTCAGCGACCGTTCCAAGGCGATTCTTCTATAGCGGTTTATTTTTGTTATAGTTCGCCTTTGAATGTGTATATCGCTTATATGTTTATTGTTGAAAATATAGCCACTCAGATGAGATGGCAAATCCCCCGACCAAAAGCCAATATGGCTTTCAGAAGACTTTTCAAAAAAAGAAAGTGCACAAGAATTAAAACACACTGGTAAGCCTATAGTATATTTTGTATATGTAATGTCTATTGAGAATATTTTCGCCTAATGATACAAAGGGTGGCTTTTCAAAATGAAGATCCAAGATTTCCAATGTACAAAGTACATGTATACTGAGTTGTGGTTCTTGCACATGAAATGCCTTTTCAACCCGGTATATACATGTGCAGTTGTGGCAAGTACCAGCAGTATAACCCAAAGGCATTGGAGTTATAGCCATCGCAAGGTTATACTGTCAGGGGAGATAACTCTTCAACAAGGGCACTCGGAATTGTTGTTCTTGTGCATATCACGCCGTTTCCACCATTAATATGTCTCAAAGGGTATTGGAGGTATTGTGATCATAAGGTGGTCATACTATTATATTGGAAGGGGAGAAGACTCATATACCCTAGCACCCATAGTTGTGGTTCTTAGGCATGACACGCCCTTTCCACTTTGTCCACAATTCTGCCAAGTACCATCACTATATCTCAAAAGGTATTAGAGTTATGGCCATCACAAGGTTGTATTGTCAGGGGAGATAATTAAAACAAAAGGGCACCCAGAGTCGTGGTTCTGGCGCACACGACACGCCTGCTTAACCTCATGTACAACTGTACCAAGTACCATCAATATATCTCAGAGTATTGGAGATATCGCCATCAGAAGGTAGTGATTCTATTTTATTGCAGGAGAGATAACTAAAAAAAACATGACACCCAGAGTTGTGGTTCTTGTGCATGACAAGCCGTATCAGCTTTGTGAACAACTGTCCCAGGTATCAGCAATATATTTCCAAGGGCATTGGAGTTATAACCATCACAATATAATCACTCTATTTTATTGGAAGGCGAGATAACCTAAAAAAAACATGGCAGCCACAGTTGTGGTTCTTGCGCATCAAATGCCGTCTCAGCCTTGTGAACAATTATGCCAGGTACCATCAAAATACCTCAAAGGGTATTGGAGTAATGGCCATCACAAGGTAGTCATTCTATTTTATTAAAAGGGGAGACAAGTCAAAAACTATTGCAGCCTTGTGAACAATTTTGTCAAGAACCACCAATGACTCTCAAAAGGTTTTTGAGTTATGGCCATCACAAGTTGAGTCTACGGACGGACGGACAACCGGACGGACGTACAGACGGACGGACGGACAGGCGCCAGGCTGATCGCTATGTCCCCCGAACCTATTCGGTCTGGGGATAAAAGGCATTATTATACCGGGTTCTTTTACCTTGCACATGAGCTAAGGTTGTTAATGATAACAAAGGATTTCTGACAGCATAATATCTTTCTCGAACCAATTGTTCAAAACAATTGACATTGTTGATAAACAAATCGTTCAACCTTTGTTTATTTATATAATACGGCCCTACTTTTAAGATTTACAAAATTATGTATACATTACGATAACACACCCGTGCGAAAGATGAAAAGCCTTGATATTTTTGTAATAAATGTTCAAAACATAGGTTGAGGGTGCTCGTTAGAACCGCCTCAGTGAGGCGGTTCTAACTAGTACCCACAACCTATGTCTTTGAGCAGAAATAAGAAAAATAATGTATACCCCCGTAAACCACAGTTGTCTCTATATAAAGTGGGGTTTAGTGGGGTCTTCATTTTACGGTCATGTTCACGTGATGATATTTACCAGGTTTGGATAGCAGTTGGATAGATTTGTTGTTTTTACAAACTCAGCAAGGCAAAGAGGACATTATTTTTGTTGTTGTTTTTAGCGTCTACTTTAAGCAAGATGCAATAATTTAGTCCGATTTTCCAACCGTCTATATTTCATTCGTTTGTTTGTCCGTACATATGAGAGCTACCATGTGGGGTTACGACTAACCTACAATGTTACTCTACTAAGAATATGTGATGTATTCGGTTGAGTTACAGCTGAAATTCAAGCATATCAGCATATGGGGTTAAAATTTCTCCATAGACTTTTGATAACCTCACAAGAAGGCCCCTTTGTCAAGCCGTCAACAATTTCGATCTGTCTTAGTCTTCACCTTAATATCTAAGTCAATTTCTCAAGAACTGTAAGAGCTTCATTCTTAAATGACCCTTGGTTGCTGTTTATTTGATTTGAGGTTTAACGTTCCCGTCAACACTGTAAAGGTCATTTTGGAGACGTTGCATCCAATTTTGTTGGACTTTTACCCGACGTTGAGATGAAATGACATCTCAAGCCCTGTCGCCCAATGAAACCAATAGGGTTTAAAAGCACGGACGGCCCGACTTTCACCGGTTTGCCTGGGCAGGACTAGATGCTCTAAGCGGTTTACCAGTACTCGTGCGGGTCGGATTTAGCTCTGCGTGGAAGCATCGTACAGCCTCTATATTTCTTCAAGTCCCGATGGGCGGGGCCGAAATGACCCTTGGTACAAACTTGCATCTCAATGCAAGCATCCATATTGTACCTTGAGCTTCATTTGGTGGTTCAAAATCCCTGTGCTTTTCGAAGAAAAGTGGAGATCCTGTGATAACCCTGTCCAACCGCTCGCACGTCCGTCTGAAATGTCACACCATTCCTCATAGACCATTTAAGCTAGAATCTCTACAGGCAATAGCACTATGGCTGTGGATGGCCGGAGCGTATTCAGAATTTTGATGTGACCCCACGGCAGGGGGACCGAGGGGTCAAAACTCTTCCCGAGGGAACAAAAGCCAAAGTCATGTTGGATATCAAATTGAAGGTAAAAAGAGTAGAATACTGTTGTGAAACAATTAATCCCCAGGGGCACGACTTGTGGTCTCCATGTCAAAACGTAGGATTTTGGGTCCTTTTTTATTGACACCTGGGCCCAGTTGTTCAAAACTAACGACTTCGTTAGTTAACGTATCGTTAAAACCTTGATCATGTATTACAGCAAATGTGCTAATATTTGTGCTGAAAAAATATTAGCAGATTATGCGTATGCAAAAGCTGCTCACATTTGTTCAGCAAAAATACCAAAATTTTAAATATTAAACTTGCTAGAACAGTTAACAATATGACCACTAACGAGCTCGTTAAGCTATCGATGCTTTGAACAACTGGCCCCAGGTCTTAATAAGCTGGACGTTTGAAACTGTCTCAGGTAATAGCCCTATGGATGAGTGCTGCAGGAACGTATTCAGAATTCTGATGTTAAACTCCCCACTTGGGCAAGGACAGTGGTGGAGGGTTGAAATACAGGCATGTTGCATATTAAATCGAAGGCAATCAAGAGTAGAATACAATGATGCAAAACCTTTGCCCCATGGACATGCCAGAGAGTCACCAGAGGTCAAAAAGTAGGATGCTGGGTCTTTTTTTCAATTGCCACGCAACACAGCTTATGTTTTTGACTTGTCGGGTATCTAACTGTTGGTTTTCTTTTGCTCCAGATTTCAGTGGTTTCTTGCTGTCGAGTCCTCACCGTTGTTTCAACTCTGTGGTTGTTTGATTTTTGTGTTCACGGAGATGTTGCACTGCTGAGATAGGAGGCCTTCATGCGTAAGTAACAGATTATTTGTCTTAATTGCGACGGAAGTAAGGGCGAGGATTGTGGCCACGTAAAATCCATTTAAGCCACCCCCCCCCCCCCCCAAAAAAAAAAAGTGGAATTCGTTTCCACTGACCGTTCAAAGGCGGTTCTTCTGTCGCGGTTTATTTTTGTTATGGTTTGTTGGGTGTTTGTGTCGCTTATAATATTTTATTTTGGATAGCCTATTGGCCATTTTGTGGGAAAGTAACTGTCCTTTTGGCTTTCCGCTTTTGATGTTTCCATTAGGGTCTGTTGTTTCATGTTTGTGTTTCGTTCCCTTTGGTGTCTCTGATGGGAGCTATGGGTTAATTGTATCGATTCTTGATCATTGCCTCCACTTCTATTTTGTAAAACTTTCTTGGGTAATAGCCCTATAGATAAGGAATGTAGGAGCGTATTCAGAATTTAATGTGACCCCCTGCGATGACTGGAGGTCAAAATCCATTTTTAAAATCATAGCCATGTTGTTTATTAAATCAAAGTTAATGGAAAGTTAATGGAAAATAGAATACAGTTGTCTAAACGTCCCCCACCACACCCTACCGCCCACCCGGGGCATGTTTGGGATATAACCAAAGGTCAAAAAGTTGAACTAATGATATCTGGTATAAACTTTTGCATCTGGGGATGGTAACTATAATGTAGCCATCTACATTTGACCCTGACCTACATTTCATGGTTCACTGACTTAATGAAGTATTGTGTCAACTTAGCCTTACGCAAATGATCCTCTCCAATTCTCAAGCACAATAAGATCTTCATTAGTGACACTTGGTACAAATTTCATATAGATAGGAGTGGCAACTTTAATGCAAGCATCCATGTTTGACCTGTGCCTAGATTTCATATTTCGATCATTTTCTAACCCCCCCCCCCCCCCCCCCCCCCCCCCCCGAAACGAAGTACAGTATATTATTGCAATGAAAAGGCATACATCCGCTTTTGTGACCCTGATATCGTCATTTGCAAGGTCAAATATTTGTTAGTGGGATACGTTTGGTAAGGGACATATTTTTTTTTAATTCTATCTATAACCACTGTCTTTTTATATTCCACTACGCAATAGAGTTGGGGTATTATGAGATACCTCCCGGTGTCCGTCCACACCATTTCCGATCTATAACTATTGTTTTCTTTTTTTTTTTTTTTTTTTTTTTTTCTCTTTTTTTTTTTAAATTTTGCATACCCAAACTATACCGTGAATGTGTGTTTTGAGATTGTTAATGGGCAAAATTCAACTTACAGAGTTTTGGCCATTGTCTGTTCCTAATACGTATTTTTGGTCATTTCTGATCGATAACTATAGTAATTTTTCACGGGTTTTCTACAAATTTTGAATATATACATTGGTACTGTGAATGTGTGGTGTGGGATTGTTGGTTGTTGAGATTCGTTAACGTTTGACAGAGATACGTTAACAATTGCCATTAAATGTTTTTGGACTTTTATTCCTTTTCTATATAGACAAAAATAGTCTGAGGGACAGCTATATATCCCCTGCCGCGGTTTAATAAAATTCATTCCAGGGTTAAAGAAGATAGGAAGCTAACACTAAATTCAATGCTCAAACTTGTGGTGTGTTTGACTCGGCATGATTGAGTTTCGGGTTTTACTCATCATCTCACTAAGGCCAACATTTGACTTAACATCAATGAAAATCTTTCCAGAGCTAAAAGAGTTATAGAGCGGACACGAAATTCAAGGCTCAAACTCGTAACCAACATTTTCTTTAATTTCACCTAAGGTCCACATGCATAGGACTAAAGTTAAATGAAAATACTTCCAGGGGTGAAGGAGATATTATCAGACCTGAAATGCAAGGCTCCAACTCGTAACCATCAATTGTGACCTTCACCTTAAGTCGGCATGGTTGATTATAGGTTATGCACATCATCTCACTTAGGCTAACATTTAACCAAAGTTTATTGAAAAACTTTCCAGTGGTAAAGGAGATATCAGACACAAAATCGAGGCTCAAACATTATCTATTTTCCCAGCGTACATTTAGGCAGTGCTGTTAGTTGCGCTTTCTGCCACCTTCAATGTTTTAGGTAGTATAATTGACCCGGTCAAAGTCAGAAAGGTTCCAAAATTTTCAAATTGCTCACTCAGAGAATTTATCTCTGCAGGATCAGTTACTAGGTAATTCTGATACTGATATATAAATAACCTACTTGGGGAAGCCAGAAACTGGTAAATTTCGAGACATCCGGGGTTATATTCTGAAGTGTGATCCTAAAAGCTTTCATATGAAATTTGGTTTTAAATGGCCCAATGGTTTCTGTGGAAAACAAGATTCAGTTTTCAGATCTCAATGACCTTGGACCAAGGTCAGTGAATGACATTGACCTTGAATACTTTTTGTGGTTTCATCTAATCATTTAGCTTAACAATTTTCAGATCACATTTTGCACTAGTTTTTAACAATTACTCAGTTTTGACTTTTTCCTATTCAAAGTCTATGTGAACAAATTTGAACTTGGAGTAAAATAGGCCAAGGTCATCATGAGGGTCATCATTTGAACAAACGAACTGCTACATACCAAGATTCATGACAATCCGCCCACTGGTTCTGGAGAAGATTTTTGAGGGGCTTTTACCTTATATGGGCATGGCGGCCATCTTGGTCATGTGGGTCATGTGACAAGGACCTCGTGACCACACTTTCGTTCCCCTATTCCATGGATGTTCCTTATGAAATTTGAGTTCAATCGGCCCAGTGGTTTCAGAGGAGAGAACTTGTGGTCCAACCCAATTGCTCATTTGGCGCAAAAAATGTGTTTAAACTAAACTAGGGGAGAAGATGTTTGAAAATATTGTCGACGCAGACGCCGATCTCTGCCTATCATATAAGTAGCCCCAGAGCCTTCGGCTCTGTTGAGCTAAAAGAGGCATTTTCGATTCGGTATGCTGTTGTTATTTCTCAACACACAGGATGGACTCTGCATATGCTGTGTGAGTGAGTGAGTGTTTGAGTTTTGCGTCCCACCAACATCTAAGGTCATACGGAGACGGGACCTCGGTTTAAAGACTCTTCCGAAAGTCTGGAGCAGCCCGAGATCGATCCTGCGACCCCTGGTTTACAAGGCGAGTAGCGTAACCACTACACGACGGAGGCTTCTGCATATGCTGTATACTGGCAACCATACTTTCATTGTGAGACTTCTTATTCTCCACGCAGAACTGAAACAGACCGTACATTGGTACTGGAAAACCGTTTAGAGGATCTAAAATAGAAGTGAAGGCAATGAACAGGAATCGATACAATTGACCAACAGCCCCTATCAAGAAACGGAAGGGAAAGAAACACATATGTGAAATAACTAGATCCTAATGGAAACATCAATAGCGGCAAGCCAAAAGGATAGTCACTTTTTAACAAACAAAAGGCCAACTGGCTATCCAAAACAAAAGAATATAAGCGATCAACACACTCAAAGACAAACTATAACAAAAATAAACCGCGACAGAAGAACCGCCTTGGAACGGCCAGTGAAAACCATCACGGGGTGTGGTTGATGGGTGGAGGGGGTTTAAATTAATTTTATGCGGCCGCAATGCTCGCCCTGACTTCCGTCGCGATTAAGGCAAATATGTTTTTGAGACCGCAAAAAAAGGTTTCCTTACTCATCAGTGTTACGTCTTCGAGAACACACAAATCAAACGATAACAGAGATCAAACAGCGGCGAGGACTCGACAGCAAGAAATAACTGAAATGCTGGAGCAAAACAAAACCAACGGTTGGACTCCGAGGGACCCGACCAGAGACAGAGTATCAGGTACCAACCAACATTACATAAGTAAGCCTTTACGCTGTAACCGTTATAAAATCCGAGGCCTGACCCCCCCGGCGTGCAATTAAAGAGGGAAGCAAAGTTATCAACCGAGATTGGGTCAACTACCATGCATGCAGTCTGTCGTGTAACATTTATGTTGTCACCAATCTTTTTACATCAAAGAATGATTTTTACGAAATCGAGTACTGAAATCATTGCAAGTGCATGAATATATTTTCTGAATTTATATCCTAGGTCACCATAAAATTTGGGCTCCGATAGACCTTGTTGCTGCAGAAAAGATATAAGTCCAACAATGAATTTTGAAATTAAATCGGAGTGACGTCCATAATTTAGAAAAGGCTTTTCTGATTAAGAAGTTTACCATTTATTATGAGTGTTGAAGTCAGTTACATGACTAGACACTCTGGCAAATCATATTAAATGCGAAATATAAACGCCATAGGATACCGCATGAGGAACACCATCCAAGAAAGGAAAATTTACAATTTATTTATTTGAGGGTCACTGATGAGGCCTAATTGGCCGAAACAAGCTGGTCGGGCCCAGGAAACATATAAACTCCATATTTGCCAGTTCTGTGGTGTATTCCTTGCTTTCAAAGGATAACCCTTTCTAGAACATATTAACAATCTCAGAATCAAAGTCTTCGCGTTTATCATAAATTTTGTAGGAAACAAACCCATCTGCAATAGATAGATGTATATCAAAGAACCGGGCCTCGGTATCAGAAGAATTTGCTTTAGTTAACTGAAGCTCTGGGGGTCAATTTTACTGATCAATCCAATTTAATAAATCAACAAAATCTCTAGAAGACGAGCTTCTACGTCCTTTCGGGCCTTTAGAAATTATATTTCGTATCCAAGAAATACCAGACAATGTTTACCGAGTCGGACCGCCCGTGCATATTAACCCTGTTGGTTTTGTTGGGCTGCGGGTCTTAAGATGTCATTTATATCTGTGTTGGGTTAGAGTCCCATTAAATTGGAAGCAACCTCTCTAGATTTACCAATGAAGTGTCCAGGGGAACGTTAAACCCCAAATCAAACAACAGTCAACCCTTGTTCGTCATTTGTGTCATCTCCTATTTAAAGCGGAAAAGAGATATAAGAGATAGCTGAGCAAATAAAGTGAGCAGCTATATTTGGCTCAAAGTAAAGAAAATTTAACAGAAAAAAATCACCTTACCACCTAAAAGTTTGGCATTTAAGTTACTAAGAAAAGCAAACATTACCAAAGAGGAAAAACTGCTTGTGTTGACTGGTATGAACTATGAAAATAAAACTCCTTTATGTGAGGAGGCGAAGAAATCTTTGAAGAAGTTTAAGGGGAGTGCCGGCGAATCTAGCACCAGTGGATCAAGTTTAAAGATAGAGCCAGCTTTCCTGGCAGCAAATGAGGAGATGTTGCTAGCTGCAGGATACACTAAACTAGGGTCGGGGTCACAGCTATGGCAGACAGAAGGGAGCGACATGGCATTTATCCAAACAGAAGCTGATGAAAGAGTAAGGGGGCACTCAGATATAAAGTGAGAGCATCAGAACAAGTATTTGAACATGGTGATAGGGTTTTCTAGAGGGAGAAGGGAAAGAACACTGGCTCGGTCCTAGAAAAGTGGTGTTGCAAGATTGAAAGTCGTGTTTGTTAAACATGGGGGAGTATTTGTGCGAGTTTCTCCTAACAGACTTCTGAAGGTCAACAGTAGTTTGGGCAGATGAAGAAGAGAAGGAAGGTGAGACCAGTATAAAGGGTAAAACTGATGAAAATAATTATCATGAAGAAAGCACAGAACCCCACACAATATCAGAGGATATACCAGCTCCTGTGCCAGAAAGAATAGATAGACAAAATATTGAACAGAAGGGAAATGCCTGAAAGAATGGACAGACAGAATATCCAACAGAACAGAACAACTCTGAAACCAAATGACAGCATCCAGTATAAAACGCAAAATACTGATTACTGGATTAAAGCAACGGTACTAGGAAGGGCTGGAAAAGCCACAGACAATAATAAAAACTGGTTCAATATACAGGAAAGAGCCAGCAAAGAAAAGCAAAGTCTAAATCTGGAACAAATACAGTGGGAGCTGATAAATGATGATGAGACAATAAACCTAGTAACGAGACAAAACAGTGATGACACATCAGCTGCGAAATTAGTGGAGCTACAAAAATTAATCAGTTCCATACTTATGATGAAGTGGAAGACTGTGGTCAACAAACATTGTCGACCAGTTGGGTTATTACAAATAAAGAAAGTCAAACAAAGGCAAGGCTTTTGGTACGTGGTTTTGAAAAGGATATAACTATGCCTAGGGATAGCCCGACAGTAGGAAAATTGGAAATGAGAATATTTTTGGCTGTTGCATTAATCCAGAACTGGACCGCTAAAACAACAGACATTAAGCCTGTTTTCTTGCAGGGCAGAGATTTAAGGCGAGATGTATATATCAAACCACCAAAAGAGAGTAAAACAGCAAAATGAATAGTTTGGAAGTTGAAACATGGGCTATATGGGCTGAACGATGGAGCTAGGCAGTTCTACATGAATGTGAAAGATGAATTATTGAGGCTGGGATGTAAAATGAGTGAACTAGATCCAGGACTTTTCTGTTTGCACAAAGGAGGTAAACTGAGTGGCATGATATGCAGCCATGTAGATGACTTTCTCCATGCCGGTGATGAATATCTTAAACAAATAATGGTCAATTTACGAAACAAATTTGTGGCAGGAAATGTTATAAAGAGGGGAAGTTTAATACATATAGTGTTTAAAGTTGCTCAGAACAGAGATGTCATAGTATAAGATCAGTCCAACTATGTCACTAACATACAGAATATAACCATTGACCCAAACAGAGCACAGGACAAGCAAAGCTCATTAACTTCAGAGGAACAGACCAATTATCGACAGCTTGTTGGTCAAATCAATTGGGCTGTACAAGGAACCAGACCTGACATGGCTTTTCAACTAATAGATCTCAGCACAAAACTCAAGGAGGGAACAATAGACGACCTTATCAGGGGCTGTAAAAGTAGTCAATCGGCTGAAAGACATTAGGTTTGTGATTTCATTCCCGAATTTAAGCAAAAAAAATACGACTGGAAGGTTATGGCCTTCACAGATGCAGGCTTATGTAATATCAACAACGGAACTGCAAGTACAGCAGGATATATTGTCTGGTTGATGGACTGCCACGGAAAATGTTCCCCACTGTCTTGGCATGCTGGTAAAATTAAGCGGGTAGTACGATCCACAATTGCTGCTGAGGACCTTAGCTTACAAGAAGCACTAGAAAGTGCTTTCTTCTACAGAAAGATGCTAGAGGACATTTTAGGTGTGTCAACTAAAACTATTCCAATAATTGCGTATGTTGGCAATAAGAGTGTCATAGAAGCCATATACTCAACAAAACTAGTTGACGACAAGCGGCTCAGAGTAGACATAGCTGCAATTAGCCAATCCCTAGCAAGAGACGAAGTCAGTGAAATTAAATGGTGCCAAGGTAAACATCATTTGGCGGACTGGATGACAAAGTATGGAGCTTCTTGGTACAGGTTCTTGCAGACGGAAGGATGCTAGAAGACTTTTTATAATTATTACGCATTTGAGTACACTATCAGGTCGCTTTGAAATCTACCAGTTTTACAAATTTGTTTCATATTCTTTTCTCTACTTTTTTTAAATGGTCAATTATTAACTGTGATCTCAGAAACGAAAAGGAAAGAGAATAATTAATGTTAATTTCATGTATATTGTTATTCTTCCTTAGTTAGGTAACTGTTCTGTTTAATTAATTTTCTCTTCATTAGGAAACAACGTTAAGTGACGTCATGTGACGTCACAAATGGAACCATAGCAACATGAAGTTAAGTAATTACTTTTAGCAACCATTGTGTACAGTGTGTTAATTTTAATTAGAGTTTGCGTTTATTAGAAAGTGTCATTGAAACGTAAGCACTTAGCAATTAAGCTGCGTTTCACTCAAGAATGTGTCACATCATGCGTGTGCCCTTGTGTTCGGGGTCTTTGACCGAATAAGATAAAGTTCCCTACTCGGCTACACAGAATGGCAAAAAAATGTAGAAACTATAGGTACTGAACTATCAAAGCAGCGACCACAAGGTGCAGATCAGACTGCGTATGCGTCTTTGTTGTTAGCAAATGCCATAAATAGATTCTCTCTTCATGCGGTTCTTGTAGGACATGACCAGACTCTGGACGGCCTGTACATGGACACATTTCAGTGTCTCTGCTGGATGCTGTTCCGGAAGCCTTTAAAGGCATGTGCTGGGAAATATTTCCTACACTGAAAACTGTTTAAGGGTCTGTATGTGTTCAGTTTCATATACTGGCTCACGACATATGAAATAAAAACCATATGTCATTGTACTGAATCTTAAGTAAGTTGAACCAGAAGGAACCCAGCAGGCATATGACGTAATCCTGACGCCACATCAACGTCGGTAAAACGTCAAATCTACTGCCTATCTTTACCTTATTTTTCAAGCTCAGAAAACGTTTGCAAAACCAATTTTTGATATCAACCAAAACATCTTTGTCTGCAATATTTTAGACCATACAGAAAAATGCTACATTTATTTTTTCATAAAACAAGCTCTTGCTACTCTGGGGGGGGGGGGGGGGGGGGGGGTTGAAAGAGGGAAACTAAATGAAAAGAATGGATCACCATGCTAATTTCTGTTTTATTAAACAAACCGACCCCATATCCCCAGATGAATTACATGTTTTTGTTTGGTTTGAGGTTTAACGTCCCCGTCAACACTGTAAAGGTCATGTTGGAGACCCAGTGACCAGTGACCCTCACTATATAAAAGTGGGGTTCAAGGGGGTCAGAATTATATAGGCGTGTTTTCGTGAAGAGAAGCAATGGAGGAGCGAACCAATGATCCCTGGTTTATGAGGCAAGTAGCATACCCACTGCACCACCAAGGTTTATATTACGAGCAAGTAAAAATGGTGATGTCAACAAAGTTGTCAAAATGACAAACGCGCAAAAGAACAAGCAGACAAAATCAAACAAATAACGCCTCAGATGTTTACTGATTGCACAGTGTGTGTTGACAGGAAATATAAATGATTATAGAGCAGTCTCTATGTTACTCTATTGCATAATTATTACAAGTAATGCTCGAAATACTTTCCACCGAAGTTGCAGGTGTATAGTGATCCAGAATACGTCTTTCTTGAAGATGTAACCGAAATTCTGATCTGTCATCAATGTAAAGTAGAAGTAAAACAAAGATCAAGAATCAATACAATTAACTTACTCCACCCATCAAAGACACCAAAGGGAAAGAAACACAAACATGAAGCGACCAGACCATAAAGGAAACCTAAACAAAGGATGGCCATAAGGACAATTACTTTCCCACTAAATGACCAAATGGCCATCCAAAATAAAAAGACACAAGTGATACACATAGTGAGTAGTAACAAACAACAACATAAATAAACCGCCACAGAACAACCGCCTTGGAACGGTCAGTGGAAAGAATTCCACTGGGGGGGGGGGGGCTTAAATCGATTTAACGTGGCCACAATCCTCGCCCTTACTTCCGTCGCGATTTAGACAAATAATTTGTTCAGTCCGCATGAAGGACTCCTAACTCATCAGTGCAACATCTCCGTGAACACAAAAAAAATCAAAGAACCACAGAGATGAGACAACGGTGAGGACTCGACAGCAAAAAAACACTGTGAGGAAGCCTTCGAAATCTCTGATCTGTGTTTGTGGGCTGTCGTATAAAAACAATCTGTAGTTAGAGACAGCATTTTTGACACCTGGTATCTTTAGGGGAGCGCAGTTTGTTTATTTAACCAAGCTATACGGTCCAATTTTGATGAGCGTAAAGTTAGTTCCCGGTTCCCGGTTCCCGGTTCCCGATTCCAGTTCCCGGTTCCCGATTCCAGTTCCCGGTTCCCGATTCCAGTTCCCGGTTCCCGATTCCAGTTCCCGGTTCCCGATTCCAGTTCCCGGTTCCTGATTCCAGTTCCCGGTTCCCGATTACAGTTCGCGGTTCCCGATTCCAGTGTCCGGTTCCCGATTATTCCAGTTCCCGGTTCCCGATTACAGTTCCCTGTTCCCGGTTCCCGATTCCAGTTTTCGGTTCCCGATTCCAGTTCCCGGTTCCCGATTCCAGTTCCCGGTTCCCGATTCCCGTATTGTCACATACTGCATTAGACCACACAGCGGCTAAACGGCGGAAATAACGGAGACTCTCTAGAGTTGATGACCATCCGTCCCGCAGTGGCCCGGCGACAGGGCTAGGGACATGTACTCCTTTAGACCAAACTGCGGATTGGCTGTGGGAGTAGTGGAGAATTGCTATAGGTGATGATCATCCGTCCAGATGCGGCCCGGCGACAAGACAGTGGACACATACTGCAATAGACCACGCTGCGGCTAAGCGGCGGGAGTAGCGGAGGATCTCTTAAGGTTATGATCATCCGTGCCGCAGTGGCCCGGAGAATGGGCAGTGGACACATACTGTGTCCACATTAGACCACATCGCGGATAAGTGTTATTCTTAGTTAACTGCAGCCCTTTGAATAGCTACTATTGTCTTTTTATAGTTTTTGTGCAAATCGGGAACCCGGTTCCCGATTTAATAAGGAACCGGGAACCGGGAACTAGTTCCCGGTTCCCGATTTGATTATGTTAAGAGTTGCCTGCGTTAGATATAAATGTTTTATTCAGTTATCAATTGATAAGGAATGACATCCTTACTCACAGTTCACCCGCGCCGCAAATCTTTTAAAACCCGCGCAGCGCTGCATTGAGTGGGCGGAATAAAGTAATTAGACCGCAAGTTTGCGCGGGTTATATGTCATGATCATCCGTGCCGCAGTGGGCCGGCGACAGGGCAGTGGACATATACTGCAACAGACCACACCGCAGCGGGAGTGACGGAGACTCTCTATAGGTTATGACCATCCGTGCCGCAGTAGCCCGGAGAAAGGCAGTGGACACAAACTGCATTAGACCACACCGCGGCTAAGCGGCGGGAGTAACGGAGATTCTCTATAGGTGATGACCATCCGTGCCGCCGTGGCCCGGAGAATGGGCAGTGGACACATACTTCATTAGACCACATCGCGGCTATGGGTTATCCTTAGTTAACTGCAGCCTTTTGAATAACTGTTATTGTCTTTTTATAGGTTTTGTGCAAATCGGGAACCTGGAACTAGTTCCCGGTTCCCGATTTAATAAGGAACCGGGAACCTGGAACTAGTTCCCGGTTCCTGATTTGATTTTAGTATGTGAAGAGTTGGCTGCGTTAGACAGAAATGTTTTATTCAGTTATCAATTGATAAGGAATGCTATCTTTCCTTACAGTTCAACCGCGCCGTAAATCTTTTATAAACCGCGCAGCCTTTCATTGAGCGGGCGGTACAAAGTAACTAGACCGCAAGTTTGCGCGGGCAATAGGTCATGATCATCCGTGCCGCAGTGGGCCGGCGACAGGGCAGTGGACACATACTGCAAACGACCACATCGCAGCGGGAGTAACGATGAGTCTCTATAGGTGATGACCATCCGTGTCGCAGTGGCCCAGGGTAAGGGACACAAACTGCATTACACCACATCGCGGCTATGCGGCGGGAGTAACGGAGATTGTCTATAGGTGATGACCATCCGTGCCGCAGTGGCCCGGAGAAAGGGCAGTGGACACATACTGCATACACCACATCACGGCGAAGGGTTACCTTAGTTACATGCGGCAGTGGCCCGGAGAAAGGGCAGTGGACACAAACTGCATTAGACCACACCGCGGGTTAGCGGCGTGAGTAACGGAGATTCTCTATAATGATGACCATCCTTGCCGCAGTGGCCCGGAGAAAGGGCAGTGGACACAAAATGCATTAGACCACACCGCGGGTAAGCGGCGTGAGTAACGGAGATTCTCTATAGGTGATGACCATCCGTGCCGCAGTGGCCCGGAGAAAGGGCAGTGGACAAATACTGCATTACACCACATCGCGGCTAAGCGGCGGGAGTAACGGAGACTCTATATAGGTGATGATCATCCTTCCTGCTGTGGTCCGGCGACAAGACAGTGGACACATACTACAAGAGACCACGCTGCGTCTAAGCGGCGGGAGTAGAGGAGACTCTCTTAAGGTAATGATCATCCGTACCGCAGTGGCCCGGAGAATTGGCAGTGGACACATACTGCATTAGACCACAGCGCGTCTAAGGGTCATCCTTAGTTAACTGCAGCCCTTTGAATAGCTGCTATTGTCTTTTTATAGGTTTTGTGCAAATCGGGAACCGGGAACTAGTTCCCGGTTCCCGATTTGATTTGACTATGTAAAGAGTTGCCTGCGTTAGATAGAAATGTTTTATTAAGTTATCAGTTGATAAGGAATGACATCCTTACACACAGTTCATCCGCGCCGCAAATCTTTTGAAACCCGCGCATCCCCGCATTGACCGGGCAGAAGAAAGCAACCAGACCGCAAGTTTGCGCGGGTTATTGGTCATGATCATCCGTGTCACAGTGGGCCGGCGACAGGGCAGTGGACACATTCTGAAACAGACCACACAGCAGCGGGAGTAACGGAGACTCACTATAGGTGATGACCATCCGTGCCGCAGTGGCCCGGAGAAAGGGCAGTGGACACAAACTGAATTAGACCACACCGCGGCTAAGCGGCGGGAGTAACGGAGATTCTCTAAAGGTGATGACCATCCGCGCCGCAGTGGCCCGGAGAAAGGGCAGTGGACAAATACTGCATTACACCACATCGCGGCTAAGGGTTATACTGAGTTAGCTGCAGCCCTTTGAATAGCTACCATTGTTTTTATATGTTTTGTGCAAATCGGGAACCGGGAACTAGTTTCCGGTTCCCGATTTGATTTGACTATGTTAAGAGTTGCCTGCGTTAGATAGAAATGTTTTATTAAGGTATCAGTTGATAAGGAATGACATCCTTACACACAGTTCACCCGCGCCGCAAATCTTTTGAAACCCGCGCATCCCCGCATTGGCCGGGCGGAAGAAAGCAACTAGACCGCAAGTTTGCGCGGGTTAATGGTCATGATCATCCGTGCCACAGTGGGCCGGCGACAGGGCAGTGGACACATTCTGAAACAAACAACATGGCAGCGGGAGTAACGGAGACTCACTATAGGTGATGACCATCCGTGCCGCAGTGGCCCGAAGAAAGGGCAGTGGACACAAACTGAATTAGACCACACCGCGGCTAAGCGGCGGGAGTTACCGAGATTCTCTAAAGGTGATGACCATCCGTGCCGCAGTGGCCCGGAGAAAGGGCAGTGGACAAATACTGCATTACACCACATCGCGGCTGAGCGGCGGGAGTAACGGAGACTCTCTATAGGTGATGATCATCCGTCCCGCTGTGGCCCGGCGACAAGACAGTGGACACATACCACAATAGAACACGCTGCGGCTAAGCGGCGGGAGTAGCGGAGACTCTCTTAAGGTAATGATCATCCGTGGCGCAGTGGCCGGGAGAAAGGGCAGTCTACACATACTACATTAGACCAAATCGCGGCTAAGGGTTATACTGAGTTAGCTGCAGCCCTTTGCATAGCTACCATTGTTTTTTATATGTTTTGTGCAAAATCGGGAACCGGCAACTAGTTACCGGTTCCCGGTTCCCGATTTAATACGGAACCGGGAACCGAAGAGTTGCCTGCGTTAGATAGAAATGTTTTATTAAGTTATCATTTGATAAGGAATGACATCCTTACACACAGTTCACCCGCGCCGCAAATCTTTTGAAACCCGCGCATCCCCGCATTGACCGGGCGGAAGAAAGCAACTAGACCGCAAGTTTGCGCGGGTTATTGTTCATGATCATCCGTGCCACAGTGGGCCGGCGACAGGGCAGTGGACACATTCTGAAACAGACCACACAGCAGCGGGAGTAACGGAGACTCACTATAGGTGATGACCATCCGTGCCGCAGTGGCCCGGAGAAAGGGCAGTGGACACAAACTGAATTAGACCACACCGCGGCTAAGCGGCGGGAGTAACGGAGATTCTCTAAAGGTGATGACCATCCGTGCCGCAGTGGCCCGGAGAGAGGGCAGTGGACAAATACTGCATTACACCACATCGCGGCTGAGCGGCGGGAGTAACGGAGACTCTCTATAGGTGATGATCATCCGTCCCGCTGTGGCCCGGCGACAAGACAGTGGACACATACCACAATAGACCACGCTGCGGCTAAGCGGCGGGAGTAGCGGAGACTCTCTTAAGGTAATGATCATCCGTGCCGCAGTGGCCGGGAGAAAGGGCAGTCTACACATACTGCATTAGACCACATCGCGGCTAAGGGTTATACTGAGTTAGCTGCAGCCCTTTGAATAGCTACCATTGTTTTTTATATGTTTTGTGCAAATCGGGCCCGGTTTAATAAGGAACCGGGAACCGGGAACTAGTTCCCGGTTCCCGATTTGATTTGACTATATGAAGAGTTGTCTGCGTTAGGTAGAAATATTTCATTAAGTTAGCAGTTGATAAGGTATGACATCCTTACTCACAGTTCACCCGCGCCGCAAATCTGTTGAAACCCGCGCAGCCCCGCATTGAGTGGGCGGAACAAAGTAACTAGACCGCAAGTTTGCGCGAATTATAGGTCATGATCATCAGTGCCGCTGTGGGTCGGCGACCGAGCAGTGGACACATACTGCAACAGAACACACCGCAGCGGGAGTAACGGAGACTCTCTAGGTGATGACCATCCGGGCCGCAGTGGCCCGGAGAAAGGGCAGTTGACAAAAACTGCATTAGACCATACTGCGGCTATGCGGCGGGAGTTACGGAGATTCTCTATAGGGGGTGACCGGCAGTGGCCCGGAGAAAGGGCAGTGGACACATACTGCATTAGACCACACCGCGGCTTAACGGTGGGAGTAACGGAGACTCTCTATAGGTGCTGACCATCTGTCCCGCGGTAGCCCGGCGACAGACAGTGGACACATACTGCATTAGACCACACCGCGGCTAAGCTACGGGAGTAACAGAGATTCACTATAGGTGATGACCATCCATGCCGCAGTGGCCCGGAGAAAAGGCAGTTGACACATACTGAATTACACCACATCGCGTCTAAGCGGTGGGAGTAACGGAGACTTTCTATAGGTGATGACCATCCGTCCCGTGGTAGCCCGGCGCCAGAACAGTGGACACATACTGCATTATACCACACCGCGGCTAGACGGCGAGAGTACCGGAGACTCTCTAGAGTTGATGACCATCCGCCCCGCAGTGGCCCGGCGACAGGGCAATGTACATGTACTCCTTTAGACCAATCTGCGGATACTCGCAGCTGGAATATCGTTACATAGACATGTTTCATTAAGTACTCAGTTGATAAGGAATGACATTCTTACTCACAGTCCAACCGCGCTGCAAATCTTTGGAAACCCGCGCAGCCCCGCATTTGCGCGAGTTATAGTTCATGATCATCCGTGCCGCAGTGGGCCGGCGACAGGACAGTAGACACATACTGCAACAGGCCACACAGAGCGGGAGTAACGGAGACTCTCTATAGGTGATGACCATCCGTGCTGCAGTGGCCCGGATAAAGGGCAGTGGACACAAACTGCATCAGACCACACCAACGCTAAGCAACGGAAGTATCGGAGATTCTCTTCAGGTGATGACCATCAGTGCCGCAGGGGCCCGGAGAAAGGGCAGTGGACACATATTGCATTATACCGGGCGGGAGTAACGGAGACTCTCTATAGGTGATGACCATCCGTCCCGCGTTAGCCCAGCGACAGGACAGTGGGCACATACGGCATTAGACCACACCGCGGCTAAGCGGCGGTATAACGGATATTCTCTATAGGTGATGACCATCTGTGCCGCAGTGGCCCGGAGAAAGGGCAGTGGACACATACTGCATTACACAACATCGCGGCGAAGCGACGGGAGTAACGGAGACTCTCAATAGGTGATGACCATCCGTCCCGCGGTAGCACAGCGACAGGACAGTGGACACATACTGCATTAGTCCATACCGCGGCTTAACGTCGGGAGTAACGGAGACTCTCTAGAGTTGATAACCATCCGCTCCGCAGTGGCCCGGCGAAAGGGCAATGTACATGTACTCCTTAAGACCAATCTGCGGATAGGCTGAGGGAGTAGCGGAAAATCGCTATAGCAGATGATGTGGCGCGGCGACAAAGCAGTGGGCACATACTACATTGGAACACGCTGCGACCCGCGGTAGCCCGGCGACAGGAAAGTGTACACATACTGCATTACACCACACCGCGGCTAAGCGTAGGGTGAAATGGAGACTCTCTTAGGGCTATGATCGTCCGTGCCGCAGTGGCCGGGAGAAAGGGCAGTGGACACATACTGCATTAGACCTCACCGCGGCTTAGTGACGGGAGTATTGGAGACTCTCTTCAGGTTATGACCCCTAGTCCCGCAGTGGCCCGGCGACAGCGCAATGGACATGTACGCCTTAAGACCAGACTGCGGATAGGCTGCGGGTGTAGCGGAGAATCGCTATAGGTGATGCTGTGTCCCGGCGACAAGACAGTGGACACAAACTACAATAGACCACGATGCGGTTAAGCGGCGGGAGTAGCGGAGACTCTCTTTAGGTGATGATCATCCATGCCGCAGTGGCCCGGAGAAAAGGCAGTGGACACATACTGAATTAGACCACACCGCGGCTTAGTGGCGGGAGTAACGGAGACTTTCTTTAAGTTATGATCATCCGTGCCGCAGTGGCCCGGAGACAGGGCAGTGGACACATACTGCATTAGACCACACCGCGGCTAAGCGGCGGGAGTAACGGAGATTCTTTTTAGGTGATGATCGTCCGTTCCGCAGCTGCCCGGAGAAAGGGCAGTGGACAAATCCTGCATAAGACTACACCGCGGCTTAGTGGCGAGAGTAACGGAAGCTCTCTTTAAGTGATTATTATCCGTGCCGCAGTGGCCCCGAGAAAGGGCAGTGGACACATACTGCATTAGACCACACCACGGCTTAGTGGCGTTAGTAACGGAAAGTCCCTATAGGTAATGACCATCCGTGCCGCAGTAGCCCGGCGACAGCGCAATGGACATGTACCTCTTTTATACCAAACTGCGGATAGGCTGCGAGAGTAGCGGAGAATCGCTATAGGTGAAGACCGGAGAATCGCTAAAGGTCATGATCATCCGTCCCGCTGTGTCCCGGCGACAAGACAGTGGACACACACTGCAATAGACCACACTGCGGCTAAGCGGCGTGAGTAGCGGAGACTCTCATAAGGTGATGATCATCCGTGCTGCAGTGACCCGGAGAAAGGGCTGTGGACACATACTGCATTAGACAACACCGCAGCTAAGCCGCGGGAGTAACAGCGACTCTCTTCATGATGACCCTCCGTCCCGCAGCTGCCCGGAGAAAGGGCAGTGGACACATCCTGCATAAGACCACACCGCGGCTTAGTGGTGAGAGTAACGGAGGCTCTCTTTAAGTGATCATTATCCGTGCCGCAGTGGCCCCGAGAAAGGGCAGTGGACACATACTGCATTAGACCACACCGCGGCTTAGTGGCGGTAGTAACGGAGAGTCCCTATAGGTAATGACCATCCGTGCCGCAGTAGCCCGGCGACAGTGCAATGGACATGTACTCCTTTAGACCAAACTGCGGATAGGCTGCGGGAGTAGCGGAGAATCGCTATAGGTGATGACCGGAGAATCGCTAAAGGTCATGATCATCCGTCCCGCTGTGTCCCGGCGACAAGACAGTGGACACACACTGCAATAGACCACACTGCGGCGAAGCGGCGTGAGTAACGGAGACTGTCATAAGGGGATGATCATCCATGCTGCAGTGACCCGGAGAAAAGGCAGTGGACACATACTGCATTAGACAACACCGCGGCTAAGCCGCGGGAGTAACAGCGACTCTCTTCAGGTGATGACCCTCCGTCCTGCAGTGGCCCTGAGAGAGCGCAATTGACATGTACTGCTTTAGACCAAACTGTTGATAGGCTGCGGGAGTAGCGGAGAATCGCTATAGGTGATGACCATCCGTTCCGCCGTAGCCCGGCGACAGGAAAGTGTACACATACTGCATTACACCACACCGCGGTTAAACGGCGGGAGTAACTGAGACTATCTAGAGTTGATGACCATCCGCCCCGCAGTAGCCCGGCAACAGGGCAATGGACATGTACTCTTTTAGACCAATCTGCGGATAGGCTGCGGGAGTAGCGGAGAATCGCTTTAGGTGATGATCATCCGTCCCGCTGTGGCCCGGCGACAAAACAGTGGACACATACTACAATGGACCACGCTGCGGCTAAGCTCCGGGAGTAGCGGAGACTCGCTTAAGGTGATGATCATCTATGCCGCAGTGTCTTGTCGCCGGGCCACCGCGGGACGGATGATCATATAGAGAGTCTCCGTTACTCCCGCCGCTCAGCCGCGATGGGGTGTAATGTAGTATTTGTCCACTGCCCTTTCTCCGGGCCACTGCGACACGGATGGTCATCACCTTTAGAGAATCTCCGTAACTCCCGCCGCTTAGCCGCGGTGTGGTCTAATTCAGTTTGTGTCCACTGCCCTTTCTTCGGGCCACTGCGGCACGGATGGTCATCACCTATAGTGAGTCTCCGTTACTCCCGCTGCTGTGTTGTCTGTTTCAGAATGTGTCCACTGCCCTGTCGCCGGCCCACTGTGGCACGGATGATCATGACCATTACTAGTTCCCGGTTCCCGATTTCCTCAATACTTTAAATAGACAATAGTAGCTATTCAAAGGGCTGCGGCTAACTCAGTATAACAATTAGCCGCGGTGTGGTCTAATGCAGTATGTGTCCACTGCCCTTTCTCCGGGCCACAGCGGGACGGATGATCATCGCCTTTACCGAATCTCCGCTACTCCCGCAGCCTATCCTCAGTTTGGTCTAAAGGAAAACATGTCCATTGCCCTGTCACCGGGCCATTGCGGAACGGATGGTCATCAACTCTAGAGAGATGAGCGTAAAGTTAGTTCCCGGTTCCCGGTTCCCGGTTCCCGATTCCAGTTCCCGGTTCCCGATTCCAGTTCCCGGTTCCCGATTCCAGTTCCCGGTTCCCGATTCCAGTTCCCGGTTCCCGATTCCAGTTCCCGGTTCCTGATTCCAGTTCCCGGTTCCCGATTACAGTTCGCGGTTCCCGATTCCAGTGTCGGTTACCGATTATTCCAGTTCCCGGTTCCCGATTACAGTTCCCTGTTCCCGGTTCCCGATTCCAGTTTCCGGTTCCCGATTCCAGTTCCCGGTTCCCGATTCCAGTTCCCGGTTCCCGATTCCCGTATTGTCACATACTGCATTAGACCACACAGCGGCTAAACGGCGGAAATAACGGAGACTCTCTAGAGTTGATGACCATCCGTCCCGCAGTGGCCCGGCGACAGGGCTAGGGACATGTACTCCTTTAGACCAAACTGCGGATTGGCTGTGGGAGTAGTGGAGAATTGCTATAGGTGATGATCATCCGTCCAGATGCGGCCCGGCGACAAGACAGTGGACACATACTGCAATAGACCACGCTGCGGCTAAGCGGCGGGAGTAGCGGAGGATCTCTTAAGGTTATGATCATCCGTGCCGCAGTGGCCCGGAGAATGGGCAGTGGACACATACTGTGTCCACATTAGACCACATCGCGGATAAGTGTTATTCTTAGTTAACTGCAGCCCTTTGAATAGCTACTATTGTCTTTTTATAGTTTTTGTGCAAATCGGGAACCCGGTTCCCGATTTAATAAGGAACCGGGAACCGGGAACTAGTCCCCGGTTCCCGATTTGATTATGTTAAGAGTTGCCTGCGTTAGATATAAATGTTTTATTCAGTTATCAATTGATAAGGAATGACATCCTTACTCACAGTTCACCCGCGCCGCAAATCTTTTAAAACCCGCGCAGCGCTGCATTGAGTGGGCGGAATAAAGTAATTAGACCGCAAGTTTGCGCGGGTTATATGTCATGATCATCCGTGCCGCAGTGGGCCGGCGACAGGGCAGTGGACATATACTGCAACAGACCACACCGCAGCGGGAGTGACGGAGACTCTCTATAGGTTATGACCATCCGTGCCGCAGTAGCCCGGAGAAAGGCAGTGGACACAAACTGCATTAGACCACACCGCGGCTAAGCGGCGGGAGTAACGGAGATTCTCTATAGGCGATGACCATCCGTGCCGCCGTGGCCCGGAGAATGGGCAGTGGACACATACTTCATTAGACCACATCGCGTCTAAGGGTTATCCTTAGTTAACTGCAGCCTTTTGAATAACTGTTATTGTCTTTTTATAGGTTTTGTGCAAATCGGGAACCTGGAACTAGTTCCCGGTTCCCGATTTAATAAGGAACCGGGAACCTGGAACTAGTTCCCGGTTCCTGATTTGATTTTAGTATGTGAAGAGTTGGCTGCGTTAGATAGAAATGTTTTATTCAGTTATCAATTGATAAGGAATGCTATCTTTCCTTACAGTTCAACCGCGCCGTAAATCTTTTATAAACCGCGCAGCCTTTCATTGAGCGGGCGGTACAAAGTAACTAGACCGCAAGTTTGCGCGGGCAATAGGTCATGATCATCCGTGCCGCAGTGGGCCGGCGACAGGGCAGTGGACACATACTGCAAACGACCACATCGCAGCGGGAGTAACGATGAGTCTCTATAGGTGATGACCATCCGTGTCGCAGTGGCCCAGGGTAAGGGATACAAACTGCATTACACCACATCGCGGCTATGCGGCGGGAGTAACGGAGATTGTCTATAGGTGATGACCATCCGTGCCGCAGTGGCCCGGAGAAAGGGCAGTGGACACATACTGCATACACCACATCACGGCGAAGGGTTACCTTAGTTACATGCAGCAGTGGCCCGGAGAAAGGGCAGTGGACACAAACTGCATTAGACCACACCGCGGGTTAGCGGCGTGAGTAACGGAGATTCTCTATAATGATGACAATCCTTGCCGCAGTGGCCCGGAGAAAGGGCAGTGGACACAAACTGCATTAGACCACACCGCGGGTAAGCGGCGTGAGTAACGGAGATTCTCTATAGGTGATGACCATCCGTGCCGCAGTGGCCCGGAGAAAGGGCAGTGGACAAATACTGCATTACACCACATCGCGGCTAAGCGGCGGGAGTAACGGAGACTCTATATAGGTGATGATCATCCTTCCTGCTGTGGCCCGGCGACAAGACAGTGGACACATACTACAAGAGACCACGCTGCGTCTAAGCGGCGGGAGTAGAGGAGACTCTCTTAAGGTAATGATCATCCGTGCCGCAGTGGCCCGGAGAATTGGCAGTGGACACATACTGCATTAGACCACAGCGCGTCTAAGGGTCATCCTTAGTTAACTGCAGCCCTTTGAATAGCTGCTATTGTCTTTTTATAGGTTTTGTGCAAATCGGGAACCGGGAACTAGTTCCCGGTTCCCGATTTGATTTGACTATGTAAAGAGTTGCCTGCGTTAGATAGAAATGTTTTATTAAGTTATCAGTTGATAAGGAATGACATCCTTACACACAGTTCATCCGCGCCGCAAATCTTTTGAAACCCGCGCATCCCCGCATTGACCGGGCAGAAGAAAGCAACTAGACCGCAAGTTTGCGCGGGTTATTGGTCATGATCATCCGTGTCACAGTGGGCCGGCGACAGGGCAGTGGACACATTCTGAAACAGACCACACAGCAGCGGGAGTAACGGAGACTCACTATAGGTGATGACCATCCGTGCCGCAGTCGCTCGGAGAAAGGGCAGTGGACACAAACTGAATTAGACCACACCGCGGCTAAGCGGCGGGAGTTACGGAGATTCTCTAAAGGTGATGACCATCCGTGTCGCAGTGGCCCGGAGAAAGGGCAGTGGACAAATACTACATTACACCCCATCGCGGCTGAGCGGCGGGAGTAACGGAGACTCTCACATCCCGGCTAAGGGTTATACTGAGTTAGCTGCAGCCCTTTGAATAGCTACCATTGTTTTTATATGTTTTGTGCAAATCGGGAACCGGGAACTACTTCCCGGTTCCCGGTTCCCGATTTAATAAGGAACCGGGAACCGGGAACTAGTTTCCGGTTCCCGATTTGATTTGACTATGTAAAGAGTTGCCTGCGTTAGATAGAAATGTTTTATTAAGGTATCAGTTGATAAGGCATGACATCCTTACACACAGTTCACCCGCGCCGCAAATCTTTTGAAACCCGCGCATCCCCGCATTGGCCGGGCGGAAGAAAGCAACTAGACCGCAAGTTTGCGCGGGTTAATGGTCATGATCATCCGTGCCACAGTGGGCCGGCGACAGGGCAGTGGACACATTCTGAAACAAACAACATGGCAGCGGGAGTAACGGAGACTCACTATAGGTGATGACCATCCGTGCCGCAGTGGCCCGAAGAAAGGGCAGTGGACACAAACTGAATTAGACCACACCGCGGCTAAGCGGCGGGAGTTACGGAAATTCTCTAAAGGTGATGACCATCCGTGCCGCAGTGGCCCGGAGAAAGGGCAGTGGACAAATACTGCATTACACCACATCGCGGCTGAGCGGCGGGAGTAACGGAGACTCTCTATAGGTGATGATCATCCGTCCCGCTGTGGCCCGGCGACAAGACAGTGGACACATACCACAATAGAACACGCTGCGGCTAAGCGGCGGGAGTAGCGGAGACTCTCTTAAGGTAATGATCATCCGTGCCGCAGTGGCCGGGAGAAAGGGCAGTCTACACATACTACATTAGCCCACATCGCGGCTAAGGGTTATACTGAGTTAGCTGCAGCCCTTTGAATAGCTACCATTGTTTTTTATATGTTTTGTGCAAAATCGGGAACCGGCAACTAGTTACCGGTTCCCGGTTCCCGATTTAATAAGGAACCGGGAACCGAAGAGTTGCCTGCGTTAGATAGAAATGTTTTATTAAGTTATCATTTGATAAGGAATGACATCCTTACACACAGTTCACCCGCGCCGCAAATCTTTTGAAACCCGCGCATCCCCGCATTGACCGGGCGGAAGAAAGCAACTAGACCGCAAGTTTGCGCGGGTTATTGTTCATGATCATCCATGCCACAGTGGGCCGGCGACAGGGCAGTGGACACATTCTGAAACAGACCACACAGCAGCGGGAGTAACGGAGACTCACTATAGGTGATGACCATCCGTGCCGCAGTGGCCCGGAGAAAGGGCAGTGGACACAAACTGAATTAGACCACACCGCGGCTAAGCGGCGGGAGTAACGGAGATTCTCTAAAGGTGATGACCATCCGTGCCGCAGTGGCCCGGAGAGAGGGCAGTGGACAAATACTGCATTACACCACATCGCGGCTGAGCGGCGGGAGTAACGGAGACTCTCTATAGGTGATGATCATCCGTCCCGCTGTGGCCCGGCGACAAGACAGTGGACACATACCACAATAGACCACGCTGCGGCTAAGCGGCGGGAGTAGCGGAGACTCTCTTAAGGTAATGATCATCCGTGCCGCATTGGCCGGGAGAAAGGGCAGTCTACACATACTGCATTAGACCACATCGCGGCTAAGGGTTATACTGAGTTAGCTGCAGCCCTTTGAATAGCTACCATTGTTTTTTATATGTTTTGTGCAAATCGGGAACCGGGAACTAGTTCCCGGTTCCCGATTTGATTTGACTATGTAAAGAGTTGCCTGCGTTAGATAGAAATGTTTTATTAAGTTATCAGTTGATAAGGAATGACATCCTTACACACAGTTCACCCGCGCCGCAAATCTTTTGAAACCCTCGCATCCCTGCATTGACCGGGCGGAAGAAAGCAACTAGACCGCACGTTTGCGCGGGTTATTGGTCATGATCATCCGTGCCACAGTGGGCCGGCGACAGGGCAGTGGACACATTCTGAAACAGACCACACAGCAGCGGGAGTAACGGAGACTCACTATAGGTGATGACCATCCGTGCCGCAGTGGCCCGGAGAAAGGGCAGTGGACACAAACAGAATTAGACCACACCGCGGCTCAGCGGCGGGAGTAACGGAGATTCTCTAAAGGTGATGACCATCCGTGCCGCAGTGGCCCGGAGAAAGGGCAGTGGACAAATACTGCATTACACCACATCGCGGCTGATCGGCGGGAGTAACGGAGACTCTCTATAGGTGATGATCATCCGTGCCGCAGTGGCCGGGAGAAAGGGCAGTCTACACATACTGCATTAGACCACATCGCGGCTAAGGGTTATACTGAGTTAGCTGCAGCCCTTTGAATAGCTACCATTGTTTTTTATATGTTTTATGTAAATCGGGAACCGGGAACTAGTTCCCGGTTCCCGGTTCCCGATTTAATAAGGAACCGGGAACCGGGAACTAGTTCCCGGTTCCCGATTTGTTTTGACTATGTAAAGAGTTGCCTGCGTTAGATAGAAATGTTTTATTCAGTTATCAGTTGATAAGGAATGACATCCTTACACACAGTTCACCCGCGCCGCAAATCTTTTGAAACCCGCGCATCCCCGCATTGGCCGGGCGGAAGAAAGCAACTAGACCGCAAGTTTGCGCGGGTTATTGGTCATGATCATCCGTGCCACAGTGGGCCGGCGACAGGGCAGTGGACACATTCTGAAACAGACCACACAGCAGCGGGAGTAACGGAGACTTACTATAGGTGATGACCATCCGTGCCGCAGTGGCCCGGAGAAAGGGCAGTGGACACAAACTGAATTAGACCACACCGCAGCTAAGCGGCGGGAGTAACGGAGATTCTCTAAAGGTGATGACCATCCGTGCCGCAGTGGCCCGGAGAGAGGGCAGTGGACAAATACTGCATTACACCACATCGCGGCTGAGCGGCGGGAGTAACGGAGACTCTCTATAGGTGATGATCATCCGTCCCGCTGTGGCCCGGCGACAAGACAGTGGACACATACCACAATAGACCACGCTGCGGCTAAGCGGCGGGAGTAGCGGAGACTCTCTTAAGGTAATGATCATCCGTGCCGCAGTGGCCGGGAGAAAGGGCAGTCTACACATACTGCATTAGACCACATCGCGGCTAAGGGTTATACTGAGTTAGCTGCAGCCCTTTGAATAGCTACCATTGTTTTTTATATGTTTTGTGCAAATCGGGAACCGGGAACTAGTTCCCGGTTCCCGCTTCCCGATTTAATAAGGAACCGGGAACCGGGAACTAGTTCCCGGTTCCCGATTTGATTTGACTATGTAAAGAGTTGCCTGCGTTAGATAGAAATGTTTTATTCAGTTATCAGTTGATAAGGAATGACATCCTTACACACAGTTCACCCGCGCCGCAAATCTTTTGAAACCCGCGCATCCCCGCATTGGCCGGGCGGAAGAAAGCAACTAGACCGCAAGTTTGCGCGGGTTATTGGTCATGATCATCCGTGCCACAGTGGGCCGGCGACAGGGCAGTGGACACATTCTGAAACAGACCACACAGCAGCGGGAGTAACGGAGACTCACTATAGGTGATGACCATCCGTGCCGCAGTGGCCCGGAGAAAGGGCAGTGGACACAAACTGAATTAGACCACACCGCGGCTAAGCGGCGGGAGTAACGGAGATTCTCTAAAGGTGATGACCATCCGTGCCGCAGTGGCCCGGAGAGAGGGCAGTGGACAAATACTGCATTACACCACATCGCGGCTGAGCGGCGGGAGTAACGGAGACTCTCTATAGGTGATGATCATCCGTCCCGCTGTGGCCCGGCGACAAGACAGTGGACACATACCACAATAGACCACGCTGCGGCTAAGCGGCGGGAGTAGCGGAGACTCTCTTAAGGTAATGATCATCCGTGCCGCAGTGGCCGGGAGAAAGGGCAGTCTACACATACTGCATTAGACCACATCGCGGCTAAGGGTTATACTGAGTTAGCTGCAGCCCTTTGAATAGCTACCATTGTTTTTTATATGTTTTGTGCAAATCGGGAACCGGGAACTAGTTCCCGGTTCCCGGTTCCCGATTTAATTAGGAACCGGGAACCGGGAACTAGTTTCCGGTTCCCGATTTGATTTGACTATGTAAAGAGTTGCCTGCGTTAGATAGAAATGTTTTATTAAGTTATCAGTTGATAAGGAATGACATCCTTACACACAGTTCACCCGCGCCGCAAATCTTTTGAAACCCTCGCATCCCCGCATTGACCGGGCGGAAGAAAGCAACTAGACCGCAAGTTTGCGCGGGTTATTGGTCATGATCATCCGTGCCACAGTGGGCCGGCGACAGGGCAGTGGACACATTCTGAAACAGACCACACAGCAGCGGGAGTAACGGAGACTCACTATAGGTGATGACCATCCGTGCCGCAGTGGCCCGGAGAAAGGGCAGTGGACACAAACAGAATTAGACCACACCGCGGCTAAGCGGCGGGAGTAACGGAGATTCTCTAAAGGTGATGACCATCCGTGCCGCAGTGGCCCGGAGAAAGGGCAGTGGACAAATACTGCATTACACCATATCGCGGCTGAGCGGCGGGAGTAACGGAGACTCTCTATAGGTGATGATCATCCGTCCCGCTGTGGCCCGGCGACATGACAGTGGACACATACCACAATAGACCACGCTGCGGCTAAGCAGCGGGAGTAGCGGAGACTCTCTTAAGGTAATGATCATCCGTGCCGCAGTGGCCGGGAGAAAGGGCAGTCTACACATACTGCATTAGACCACATCGCGGCTAAGGGTTATACTGAGTTAGCTGCAGCCCTTTGAATAGCTACCATTGTTTTTCATATGTTTTATGCAAATCGGGAACCGGGAACTAGTTCCCGGTTTCCGGTTCCCGATTTAATAGGGAACCGGGAACCCGATTTGATTTGACTATGTAAAGAGTTGCCTGCGTTAGATAGAAATGTTTTATTCAGTTATCAGTTGATAAGGAATGACATCCTTACACACAGTTCACCCGCGCCGCAAATCTTTTGAAACCCGCGCATCCCCGCATTGGCCGGGCGGAAGAAAGCAACTAGACCGCAAGTTTGCGCGGGTTATTGGTCATGATCATCCGTGTCACAGTGGGCCGGCGACAGGGCAGTGGACACATTCTGAAACAGACCACACAGCAGCGGGAGTAACGGAGACTCACTATAGGTGATGACCATCCGTGCCGCAGTGGCCCGGAGAAAGGGCAGTGGACACAAACTGAATTAGACCACACCGCGGCTAAGCGGCGGGAGTAACGGAGATTCTCTGAAGGTGATGATCATCCGTGCCGCAGTGGCCCGGAGAGAGGGCAGTGGACAAATACTGCATTACACCACATCGCGGCTGAGCGGCGGGAGTAACGGAGACTCTCTATAGGTGATGATCATCCGTCCCGCTGTGGCCCGGCGACAAGACAGTGGACACATACCACAATAGACCACGCTGCGGCTAAGCGGCGGGAGTAGCGGAGACTCTCTTAAGGTAATGATCATCCGTGCCGCAGTGGCCGGGAGAAAGGGCAGTCTACACATACTGCATTAGACCACATCGCGGCTAAGGGTTATACTGAGTTAGCTGCAGCCCTTTGAATAGCTACCATTGTTTTTTTATATGTTTTGTGCAAATCGGGAACCGGGAACTAGTTCCCGGTTCCCGGTTCCCGATTTAATAAGGAACCGGGAACCGGGAACTAGTTCCCGGTTCCCGATTTGTTTTGACTATGTAAAGAGTTGCCTGCGTTAGAAAGAAATGTTTTATTAAGTTATCAGTTGATAAGGAATGACATCCTTACACACAGTTCACCCGCGCCGCAAATCTTTTGAAACCCGCGCATCCCCGCATTGACCGGGCGGAAGAAAGCAACTAGACCGCAAGTTTGCGCGGGTTATTGGTCATGATCATCCGTGTCACAGTGGGCCGGCGACAGGGCAGTGGACACATTCTGAAACAGACCACACAGCAGCGGGAGTAACGGAGACTCACTATAGGTGATGACCATCCGTGCCGCAGTGGCCCGGAGAAAGGGCAGTGGACACAAACAGAATTAGACCACACCGCGGCTAAGCGGCGGGAGTAACGGAGATTCTCTAAAGGTGATGACCATCCGTGCCGCAGTGGCCCGGAGAAAGGGCAGTGAACAAATACTGCATTACACCACATCGCGGCTGAGCGGCGGGAGTAACGGAGACTCTCTATAGGTAATGATCATCCGTCCCGCTGTGGCCCGGCGACATGACAGTGGACACATACCACAATAGACCACGCTGCGGCTAAGCGGCGGGAGTAGCGGAGACTCTCTTAAGGTAATGATCATCCGTGCCGCAGTGGCCGGGAGAAAGGGCAGTCTACAAATACTGCATTAGACCACATCGCGGCTAAGGGTTATACTGAGTTAGCTGCAGCCCTTTGAATAGCTACCATTGTTTTTTATATGTTTTGTGCAAATCGGGAACCGGGAACTCGTGAGCGGCGGGAGTAACGGAGACTCTCTATAGGTGATGATCATCCGTCCCGCTGTGGCCCGGCGACAAGACACTGCGGCATAGATGATCATCACCTTAAGCGAGTCTCCGCTACTCCCGGAGCTTAGCCGCAGCGTGGTCCATTGTAGTATGTGTCCACTGTTTTGTCGCCGGGCCACAGCGGGACGGATGATCATCACCTAAAGCGATTCTCCGCTACTCCCGCAGCCTATCCGCAGATTGGTCTAAAAGAGTACATGTCCATTGCCCTGTTGCCGGGCTTCTGCGGGGCGGATGGTCATCAACTCTAGAAAGTCTCTGTTACTCCCGCCGTTTAACCGCGGTGTGGTGTAATGCAGTATGTGTACACTTTCCTGTCGCCGGGCTACGGCGGAACGGATGGTCATCACCTATAGCGATTCTCCGCTACTCCCGCAGCCTATCAACAGTTTGGTCTAAAGCAGTACATGTCAATTGCGCTCTCTCAGGGCCACTGCAGGACGGAGGGTCATCACCTGAAGAGAGTCGCTGTTACTCCCGCGGCTTAGCCGCGGTGTTGTCTAATGCAGTATGTGTCCACTGCCTTTTCTCCGGGTCACTGCAGCATGGATGATCATCTCCTTATGACAGTCTCCGTTACTCACGCCGCTTCGCCGCAGTGTGGTCTATTGCAGTGTGTGTCCACTGTCTTGTCGCCGGGACACAGCGGGACGGATGATCATGACCTTTAGCGATTCTCCGGTCATCACCTATAGCGATTCTCCGCTACTCCCGCAGCCTATCCGCAGTTTGGTCTAAAGGAGTACATGTCCATTGCACTGTCGCCGGGCTACTGCGGCACGGATGGTCATTACCTATAGGGACTCTCCGTTACTACCGCCACTAAGCCGCGGTGTGGTCTAATGCAGTATGTGTCCACTGCCCTTTCTCGGGGCCACTGCGGCACGGATAATGATCACTTAAAGAGAGCCTCCGTTACTCTCACCACTAAGCCGCAGTGTGGTCTTATGCAGGATGTGTCCACTGCCCTTTCTCCGGGCAGCTGCGGGACGGAGGGTCATCATGAAGAGAGTCGCTGTTACTCCCGCGGCTTAGCTGCGGTGTTGTCTAATGCAGTATGTGTCCACAGCCCTTTCTCCGGGTCACTGCAGCACGGATGATCATCACCTTATGAGAGTCTCCGCTACTCACGCCGCTTAGCCGCAGTGTGGTCTATTGCAGTGTGTGTCCACTGTCTTGTCGCCGGGACACAGCGGGACGGATGATCATGACCTTTAGCGATTCTCCGGTCTTCACCTATAGCGATTCTCCGCTACTCTCGCAGCCTATCCGCAGTTTGGTCTAAAAGAGGTACATGTCCATTGCGCTGTCGCCGGGCTACTGCGGCACGGATGGTCATTACCTAAAGGGACTTTCCGTTACTAACGCCACTAAGCCGTGGTGTGGTCTAATGCAGTATGTGTCCACTGCCCTTTCTCGGGGCCACTGCGGCACGGATAATAATCACTTAAAGAGAGCTTCCGTTACTCTCGCCACTAAGCCGCGGTGTAGTCTTATGCAGGATTTGTCCACTGCCCTTTCTCCGGCAGCTGCGGAACGGACGATCATCACCTAAAAAGAATCTCCGTTACTCCCGCCGCTTAGCCGCGGTGTGGTCTAATGCAGTATGTGTCCACTGCCCTTTCTCCGGGCCACTGCGGCACGGATGATCATAACTTAAAGAAAGTCTCCGTTACTCCCGCCACTAAGCCGCGGTGTGGTCTAATTCAGTATGTGTCCACTGCCTTTTCTCCGGGCCACTGCGGCATGGATGATCATCACCTAAAGAGAGTCTCCATTACTCCCGCCGCTTAACCGCATCGTGGTCTATTGTAGTTTGTGTTTCACTGTCTTGTCGCCGGGACACAGCATCACCTATAGCGATTCTCCGCTACACCCGCAGCCTATCCGCAGTCTGGTCTTAAGGCGTACATGTCCATTGCGCTGTCGCCGGGCCACTGCGGGACTAGGGGTCATAACCTGAAGAGAGTCTCCAATACTCCCGTCACTAAGCCGCGGTGAGGTCTAATGCAGTATGTGTCCACTGCCCTTTCTCCCGGCCACTGCGGCACGGACGATCATAGCCCTAAGAGAGTCTCCATTTCACCCTACGCTTAGCCGCGGTGTGGTGTAATGCAGTATGTGTACACTTTCCTGTCGCCGGGCTACCGCGGGTCGCAGCGTGTTCCAATGTAGTATGTGCCCACTGCTTTGTCGCCGCGCCACATCATCTGCTATAGCGATTTTCCGCTACTCCCTTAGCCTATCCGCAGATTGGTCTTAAGGAGTACATGTACATTGCCCTTTCGCCGGGCCACTGCGGAGCGGATGGTTGTCAACTCTAGAGAGTCTCCGTTACTCCCGACGTTAAGCCGCGGTATGGACTAATGCAGTATGTGTCCACTGTCCTGTCGCTGTGCTACCGCGGGACGGATGGTCATCACCTATTTAGAGTCTCCGTTACTCCCGTCGCTTCGCCGCGATGTTGTGTAATGCAGTATGTGTCCACTGCCCTTTCTCCGGGCCACTGCGGCACAGATGGTCATCACCTATAGAGAATATCCGTTATACCGCCGCTTAGCCGCGGTGTGGTCTAATGCCGTATGTGCCAACTGTCCTGTCGCTGGGCTAACGCGGGACGGATGGTCATCACCTATAGAGAGTCTCCGTTACTCCCGCCCGGTATAATGCAATATGTGTCCACTGCCCTTTCTCCGGGCCCCTGCGGCACTGATGGTCATCACCTGAAGAGAATCTCCGATACTTCCGTTGCTTAGCGTTGGTGTGGTCTGATGCAGTTTGTGTCCACTGCCCTTTATCCGGGCCACTGCAGCACGGATGGTCATCACCTATAGAGAGTCTCCGTTACTCCCGCTCTGTGTGGTCTGTTGCAGTATGTGTCCACTGTCCTGTCGCCGGCCCACTGCGGCACGGATGATCATGAACTATAACTCGCGCAAATGCGGGGCTGCGCGGGTTTCCAAAGATTTGCAGCGCGGTTGGACTGTGAGTAAGAATGTCATTCCTTATCAACTGACTACTTAATGAAACATGTCTATGTAACGATATTCCAGCTGCGAGTATCCGCAGATTGGTCTAAAGGAGTACATGTACATTGCCCTGTCGCGGGCCACTGCGGGGCGGATGGTCATCAACTCTAGAGAGTCTCCGGTACTCTCGCCGTCTAGCCGCGGTGTGGTATAATGCAGTATGTGTCCACTGTTCTGGCGCCGGGCTACCACGGGACGGATGGTCATCACCTATAGAAAGTCTCCGTTACTCCCACCGCTTAGACGCGATGTGGTGTAATTCAGTATGTGTCAACTGCCTTTTCTCCGGGCCACTGCGGCATGGATGGTCAACACCTATAGTGAATCTCTGTTACTCCTGTAGCTTAGCCGCGGTGTGGTCTAATGCAGTATGTGTCCACTGTCTGTCGCCGGGCTACCGCGGGACAGATGGTCAGCACCTATAGAGAGTCTCCGTTACTCCCACCGTTAAGCCGCGGTGTGGTCTAATGCAGTATGTGTCCACTGCCCTTTCTCGGGCCATTGCCGGTCACCCCCTATAGAGAATCTCCGTAACTCCCGCCGCATAGCCGCAGTATGGTCTAATGCAGTTTGTGTCAACTGCCCTTTCTCCGGGCCACTGCGGCCCAGATGGTCATCACCTATAGAGAGTCTCCGTTACTCCCGCTGCGGTGTGTTCTGTTGCAGTATGTGTCCACTGCTCTGTCGCCGACCCACAGCGGCACTGATGATCATGACCTATAATTCGCGCAAACTTGCGGTCTAGTTACTTTGTTCCGCCCACTCAATGCGGGGCTGCGCGGGTTTCAACAGATTTGCGGCGCGGGTGAACTGTGAGTAAGGATGTCATACCTTATCAACTGCTAACTTAATGAAACATTTCTACCTAACGCAGACAACTCTTCATATAGTCAAATCAAATCGGGAACCGGGAACTAGTTCCCGGTTCCCGATTTCCTCAATACTTTAAATAGACAATAGTAGCTATTCAAAGGGCTGCGGCTAACTCAGTATAACAATTAGCCGCGGTGTGGTCTAATGCAGTATGTGTCCACTGCCCTTTCTCCGGGCCATAGCGGGACGGATGATCATCGCCTTTACCGAATCTCCGCTACTCCCGCAGCCTATCCTCAGTTTTGTCTAAAGGAAAACATGTCCATTGCCCTGTCACCGGGCCATTGCGGAACGGATGGTCATCAACTCTAGAGAGTCTCCGTTACTCCCGCCGTTTAGCCGCGGTGTGGTCTAATGCAGTATGTGTCCAGTGTCCTGTCGCCGGTCGTCCGCGGGACGGATGGTCATCGCCTACAGAGAGTCTCCGATACTCCCGCCGCGCAGCCGCGGTGTAGTCTAATGCAGTATTAGTCCACTGCCTTTTCTCCAGGCCACAGCGGCACGGATGGTCCTCACTTATAGAGAGTCTCCGTTACTCCCGCCGCTTAGCCGCAGTCTGGTCTAATGCAGTATGTGTCCACTGTCCTGTCGCTGGGCCACTGCGGCGCTGATGGTCATCACCTATAGAGAGTATCCGTTACTCCCGCTGTGGTGTGGTCTGTTGCAGTATGCGTCCACTGCCCTGCTGCAAGCCCACTTCGGCATGGATGATCATGATCTATAATCCGCGCAAACTAGAGGTATAGTTGCTTTGTTCCGCCCCCTCAATGCGGGGCTGCGCGGGTTTTAAAAGATTTGCGGCGCGGGTGAACTGTGAGTAAGGATGTCATTCCTTATCAACTGATAACTGAATAAAACATTTCTATCTAACGCAGTCAACTCTTTAAATAGTCAAATCAAATCGGGAACCGGGAACGGGTTCCGAGTTCCCGATTCCTTATTAAATCGGGAACCGGGAACTAGTTCCCGTTTCCCGATTTGCACAAAACCTATAAAAAGACAATAGCAGCTATTCAAAGGACTGCAGCTAACTCAGAATAACCCTTAGCCGCGGTTCCATATTAAATCGGGAAACGGGCACCGGGATGTAGTCCCCGGTTCCCGATTTGCACAAAACCTATAAAAAGACAATAGCAGCTATTCAAAGGCCTGCAGTTAAATAAGGATAACCCTTAGCCGCGATGTGGTGTAATGCAGTTTGTGTCAACTGCCCTTTCTCCGGGCCACTGCGGCACGGATGGTCATCGCCTAAAGAGAGTCTCCGTTACTCCCGCCGTTTAGCTGCGATGTGGTGTAATGCAGTATATGTCCACTGCCCTTTCTCCGGGCAACTGCGGCACGGATGATCATCACCTTAAGACAGTCTCCGCTACTCCCGCCGCTTAGCCGCAGTGTGGTTTATTGCAGTTTGTGTCCACTGTCTTGTCGCCGGGACACAGCGGGACGGATGATCATGACCTATAGCGATTCTCCGCTTTCCCCGCACCCTATCCGCATTTTGGTCTAAAGGAGTACATGTCCATTGCCCTGTCGCCGGGCAACTGCGGGACGGATGGTCATCAACTCTAGAGAGTCTCCGTTACTCCTGCCGTTTAGCCGCGGGGTGGTGTAATGCAGTATGTGTACACTGTCCTGACGCCGGGCTACCGCTGGACGGATGATCATCACCTGTAGAGAGTCTCCGTTACTCACGCCGCTTAGCCGCGATGTGGTGTAATGCAATAGGTGTCCACTGCCCTTTCTCCGGGCTACTGCGGCACGGATGGTCATCACCTAAAGGGTCTCTCCGTTTTTCCAGCCACTAAGCCGCGGTGTGGTCTAAGGCAGTATGTGTCCACTGCCCTTTCTCCGACCACTGCGGCACGGATAATAATCACTAAAAGAGAGTCTCCGTTACTCCCGCCACTAAGCCGCTGTGTGGTCTAATGCAGGATGTGTCCACTGCCCTTTGCCCGGGCCCCTTCGGCACGGACGGTCATCACCTTAAGAGAATCTCCGTTACTCCCGCCGCTTAGCCGCAGTCTCTTCTAATGGAGTATGTGTCGACTGCCCTTTCTCCGGGCCACTGCGGCACAGATAATCATCACTAAAAGAGAGTCTCCGTTACTCCCGCCACTAAGCCGCTGTGTGGTCTAATGCAGGATGTGTCCACTGCCCTTTGCCCGGGCCCCTTCGGCACGGACGATCATCACCTTAAGAGAATCTCCGTTACTCCCGCCGCTTAGCCGCAGTCTCTTCTAATGCAGTATGTGTCGACTGCCCTTTCTCCGGGCCACTGCGGCATAGATGATCATCACCTTAAGCGAGTCTCCGCTACTCCCGGAGCTTAGCCGCAGCGTGGTCCATTGTAGTATGTGTCCACTTTTTTGTCGCCGGGCCACAGATGGACGGATGATCATCACCTAAAGCGATTCTCCGCTACTCCCGCAGCCTATCCGCAAATTGGTCTAAAAGAGTATATGTCCATTGCCCTGTTGCCAGGCTACTGCGGGGCGGATGGTCATCAACTCTAGATAGTCTCAGTTACTCCCGCCGTTTAACCGCGGTGTGGTGTAATGCAGTATGTGTACACTTTCCTGTCGCCGGGCTACGGCGGAACGGATGGTCATCACCTATAGCGATTATCCGCTACTCCCGCAGCCTATCAACAGTTTGGTCTAAAGCAGTACATGTCAAATGCGCTCTCTCCGGGCCACTGCAGGACGGAGGGTCATCACCTGAAGAGAGTCGCTGTTACTCCCGCGGCTTAGCCGCGGTGTTGTCTAATGCAGTATGTGTCCACTGCCTTTTCTCCGGGTCACTGCAGCATGGATGATCATCCCCTTATGACAGTCTCCGTTACTCACGCCGCTTCGCCGCAGTGTGGTCTATTGCAGTGTGTGTCCACTGTCTTGTCGCCGGGACACAGCGGGACGGATGATCATGACCTTTAGCGATTCTCCGGTCATCACCTATAGCGATTCTCCGCTACTCCCGCAGCCTATCCGCAGTTTGGTCTAAAGGAGTACATGTCCATTGCACTGTCGCCGGGCTACTGCGGCACGGATGGTCATTACCTATAGGGACTCTCCGTTACTACCGCCACTAAGCCGCGGTGTGGTCTAATGCAGTATGTGTCCACTGCCCTTTCTCGGGGCCACTGCGGCACGGATAATGATCACTTAAAGAGAGCCTCCGTTACTCTCACCACTAAGCCGCGGTGTGGTCTTATGCAGGATGTGTCCACTGCCCTTTCTCCGGGCAGCTGCGGAACGGACGATCATCACCTAAAAAGAATCTCCGTTTCTCCCGCCGCTTAGCCGCGGTGTGGTCTAATGCAGTATGTGTCCACTGCCCTTTCTCCGGGCCACTGCGGCACGGATGATCATAACTTAAAGAAAGTCTCCGTTACTCCCGCCACTAAGCCGCGGTGTGGTCTAATTCAGTATGTGTCCACTGCCTTTTCTCCGGGCCACTGCGGCATGGATGATCATCACCTTAAGAGAGTCTCCGCTACTCCCGCCGCTTAACCGCATCGTGGTCTATTGTAGTTTGTGTCCACTGTCTTGTCGCCGGGCCACAGCATCACCTAAAGCGATTCTCCGCTACACCCGCAGCCTATCCGCAGTCTGGTCTTAAGGAGTACATGTCCATTGCGCTATCGCCGGGCCACTGCGGGACTAGGGGTCATAACCTGAAGAGAGTCTCCAATACTCCCGTCACTAAGCCGCGGTGAGGTCTAATGCAGTATGTGTCCACTGCCCTTTCTCCCGGCCACTGCGGCACGGACGATCATAGCCTAAAGAGAGTCTCCATTTCACCCTACGCTTAGCCGTGGTGTGGTGTAATGCAGTATGTGTACACTTTCCTGTCGCCGGGCTACCGCGAGACGCAGCGTGTTCCAATGTAGTTTGTGCCCACTGCCTTGTCGCCGCGCCACATCATCTGCTATAGCGATTCTCCGCTACTCCCTCAGCCTATCCGCAGATTGGTCTTAAGGAGTACATGTACATTGCCCTTTCGCCGGGCCACTGCGGAGCGGATGGTTATCAACTCTAGAGGTTCTCCGTTACTCCCGACGTTAAGCCGTATGTGTCCACTGTCCTGTTGCTGGGCTACCGCGGGACGGATGGTCATCACCTATAGAGAGTCTCCGTTACTCCCATCGCTTAGACGCGATTTGGTGTAATGCAGTATGTGTCCACTGCCCTTTCTCCGGGCCACTGCGGCACGGATGGTCATCACCTATAGAGAATATCCGTTATACCCGCCGCTTAGCCGCGGTGTGGTCTAATGCAGTATGTGCCCACTGTCCTGTCGCTGGGCTAACGCGGGACGGATGGTCATCACCTATAGAGAGTCTCCGTTACTCCCGCCCGGTATAATGCAATATGTGTCCACTGCCCTTTCTCCGGGCCCCTGCGGCACTGATGGTCATTACCTGAAGAGAATCTCCGATACTCCCGTTGCTTAGCGTTGCTGTGGTCTGATGCAGTTTGTGTCCACTGCCCTTTCTCCGGGCCACTGCGGCACGGATGGTCATCACCTATAGAGAGTCTCCGTTACTCCCGCTCGGTGTGCTTTGTTGCAGTATGTTTCCACTGTCCTGTCGCCGGCCCACTGCGGCACGGATGATCATGACCTATAACTCGCGCAAATGCGGGGCTGCGCGGGTTTCCAAAGATTTGCAGCGCGGTTGGACTGTGAGTAAGAATGTCATTCCTTATCAACTGAAAACTTAATGAAACATGTCCATGTAACGATATTCCGGCTGCGAGTATCCGCAGATTGGTCTAAAGGAGTACACGCACATTGCCCTGTCGCCGGGCCACTGCGGGGCGGATGGTCATCAACTCTAGAAAGTCTCCGTTACTCTCGCCGTCTAGCCGCGGTGTGGTATAATGCAGTATGTGTCCACTGTTCTGGCACCGGGCTACCACGGGACGGATGGTCATCACCTATGAAAGTCTCCGTTACTCCCACCGCTTAGACGCGATGTGGTGTAATTCAGAATGTGTCAACTGCCTTTTCTCCGGGCCACTGCGGCATGGATGGTCATCACATATATTGAATCTCTGTTACTCCCTTAGCTTAGCCGCGGTGTGGTCTAATGCAGTATGTGTCCACTGTCTGTCGCCGAGCTACCGCGGGACAGATGGTCAGCACCTATAGAGAGTCTCCGTTACTCCCACCGTTAAGCCGCGGTGTGGTCTAATGCAGTATGTGTCCACTGCCCTTTCTCCGGGCCACTGCCGGTCATAACCTATAGAGAATCTCCGTAACTCCCGCCGCATAGCCGCGGTATGGTCTAATGCAGTTTGTGTCAACTGCCCTTTCTCCGGGCCACTGCGGCACGGATGGTCATCACCTATAGAGAGTCTCCGTTATCCCGCTGCGGTGTGTTCTGTTGCAGTATGTGTCCACTGCCCTGTCGCCGACCCACAGCGGCACGGATGATCATGACCTATAATTCGCGCAAACTTGCGGTCTAGTTACTTTGTTCCGCCCACACAATGCGGGGCTTGACGGGTTTCAAAAGATTTGCGGCGCGGGTGAACTGTGAGTAAGGATGTCATACCTTATCAACTGCTAACTTAATGAAACATTTCTACCTAACGCAGACAACTCTTCACATAGTCAAATCAAATCGGGAACCGGGAGTAGTTCCCGGTTCCCGATTTCCCCAATACTTTAAATAGACAATAGTAGCTATTCAAAGGGCTGCGGCTAACTAAGTATAACAATTAGCCGCGGTGTGGTCTAATGCAGTATGTGTCCACTGCCCTTTCTCCGGGCCACAGCGGGACGGATGATCATCGCCTTTACCGATTCTCCGCTACTCCCGCAGCCTATCCTCAGTTTGGTCTAAAGGAAAACATGTCCATTGCCCTGTCACCGGGCCATTGCGGAACGGATGGTCATCAACCCTAGAGAGTCTCCGTTACTCCCGCCGTTTAGCCGCGGTGTGGTCTAATGCAGTATGTGTCCACTGTCCTGTCGCCGGTCTTCCGCGGGACGGATGGTCATCCCCTAAAGAGAGTCTCCGATACTCCCGCCGCGCAGCCGCGGTGTAGTCTAATGCAGTATTAGTTCACTGTCTTTTCTCCAGGCCACTGCGGCACGGATGGTCCTCACTTATAGAGAGTCTCCGTTACTCCCGCCGCTTAGCCGCAGTCTGGTCTAATGCAGTATGTGTCCACTGTCCTGTCGCCGGGCCACTGCGGCACTGATGGTCATCACCTATAGAGAGTCTCCGTTACTCCCGCTGTGGTGTGGTCTGTTGCAGTATGAGTCCACTGCCCTGTTGCGGCATGGATTATCATGATCTATTATCCGCGCAAACTAGAGGTATAGTTGCTTTGTTCCGCCCCCCTCAATGCGGGGCTGCGCGGGTTTTAAAAGATTTGCGGCGCGGGTGAACTGTGAGTAAGGATGTCATTCCTTATCAACTGATAACTGAATAAAACATTTCTATCTAACGCAGTCAACTCTTTACATAGTCAAATCAAATCAAATCGGGAACCGGGAACGGGTTCCCGGTTCCCGGTTCCTTATCAAATCGGGAACCGGGAACCTAGTTCCCGGTTCCCGATTTGCACAAAACCTATAAAAAGACAATAGCAGCTATTCAAAGGACTGCAGCTAACTCAGTATAACCCTTAGCCGCGGTTCCTTATTAAATCGGGAAACGGGCACCGGGAACTAGTCCCCGGTTCCCGATCTGCACAAAACCTATAAAAAGACAATAGCAGCTATTCAAAGGGCTGCAGTTAAATAAGGATAACCCTTAGCCGCGATGTGGTGTAATGCAGTTTGTGTCAACTGCCCTTTCTCCGGGCCACTGCGGCACGGATGGTCATCTCCTATAGAGAGTCTCCGTTACTCCCGCTGCGTTGTGTTCTGTTGCAGTATGTGTCCACCGCCCTGTCGCCGACCCACAGCGGCACGGATGATCATGACCTATAACTCGCGCAAACTTGCGGTCTAGTTACTTTGTTCCGCCCACTCAATACGGGGCTGCGCGGGTTTCAAAAGATTTGTGGCGCGGGTGAACTGTGAGTAGGGATGTCATACCTTATCAACTGCTAACTTAATGAAACATTTCTACCTAACGCCGACAACTCTTCACATAGTCAAATCAAATCGGGAACCGGGAACTAGTTCCCGGCTCCCGATTTGCACAAAACCTATAAATAGACAATAGCAGCTATTCAAAGGCTAAATCAGTAAAACCATTAGCCGCGGTGTGGTCTAATGCAGTATGTGTCCACTGCCATTTCTCCGGGCCACAGCGGGACGGGAGATCATCGCCTTTACCGATTCCCCGCTACTCCCGCAGCCTATCCTCAGTTTGGTCTAAAGGAGAACATGTTCATTGCCCTGTCGGCGGGCCAGAGCGGAACCGATGGCCATCAACTCTAGAGAGTCTCCGTTACTCCCGCTTAGCCGCGGTGTGGTCTAATGCAGTATGTGTCCACTGTCCTGTCGCCGGTCTTCCGCGGGACGGATGGTCATCACCTAAAGTGAGTCTCCGATACTCCCGCCGCGCAGCCGTGGTGTAGTCTAATGCAGTATTAGTCCACTGCCTTTTCTCCAGGCCACTGCGGCACGGATGGTCCTCACTTATAGAGAGTCTCGTTGCAGTATGCGTCCACTGCCCTGTTGCCAGCCCACTTCGGCATGGATGATCATGACCTATAATCCGTGCAAACTAGAGGTATAGTTGCTTTGTTCCGCCCTCTAAATGCGGGGCTGCGCTGGTTTTTAAAGATTTGCGGCGCGGGTGAACTGTGAGTAAGGATGTCATTCCTTATCAACTGATAACTGACTAAAACATTTCTATCTAACGCAGTCAACTCTTTACATAGTCAAATCAAATCGGGAACCGGGAACGAGTTCCCGGTTCCCGGTTCCTTATTAAATCGGGAACCGGGATCTAGTTCCCGGTTCCCGATTTGCACAAAACCTATAAAAAGACAATAGCAGCTATTCAAAGGGCTGCAGCTAACTCAGTATAACCCTTAGCCGCGGTTCCTTATTAAATCGGGAAACGGGCACCGGGAACAAGTCCCCGGTACACGATTTGCACAAAACCTATAAAAAGACAATAGCAGCTATTCAAAGGGCTGTAGTTAACTAAGGATAACCCTTAGCCGCGATGTGGTGTAATGCAGTATGTGTCCACTGCCTTTTCTCCGGGCTACTGCGGCACGGATGGTCATCACTTGTAGAGAATCTCCGTTACTCCCGCATATTAGCCGCGTTGTGGTCTAATACAGTTTGTGTCCACTGCTCTTTCTCCGAGCCACTGCGGCACGGTTGGTCATCACCAATAGAGAGTCTCCGTTACTTCCGCTGCTGTGTGGTCTGTTGCAGTATGTGTCCACTACCCAGTCGCCGGACAAATGCGGCAATGATGATCATCACCTATAACCCGCGCAAACTTGCGGTCTCGTTGCTTTGTTCCGCCCGCTCAATCCGGGGCTGCGCGGGTTTTAAAAGATTTGCGGCGCGGGTGAATTGTGAGTAAGGATGTGATTCCTTTTCAAATAATAAATGAATAAAACATTTCTATCTAACGCTTAGCCGCGATGTGGTCTAATGCAGTATGTGTCCACTGCACTTTCTCCGGGCCACTGCAGCACGGATGATCATCACCCTATGAGAGTCTCCGCTTCTCCCGCTGCTTAGCCGAAGCGTGGTATGTTAAAGTATGTGTCCACTGTCTTGTCGCCGGGCCACATCGGGACGGATGATCATCACCTATAGCGATTCTCCGCTACTCCCGCAGCCTATCCGCAGATTGGGCTAAAGGAGTACATGTCCATTGCCCTGTCGCCAGGCCACAGAGGGACGGATGGTCATCAACTCTGGAAAGTCTCCGTTACTCCCGACGTTTAGCCGCGGTTTGGTCTAATGCAGTATGTGTTCACTGTCCTGTCGCCGGGCTACCGCGGGATGGATGGTCATCAACTATAGAGAGTCTCCGTTACTCCCGCCGCATAGCCTCGGTGGGGTCTAATGCAGTTTGTGTCCCGTGCCCTTTCTCTGGGCCACTGAGGCACGGATGGTCATTACATATAGAGAGTCTCTGTTACTCCAGTTGCGGTGTGGTCTGTTGCAGTATGTGTTCACTGCCCTGTCGCCGGCCCGCCCACAGCGGCACGGATGATCATGACCTATAACCCGCGCAAACTTGCGGTCTAGTTGCTTTTTTCCGCCCTCTCAATACGGGGCGGCGCGGGTTTCAAACGATTTTACGGCGCGGGTGTACTATGTGTAAGGATGTGATTCCTTATCAACTGATAACTTAATAAAACATTTCTATCTAACGCAGGCAACTCTTTATATTGTCAAATGAAATCGGGAACCGGGAACTAGTTCTAGGTTCCCGGTTCCTTATTAAATCGGGAACCGGGAACCGGGTTCCGGTTCCCGATTTGCACAAAACCTATAAAAAGACAATAGCAGCTATTCAAAGGGCTGCAGCGAACTCAGTATAACCCTTAGCCGCGGTGTGATATATTGCAGTATGTGTCCACTGCCTTTTCTCCGGGCCACTGCGACACGGATGATCACCTTAAGAGAGTCTCCTTTGTTCTGCCGCTTAGCCGCAGCGTGGTCTATTGTATGTGTCCACTGTCATGTCGCCGGGCCACATCGGGACGGATGATCATCACATATAGCGATTCTCCGCTACTCCCACAGCCTATCCGCAGATTGGTCTAAAGGAGTACATGTCCACTGTCCTGTCGCCGGGCTACCGTGGGACGGATGGTCATCAACTATAGAGTCTCCGTTACTCCCGCCGTTTAGCCGCGATATGGTGTAATGCAGTATGTGTCCACTGCCCTTTCTCCGGGCCACTGCGGCACGGATGGCAACCACCTATAGAGAATCTCTGTTACTCCCGCCGTATAGCCGCGGTCTGGTCTAATGCAGTTTGTGTCACTTGCCCTTTCTCTGGGCCACTGCGGTACGGATGGTCATCACCTATAGAGGGTCTCCGTTACTCCCGCTGCGGTGTGGTCTGTTGCAATATGTGTCCACTGCCCTGTCGCCGGCCCACTGCGGCACGGATGATCATGACCTATTACCCGCGCAACTTGCGGTCTAATTACTTTGTTCCGCCCGCTCAATGCGGGGCTGCGCGGATTTTAGAAGATTTGCCGCGCGGGTGAACTGTGAGTAAGGATGTCATTCCTTATCAACTGATAACTGAATAAAACATTTCTATCTAACACAGGCAACTCTTTACATAGTCAAATCAAATCGGGAATCGGAAACTAGTTCCCGGTTCCCGGTTCCTTATTAAATCGGGAACCGGGTCCCGGTTCCCAATTTGCACAAAACCTATTAAAAGACAATAGCAGCTATTCAAAGGGCTGCAGTTAACTAAGGACAACCCTTCGCCGCAATGTGGTGTAATGCAGTATGTGTCCACTTCCCTTTCTCCGGGCCACTGCGGCACGGATGGTCATCACCTAGAGAGAATCTCCGTTACTCCCGCCTCTTAGCCGCGGTGTGGTCTAATGCAGTTTGTGTCCACTGCCCTTACTCCGGGCCACTGCGGCACGGATGGTCATCACCTATAGAGAGTCGCCGTTACTCCCGCTGCGGTGTGGTCTGTTGCAGTATGTGTCCACTGCGGGCCACTGCGGCACGGATGGCAACCACCTATAGAGAATCTCTGTTACTCCCGCCGTATAGCCGCGGTGTGGTCTAATGCAGTTTGTGTCACTTGCACTTTCTCTGGGCCACTGCGGTACGGATGGTCATCACCTATAGAGGGTCTCCGTTACTCCCGCTGCGGTGTGGTCTGTTGCAATATGTGTCCACTGCCCTGTCGCCGGCCCACTGCGGCACGGATGATAATGACCTATAACCCACGCAAATTTGCGGTCTAGTTACTTTGTTCAGCCCGCTCAATGCAGGGGCTGCGCGGGTTTTAAAACATTTTCGGCGCGGGTGAACTGTGAGAAAGGATGTCATTCCTTATCGAATGATAACTGAATAAAACATTTCTATCTAACGCGGGCAACTCTTTACATAGTAAAATCAAATCGGGAACCGTTCCCGGTTCCTTATTAAATCGGGAACCGGGAACCGGGAACTAGTTCCCAGTTCCCGATTTGCACAAAACCTATAAAAAGACAATTGCAGCTATTCAAAAGGCTGCAGTTAACCAATGATAACCCTTAGCCGCGATTTGGTCTAATGCAGTATGTGTCCACTGCCCTATCTCCGGGCCACTGCGGTACGGATGGTCATCACCTATAGAGAATCTCCGTTTCTCCCGCCGCTTAGCCGCGGTGTGGTCTAATGCAGTTTTTGTCCACTGCTCTTTCTCCGGACCACTGCGGCAGGGATGGTCATCACCGTATAGAGAGTCTCCGTTACTCCCGCTGCGGCGTGGTCTGTTGCAGTATTTTTCCACAGCCCTGTCGCCGGCCCACTGCGGCACGGATGATCATGACCAATATCCGGCGCAAACTTGCGGTCTAGTTATTTTGTTCCCCCACTCAATGCGGGGCTGGTTTTAAAAGATTTGCGGCGCGGTTGAACCGTGAGTAAGGCTGGCATTCCTTTTCAACTGATAACTGAATAAAACATTTCTATCTAACGCAGACAACTCTTTACATAGTCAAATCAAATCGGGAACCGGGTTCCCGGTTCCTTATTGAATCGGGAACCGGGAACCGGGAACTAGTTCCCGGTTCCCGATTTGCACAAAGCCAATAAAAAGACAAAAGCAGCTATTCAACGGGCTGCAGCTAACTCATTATAACCCTTAGCCGCGGTGTGGTCTAATGCAGTATGTGTCAACTGCCCTTTCTCTTGACCACTGCGGCACGGATGATCATCACCTTAAGAGACGCTCCGCTACTCCCGCCGCTTAGCCGCAGCATGGTCTATTGTAGTATGTGTCCACTGTCTTGTCGCCGGGCCACAGCGGGACGGATGATCATCACCTATAGCGATTTTCCGCTACTCCCGCAGGCTATCCGCAGCTGAGTACATGTCCATTGCCCTGTCGCCGAGCCACTGCGGGACGGATGGTCATGCATGCGTGCATGAGAGAGTCTCCGTTACTCCCGCCACTCAGACGCGATGTGGTGTAATGCAGTATGTGTCCACTGCCCTTTCTCCGGGACACTGCGGCACGGATGGTCATCACGTATAGAGAATCTCCGTTACTCCCACCGCTTAGCCGCGGTGTGGTCTAATGCGGTTTGTGTCCACTGTCCTGTCGCCGGGCTACCGCGGGACGGATGGTCATCACCTATAGAGAGTCTCCGTTACTCCCGCCACTCAGACGCGATGTGGTGTAATGCAGAATGTGTCCACTGCCCTTTCTCCGGGACACTGCGGCACGGATGGTCATCACGTATAGAGAATCTCCGTTACTCCCGCCAATAAGCCGCGGTGTGGTCTAATGCAGTTTGTGTCCACTGGCCTGTCGCCGGGCTACCGCGGGACGGATGGTCATCACCTATAGAGAGTCTCCGTTACTCCCGCCACTCAGACGCGATGTGGTGTAATGCAATATGTGTCCACTGCCCTTTCTCCGGGACACTGCGGCACGGATGGTCATCACCTATAGAGAGTCTCCGTTTCTCCCGCCACTCAGACGCGATGTGGTGCAGTGCAGTTTGTGTCCACTACCCTTTCTCCGGGCCACTGCGGCACGGATGGTCATCACCTATAGTGAGTCTCCGTTACTCCCGCTGCGGTGTGGTCTGTTGCAGTATGTGTCCAATGCTCTGTCGCCGACCCACTGCGGCACGGCTGATCATGACCTATAACCCGCGCAAACTTGCGGTCTAGTTGCTTAGTTCCGCCCGCTCAATGTTGGGCTGCGAGGGTTTCAAAAGGTTTGCGGCGCGGGTGAATGTGAGTAAGGATGTCATTCCTTATCAACTGATAACTTAATAAAACATTTCTATCTAACGCAGGCAACTCTTAACATAGTCAAATCAAATCGGGAACCGGGAACTAGTTCCCGGTTCCTGGTTCCTTATTAAATCGGGAACCGGGAACTAATTCCCGGTTTCCGATTTGCATAAAACCTATAAAAAGGCAATAGCAGCTATTCAAAGGGCTGCAGCTAACTCAGTATAGCCCTGAGACGCGGTGTGGTCTAATGCAGTATGTCTCCACTGCCCTTTTTTCCGGGCAACTGCGGCACGGATAATCATCACTTTAAGAGAGTCTCCGCTACTCCCGCTGCTTAGCCGCAGCGTGGTCTAATGTATTTTGTGTCCACTGTCTTGTCGCCGGGCCACAGCGTGACGGATGATCATCACCTAAAGAGAATCTCCGTTACTCCCACCACTTAACCACGGTGTGGTCTAATGCAGTTTGTGTCCACTGTCCTTTCTCCGGGCCACTGCGTTACGGATGGTCATCAACTATAGAGAGTGTCCGTTACTCCCACTACGGTGTGATCTAATGCAATATGTGTCCACTGCCCTTTCTCCGGGACACTGCGGCACGGATGGTCATCACCTATAGAGAGTCTCCGTTTCTCCCGCCACTCAGACGCGATGTGGTGCAGTGCAGTTTGTGTCCACTACCCTTTCTCCGGGCCACTGCGGCACGGATGGTCATCACCTATAGTGAGTCTCCGTTACTCCCGCTGCGGTGTGGTCTGTTGCAGTATGTGTCCAATGCTCTGTCGCCGACCCACTGCGGCACGGCTGATCATGACCTATAACCCGCTCAAACTTGCGGTCTAGTTGCTTAGTTCCGCCCGCTCAATGTGGGGCTGCGAGGGTTTCAAAAGGTTTGCGGCGCGGGTGAATGTGAGTAAGGATGTCATTCCTTATCAACTGATAACTTAATAAAACATTTCTATCTAACGCAGGCAACTCTTAACATAGTCAAATCAAATCGGGAACCGGGAACTAGTTCCCGGTTCCTGGTTCCTTATTAAATCGGGAACCGGGAACCGGGAACTAATTCCCGGTTTCCGATTTGCATAAAACCTATAAAAAGGCAATAGCAGCTATTCAAAGGGCTGCAGCTAACTCAGTATAGCCCTTAGACGCGGTGTGGTCTAATGCAGTATGTCTCCACTGCCCTTTTTTCCGGGCAACTGCGGCACGGATAATCATCACTTTAAGAGAGTCTCCGCTACTCCCGCTGCTTAGCCGCAGCGTGGTCTAATGTATTTTGTGTCCACAGTCTTGTCGCCGGGCCACAGCGTGACGGATGATCATCACCTAAAGAGAATCTCCGTTACTCCCACCACTTAACCACGGTGTGGTCTAATGCAGTTTGTGTCCACTGTCCTTTCTCCGGGCCACTGCGTTACGGATGGTCATCAACTATAGAGAGTGTCCGTTACTCCCACTACGGTGTGATCTAATGCAGTATGTGTCCACTGTCCTGTCGCGGGGGCTACCGCGAGACGGATGGTCATCGCCTATAGAGAGTCTCTGTTACTCACACCGCTTAGCCGCGAAGTGGTGTAATGCAGTATGAGTCCACTGCTCTTTCTCCGGGCCACTGCGGCACAGATGGTCATCACCTATAGAGAATCTTCGTTACTCCCGCCGCTTGGCCGCGGTGTGGTCTGTTGCAGTATGTGTCCACTGCCCTGTCGCCGGCAAACTGCGGCACGGTTGATCATGACCTATGACCCGCGCAAACTTGCGGTCTAGTTGCTTTGTTCCGCCCGCTCAATGCGGGGCTGCGCGGGTTTTAAAAGATTTGCGGCGCAGGTGAACTGTGAGTCGGGATGTCATTCCTTATCAGCTGATAACTTTATAAAACATTTCTATCTAACGCAGGCAGCTCTTAACATAGTAAAATCAAATCGGGAACCGGGAACTAGCGGGAACCGGGAACTAGTTCCTGGTTCCCGGTTCCTTTTTAAATCGGGAACCGGGAACTATATTCCGGTTCCCGATTTGCAGAAAACCTACAAAAAGAAAATAGCAGCTATTCAACGGGCTGCAGCTAACTCAGTATAACCCTTAGATGCGGTGCGGTCTAATGCAGTATGTGTCCACTGCCCTTTCTCCGGGCCACTGCGGCACGGATGGTCATCACCTTAAGAGAGTCTCCGCTACTCCCGCCGTTTAGCCGCAGCGTGGTCTGTTGTAGCATGTGTCCACTGTCTTGCCGACGGGCCACAGCGGGACGGATGATCATCACCTATAGCGATTCTCCACTACTCCCGCAGCCTATCCGCATATTGGTCTCAAGGAGTATATGTCCATTTCCATGTCACCGGGCCGCTGCGGGACGGATAGTCATCAACTCTAGAGAGTTTCCGTTACTCTCGCCATTTAGCCGCGGTGTGGTCTGATGCAGTATGTGTCCACTGTCCTGTCGCCGGGCTACCGCGCGACGGATGGTCATCGCCTATAGAGAGTCTCCGGTACTCACACCGCTTAGCCGCGGTGTGGTCTAATGCAGTATGTGTCCACTGCCCTGTCGCCGGCACACTGCGGCACGGATGATCATGACCTATAACCCGCGCAAACTTGCGGTCTAGTTGCTTTGTTCCGCCCGCTCAATGCGGGGCTGCGCGGGTTTTAAAAGATTTGCGGCGCGGGTGAACTGTGAGTAAGGATGTCATTCCTTATCAGCTGATAACTGAATAAAACATTTCTATCTAACGCAGGCAGCTATTAACATAGTAAAATCAAATCGGGAACCGGGAACTAGCGAGAACCGGGAACTAGTTCCTGGTTCCCGGTTCCTTTTTAAATCGGAACCGGGAACTAGATCCCGGTTCCCGATATGCAGAAAATCTACAGAAAGAAAATAGCAGCTATTCAACGGGCTGCAGCTAACTCAGTATAACCCTTAGACGCGGTGTGGTCTAATGCAGTATGTGTCCACTGCCCTTTCTCCGGGCCACTGCGGCACGGATGATCATCGCCTTAAGAGAGTCTCCGCTACTCCCGCCGCTTAGCCGCAGCGTGGTCTATTGTAGCATGTGTCCACTGTCTTGTCGACGGGCCACAGCGGGACGGATGATCATCACCTATAGCGATTCTCCGCTACTCCCGCAGCCTATCCGCATATTGGCCTAAAGGGGTACATGTCCATTTCCATGTCAAAGGGCCACTGCGAGACGGATAGTCATCAACTCTAGAGAGTTTCCGTTACTCTCGCCATTTAGCCGCGATGTAGTCTAATGCAGTATGTGTCCACTGTTCTGTCGCCGGGCAACCGCGGGACGGATGGTCATCATAGAGAGTCTCCGTTCCTCCCGCCGCTTAGCCATGATGTGGTGTAATGCAGTATGTGTCCACTGCTCTTTCTCCGCGGGCCCCTGCGGCACGGATGATCATCACTTAAAGAGAGTCTCCGTTACATCCGCTGCTAAGCTGCAGTGTGGTCTAATGCAGTATGTGTCCACTGCCCTTTCTCCGGGCCACTGCGGCACGGACGACCAGGAACCGGGAACTGGAATCGGGAACAACAACGTATACGGGAACCGGGAATCGGGAACCGGGAACTGGAATGCGGAACCGGGAACTGGAATCGGGAACCAGGAACTGGAATCGGGAACCGGGAACTGGAATCGGGAACCGGGAACTGGAATCGGGAACCGGGAACTGGAATCGGGAACCGGGAACTGGAATCGGGAACCGGGAACTGGAATCGGGAACCGGGAACTGGAATCGGGAACCGGGAACCGGGAACCGGGAACTAACTTTACGCTCATCCAATTTTGGCAGTAATGCTGCTGAATCATCGTAGTTTTAGCATGAGCAAGTGAATGTAAAAATATTTTTCAACGAACTAGAAAAGCCTTATCTGGTTTTGAAATATAGTCAGGATGTTGCTGCGATATCTCCAGGCATTTTGTTACTTCTCGAATAGTAGCAAAAGTCAACAGATTGCCTTCCCGATTTATACAAACGAAAAAACTTCACCTACCCTTTCTTCGAAGCGTTTTATGTGATCTGTCTTCGAGGCAGTAATCTGTCTTCGCCGCAGCCGGTTGTACGATGTGAACAAGGGATTCTGTTGTAGTTGGGCGTTTCCAACCGTGGAGATAACCGTGGTGAGCGGAACCTCGGCGTAGCCTCGGCTGTTCTTAGCACGGTCAACCCTCGGGTTGAAACCCCCATATCAGATTCTCATAATACTCAACTGTGAAAGATATATTTACTCAAGCAGCAGCTCATACGAATCCAGCTGCTGCGCGCTGTTACTTTGTAATTAGAATGTTTATTCAGTTTCACGTTAATGTGACAGTTGCCTGCAAGCATATGCATTCTGTTAATGAAATCATTTGCTTTGAACTCTTTCATCCCTGAGTTTATGAAACGGATTCTTGCGGAACCCGGGAAGGGACATTTCTGTCCCAGTATCTAGCAGAACAGATATTAAAACAATAAAATTAGAGTGGAAAAGAAAACAATAATTATATCGTTTAAAATTCTGGAAAAGTAGAGTGGAATTTAAAAAAAAAATAGAATGGAACAAAAAACAAAAATATGTCGTTTAAACGACATCTTTCTTGTTTTCTGCACCACTCTGTAAAAGTGGCGTGGAATTTAAAACCATAAAATTAGAATGGAACAGAAAACAAAAAATACCGTTTAAACGACATATTTCTTGTTTTCTGTTCCTCTCTGAAAATGTAGCGTGGAATTTAAAACAATAAAATTAGAATTGAAGAAAAAACAACAATATGTTTAAACGACATATTTCTTGTTTTCTATTCCACTCTGTAAAAATAGCGTGGAATTTAAAACACTAAAATTAGTATGGAATAGAAAACAAAAATATGCCGTTTAAACGACAAATTTCTTGTTTTCTGTTCCGATTTGAAACATTAGTGTGGAATTTAAAACAATAAAATTAGAATGGAACAGAAAACAAAAATATGTCGTTTAAACGACATATTTTAGCTTATGCCGTGGCCTCCTATCCGTCGTCCATCGTCCGTCTTAACTTTTCACATTTTCGAAATATCCTCCCGAACTGGAGGTCAGATTAAGCTTATACCTGGTGGGAGGCATCCTTGTGAAATGGAGATTCAGATGGTTCCATCTTGAAATTCTTCAAACGACATCTCCTCCCGAACCAAAGGTCGTATTGAACTTAAACTTGATGGGAGGCATCAGGGTTATTTAAATTGGCTAAATTTGATCCATTCCGATGTCCAAGATGGCCGCCATGACTGTCATGTTTAAATTCTTCAAACGACATCTCCTCCCAAACCAGAGGTCTGACCAAGCTGAAACTGGTCGACATGCAAAATCAGATTTACTAAAATCATTCCATTCCGATATCCTAGGTGGCGCTATGGTGGCCATCTTGAAATTCTTCAAACGACATCTCCTCCCAAACTAGAGATTGGATCAAGCTGACACTTCATGGAAGGCATCAGGGCGAAATGGCGATTCAGATTTGCTAAGATTGTTCCGTTTCAATATCCAAATTAGCCACTATGGCGGCCATCCTGAAATTCTTCAAATGACATTTCTTCCCAAACCGAGGGTTGGATTGAGCTTAAACTTAATGGTGACATGGAGCATCAAGTTTATCTAAAATTGTTCTGTTACGATATCCGAGATAGCTGCTCACATAAACCATCTTGAAATTCTTCAAAATACATCTCCTTCCGAACCAGAGGTCAGATAAAGCTGAAACTTCATGGCAGGCATTTGCTACATCTCCTCCCGAACCGAGTCAGATTAAGTTGATACCTGGTGGCAAGAATCCAGGTGACATGGCGATTAAGATTTGCTAAAATGGTTCCGTTCGGATTTCCAAGATGGCCGCCATGGGGACCATCTTGAAATACTTCAAACGACATCTCCTCCCAAACCAAAGGACGCCTTGGGCTGAAACTTGATGTGAGGCATCGGGATGGCATGGGGATTCGGATTTGCTAAAATCGTCTCGATCGGATATCCAAGATGGCAACCGTGACAGCCATTTTAAAATTCTTCAAACGACATATCCTCCCAAACGAAAGGTTGAATTGAGCTGAAACTTAATTGGAGGCAACGGGTGGACATGGAGATTCAGATTTGCTAAAATCCTTCTATTGGGATATCTAAGATGGTCGCCATGGCGGCCATCTTGAAATTCTTCAAATGATATCTCCTTCCAAACCCAAGGTCGAATTGAGCTAAAACTTGATGGGAGGCATTGGGGTGACATGGAGATTCAGATTTGCTAAAAATATTCCATCCCGATATCCAAGACGGCCGTCATCTTGAAATTCTTCAATCGATATTTCCTACCGAACCGAAGGTTGAATTACGCTGAAACTTAATGGGAGGCATCGGGGTGACATGGAGATTCAGATTTGCTAAACTCCTTCCGTTCCAATATCCGCTATGGCGGCCATCTTGAAATTCTTCAAACGACATCTACTCCCAAACCAAAGGTCGAATAGAGCTGAAACCCGATGAGAGGCATCGGGGTAGCATAGAGATTCAGACTGGCTTAAATCCTTCCGTTCCGATATCCAAGATGGCTGCCATGGCGGCCATCTTGAAATTCATCAACTGACATCTCCTCCCAAACCAAACGTCGAATTGAGCTGAAACTTGATGGGAGGCATCGGGGTGACATGGTGAGTCAGATTTGCTAAATTCGTTCCGTTCTAATATCCAAGATGGCCGTTATCATGGCGGCCATCTTGAAATCCTTCAAATGACCTCCTCCCAAACCAAAGGTAGAATTGAGCTGAACTTGATGGGAGGCATTGGGGTGTCATGGAGATTCAGACGTCTTAGAACCATTCTGTTCTGATATCTCCGATGGCCACCATGTTGGCCATCTTGACAAAAATGCTACCGAATGTTCTGTTGTGCATTGAGTTGAAAGTGGTGGTTGGCATTTAAGTGATATGGAGATTCAGAATTGCTACAATTGTTGAATTCGCATATCCCAGATTGTGGCCATCTTGAAATTCTTCAAAGCACCTGTATAGTAATTGCATACAAGAGGGGCAGCTCAGGTGTTATCAGTATATGTCAAACTCGCTGACTCCACAAGAAGATTCGTTATCGTGCCTTTTTTTTCAAACGGCCATATACATTATTGCTTTGTGTTGCAGTTGTATTCGCTTGATTGGTTGACTTTTTTGATAACATACTATGCTAAATGCAGTTGCAAACGATAGCTTGGTCTGCCAAACTATACACTTCCACTCTGCATCAACATCATCTGTTCCTGAATCCTAAATCAGACATAGCTGTTAAGAAAATTAATCAGAAGCATCAAGACTATTATAATCTTGCAGATTCAGAATTATTTAAGGCAATGTGATCTGATAGACAAAATGACCACCAAGACGAAATCTAATATATGATCAGCCTTATCCAGGTGAGCGATTCTGGTCTACATGGGCCTCTAGTCCTTGTTGGCTTCCAATTTCGATTGGGAGCCATTTAGATTGGATTGGTGATACCCCAGTTTATTTCTAACCGTCTTAAGACGTAACTAGGAAAGCCCTACCAATAAGAATGCTCTCCACATATTTACGTAGTGAAAACTCGTTCGGAATTTACAGGAATATGCAGCGCCCGTCGATGTCTATGTATAAGGTAAGGTAGAAGTAAAACAAAGATCAGGAATTGATACAATTAACTTACTCCATCCATAAAAGACACCAAAGGGAAAGAAATACAAACATTAAGCGACCAGACCATAATGGAAACCTAAACAAAGGATAAACCGTTTCCAGAGCGTTTCCAAGAAGTCAAACCAAGAAAAATAAAGTTACAGTAGAAACATATCCTTCTTTCACTTTCGTTCTTTCCACCGAGTGGTCAGTTTCTAAGCATGTGATAGGGATGTCATTTTTTGTGGTAATTTTTACAAAAATGCATGTACGTTGAGCAAACAGTTTAGATCTTGATCCGATGCGTGATATGGAGCGTGATAGCTCAGTGGTTAGTGCACTTGCCTCTGATGCTAGAGGTCCCGGGTTCGATCCCCGGCAGCGGTGTGAAAATTTCGGTGTCCGAACACGCTCCATTGGCATCATTTGCAGGGATGAATGTCATAAAGTGCACCGTCCTTCGGATCGGGACGTTAACTGGAGGCCCCCTGTGCAGAGAGAACCATCAGGTTAAAGAACCCTACCGTAATTACATGATTACTGTGTAGGCTTTCATCCTGCAAAACTGGAGTGTATGTAATACACCGTCTGTGTCCCCTCCGGGGGTTAAGGCGAAACCGGAAGAAGAAGAAGATGCGGCGTCTGGTCTGGGTTTGCAATATTTGCCAATGTCTCAAAAAGGGCCGCTAGGCATATTTGAGTTAATTCCAATAATTGAAGGTCAATGTAAAAGCAGGGCTATCCTATTCCCCGGTTGGATTGTAGATTATCTTAACTGCCGTAGTAGAAGTAGTAGTATTCTTTATTTGAGTGACATGTTTCAATTACACAGTATGAAGACTATTAACACAAACTAATAGCATATTGTTTGTATAGATATGAATCAAAGACACCCAGCCATATAAAATGGCTTATGAGTCACTGTCATGAACCTGAAAATTCACTTGTATTGAGTGAGGACGACTAGTCTAAGCTGTTATTAAAAACCCTCTAACCCAGCTGGTCCACGACGTCAAAGCAACGCTGCATCAACGTCGTAGCATCGTTAAACGTCGCATTGACGTCGATACGACGCCGCGTACACATCGTGTACCCGCTTGGAGGTAGCTTGCAGAAAATAAATCATGAAAATAACTTATTTGTTCTCAAAAGAAAACAGTTTTGTATAAACATAGCACTCTTTTGACTTACTCTTTTATCACTAAGCATAATTTTGAGTTTTGCAGCATGCTTTAAACCGGTAAAATTTGCCGTATTCGACGTAATAAGCGTTTGTTGTGGCTCGTAACCAATCCTAGGGATCATTATAAAACATCTATGTGCTAAAATCTCATGAACTAGCATTTTCAGTTCATTACGGAATCACGCCTTTTCAAATATATACAGAATTTTGCCACCAAAAAATGAAAATTGTCCGATAAAAAATTCAGTTTTTTTTTCATATTTCTGCTCTAAACATAGTTTGTGGGTACTGGTTAGAACCGCCTCGATGACGCGGTTCTAACGACTACCCACTGTCTAGGGGTCAAAATTATTCAGTCGTGTTTTCGTGATGTGAAAAAAATTTTTTTTTTCTAGTCCAAATATTGTCGGTGCTCGGTGTTCTGAACCCCCTAAAAAGGAAAATAATGTACCCCTGTACACCCAGTTTTCTCTATATAAAGTTGGGTTTTTAGGGTTGTTCAGTACATATGGGGTAGCCTCAATGTGCTTCTAGTACCCAACAAGATCATCGTTGTTCAGTACACGGACTTGTTGATGAAATGCTTTTCTTTTCGTAGGATTTGTAAAAAAATGGATTACAGAAGTTAATTCTGTCACTCTGAGTCTCAAACATTTCATGGTCACTCTGAATTTTCAGGACGAGTTTACGAAGAGAGTTTGACAGTTAAGATCAGTAAAAATAGTTTTGCAGAGTCCAGTTACAGGCGGATAGACTAATTAGCTGATAACTTATTGTGTAAAACAATTTTTCCGAGTTGTATTTCACGACGTAAATCAATCTAGTGTGGTCTCTATGAAAGTGGTATGACTTTTGTCTTCATTTATTTAGGAACATTATTAACCGTTCCTTTATAGGCGGTGGGTGAAGAGAAAGACAGTTTTAAAACATTGCAGAACTTGTCTCGATCGTGCCTCGAACTCAGGCAGAAAGAGACCTCATATCCTATCAACATGGTCAATTTTACAAAACATGCCATTGTTCATCTCTGAAATTAAATTGCGTGTTAAACGAATAATTTAAAAGCTTAACACGGTTCTGTCTTTTCTGACAAATTTTCCACCAGCATAACACTTTTGCGAGGGAGCAGCTCGCCACATTTAGCCGTCGCTGTTCATAAATGCCGATTTTTTTAACCATTACAGTTAGATGCGGACCGACGTTGCGGTTTCGCTCATCGCCGGGTCCATGAATATGTTTCTACGTACATTGTCCTCCTTTCAATGGATTAAGACGGACTGCTAACAATAAACAGTTTCCGTAAAAGTCTTACCAGGAAAATCGTGCTTGTTTAGAGCGACGACGTCGATGCAACGTCAAGACGTGGCATCGGCTTCATGGGCATGACATGGGTCTTTTTCACAAAGGCTACCAGCACTGACTCAGGCAAGCCTGGGAGTACGCGCAGCCTGATCAGAGCCTTTGCTGCTCTCTGACATGTAGAAGAGAAGATGCGTTTTAGTTGGCTACGCACATGCATTTGACAAAATGTATGATTATAAGGGAGGTAATACAGAGGAAATGATTAATCTTTTAAGCCCTAAAACCGCGGAAATCGAGTGAAAAAAGAATGTGAAAAATAGTTGTATTTTTTTTTTGTACCAGTTGAGAACTTTACTTGAAAATAAAATTTGTAAAACAGCACAAATGATTGCTTGCAGGTAAACTTCAACCAAATGCGGACGCCGATGCTTACGCCGGCGACGGACGCCGGGGTATGGCAATAGCTCCCCCTTACTTTCGAAAGGCGAGCAAAAATGGCGGATATTTAACTTTACCAACTGGGGAAGCCTTCCTTTCAAAAAGGATTTTTTTTTTCGACATAGTTTTGATTTCTGTTCCATTCTAATATTATTCTTTTAAATTCCACGCTACACTTTCAGAGTAGATCAGAAAACAACGCATTTTTGTTTTCTGATCCATTCTAATTTTATTCTTTTAGATTCCACGCTACTTTTTCGAAGTGGAACAGAAAACAAGAAATAAGTCGAGATATTATTTCGTTTATTAAACGACTTATTTCTTGTTTTCTTTTCAAGTCTAATTTTATTATTTTAATTTCTATTCTGCTAGGTACTGGAACAGAAGCCGGCCTCGGTAGCTCAGTTGGATGCGCGTCTGACTGGTGATCAGGAGGACGCGGGTTCGGTACCTGCCGGTGTTAGCAACAGTCTTTCGTGGAGATTGATCATGAAATAATTTCTACGGTCATTCTCTTCCTTCCACTGATTCAAGAAGGGCAGTTGTCAGTTTCTGGCGAAAGAATGTGCACTGTACTGGTTAACCGCTTACGTATAAGCCCAGAAAAAGTGTGGATAGGTAAGCTGACTGGCTAAAATGACCTAAAAGTGTTGACTGGGCCGTTAAACTCCAAAACAAACAACCAAACTGGAACAGAAATGTCCCTTCCCGGGTTCCGTATTCCGCAGATTCTTGCATCATTGATTTTAGCTCCCCTGAGCCGTTGGCTCAGGGTGAGCTTATAGGATGGTAAGCCTTCCTCGTCCGTCCTACGCCATCCACCATTTTCAAAAGACTTCTTCTCTGAAACAACTAGGCCAATTTCAATTTCATTTCATATGCAGCCCCCTGGCAATGGGTGAACAAAATTTTGCAAGTACGGTCCAGGTCATTTGACCAAGATGGACGCCATGCCCAAATATGGTAAAAACCCTAAAATCTTCATCTCCAGAACCACTGGGCAGATTGTCTTGAAACTTGGTATATAGCGTCGGGTGACTGAGTACTATCATGTTTGCAAATATGATGACCGTATGTTGACCTTGACTTATTTTACGCCAAGATCAAGTTTGGCACCTTAGGCACTTCATTTGGAAATAGGGAAACCAATGCATTTTTTTAAAAATATTGTGGTCTGTTATATAAGAATAGGTAAAAAATGAATGTCTATGAATGCTGAGGGTCAAGATTATTCGGTGACCTTGGCCCAAGGTCACTTGTATTGCAGGTCCATTGACATATATGAATACATTTTCGCTGACACCACTAGGCCAATTTCATTTAAATTTTATATGCAGCCTTAGGACACTAAGAAAACAAAAAAAATCGGATGGTCCAGTCACATGACAAAGATGGCCGTCATGCCCAAATATGGTAAAACAATTAAACAATCTTCTCCTCGAGAACCATTGGGCCGATTGTCTTGGAACTTGGTATGTAGCACCAGATGACTGAGTACTAGCAAGTTTGTCAAACTGATGACCGCAGGTTGACCTTATCCTATTTTACGCCAAAATCAAATTTGGCTCCATAGACTTTTCAATGGGAAATAGGTGAAATAATGCATTTTTCTTTAAATTTTGTGGTCAATGATATGAGAATAGGTAAGAAATGAATGTTTATGAATGCTTAAGGTCAAGGTCATTCGGTGACCTTGGCCCAAAGTCACTTGTATTGCTGGTCAATTGACTCGTACATGCAGCCTATAGACAGTATTGGAACAAAAATTTATTTAAATTTTCCAGGTCACATGACCAAGATGGCTGCCATGTCCAAATATAGCAAGAACCTTAAACAAGAGGCTCAATGAGCCTAAACCGCTCACCTGAGGAACTTAAGTTTTAACAATTCACAGATTTGACTACTAAATCTGCTAATAGAATCCAGCCCATTGACCCTTACAGGATATAAGTCATCATTATTGCATTGCATTCCAAGTTTGAGACTTCTAGCTTCTATAGTTCCTGAGAAATCTTTGACGAAAATTTAACATTGGTCAAAATGGAGAGAAAGAAGAATGAAAGAACAGATGAACAAATAAGCTAAGAAAGCCCAATGTCTCTTACACAAAATAAGTCATCATTATTCTATTGAATACCAAATTTGATGCTTCTAGCTTTTATAGTTCCTGAGAAATCTTTGATTAAAAATTTAACATTGGTCTATTATCTCTATATGGAGAGAAAGAAGAATGAAGGAACAAATGAACCAGACTAGCTCCAAAACCTAATGCAGCCTTTCCCCTTGCCCAATGGTGCTACACATAAAATTTAAACAAGATTGGTCGACTGCCTTCTGAGATATGCTTCATTGAAAGTGTGGACGACGGATGGACGGACGACAGACGACGGACTCCGGAGCCTTGGTATACTATCAGCTCACTGGAGCCTTTGGCTCAGGTGAGCTAAAAATTCAAGTCGCTATTTCTGTCACAACATTTTCCCTACGTTAAGTCTATGGGCAAATTTTTTTGTCTCAAGGTCACGTTACTCCGAGGTCAATATTCCGATTCGGCCTAAAATCGAACTTAACCGAGATTTTATGCCTGTCCTCGTTACCTGCAAGTTTGAAGCTGATATGAATAAAAATAAAATTGCTATCGTGGTCACAACGTATTTTTTATGCTCAAGGGCAGGTAACTCCAAGGCAAATATTCCGATTCGGCCCAAAATCGAACTTAACCGAGATTTTATGTCTGTCCTCGTTACCTGCAAGTTTGAAGCTGATCTGAAAAAAATTCAAGTCACTAGTTGCAACATTTTCCCTAATTAAGTCTATAGGCAAATTTTTTGTCGCTCAAGGTCACGTAACTCCGAGGTCAATATTCCGATTCGGCCCAAAATTGAACTTAACCGAGATTTTATGCCTGTCCTCGTTACCTGCAAGTTTGAAGCTGATATGAATAAAAAATAAAGTTGCTATCGTGGTCACAACGTATTTTTTATGCTCAAGGGCAGGTAACTCCAAGGCAAATAATCCGATTCGGCCCAAAATCGAACTTAACCGAGATTTTATGTCTGTCCTCGTTACCTGCAAGTTTGAAGCTGATCTGAAAAAAATTCAAGTCCCTATCGTAGTCACAACATTTTCCCTATGTAAAGTCTATGGGCAAATTTTTTGTCGCTCAAGGTCATGTAACTCCGAGGTCAATATTCCGATTCGAACTTAACTGAGATTTTATGCCTGTCCACGTTACCTGCAAGTTTGAAGCTGATCTGAATAAAAATAAAGTTGCTATCGTGGTCACAACGTATTTTTTTATGCTCAAGGGCAGGTAACTCCAAGGCAAATAATCCGATTCGGCCCAAAATCGAACTTGACCGAGATTTTATGCCTGTACTGGTTATCTGCAAGAATGAAGTCGATCAGAAAAAAATTGAAGGAGCTAGAGTGATGACAAGCTTTTTCCTATGTGAAGTCTATGGGAGCTAGATGTTGCCATGGCAACCAGAGTTCCACTCAGATCTGCCTGAAAACCTAATGAAGCCTTTCCACTTGCCCAATAATGCGACACATGAAATTTGATCAAAGTTGGCCAAGTAGTCTTTAAGATATACATTTTTGAAATTCCCATTAACCCTAATGCAAAAACACACAAGGGCAGGTAACTCCTAAGTGAATGATCCGATTCTGCCAGTTATCGAACTTGACCGAGATTTCATGGCTGTGCTGGTTATCTGCAAGAATAAAGCCAATCTGAAAATAATTGAAGCAGCTACGGTGATGACAACATTCTCCCCATGTTAAGTCAATAGGCAATTTTTTCAACGCTCAAGGGCATGTAACTCCTGAGTGAATAATCCGATTCAGCCCAAAATCGAACTTGATCGAGATTTCATGCCTGTCCTCGTTATCTGCAAGAATGAAGTCGATCAGAAAAAAATTGACGGAGCTAGAGTGATGACAAGCTTTTTCCTATGTTAAGAACGCTCAAGGGCACGTAACTCCTGAGTGAATAATCCGATTCAGCCCAAAATCGAACTTGATCGAGATTTCATGCCTGTCCTCGTTATCTGCAAGAATGAAGTCGATCAGAAAAAAATTGACGGAGCTAGAGTGATGACAAACATTTTCCTATGTTAAGTCTATGGGAGCTATTTGTTGCCATGGCAACCAGAGTTCCAATCCGATCTGCCCGAAAACAGTATGCAGCTTTTCCCCCTACCTGATAATGCTTCCCATGAAATTTGATCAAGATTGGCCCACTGGTTCCGGAGATATACCTCTTTGAAAGTGTGGACGACGACGACGGACGACGACGACGGACGACGGATGACGGACGCCGGCTCGTGGTATACTAATACCTCACATGAGCCTTCGGCTCAAGTGAGCTAAAAATCTTCTCCAGAAGCACGTGGCCAATGGTCTTGAAACTTGGTATGTAGGATCATGTGACTGAGTAATATAAAATTTGCGAAATTTGCAACCTTAGGTTGACCTTGACCTATTTTACGGCAAGGTCAAATTTGGCTCCTTAGGCTTTTCAACGGGAAATAGGTAAATCAATGCATTTTCAAATGAAAGTGTGGTCTGTGATATGAGAACAGGTAAAATATCAATGTCTATGAATTCATACAATCAAGGTCATTCGGTGACCTTTGCCCAATGTCCATTGTATTGCAAGTCCATTGACATATTGGAATACATTTTCTCTTACACCACTGGGCCAATTTCATTTAAATCTTCTTATCCAAAACCACTGGACCGATTGTGTCGAAACTTGGTATGTAACATTGGGTGACTGAGTACTACCACATTTGCAAAAATGATGACCGTATGTTCACCTTGACCTAGTTTGCACCAAGGTCACATTTGGCTCCATAGGCTTACAAGTGGGAAATAAGTAAATCAATACATTTTTTGAAAATATTGCTGTCTATGATATGAGAATAGGTAAAAAATTAATGGCTATGCATACTTAAGGGCAAGGTCATTTGGTGACATTGTCCCAAGGTAACGGTAACTTGTATTACAGGTCCATAAACATATTAGAATACATTTTCTCTAAAACCACTTGGCCAATTTCATATAAATTTTACATGCAACAGTAAGGGAACAAACATTTATTCAAATGTTACAGGTCACATTACCAAGCTGGCCACCATGCCCAAATATGGTAAAAACCTTAAAACATCTTCTCACTTGGCCAATTATCCTGAAACTTGGTATGTAGCAATTGGAGACTGAGTACTTCCCAATTTGCAAAAATTATTACCCTAGATTAATGGTGACCTATTTTATGTCAAGGTCAGATTTGGCTCCTCAGGCTTTTCAAGGGGAAATAAGTAAATCAATGCATTTTTCGAAAAATATTGTGACCTATGATATGAGAATAGGTAAAAAATGAATGTCTATGAAGGCTTATGGTCAAGGTCATTCTGTGACTTTTGCCCAAGGTATTGCAGGCCCATTAACATATTAGAATACATTTTCTCTCAATTATAGCCCTAGGGTCAAAAATGCCCGCGCCATGGGGGCCTTTGGTTTTTTCATAGACTTATATAGGGAAAACTTTAAAACTCTTCTGGACTGAAACCAGAAGGCTCCTGTCTTTGATATTTGGTATAAAGGTTCCTCTAGTGGACCTTTATCAAGATTGTTCAAATTATAGTCCTGGGGCCAAAAACGTTCCCTTTCCCGGGGCCCAAAGGTTTTATTTTGACTTATATAAGGACAATCTTTAAAATAAATCTTCTTGTCTAAAGCCAGAAGGCTCAGTTCTTTGACATTTGGTATGGTAGGTTGCTTTGTCTAGTGTACCTATGGATCAGGTGAGCGATTCAGGGCCATCATGACCTTCTTGTCTTTGTTTGATTTGAGGTTTATCGTCCCCTTCAACACTGTAAGGGTCTTTTTAGATGTTTGTTCCAAGTTTGTTCGACTTTTTACTCGACAGTGAGATGAAATGACATCTCAAGCCCTGACGTCCAGTGAAACCAATAGGGTTGAAAGGCATGGACGGTCCGACACGCACTGCTTTGCCGGGGCAGGCTAAGATCCTCTAAGCGGTTTGTCAGTACTCATGTGCGGTCGGTTTCAGCTCCGTGTGGAAGCACCATGCATTCCATCTGTGAGAATTCCAAGATTGTACACAATAATTCCGGAATTGTACCGATTCTCACTCTGTGCATAACATGTCTTCTCAGTAACCCACACTCATGCACAGGTGGACGCATGCACACACACGCACACACACTAATATTACACAGGAAACGGACGATTTTGGATTGCACAACCAGTGTAATGCATTCTCCTTTAAACCCTACTTTAATTACAAAAAAAGAAGATATGTTTGTGAAACACTGATGTCCCCGGACAGCGCATGTTAAATATGAAAGCAGTATCACTAAGCGATCGAAAGGAATGGCCAATATTCAAAACTTAAAAAAGTAGACCAAAGCCACTAGGTCAAAAGTTATACGATCGTTTGAAAGGTCTAATGACATAGAATGCACATGGGAAATATGAAAGCCCTATCACTTACCAATCGAAAGTAATGGCCAATGTTAAAGTTTTTAAATCGTAAATCAAACGTCAAGGTCAAGGTCACGAGGTCAAAATTATGGTACCACTGGAAATGGCTTGTGAAAAAGAATGCACATGTGAAATATGAAAACCCTATCACTTACCAATCGAAAGTTATGGACTATGTTAAAGTTTTTGAAAAGTAGGTCAAATGTCAAGGTCACGAGGTAAAAAATTATGAAAAAAGATATCGTAAATTTTCATCTGAAAAAAATGTCATTCATACAGACACTGAAGACAAAACACTGTATTAAATGTACATATATGTTATCAAAATGGAAAAGTTTGCGTTCACACTTCCCTGCCAGCAAAGACTGTTAAACCAAGACGGGCCGATATCGACACGAAATGGCAACGTTACATCGATATTTGCCCACTATATTTTACTAAACTCAGTTCAGTTTGTATCTTCAAACAATCATAGCAATTCCTTGTTTTCATTGGAACCAAGGTTAAATATTATTTTAATACTTTCTTATTCTCTGTATGAACTTGACATACACACCACAAACGTTACACCAGTATATGACAGTATCTACGAGTCACAATGCGCGCGCGCACACGTTCGAGTGTGTGCATGTGTGTCCGTCCGTGTATGCATGCATCATCAGTTTTTTTTTCTCAGATACAGAAATGCAATGGACATGATTGTAATAGATAATGAAAATGTTGTGAATAACATGTCATTTACATACACAGTGATAAAATAGGTAAACACATTTACTCAAATAAGCATTTCGTCCCTTGAATTGGCTGACTGTGTAGACCGAGCTCAATCGTCGAGGTCTGCGATGGCTGATATCTCAAACAAATAAAAAAACGAAATTTGCCAGGTACCCCTAAAATGTATTTGTTCTAAGCAATTAGGTGGTATAAATTGGTAAGGTATGTAACGGCAACGACGATACTACGTCGTGACGTTTCATGTTGCCCTACAGTCGTTCGTCTGACTGGATGGTTCTATTTCTATATACAAGACAGGGGTTTCAAACAAATCATCAAGAAAACATACCTATATAATTGTTACCCCCTTGAACCCCACTTTTATATAGTAGAGTACTTGGGTTTACGGGGGTATACCTTATTTTTCTTATTTCTGTTCTAAAATATAGATTGTTGGCACTCAAAAATTGTATGAGGAAAAATTGTAATATTTTTCTTATTTCTGTTATAAAATATAGATTGTTGGAACTCGTTAGAACCGCCTCGATGAGGCGGTTCTTACGAGTGCCCACAATCTATATTTTGAGCAGAAATAAGAAAAATATAACAAATTTTCATCATAAAATTTTCATTTTTTCGGCGATACATCACGTGAACTCGTCCGTGAAATGAAGACCCCCTTACACCCCACTATATATAGAGAAAACTGGGGTTTACGGGGGTAATCATTATTTTTCCTATTTTTACTCCAAGACATAGGTTGTGGGTATTCGTTAGAACCGCCTCAATGAGGCGGTTCTAACGAGCACCCGCAACCTATGTTTGCAGTATAAATAAGAAAAGTATCATGGATTTTCATGTGAAAAGTAGCCATTTTGGAGATGTGGAAAAATTCACTATGTCGCACGGGTGTGTTATCGTAATGAAGGTGGCAATGTATTTGTATAGGCGTGTTTGCGTAATGGTACATCGGGTGTTACCAGTATTAACCCTTAAGAAGCAAAATCTAAAAGTGTTGTCTGCTTATGTTGTATGTTGCATATTCTCGCAATCTTTTTTAAACACATTCTTGCATTAAGGCAATTATTGTGGACCCTGATCAGACTGGTCCTGGAGTCCACAATGTTTGCAACTACATGTGTATGACTTTTAAAGTTACCAGCAGACAACAGAGCAGAGATAGTTGTTGTGACTGGCATCTTAACCCTCTTCTGCGAAACCATATAAAGCATTGCCAGAAATCTTTAATATTCACCATAAATACTTATATTGGGAAGTCAAATGTTTAAAGGCATTTATTCTTAGACAGTAGGAAACACCGTGTGTTCGTAATTGTTTAATTGCCCCCCTGTGATATATTGTCTATAGCAGATCAAAGGTGGCCTTTAATGTGGTGATTAGTAGCTCCTGTTGAACCCCCTGATTGAGGCTTTACAGAGGAAAATGAATAATATACACTGTAGTTAACAGATAGTCAATTATTGATTTTCCCCAAGAAGGCCCCTTTCCTGTTGCAGACAGAGGACTTCTCTTTAGTCAGCACTGAGGGCTATATAATATTATGTAATGGAATAATAGTCCTCAATGTTCAAAAATAAATGCCTTTAACTATGCTTAAAAAGGTTTGGACTTAAATCTCTTCTGCAACAAGGTCTAACGGAACCCGAATTGTATGGTGACTTAGTATATAAATTCAGAAAAATATATAACCACAATGACTTCAGCACCCAATTTCGTAAAATCATTCTTCGATATAAAAAGATTGGGTACAACATGGATGTTATACGACAGACTGCATGCATGGTAGTTAACCCATTCACGGTTGGCAACTTGCTTCCCTCTTTAATTGCACGCCTGTGGGTCAGGCCTCAGATTCTATGACGGCTCCAATGTAAAGGCTTATTGAGAAAATAGAGAGATGTTATTCAAGGTAATGTTGGTGGGTGCCTGGTGCTGTGTCTCTGGTCGGGCCCATCGGAGTCTAACTGTTGGTTTTCTTTTGCTCCAGCATTTCAGTGGTTTCTTGCTGTCGAGTCCTCACCGTTGTCTCACCTCTGTGGTTCTTTGATTATTTGTGTTCACGGAGATGTTGCACTCATGAGTTAGGAGGCCTTCATGCGGACTGAACAAATTATTTGTCTAAATCGCGACGGAAGTAAGGGCGAGGATTGTGGCCACGTAAAATCGATTTAAGCCCCCCCCCCCCCCCAGTGGAAATCTTTCCACTGACCGTTCCAAGGCGGTTCTTCTGTTGCAATTTATTTATTTATGTTGTTTGTTACTCACTGTGTGTATCGCTTGTGTCTTTTTACTTTGGATGGCCATGTGGCCGTTTTGTGGGAAAGTAACTGTCCTTATGGCCTTCCTTTGTTTAGGTTTCCATTGTGGTCTGGTCGCTTAATGTTTGTGTTTCTTTCCCTTTTGTGTCTTTGGTGGGTGGAGTAAGTTAATTGTATCGATTCCTGATCTTTGTTTTACTTCTACTTTACATCTGTCTATTGTAGATGGGTTTGTTTCGTGCAAAATTTATGATAAACGTGATGACTTTGATTTTGAGATTGTAAATTTTCCTTTTTTGATGGTGATGTTCCTCGTGCGCCATCCTATCGCGTATATATTTCGCAATTAATTCGATTTGCTAGAGTATGTAGTCATGTGACTGACTTCAACTCTCGTAATAAATTATGAACGGCTAAACTTCTTAATCACGGTTATTGTTACCATAAACTACGCAAAGACTTTTCAAAATTTTATAGACGCCATTCTGATTTAATTTCAAAATTCAATATTGGACTTAAATCTCTTCTGCAACAAGGTCTATCGGAACCCGAATTTTATGGTGACTTAGTATATAAATTCAGAAAAATATATAACCGCAATGACTTCAGCATCCAATTTCGTAAAATCATTCTTCGATATAAAAAGATTGGGTACAACATGGATGTTATACGACATACTGCACGCATGGTAGTTAATCCAATCACGGTTGGCAACTTTGCTTCCCTCTTTAATTGCACGCCGTTGGGTCAGGCCTCAGATTCTATGACGGTTCCAACGTAAAGGCTTATTGAGAATTAGAGAGATCTAATTCAAGGTAATGTTGGTTGGTGCCTGATGCTTTGTCTCTGGTCGGGCCTATGGGAGTCTAACTGTTGGTTTTCTGTTGCTCCAGCACATTTCAGTGGTTTCTTGCTGTCGAGTCCTCACCGTTGTCTCACCTCTGTGGTTCTTTGATTATTTGTGTTCACGGATATGTTGCACTGATGAGTTGGAAGGCCTTCATGCGGACTGAACAAATTATTTGTCTAAATCGCGACGGAAGTAAGGGCGAGGATTGTGGCCACGTAAAATCGATTTAAGCCCCCTCCCCCCCAGTGGAAATCTTTCCACTGACCGTTCCAATGCGGTTCTTCTGTGGCGGTTTATTTATGGTGTTGTTTTGTTACTTACTGTGTGTATCACTTGTGTCTTTTTATTTTGGATGGCCATATGGCCATTTTGTGGGAAAGTAACTTGCCTTATGGCCTTCCGTTGTTTAGGTTTCCATTATGGTCTGGTCGATTAATGTTTGTGTTTCTTTCCCTTTGGTGTCTTTGATGGGTGAAGTAAGTTAATTGTATCGATTCCTGATCTTTGTTTTACTTCTACTTGGGAGGATACGGAGATAATGATGTATTATATACGATACACCGGGCATTAAGTGCCCAAAACACTTAAAATACAAGTGAATACTCGGTAGAATAGATGCTTCAGGATTTATTTCTGCAATAACAAAGAACATTTATTTAGCGGTTTCTATCAGAAAATAGATATAAATGTTATCTTTAACAAGAGGGTTATTATGGTTCTGAATCACTCACCTGATCCTTATTGCACAAATGAAATGGTAGGTAATATAAGGTGGAATGTGGTGGTGGTGGTGGTGGTGGTGGTGGTGGTGGGGGTGATCAACTTTGTGGACATTGAGGGTCAGGTCCTAGTGCATCAGACAGAGATGAACATGCTCAGTCTAACATTATCAATGACTCACGGTGAGGGTGGTGGGGGGGGGGGGGGGCGTGTTGATCCCTTTGACAATAAAGGGCTGACTTGTATGTCACTATCTGGGCACCTTGTGGACATTGAGGGGCAGGTTCTAGTGTAGCAGACGGAGATGAACAGGATCAGTCTAACTCTCCATGACTCATGGTGACAAGGGGTTGTTGGGGGTGGGAGGGGTGGTTCATCCATTTGACAATACAGAACTGACTTGTATGTCACTGTATGGGTACCTTGTGGACATTGAGAGTCAGGTCATAGCGCACCTGACGGAGATGAGCATACTTTGACTCATGGTGACAAAAGGGTTTTGGTGGTGTTGGGGGAGGGTTGGTAGGTTCATCCATTTGACAAAACAGAGCTGACTTGCATGTCACTATCTGGGCACATTGTGGACATTGAGGTTGAGGTCCTAGAGCACCAGATGGAGATGAACGTAGTCAGTCTAACATAATTGGCTTGTGGCGACCAAGGGTGGTTTCGAGTACTCAGCCAGTTTGACGACACCTTCATACCGTTTACAGACTTTTCATGATATTGTCAAGATGAAACTTCTGAGCAAGTTTGACGATGATTGGGCCAGACCTGTGGCCTCTTGAGAGTTAACAAGGTTTTTCTATGATTTGACATACTGACCTACTTTCTGATCCTACTTTCTGAACCCCATGTTCGAACTTGACCTAGATAATGTCGAGGTGGTCATTCTGAGAAGGTTTGTTGATGACTCGACAAAACTTTGGCCTCTAGAGTGTTAACAAGGTTTTTCTATAATTTGACCTACTGCCGTACATTTTCATGCGGTATGATCCAAATTCAAACTTGACCTAGATATAATTATATTAATAATAATAATAATAATAATCGACCTTATTTATAGAGGTAACACATTTAGTTCAAGTACTAATCTTCAATAGGGCCCTCTTTTCCTGGATAGGAACCAGTACTAAGCAATGTGGATAAAGTCTCTTGCTCAAGGAAACAACACTTAGCGCTTGCGAGGATCGAACCGCCTACCTCTCGATCTCAAATCCGATGTTTTACCAATGTACCACAGCGATCTTATTATCATGATGATCATGCTGAGCAAGTTTGGTGATAAGTGAACCAAAACTGTGGACTCCAGACTGTTAACAAGTTTTTTTCTATCATTTGACCTAATTACCTACTTTCTGACCCGGCATAACCCGTATTCAAATCTGACCGAGATATTGTCAGGCTGATTTTTCGGAGCATGTTTGAGGATGATTGGACCAAAACTGTGGCCTCACAAGGTCTATGATTTGTCCTACTGACCTACTTTTTGACCCAACATGAGTACTCGACCGAGATATAGTCAAGACAATCATTCTGGGTAAGGTTGATGATGATTGGACTACAACTGCGACCTCTAGAGTGTTTTTTTTTCTCTGATTCGACCTACTGACCTACTTTTTGAGCCGACATGACCCATATTCAAACTTGACTAAGATATTGTCAGGATAATCATTCTTCGCAAGTTTGAGGATGATCGGACCGTAACTGTGGCCTCGAGAGTGTTAACAATGTTTTTTGTGCATGATTTGAACTTCTGACATACTTTTTAATCCGAAATGACCCATATTCAAACTTGACCAAGATATTGCCAGAATGATCTTTCTGAGCATGTTTGAGGATTACTGCACCAAAACTGTGGCCTCTAGAGTGCTAACAATGCTTTTTTCTATGATTGGACCTACTGACCTACATTTTGACCTGACATGACACAATTCAACCATAGTGCAGTTTATATTTTACTTTTGGTCCTTTGAGATCAGTGTGAATATTCTGAGAAATCAGAAATAAATTATTGGTTAAGACTCATTCTAGACAGGTTTTTAATTATTTGGATCCCATTTTTATTTATATCAGTCTTTGGGTCGACTGCCTGTTCGTAATTCGCAAAGTTGCAGTGTGTTTCCTCTGGCTTTCGTTGTCGGATCATTACAGGGTCACTGATGAGGCTTTATTAGCCGAAACTACGTAGTATGACCCATCTTCTTTCTTATGAATGTTTTCATTGCTCTTAAAGGAACTCATTTTTGATTTTTATTAGCCTAGAATTTGTTGGAATGTTTAAGGATGACATACTGAAGGTTATAGAATTGTGTTATACTGGCCTTGGGGGAATGTGATGGTGCTTGGCAGATGTTGGGCCTTTCAACCAATTAGGAGTATCTCAGTTGCGGTCAGTTAATCTAACCGCACTATTCCAGGGCAGGCTTAGACTTAAGTGGTTAACCAGTAATAAGTAACTGGCAACTGCCCTAAGGGGGAGAATGATGGTAAAAAATGTTCCATGATCTATTTCCATAATAGTACAGATATGTAGCCAGATTGGGACTAAAGTCTGCAACCTCTCAGTCAGATGTGCTTCCAACAGTTACTACGCTAAGCAGCCCGGCACCCTACCTATATACCATAAGACACAGAAATGAGTGTTGTGAGCCCCCAAGTTTTAAGAAACTAGACAAATCTGTGTACCAAATATCAGGGGGCCATTTTTGGACACAGGGCTATAATTTGAACAGTCTTGGCACGGGTCCACTAGATAAGGATGTGAAGCAAATATCAATGGCCCAGACTTTCTGGTTTCAGTCAAGAGGATTTATAAAGGTATTGCCTATATATGTCTATGTAAAACAAGTGGGCCCCTACACGGGGCCATTTTTTTGCCCCAGGGCTGTAACTTGAACAATACTAGCAGAGGCACACTATTCGAACTAGACAAAGCTGTGAACCAAATATCAGGGGGCCATTTTTGGACACAGGGCTATAATTTGAACAGTCTTGGTACAGGTACAATAGATGAGGCTGTGAAGCAAATAACAAAGGCCTAGACTTTCTGATTTCAGTCAAGAGGATTTATGAAGGTATCGCCTATATAAGTCTATGTAAAACAAGTGGGCCCCTGCACGGGGCCATTTTTGCCCCAGGGCTGTAACTTGAACAATACTGGCAGAGGCCCACTAGACGGAGCTTTGTACAACATATCAAAGACCCGGGTCTTCTGGTTTCAGAATCAAGCGTATTTAACATTTTCCCTATACAAGTCTACGTAAAACTAGAGGGTGAACAAGGCTTTAATGCAACTTGACCTTGTGACCGACTTTTGACACAACATGACCCCTATTCAAATCAGACCCTGATATTACCAAGACAAACATTCCGGTAAAGTGTCATGGAGATTGAAGCAAAATTATGGCCTTTTAGGGTGAACTTGATTTTAAAGAAAATTGACCTAGTGCCCTAGTTTTTGACCTGACATGTATTCAGACTCGACCCAGATATCATCAAGGCAGACATTCTGGTAAAGTTTCATGAGGATTGAAGCAAATTTATGGCCTCTAGAGGATGAACAAGGTTTTAATGCAATTTGACCTAGTGACCTAGATTGTGACCTGACATGACCCATCTTCAATTTCTTCCCAGTTGTTTTCAAGGCAAACATTCTAGTAAAGCTTCAAGAATAGAAGTGGAGGCAAAGAAGACTGAAGCAAAATTATGGCCTTTAGAGGGTGAACAAGGTTTCAACGCAGTATGACCTATTAACCTAGTTTTTGATCCGATATGAGTCATATGACCCATATTTGAACTCGAACTAGATATCATCATGGCAAACATTTTCCTTAATTTTTCATGCAGATTGAAGCAGAACTGTGGCCTCTAGAAGGAAAAAAAGGTTTTATAGATATTTGACGTAGTGACCTAGCTATTTACCTGACATGACCCATATTCGAACCTGACCTCGATATCATCAAGACAGACATTCTGGTAAAGTTTCATGAAGATTGAAGCAAAATTGTGGCCTCTAGGGGTTGAAAAGGGTTTTAATGCAATTTGACCAGTGACCTAGTTTCTGACCCGACATGAGCCATATTTATATTGATATCATCAAGGCAAACATTCTGGTAAGGGTTCATGAAGACTGAAGCAAACTTGGGCCTCCAGAGGGTGAACAAGGTTTTAACACAATTTGACCTAGAGACCTAGATTTTGACCTGACATGACCCATATTCGAACTTGACCTTGATATCAACAAAGCAAAATATTCTGGTAAAGTTTCATAAAGACTGAAGCACAATTGTGGCCTATAGAGGGTGAATAAGGTTTTAATGCAATTTGACCTACTGACCTAGATTTTGATCCGACATGACCTATATTCTAACTCGACCCAGATATCATCCAGGCAATCATTCTGGTAAAGTTTCATGAAGGTTGAAACAAAACGGTGGCTCTAGAGGGTGAACAAGGTTTTAACGCGATTTGACCTAGTGACCTAGTTTTTGACCTGACATGATCCATATTCAAACCTGAACTTGACGTCATCAAGACGAACATTCTGGTAAAATTTCATGAAGTTTGAAGCAAAATTATGACTTCTAGAGGGTGAACAAGGTTTTAAAGAAACTTGACCTAGTGACCTAGTTGTTTATCTGACATGACCAATATTCGTACTTGACCTAGATATCATCCCGACAAATGTTCTGACAAAGTTTCATGGCAACTGAAGTAAAACTGTGGACTCTAGAGTGTGAACAAGGTAAATGTTGACGACGGGCGACGCACGACGGACGACGCACGTACGACGGACACAGGTTGATCACAATAGCTCACCTTGAGCACTTTGTGCTCAGGTGAGCTAAAAAGTTAACGCTCGACGCACGACACACGACGTACGACGAACGACGCCGCCGGATATCTCACGACATTACCTTCGGTCAGGTGAGCTAAAAAGTGATGTCAATTTTATTGCCCAGTGTATCATATATGGTATATGACCTTTTTAATTTCAATGGCTGAAAAACATACTTACGGTAATCAACTGCGTTTGCATTTTACCTAATTATCTTTACATACTTTTTAGAATAAAATATCAACCATTTGTTATTATATCCTTGTCACTGCACAAAATTAATGTCATGTATCATATATGATACAACATGAACTATAGGATTGAGCGTTAACAGTACAGAAATCCTTCACCAAAAGTTGTTTCAATAAAGATAAAACTGCTTAAGAGTCGAGTCAACAACAATATAACTATAAAAGCACGCCTTTTCCAAGGAGCACACCTGCGCGCACACGTGTTACACAAGACTATTATTCTTTCCACTTGTAAAGATCAACATCAGGAATAGAAGCACAGGGGACTCGTTTATTTCCACTGAAAATAGAAGATGTATTATTATACAGAAAATACATTCACCATATTTGCATTATTTGCTTGCTCCCAGCTTGCACATTGTAAATATTGGAAAAACAGGTAATCAGACCCCTCTGACCTTGAAAGGTCAGGGGGTCTGGTTACATGTTTTTCCAATACTGATAACCTTCAGACTAGGAACCAGTAGATAATGCAAATATGGTGTATGTGTATGGTGTATTGTGTCTATAATAATAAACGCTATTGGTTAGCCGTAGACAATTTCCCCTGGGTGAGTTTATAACGGTCATAAGAAGGAAGTTTTACAAAGGCTCAATGAGCCTAAAATAGCTCACCTGAGAAACTTATCATTTAATAATTCGATGATTTGACTACTAACAACGCTAAAAGGAATATTTTATTCGCATTTAGGGGAATAGTTGACAAGATTAAAATAAGTGACCACTTAACATTGCAACATGCTATATATATAAGCTCTGGGCCCGATGGTTTCAGGGCAGAATACAAAAGAATTTTGAAGTTTTGTCCTCACTATAAGACAATGATGGCTAAAGAGCACCTGGGAATTGCAAAATAAGACTCTATGGGCATGGTTGGCAGGATTTATATAGTTGACCACTCAACTTTGTTTTATACTAAGTATCCAAACGATGTGCCTTATAGTTTCTTTATTAGTCTATGGCAGCTAATGAGCCACAGGGAGTGGCCAATTGAGACCCCAGAGGCATGGCTGGCAGAATTCATGTAGGTGACCACTTAAAATGGCTACACACTAAATATCTAACTGGCATTATGGTTTCAGAGATGTTGTTTACTTTTTTACATTTGAAGTCTAACCGGGGTGTAGCCAATTTGGTCCCTAAGGGTATGGTTGCAGGATTTATGTAGGTCACTATTTTAAGTCGGTAAATACTACATATCTAAGCTCTGGGCCTTATGCTTTCAGAGGAGAAGATTTTTTAATCATAAGTCTATAGGAGATAAGTAGCCACGGTGCGTGTCCAATTTAGACCCTAGCGATATTGTTAGCAGGATTTCTGTAGGTAACCTCTTACCTTGTTATATACTAAATATCTAAGCCCTGGGTCTTATCGTTTCTGAGTAGAAGATTTCTTATTTTTCCATTATAAAAAATAGAAGTGAAAGCAATGATCAGATATTCGATACAATTAACCCTCAGCTCCCATCAGAGACACCAAAAGGAAAGAAGCACAAACATGAAACAACTAGACCATAATGGAAACATCAATAGCGGAAAGCCAAAAGGACAGTTAGTGTCCCACAAAATGGCCAATCGGCTATCCTAAACCAAAATAATATAAGCGATACACACACTCAAAGACAAACCATAACAAAAATAAACCGCGACAGAAGGACCGCCTTGGAACGGTCAGTGAAACGAATTCCACTGGGGGGGGGGGGGGGGGGGGGGCTAAAATCGATTTTACGTGGCCACAATCCTCGCCCTTTCTTCCGTCGCGATTTAGACAAATAATTTGTTCAGTCCGCATGAAGGTCTCCTAACTTATGAGTGCAACATCTCCGAGAACACAAAAATCAAACAACCACAGAGATGAAACGACGGCTAGGAACTACTGAAATGATGGAGCAAAGGAAGACCAACAGTTAGACTCTCGATGGACCCGACCAGAGACAGAGCATCAGGCACCAACCAACATTATTTGAAATTAGATACTCTCTAATTCTCAGTAAGCCTTTAGGCTGGAACTGTGATAGAATCTTAGGCCTGACCCACCGGTGGATATATACTGATAAAACCTGAGGCTTAAACTTACTAGAAATTACGCAAAATATTTCAGCTATATAATAGAAAAGATATTGCACTGGCTTTTGTGACAGTATGTCGAATGACACTCGCTGTTCATTGTTCCTTGTTGGTATATCGAAGATATGCTCGTGTCCTTCAATGTACCAACATGGGGCAATGCTCGTCAATACCAGTGCAATAACTCTATCATATCAATGTGACAGGTATTACGAAAACACGCCTATACAAATACATAGGAAATTTTACCGCAGAAAAAAACTAAAATTTTAAGATGAATAATTTTGATATTTTTTCTTATTTCTGCTCAAAATATAGATTTTGGGTACTCCTTAGGACCGCCTCATCGCGACGGTTCCAAAGAGTGCCCACAATCTATATTTTAGAGCAGAAATAAGAAAAAAAAATATGGCTTACTCCTGTAAACACCAGTTTTACTATATAAAAGTGGGGTTCCAGGGGGTCAGAATTATACAGGCGTGTTTTCGTGATGTTTTCATAAAAGCCATGATATATTAACCCTTATTCTGCTGAAAAAATTACTTTAGCCACACCGTTTCTGATTATCCACCATTACATCATTATATTAAAGTACGTGTTGCATCATCAATCGTCTCATATTGTAACGGGATTGTGTGTGTGTGTGTGTGTGTGTGTGTGTGTGTGTGTGTGTGTGTGTGTGTGTGTGTGTGTGTGAATTCGGGTTTAACGTCGCTTTCAACAATTTTTCAGTCATATCACGACGGTGTGTGGTTGCGACAGGGAGCTCAATGCTCACTTTTATAGTGCTGCCTCACTGGAGTATCATGTCCCAGACACATTACATGATACCACACCCAGTCACATTATCCTGACACTGGGTCGACCAGTCCTAGCTCTACCTCGTAAATCTGAGTGCCAAGTGAGGAGCAGCTAGTACCATTCTTAAAGACTTTGGTATGTCGCGGCCCGGGATCGAACCCGTGACCTCCCGTTCCCCGGAGCGGACACTCTACCAACTATCGGGGGCTATCGGGGCCTGTATTGTAATGGGATTACTGTTACAATAATAAATTCTTTTGAAGCAAAGATATAATGCACAGTGTTTGTTTGTTTGATTTCAGGTTTAACGTCCCTGTCAGCACTGTAAAGGTCATTTTTGAGACGTTGCTTCCAATTTTGTGGGACTTTTACCCGACACTGAGATGACATGACATCTCAAGCCTTGCCGCCCAGTGAAACAAATAGGGTTACAAGCATGGACGGGCCGACTCGCACGGCTTATCTGGGCAAGCTTAGATCCTCTAAACGGTTTACCAGTACTCGTGTGCGGGTCGATTTCAGCTCTGCGTGGAAGCATCATGCAGCCCATCTATTTCTTCAAGCCCCGATGGGCGAGGGCCGGTCTCATATTGTAATCGGATTACTGTTATAATAATAAATGTTTTTAAACCAAATCACTTGATATAATGCACAGTGTACCCTCGCTATAACGACAGTATTTGTTCCCTAACAATCTGCCGCTACCGCGCATTTGCCGCTATAAAGAATCCCAATGTTTGTTTGTTTTATTTGAGGTTTAACGTCCCCGTAAAAACTGTAAAGGTCATTTTTGAGACGTTGCTTCCAATTTTGTGGGACTTTTTACCCGCCAATGAGATGACATGACATCTCAAGCCCTGCCGCCCAGTGAAACAAATAGGGTTACAAGCATGGACAGGCCGACTCGCACGGCTTATCTGGGCAAGCTTAGATCCTCTAAGCGGTTTACCAGTACTCGTGTGCGGGTCGATTTCAGCTCTGCGTGGAAGCATCATGCAGCCCATCTATTTCTTTAAGCCCCGATGGACGGGGACCTATAATGCACAGTGTACCCTCGTTCTGCGGCGTCTGATCTGGGACGGCACTGTTTGCCAAGGTACCCCTTAAGGGGTTTCTGTTACTGACTTGGTTAATCGCCTCGACCTGAGCAAAGGATTCGCTCCATTGAATTTGCCGTTATAACAAGTTGTGTCGTTATATCGACTGTCGGCATAAAGAGGGTTGACTGTATTTATTCTGCTAACAATCTGCATGACAAAGAGTGTAGATCCATCCTGATCAGCCATCTAATCTGCATCTACACTGTTTGCGATGGCAGGGGTTGGGTTGATATAAGGGTTAATACCCATGGAGAAGACAGCACTAATTCACTGGTGTGTGTGTGTGTGTGTGTGTGTGTGTGTGTGTGTGTGTGTGTGTGTGTGTGTGTGTGTGTGTGTGTGTGTGTGTGTGCGTGCGTGTGTGTGTGTGTGTGTGAATTCGGGTTTAACGTCGCTTTCAACAATTTTTCAGTCATATCACGACGGTGTCTGGTTGCGACAGGGAGCTCAATGCTCACTTTTATAGTGCTGCCTCGCTGAAGTATCATGTCCCAGACACATTACATGATACCACACCCAGCCACATTATCCTGACACTGGGTCGACCAGTCCTAGCTCTACCCCGTAAATCTGAGTGCCAAGCGAGGAGCAGCTAGTACCATTTTTAACGACTTTGGTATGTCGCGGCCCGGGATCGAACCCTTGACCTCCCGTTCCTCGGAGCGGACACTCTACCAACTGAGCTATCGGGGCTGGTCACTAGTGAGTGTACTGACTTGTCATACAAAAGTAACATACCTTGCATCTTGCACTTTGAAAACATTTGGCTGGATTGTTTCAATGTATGAATTGTGGCAAAAGATCTTTGCCAGTGAAACCTTCTTAATTTCGGCCAGCTGATCTATGAAAGAAAAGGAGTGATAACGTCAATTTCATTCTCTTAGACAATATCATTTTACGGTTTAGCTGAAATGGAAGCATAGCTCTTCTTGTATTACATGTGAATTGATTGTCTATAAGTGTAGGCTAGAAACCATCACGAGAACACGCCTATATAATTTTGACCTCTTTAAACCCCACTGTTATATAGTAAAACTGGTGTTTGCAGGGGTATACGTGACTTTTCTTATTTCTGCTCAAAAACATATATTGTGGGTTCTCGTTAGAACCGTCTCGCCGAGGCGGTTCAACGAGTACCAACAATCTCTGTTTTTGAGCAGAAATAAGAAAAATATCACAATTTTTCATCTTAAAATTTTCATTTTTTCGGAGATAAAGGTTACAATGTATTTGTATAGGCGTGTTTTTGTAATGCCCTGAACTTGGACTCATCATAGTGAGGATTTTTATTTTTTCTAGTTATTTGGGATTATTGATTCCACTGTGGAATTTGGAAAACGTTTGAGAGTCAATGATGAAGCCTAATTGGCTTAAACTTGCTAATTTGGCCCTGTAAATAAAAACTTGTACACTCCACATTTCAGTTCTGAGATGTAGTCCTTCATCATTAGAACACGCCTATATAATTTTGACCCCCTCGGACCCCACCTTTATATGTTAAAACTAGGGTTCACAGGGGTAAACCTATTTCCTTATTTCTGTTCTAACATATAGGTTATAGGCGGTTCTAACGAGTAACCACAATCCACATTTTGAGCAGAAATAAGAAAAATACCACAGTTTTTTTCATGTAAAGAATTAAGATTTTTCAAAGATAAAGTTTACAAGGTATTTGTATAGGCGTGTTTTCGTAATGGTTTCCAAAGGATTCATCACGAAAACACGCCTATATACTTTTGACCCTCTTTTCCACTTTTTTATAGTAAAACTTGGGTTTGCAGAGGTAAACCTTATTTTTCTTACTTCTGCCCTAAAATATAGATTGTGGGTACTCGTTAGAACCGCCTCCATGAAGCGGTTCTAACGTGTACCCACAATGTATATTTTGTGCAGAAATCAGAAAAATATTACAATTTTTCATCTTAAAACTTTCCTTTTTCCGGCGATAAAATTTGCAATGTATTTGTATAGGCGTGCTTTCGTGATGGCGTTTTTTTATAAACAATAGACTGATCCGTCTATAAAGTTTCCCGTTTTTGGTGTGTGCTTTTTTGTGTGTGTTTTGGCTGGATTGAAATTAAACGTCCCCGTCAACACTATTTAGGTAATTTGGGAGGTGTTACTTTCAATTTGTTCGACTTTTACCTGACAGTTTCCCTGCATTTGAGGGTCAATTACTTATTGAATCCCAAAATTGGACATTTGCGAATCGTGAGGTTTGCCAGCAGCTAAAGTCATATGCAAACGGGACCTCGGTTTAAAGACTCATCCGAAAGTTTGGAGAAGCCCGGGATCGAACCATGACCCCTGGTTTATAAGGCGAGTAGCATAACCACTACCCCGCGGGGGTGGCTTCAACTAATTGCGGTAGAACAGTCAATGTTGAATTTCAGAAGCTCAAATAGCTATTTTCAGGTCTTAATTCACGCATGCATGCACGCACTCTCACACACGCACGTCCGCATGAACGTATGTACAATGTTTGTATGTACGCATTGCATAATAATTTCTTGTTTCTAAATTCGATTATAAATTCATCGTAATGATTCCAAGCACTGGGACGGAAATGCCTATTATAAGCACACAGTGCGGACCCAGATCAGACTTCCCCTTACTAACAGTCCGATCAGGGCCTACACTGCCCGCCACATCATCAACGAGTCCTGAATCCCAGTTGAATCAAGAATCGAAACTGAATCGAAACTGTTTGAATGCGTTGGTATTAGTTTGACGACTTATTTTGATCATGGGTATTTCGTGTTTTTGTGTGTGTGTGTGTCTTTTTTTCATGACATGTATAGAGGATCCTACACGAATGGCCAACCCATATCACATTCATAAAACGAGCCTTGGGCAAGTTTCACAAATCTCACATGAAACGACCACGAGTGTAAGATTTTGTTTATCATTTGACCACTTTAAAATGGATTTTAATTCGACAATTTTTCCACACAAAAATGCATTATTGACATGGTCGTCGTCATGACGTTACACAATCCCAATGTGTTATTATACGTGTGATCATACGAATCCTATTACACGACGCAAGCCACTGCTCGTCAACGACGTCATATGATAAATGTATGTATGTATGTATGTATGTATGTATGTATGTGCGAATCATAAAGATCCTGGTTAGACTATGAAGATTGCTTAAAGTACTACACAATGCAGTTTATAAACTTGACATCCCATATACATTATATTGAAAAATTGCCGTTTCCTAAGAATTGGTGATTCTTACGGTCAATTAGGGGTTATTACACGAATTTGCGCGCGGGTAACTTTATTGGTCACGATAGTCACAGGAAGCCTTAAACTTGGCATCCGATGCAATAGTGATGACTTTTATCGCGTAATTAAGACGTATTTGTTCTGTTTATATTGGGCGAGTTTAAATTTTTCGTCAAAGATTTCTCAGGAATTATTAACTTTAGAAGCCCTAAACTTGGTATACTGTTTAATCATTGAGGTGATCCTATTGCGAAAACCATTACGGAAACACGGCTATACAAATACATTGTAACCTTTATCGTCGAAATAAAAATTTTAAGCCACAAAATTGTGATATTTTTCTTATTTCTACTCAAAATATAGAGTGTGGGTACTTGTTAGAATCGCCTCATCGAGGCGGTTCTAACGAGTACCCATAATCTATATTTTAAAGCACAAATTCGAAAAATAAGGTTTAACCCTGTAAACCCTAGTTTAACTACATAGGGGCTCAAAATTAATAAGGCGTGTTTTCGCGATGACAACATATAATACAAGATAAAGTATGAGAAATTTTCGACGTCGACTTAAGAGTGAGTTCGATTTTACCAAGACGGTATTCGAGCTACTGAAATATCATTCATTACGGTAAGACACCCGTGCGATTCAGTGCAATTTTTCACATTTCCAAAATGGCTAGGTTTCTGAGGGAATTCCGTGCTATTTTTCTTATTTATACTGCTAAAATAGATATTGGGACCTCGTTAGATCCGCCCCATCTAGGCGGTTCTGACGAGTACCCACAACCTATGCCTTAGAACAGAAATAAGGAAAATTATTTATACCCCGGTTAACCCCAGTTTTCTCTACGTAAAGTGGGGTTAAGAGGGGTGTTCATTTCACGACATTATCCACTTGACGGTAGTTCTAAACTGTGGCTTGTTTCAAATGCCAAATATACCGATTATAAGTTGTCCATTAAAGGAGTTGGGTTTGTTTCAAATTTCACGTTTACTGATTGTAGAAGTTATATGTTAAATTGATAAGGCATGTTTCTGAGTTCGGATTTCTTTTCAAATGTGGCTAGTACTGATCATTTAACAAGTTTTCTATCAAAAGCCTCCGATCTGCATTTTGTTTCAAATGCCAAACTGAATTGTATTTGGAAAATTTCAGCGGTTATCTATATAAATATTTAGACCTTATCTCAACTGTGCAAAAAGAGAGAAAAATGGGTAGAAGGTAATTATATTTTCCATGCACTTAGGCAAAGATACATACAACAATTAACCCATTTATACGAGAAGCCGATACTATAACACACCCGTGTGACATAGTGGTGCACTCTTTCGTTTCTCAGAAAGAAAAAGGTAATATTTCTGATGAATATTGTGATTTTTTACACATTTCATTTTAACTCCAAACATAGGTTGTGGGAGCCCGTTAGAACCGGCTCTAGTGAACGCCCACAACCTAGGTCTTTGAGCGGAAATAAGAAATAATAATGTAAAAGATCCATGTACACCCCAGATGTATCTGTCAAAGTGGTGTGACTATATAGGCATGTTTTCGTGATGGCAAAAACGGGGCATTGATAATTAGCACACGTCCTGTTCAGACGCCAGAGACTGTTGGATAGCGCCATTTGTGTCAACGAAATAAAACAAATAACTTAATCTGACACTCTATTTTTAAACGTTTGCAAACACGGTGTTCACTTGACAATCACAGGGTTTTACTTACTGTTAGACTTAAATCTCTTCTGCAACAAGGTCTATCGGAACCCGCATTTTATGGTGACTTAGTATATAAATTCAGAAGAATATATAAATGCAATGACTTCAGCTCCCAATTTCGTAAAATCGTTCTTCGGGAACAACATAAATATTAAACGACAGACTGCATGCGTGGTAGTTAACCCAATCACGGTTGACAACTTTGCTTCTCTATTTAGGCCTCAGATTCTATGACGGTTAGAGCGTAAAGGCTTACTGAGAATTAGAGAGTATTTAATTTTTAGTAATGTTGGTTGGTGCCTGATGAGTTAGGAGGCCTTCATACGGACTGAACAAAGTATTTGTCTAAATCGCGACGGAAATAAGGGCGAGGATTGTGGCGACGTAAAATCGATTTAAGACCCCCAGTGGAATTCGTTTCACTGACCGTTCCAAGGTGGGTCTTCTGTCACGGTTTATTTCTGTTATGGTTTGTCTTTGAGTGTGTATATCGCTAATATTATAATATTTGGGACAGCCAATTGGCCATTTTGTGGGACAGTAACCGTCCTTTTGGCTTTCCGCTATTGATGTTTCCATTAAGGTCTAGTTGTTTCATGTTTGTGCTTCTTTCCATTTGGTGTCTCTGATAGGAGCCATGGTTTAACTGTATCGATTCCTGATCATTGCCTTCACTTCTATTTTACCTTTAAAAGTGATGACTGATTATCGCTGTTTATAGTGTATACATTATTTGGAATAGACAATCACAGGGTTTTACCTTTAAAAAAGTAATACGAAAGTGATTACTGACCATCACTGTTTATTGTGTAATACATTATTTGGAACAGACAATCACATGGTTTTACCTTTAAAAAAGTAAAACCAAGGTTATGACTGATTATCACTGTTTATTGTGTATACATTATTTGGAATAGACAACCACAGGGATTTACCGTTATAAAAGTAATACGAAAGTGATGACAGATCGTCATTGTTTACTGTGTATACATTGTTTGGAATAGACAATCACAGGGATTAACTTCATAAAAGTAATACGAAAGTGATGACAGATCGTCACTGTTCATAGTGTATACATTATTTCGAATAGACAATCACAGGGTTTTACCTTTAAAAAAGTAATACGAAAGTTATGACTGATCATTATTGTTTATTGTGTATACATTATTTGGAACAAACGATCACAGGGTTTTACCTTTATAAAAGTAATACGAAAGTTATGACTGATCACCACTGTTTATTGTGAATACATATTTGGAATCTATAAGCTGGTTCTTATGCAATCCCAATTGCAATCACATGTATTCAATGCGCTGCAAAAGTTAAAAAAAACAAAAACAAAAAACAACAACATGTTTTTGCTGAAATCAGACGTTTTATATAAAATAGAAGTGAAGACAATGATCAGGAATCGATACAATTAACCCACAGCGACCAGCAGAGACACCAAAGGGAATAATATACAAACATGAAACAACAGACCCTAATGGAAACATCAACAGCGGAAAGCCAAAATGAAAGTTACTTTCCCACAAAATGGCCAACCGGCTATCCAAAATAAACAATATAAGCGATACAAACACGCAAGATACTCAAAGACAAACGATAACAAAAATAAACCGTGACAGAAGAACCGCCTTGGAATGGTCAGTGAAACGAATTCTACTGGTTGGCTTCAATCGATTTTACGTGGCCACAATCCTCGCCCTTACTTCCGTCGCGATTTGGACATATAATTTGTTCAGTCCGCATGAAGGCCTCCTAACTCACCAGTGCAACCTTTCCCTGAACACAAAAAATCAAACAACCACAGATATGAAACAACGGCGAGGACCCGACAGCAAGAAACAACTGAAATACTGGAGCAAAAGAAAATCAACAGTTGGACTCCGATGGGCCCAACCAGAGACAGCGCATCAGACACCAACCAACATTAGATAGAATTAGATTCTCTCTAACTCTCAGTAAGCCTTCACGCCTGAACCGTCATATAATCTGAGGCCTGACCCACCGGCGTGCAATTAAAGAGGGAAGCAAAGTTGTCAATCGTGAGTGGGTTGCAGTCTGTCGTATAACATTAATGTTGCACCAAATCTTTTTATATCGAAGAATGATTTTCGAAATTGGGTGCTAAATTCAATGCGGCTATATTATATATAAAGCCGGCAATAAGCTGGAAGCATGTTGGGAAATTGTCATTATCTGCAAGTTATTGGTGGTCATTGGTGGTTAACAAAATTCATTTCCGGTCAGGAATCAGTCAAAGATGCTCCTTACGGGTGCAAATGGCACGGTAAATGGTGGCGAAAAACTCAATATATCAGAAAAATGTTTGAAAATTTAGACAACGGACATTTTTAATTATCCCAAGCGAAACGTTAATAACAGGATATAGGCTCAGAATAATGCCATAATGCCAACTATTGCTAAACGAACACTAAAAGTAAAGGAGTTATACATCATTTTCGACAGACATTCTGAGCCACTCATGAAGGCTAGAAATTGTTGTTCCAAAGGGTAGGGATGACTTATATAAGAAGCAATCAAAATGAGAAACGTACGTCCAAAACACCGATCTCTAGCATGTTTATTTGTTTATGACAATGCCCCAGCCAAAAGATCCTCAAGTGTAACAGTAGTTTTGAAAAAAGGAGTGAAGGATATGATCAGGGATCGACAATTACCTCACACCTCCAATCCAAGAGACCAAAGGGAAACAAAACACAAAACTAAAACAGTCATAATTAAAACTTTAAAAGCGGAAAGCCAAGTGGACAGTTACTTTGCCACAAAAATGACCAAAAGTTTATCCAAGATGAAAATATATCAGCAATAAATACATGCGAAGATGAACTATAACAATAACGACAACGAACCGCAATGGAACGGTCAGTAAAAGTTATTTACAGGTTTGAATAAAAATCAAAAATGAGTTCCTTTAAGAGCAATGAAAACATTCATAAGAAAGAAGATGGGTCATACTACGTAGATTCGGCTAATAAAGCCTCATCAGTGACCCTGTAATGATCCGGCAAAGAAAGCCAGAGGAAACATACTGCAATTTTGCGAATTTCGAATAGGCAGTCGATTCAAAGACTGATATAAATCAAAATGGGGTCCAATTAATTAAAAACCTGTCTAGAATATGAGTCTAAACCAATAATTTATTTCTGATTGCTCAGAATATTCATGCTGATCTCAAAGGACCAAAAGTAGAAAGTCTGAAAAGATTAAAGTCCTGTTGCATCCTCTCTCTCTACAGCACAAAATACCTGAGTGTAGATTTGTCAAAAAGTCGCTTATTTGAGGAGTAACCAATACCCATCAGTTAAAATGGGTAATGATACTTGAATGAAAAGCAAGTTATATATGCCTCTTAGAACTGCTCAGAAGAGGTGCACAAGTTTGACATCGGGCAAAAAAAGGGTACCCTGATTTCTGCAAAAGATCTGTAAAAATTACGATAATTTCGTTTGACACCCATATATCTAAAATTTAGAAGCCTCCGTGGTGCAGTGGTTTCGCTACTCGCCTTGTAAACCAGGGATCGCAGGATCGATCCCGGGCTTCTCCAGACTTTCGGATGAGTCTTTAAACCGAGGTCCCGTCTCCGTATGACCTTATCTGTTGGTACGACGTAAAACTCAAACACTCACTCACTCACCTAAAATTTATTTTGGTTTCACGTGCTATCAATTATTAATATTTAGTGTATGTACACATATTTCATATTGTTCTGGACGAAATTAATCATTATTATATCGTAAAAGGCACCCCCAACTTTTTATTTCGAATCCCCAAATAATTTTTATGCTGGAACTGACAAGTTGTTCAATCGTTAAAAATAATCTATGATCTTATGTTCATAAGGAAGACAAAAATACAACTTCCAGATTAAAGACTGACATCGAAAATCACGTTTTATTTCATCTACCATTTTGGTTTCAGATTTGTTCTTTTGAAACATTTATAGTTCATCAGCATGCATCAGTTTATTTGCATATTATGCAAGTTTATCCATACCTGTACACTTTAAAATTTATAAGAACTGCACAGAAGTAAAATAAAAGCGTAACAAAGACTCGAAGTTAGTTCCAACTTATTCATTTGGTGAAACTTTCAAAAGTATACTAATCAGCAAAGGTTATGCATCACAATACATTTCTAAATTAAATCAAATAAGAATCTGATGTTTCGGAAAAAGCTGAGGCCAATAAAAATCACAAGCTATTATTTGGGAGAAAATTGATAAGCTTAATTTCTTCCAGTTGCACTGTTTTTCTACTGAAAAATATTTGACCATGGTTCCTTCACCGATCCCTATGTCATGCCCATTTTAAATGGCAAATGTTTCATAATCCGTAATTCCAGTTGTCTCAGACCTTAACTGAAAGACTGACACAGTTACGTGACATGGCACTGACAGAACCATGCTCAGAGCAAAATAACAAATTTAAAATTGCTATGGCGTGTAACCGTGTAATACTACTGATTAGAGAGAGAGAGAGAGAGAGAGAGAGAGAGAGAGATGCGCGATGTAAATGTTTTGGAAAAATTACTCCTATATGCTTGAGGCGCGCCGTTTGTTTGTTTGTTTAAATCGTTACGTTCGTTAAGGTCATCGCTCTGCTCCTGAAACAGACCGCTGTTCTCTGCATTTAACATGACGCGGTATGAGGATCCAGTTTTCCGTCCGTCCGTTCTTTCATTCATTCATTTCTTCGTCTAACTGTCAACATTTTCGCACCCTAAGGTTCAAGTTCATTTCCAAACAAAAGTTAGAGCTATGGTACAAACATTCATCTAGGGTTGGTTATGTATATGTGGCATTTACATATGTGACACTGGCAATTCATGGTTTACTGACATGGTGAAATATTTCGTCAACCCTTGCGTCACGCTTAATTCTCAACGCCATTTATCAACAAGTAGTAAGAGCTACACCAGAGAAATATGGTGTGAACTTGTAGCCAGAAATGGAAAAGTTGGTGCAAGCAGCCATATGTGACTTGTAGCCCACATTTTGTGGTTCACTAATTCTATGAATTATTGCGTAAACCATAGCGTCGACCCTGATGATGCTTGGTACACAATTTTATCAATGGACGGTAACGTGTATTCCAGCATCCATATGTGACATTTATATATATTTCAAGGTTGGCTGAATTTGAGAAAAGACATGTTATACACACATTGCCTTAGTGTTCAAGTCCAGTTCGCAAAAACAGTAAAGGATAAAGTAACGTTATTAAGTACACACTTGCTTCAGAGGATCTCTACCTAGCGCTACATAGGCTTCGGTGGAATTCATGTTGACTGGTTTATGTTCATTGCATCCAAAGGCCATTCCTTCAAGAACCTTTTCAACACTACTTTGTGAGTTGAGGACGATCAGACCGATCCGATCCCAGTTGTTCTCTTTCATCTTTAATTTTGGTTGCCTCTGCGCCTTCCGCCTTGTTCCTTTAACTATTCTTGCCTTCGTCGGGGCCAGTGAACAGTGCAAATGGCAATACTGACAGGACTACCAGTGAGAAAATAATAACGGAAGTCAATGACATTTCTTTCTGATATTCTTGCTTACCTATTTTATCGCTCGGGTTGTCCCACATACATGTACATACATGTAGATAAAACCACTAAAGGAAAAGAACAAATGAAATCAGTCCTGATCGGAGTCTAACTGTTGGTCTTCCTTTGCTCCAGCATTTCAGTTATCGTTTCTAGAAAGCTACTTGAAGAGTTGATGACGGTGATTTGCTCCATTAAAAAGTTGAAGAACTAAATAAATTATCATACAGTCTTCACATTGATGCTATAAGTCAGCTTCTTCAGAATGACATTTTGACTAAATGCCGTACTGTTCCAAAGGCTTTTTAGTGTTTGACGTCTCTTTAGAGAACTTGGTAGTTGTTTTTGGCACTTTCTATCCCTGTATCCGGCTAAAATTAACTGCACTTTAATGGTTACTATTTTTTGTGTTAAGATTATTTGATCGACGTGGCATGACGATTAGGCTGGCGAATAGGACTTTAAACCCAAAACGCACATAAATTGCTGTCGTGCTGTTTCCTTGTCAATGACCAATTTGTTCTTCAATAATAGCATTACTTGTGAGGCTAGTCTACCTGTACCAATTTTACCCTGTGTGGATAAATTGCGAGACTGTTGTTTCGGCTAGTCTGGCGCAACCATTTTTATCTGAAGTGTTTTCATAATCAACGGAGGCCAATTTGCATGTTATTCATCTCTTCCTACAGAGATAATTGTCTTGCATTAATAGTGAGTTTCATTCAATCCTGGGCTCACCATGCCGATATTTTACTTAGTTCAGCTTATAGTTCTATGACTTTAGTACTCTTGATTATTCCTACGAGCTTTACACGAAAGTCTGTGTAGTGGTACCCATGTGAACGCACGACGCTATTATACCCAAGTATTTGATTGTAGATGGAGATGACTTAATGGAGGTACAGTACAGTGGAACAGAGGACTCCCTTTAGCCTGATATCTAAAGCACTCGAAACAGTATTTTCTCTATCTGCCTGTGATTCATTGTTTTGATGTTTTCATTTGTCTTAGACTGCGTTTTCCTGCTTGACGGTTTTTTTCTTCAACCGGTAGACTTACTGCATGGTATCCTACACAGGCATATTTTGATGACCTGGTACCCAGTTCTGATTACATGCTTTCTCGTCGGTCGTTTTTATCTTCCGGTGTGTTTAATCCCCCGCACGTTCAAATTAACATCACAGAGTTCGACAGAGTTAAATGCTATATAAGATTTTATTTATTCTTGAACGTGAATAAACAAGGATATTGGATTTGTGAAGTCACCGATTTTCCTGACGCTGATCATCCCCTTTGAAGAAGGATGACCTGTCTGATAAGGCTAGTAGCAATCATATCGACACGTGGTGTAAAGCGAATTGTAAAGTTATGATTTCACAACCACTGCATGAAGCAGCATTGTACAATTTTCTTTCCTGAATAATTGCTGTAAAAATACTACCGCACGCTACCGCCTGCATCACGAAAACACGCCTGTATGATTCTGACTGGGATTTAAAGGAGTAATACTTATTTTTCTTATTTCTGCTCTAAAATATAGATTGTGGGTACTCGTTAGAACCGCCTAAATGAGGCGGTACTAATGTTTACCCATAATCTATATTTTGAGCAGAAATAAAATATAGATTTTGAGCAGAAAGAAAAATATCACAAATGTTCATCTTAAAATTTCGATTTCTTGGCCGTAAAATTTACAATGTATTTGAATAACCGTGTTTTCGAAATGGACTTGAAAAGATGTACCTATCATTTTAATAAATCCATGCAATGAATGCCTCTGAAAATACCTCCACTTTCTCAAAGTGGTGTTTACTAGCGTATACATTATTAGCATTACTTTTGTTCTAATGTATAGAGTGTGGGTACTCGACAATGATGCAGAAAGCGCCAAGCCCCACTAATGTACTGAAAGCAACCACACTTAACCAACTTAATAGAAAAATGTTTGCATTTGTTCTTTAAGATGGACCGTCTTATAAAAAAAATATTTGTTTTTGCAAAAGTCATCGATTCAGTTTTTGTCTTTTTATAGGAAACGCAGGCAAATGGACAAGGCTTAATGTTTGTGAAATTTTACCTAAATTGACGTGTAGTAGCCACAAGACCAAACGTAACATTCGTCGAATTTCGGAAAATTACACTTTTTTGCCACAAAAATAAAGTTTTTTATTCGAATCCTGATGCATATTTAGTAAATATTTACATTTAGAATAGTTCCTTAACTCAGCATTATTTATATTGATAGCTAAAACAAGGTATTTTCAGTCAGAGCCTCAGTTTTTCTGAAAATAAAAATAATTTCCCAAATGTTTAAAAAATGTCTCAACCCGACTGATTCCACCTTACTTGTGAGTATCGGTGATTCCATTATTTTGCCTGATTTTACTCTGGTACAATTGGCCTGGTGCGATTGCCCAACAAAAAAGCTTACTGGTAGGAGATATTGGTCAAAAAGTACATTGCTGTCTGAAGATCATTAAAGTAGGATTCAGAGATGAGTATGAATATTGTTTCAAAAACTAGATTAAAAGACTGAAACGATGTCGTCTAGCTAAATGAGAATATATTTCTAAAGTATCAAGACAAAATATCAACTTTTAATCATTATCTGGGAGAAAACGTGTCATTAGCAAATGTTTGAAACTCGCTCGTAAATTCGAAAGAAGTCCAACTGCCTAAAACAGAAGTGAAGACAATGGTCAGGAATCTATACAATTAACCTATAGCTCCCATCAGAGCACCAAATGGAAAGAAGCACAAACATGATACAACAGACCCTAATGGAACCATCAACAGCGGCAAGCCAAAAGGACAGTTAGTTTCCCACAAAATGGCCAATTGGGTATCCAAAACAAAATAATATAAGCGACAAAAACACTCAAAGGCAAACCATAACAAAAAAAAGCGACAGAAGAACCGCCTTGGAACGGTCAGTGAAACGAACTCTACTGGGGAGCTTAAATCGATTTTACGTGGCCACAATCCTCGCCCTCAAGAAAAAAAAAGTTGAGTCCGCATGAAGGCCTCCTAACTCTTTAGTGCAATATCTTCGTGAACACAAACATCAAACAACCACCGAGATAAAACAAAGGGAAGGACTCGACAGCAAGAAACCACTGAAATGCTGGAGCAAAAGAATACCAACACTTAGACTCCGATGGGCCCGACCAGACACGGAGCATCAGGCACCAACCAACATTACATAGAATAATATTCTCTCTACTTCTCACTGAGCCTTTATGCTGGATCCGTCAAAGAATCTCAGGTCTGACCTACCGGCGTGAAATTAAAGAGGGCAGCAATGTTGTCAGCCGTGATTGGGTTAACTACCATGCAAGTAGTCTGTCGTATAACATTTATGTTGTTCCTAATCTTTTTATACCGAAGAAAGATTTTACGAAATCGGGTGCTAAAGTCATTGCGGTTATATATTTTTCTGAATTTATATACTAAATCACCATAAAGGGTGCTAAAGTCATTGCGGTTATATATTTTATCTGAATTTATATACTAAATTACCATAAAATTCGGGTTCTGATAGACCTTGTTGCAGAAGAGATTTAAGTCCTCCCACAGAATTGGAAGCAACGTCTCCAAAATGAACTTTACAGTGTTGACGGGGACGTTAAACCTCAAACCAAACAAACAAAAGATTTAAGTCTAATATTGAACTTCGAAATTTAAACAGAATGACGTCTATAAAATTTTGAAAAGGCTTTGCGTAGTTTATGGTATCGATAACCCTGATTAAGAAGTTTAGCAGTTAACAATTTATTACGAGTGTTGAAAAACATAAGTGGAGGCAATGATCAGGAATCGAAACAATTAACCCACAGCTCCCATCAGAGACACCAAAAGGAAAGAAACACAGATATGAAATAACTAACCCCAATGGAAACATCAAAAGCGGAAAGACAAAAGGACGATTACTTTCCCACAAAAAGGCCAATAGGCTATCCAAAATAAAATAATATAAGCAACACAAACACCCTAAAACAAACCATTACAAAAATAAACCGCGACAACAGAACCGTCTTGGAACGGTCAGCGGAAACGAATTCCACTGGGGGCTTAAATCGATGTTACATGCTACACACTCTGGCAAATCGAATTAATTGTGAAAGATAAACGCCATAGGATGATCAAAAGGCTGAATATTCCAGGGACACAAAAGGATAAGGCGTTCAAATTCCATACGTTCATTTATACTTTTTTCAATACCATAAATTAAATCCGGCATACTTTACTAGGCCCTTCATTCAGCAGTAAACACATCCTATTTATTGAAGTTCTACGTCCAAGTGAACACTTTTTAGGTGATTTAAGAGACGTTGCTTCCATTTTTTGTGGGGCTTTTACCAGACATAATGTTGAAATGACATCTCAAGCCCTTTCACCCAAACAAACACATAGAGTGTAAATGCCGAGTAGGTCCAATTCGAAACACATGGCCTGGGCTGATCAGACCTTTTAAGTAGTATAACAGTGTTCATTACAAAAACATGCCCATGCAGATACATTGCAAATGTTATATTCGAAAACGGAAATTGTAAGATGAAAAATAGTAATATTTTTCTTATTTCTGCTCAAAATATATATATATATTTGGCACACGTTAGAATCTCCTCATCCAGGTAGATCTAATGAGTACCAATATTCCATATGGTAGATCAGAAATGAGAAAAAATGGGTTATAGCCAATTGGTCATTTTGTGGGAAAGTAACTGTCCTTTTGGCTTTCCGCTAGTGATGTTTCCATTACGGTCTAGTTGTTCCATGTTTGTGTTTATTTCCCTTTGTGTCTCTGATAGGAGCTGTAGGTTAATTGTGTCAATTCCTGATCATTGCCTTCACTTCTATTTTACCCCTGTAAACACCATTTGTACAGAATAAAGAAGGGGTACCATGGATCAGAATAATTTTGGCGTGTTATCGTTATCATGCCGTGTGCAGTCGGATTCAGCTCTGTGTGGAAACACCATGCAAACCAATCTGTTTCTCCGAGGCCCGATCGGCAGGGGCTAATCACAGCTGTGTTATCTAATGAATGGACATTGGGCTGAAATAAATTTCGGATAATTTGCTTATTTCTGCTTCAAACATAAATTGCGATGCTCATTAGAACCGACTCAATAGCCTTGTGGACCCTACTCTTTTCTGTATAAAGTGGTTTTCTCTGTATTCATAGATTTTCAGGGTCACCATCTCCACCTCATATATCGCGGGAGTTCGTTATGTAATTTTAGAATGTATAATTAGAGAATGCCTTAGCCTGCCTCGGTAGCTCAGTCGGATGCGCGTCTGACGGTGATCAGGACGCGGGTTCGATACCTACCTGCGTCGGCAACATTCTTTCGTAGAGATTGATCATGAAATCTTTTCTGCGGTCATTCTCTCCCTTTCGGTGATTCCAGAAGGGCAGTTTTCAGTTTCTGGCAAAAGAATGTGCACTGTACTGGTTAACCGCTTACGTATAAGCCTGCCCACGAAAAGTGTTGATAGGTAAACTGACCGGCTCAAATATGACCTAAATAGTGTTGACTGGACCGTTACTCATATACAAACAAACAAAGAGAATGCCTTAACAGTCTTAATCAGACGTTGCATTCTATGGCAGCGAAGCCCACTAAGCGTTTTGTGCCAGCGTACGGCCTTTGCTTTGGCCTTATTTAATGGTTTAGGAAAACTTTATAACATTTTTGCATTTTAATATTACGAAAATGTCTTACCACGTGTAAATTTTATCCCTTTCTGTGGGCTCTCATACCAGAATCTGTCTCCGCATTTAAGATTCTCGAATTGTTTTCCTTGAATGCAGGTAAATAACGGGCCAAGAAAACTGTCTGGTAAGTGGTTCTCCATCATTCCACCGGCGTAGACATCGATATCATCCACATGCCTAAACAAATGTAACGATGTCAACCAATTTATGGCGAAATTACACTCCGTATGTTCAATTTTCCAAGTGACGTCACTGCCTTTTACATTGACTAGAAGAAACGTCGTCTGAGGCTAAAATTCTAAATTTGTTCACTGAAAGGTTATCTGTGAGAAACAAAAATACCCCAGAGAACTAAAAGCCTACGGATAAGCGTATAAGGTCAATTAACCGTGCTGATATCAGGTGATATCGCAAAGATTTTCGCGGTTTCATTGTGTAGCTCTATCATAATACGTTTAATTGTGTACAGATTGTCTAATTTTTTTCCACAGCGAAAACACCAACAATTGTTTGATTTAAAAAACTATGTTATCAAATTTTCGGCCCATGGCCTTCTTCAGTAATATAACAATCCATTAAAACAAAAGAGGTGACATCTATTTTGAGCCGCTGTCAGGAAGACCGTGATGATGGTAAACTGTAGCTTATAACGACAGCTCATTTCAGTCGTTGAAGACTTACTGAGGTTGGCTTAACGTTATGACGTCGTCACCCGCCAGATTTATTCTAACGAGTACCAACAAATTATTTATTTGAACAAAAATAAGGACAATAATGTATACCCATGTAAAACCCACTTTTTTCTATATGAAGTGCGGTTTAGAGGGGTGTTTGTTAACCTGATGATAATCATTTAGATCACATAAGCCTTTGATGTGTGCTATTGTCCGAAAAACCATTAGTCGTTTCTCTATAGAGGATACAGGTAAAATGTACCTTTAAAGCAAAGAATGTTCACGGTGGCTGATAAAAAACTATGCTTTAGTCCCTTGCGAATTCTTCCCCATATTTCCAGGATTGGCTTTGGTTTTGAGTTCAATACGATAATACACCCATGCGACATATTGCATTTTTCACATCTCCAAAATGGCTACTTTTCAGGTAAAAATCCATGATATTTTTCTTATTCTGCTCAAAGCCATATGTTAGGGCGGTTTTAACGACTACTCACAACCTATGTCTTGGGTCAGAAATAAGAAAAATAATGTATACACCCATAAATCACAGTTTCCTAGATAAAGTGAGATTTTGAAGATGTTTCTTTCACAGAGTTGACTTGTTAGCCTGATGCTACCTTACCATACTTTTCTAAGGGCTTTTGAATTAGGAAAAAAAATGTATTCAAAATTGTCATTTGAGGCGGTAAATCGGTGGTATTACGGTCGAAAATTTCCTTTTACTGTGACGCGGCAGCAGAACCGTTAAAACGGATTAGCGACCGTAAAACCGACATTTTACCTACCCACATATCAGTTTTGAATATAGTTATCCCCATTTTAATGCACTTTTTGGTTTATTTTGTTAAAAATTGTACCATCTTCCACAAAGCGACAGGCGCTGTGAGTTGCTTTAAACCAAATGTCAGCCAATAAAATTCAACGTTTCATAATGACAACGAGTTTCCGACAGTATATCGCAAAATATACTGTCGGAATTATTTAGCGTTATCGAAACAGACGTCGCGTTACAGACACAATTGCATTAGAATTAGCGATTTACTAGTAAAGTGCAGATTCATTTGCGAGAAACTGACAAATTCCTTATTGATTCAGCGGCGGGGAGAGAATAATACAGTGAAACTTCGAAAACTCGAATATAGATAGCTTGTTGACCACGGCTAATTCGAACTCGTCCTTGGGTCCCTATATAATTCTTCCAACACCTACAGACATCCATCTATTTGGATTTTAAGAAGGTTTTCCAGATTTGATCGGTAAAAGGTATGTTGTGTGTACTTAAAATTCTGATGAGGACACACAACATACCTTTATATTATAGAAGGTCGTAGAAATATTAAGCAGATCCCCATATGCTTCATGACTTGAAACTATTATTTAACCTCATTAGTTCGAACTACCCCTCTTTCGAACAAATTTTCATGGTCCCGAAGGTGTTCGAGTTATTAAAGTTCGAATGTATTTAATAATCAATCACCTTGTGGCCGAAGCGTCTCGTATCGAATCCTCGACCTCCCGATCACTAGTCGAACGTGCAACCAAATGAGCCACAGTCCCAACATATATCGCCAGGTTATAAATAAGGATAATTTACTTATTTTATTAAGGAAATGTATGTTGTAAGTACTCATATGAATCGCCTTAACATACAAGACCGAAAAGATATTCTAACATTTTCCCAAGTAAACCGAATGACATGGCGATATATTTACCCGCAGTGGCCCGAATTTCCCCTTCCTCGAACAAATTTACATGATATCAAAGGTGTTTGCGCCACTCATCACGAAAACACGCCTATATCATTTTGATACCCTACCCTACGCAAGATTTTGGGGGTGCATGAATTCATTTGCGAATTATGAGAAGTGTACACTTTTATGAGTACTGAACTGCACACGAGTTTCTGCTTAAGATATTTATCAATATACCGAGTACAAATTCTGTCAAGAACTTTTAAATTAGAAACCTAATGAAAGTTGTCATTTGGGAAGGTAAATCATTGGTTTTGCGGTCGCAAATTACGTTCTATAGCCCAGCTAACACGTCACCGTAAAACGAATTGTCCGACCGTAAGACCCCCGATTTACACCCCCACCCCCACGAATGACAAATTTCGACATCGTCATCCCCTAATTAAAATTTTACAATTTTGGTACATCTAATTGTATATGTGATCTCTTGTCCAAACCCTTTAAGCGTAACAAAAAATAACATGCTGAAAAAATTTCGTCGGTAGGTAGGAGAAACTTGGCCTGTATTTTATGTGCTTTTGTTTTTGTACATGTTTTTTGTTAATAAAATTGTCATGCTGAGACTTGCATAGTATATCATGATTCATTTTAGATGCTCGAAAAAAGACAACTGGAAGGTTCTAAATGCCAAAAACTACAAAAATGTACTTAAAACGCGAACAACGCGAACGACGACACCGGTTATGGTCGGAAATTGATCATGGTAGGGTCGGTGTTTTAATTTTTATTTTGTTCTTTTATTGATAGTAGAGTCGGGGGGTCTGAAGCAGGATCGGTCGGGTTAGCGGAAACACAGCTATTTTTAGGCCTCATCATTGTGTTGTTCGACAATGAAATTATACTAGCCCAACGTGCCAACGTAACAACACAGTTACTTTTTATTATTTTTGTTCTTACAAATGTTGGAAGAAAACTTTGTACATGGCCTGAATGCATTATTTTAATACCGTTTGCCTCTTTAGCTTGTCACAAACGCCAGAAACGAGACCTTTGGTGCCTCTGATGGGACATGTGGGTTAATTGTATCGATTCATGATCTTTGCCTCCACTTCTATTTTGGTGTGAAAGTGAAATGCATGACACATTTCCAATACGCGGGATGTAACATGATTTCGTACACTTTGTAAGAAACGCGCCGGTTTATAGGAAATTCTCAGGTTTAATGAAACCCAACCCACGTTTGATAAGTAAAGACATCATTCTGTGTTTGTCTGAATTTGATAAAGCCTTTATTAAGTCGTAAAAAGAGGAAAATCGTATGGGTATTTTGGTCAATAAGGGATAATTGCTTTAAAACAACGCGGTGTAATGCATTAGGAGCCATTAGAAAATGTATGGGCACAATCGCCGTTATCAACACAATGGTGTTCATAAAAGTTTCATGAAAGCAATTTTTAGAATTACAGCGATGTCCTTTTGCATTACAGTCTATGGACTTTCCCGTCAGAGAAGCAAAATTTAGAGGTTACAGACTTTAGTGTACAGCTAATAGTATGGAAAACTGCCAGATAGCACGTGGTTCCGTGAAATGTTCTGTTGACCAACCAGAATGCAGCTCAATTAACCGTTACAGAAAATCTGGAATAATTGTGCATGACCAATTTGCCAGAGGCAGTTGATCATCATTTATCACCAACGTTTCCCTACCGTACTATCTTTCCTAGAATTCAAACAATTTCTTGTTGCGTTAGGAGTTTGAGTTAGTATATGTTTAAAGTATTGCATGGACGAATACCAGAAACTTCATTCTAATGCACTTGGGTATGATGTGATTAATAATGGCGACAGTATCCTGCGGTAAACTGTCGGAAACCCGACGTCATCATGTAACTTCGCTTTTCGTTTCGTTTTACGCAGCTCACAACGCTTGTCACTTTGAGCAAAATAGAACAACTTCAACAAAACAACTAACTAAGAGCAATACAATGGGAATAACTGACTTGAAAATTGTCATTTGGGGAGATAAACCGTCGGTTTTACGGTCGCAAATATGTTCTAGAATGGGTTATCCTTTGGAAGCAAGGAATACACCACAGAACTCAAAAATATGGAGTGTACATGTTTTCTGGGCCAGACTATCCTAGCTAGTTTAGGCCAATAAGGCCCCATCAGTGACCCACAATTATTTTCAAAATTCCATAATGGAATCAATGATCCCAAAGGACAAGAAAATATAAACTACACTATGATGTAGCGCAGGGAGACATTTCACGGCCGCCAAACATTCCCAGACACCAGCTGTAGTGACGTTAATTTATGTTCTAGAAAGGCCTATCCTTTGGAAGCAAGGAATACACCACAGAACTCGAAAATATGGATTGTATAGGTTTTCTGGGCCAGACTAGCTACTTTCGTTTTAAGAAACAAAGTTTTCGACTTTAAAACCTTCAAAGCGCCTAATTACGTCTCCAAATTACAATTTTGAATACAGTTATTCTCTAAATGACATGGATACAGATTGCTATTTTAACCATAGTTAACCAATGTATGACAATGGAATAGTCCACCTAATGAGTTTGGAGTGGTCCATTTCCAATTACATGTATGTCATATTTGGTTTTTGTGTGGTTAGTTTTACAAATATGTACGTTCTTAAGCAAACAGTGTAGACTCAGACCAAAGGCCGCGTTCTGCGGCGTCTGATCTGGGTATAAACTGTTTACCAATGTTTACCAATCAGAATCGCCCTCGCTAAGAAACATTTTCATAGTATCAAACGCATTCAAGCATTTGAAATTCGACTGTACGTAGGCTTATTAAATCCTTTTGTCTACCATAGCGTATTACTGCGTAATTGCGTATTTCTGCGTAATTGCTGCTCAACACCTTTTGAACGACCCCCATTCCTTCATATTTTAAACCAACCTTCGATATGGCTGTTTCCGAATACATTATTCCAAGAACTGTTCACAGGATGCATAGTGTGCCTTTAATCGATACTAGAAGAAGATCAGAAGCTTCCAAAGTTGAAGTAAAACAAAGATCAGGAATCGATACAATTAACTTACTCCACCCATCAAAGACACCAAAGGGAAAGAAACACAAACATTAAGCGACCAGACCATAATGGAAACCTAAACAAAGGAAGGCCATAAGGACAGTTACTTTCCCACAAAATGGCCAGATGGCCATCCAAAATAAAAAGACACAAGTGATACACACAGTAAGTAACAAAAAACAACATAAATAAATCGCCACAGAAGAACCGCCTTGGAACGGTCAGTGGAAAGATTTCCACTGGGGGGCTTAAATCGATTTTACGTCGCCAAATCTATATCCAAATCTAGACTAAGACGAAAAATAGCCACCGAAACTTCCATATTTGAGACGGCGTGCTGTCTATACAAACAATTGCGGCTACAAACTATCCGAAACTAGATGGAAGAAAGAAGAAAGTACATGAGGGAAAAGAGAGAATATGAAGGAAAAATAAGCCTGATTAGGTAGAGAAAAAACATAAGTCTGTGCGCATGTTTGAGCATAATGTGACCTATAACGCCATCTAAAGGATTTCAGTCCGCTATAGACAATATGGATATGGGTGAGACAAGGCCAATGGCCCGAGAGATCAGCATCGAGGGTGAAATTATCTCCCCTTCGCCCATTTCAGTTACGATGTCACAAAATCTCGGCCGTTCTAAGGATATGAATGGGTTAACGATAACTCATTCATTTTTATTATTTTCAGATAATTTGTTTTTGCATTTGTGATAGACTGTGGCTCCTTGAAAGAACCGCCTCATTGACGAACAAGGAAAATTATGTAGAATTGTGTGAAGTTTAGGAAAGGACTGCTCCTTAATATTCAACTTTAAACTGGATGGCCGATTTTAAACGTGGTAGGGTAACGTTGGAAGACCGTAGTGGAAGACCCGTGAACGCTACTGACGACGTCGCTTGTGAAAATCTTAGGGAAATAGGAAAGCAGGAAGGCCAATGAAATTGCAGAAAATTGGAGATTTCTGAGGTCAGCGTTTTTACCATTTTAAATGCATGGATGGACATGAGGAAGCTTTCAGCGCGTTGGGTGCCAAAATGCCTCAGTAAAGAACAACAAGCTGTCCGAGTGTCCATGTCAGAGTCACTTTTGGAATGATGTGATTCTGATCCGGAAGACTTTCTTGAACGAATTGTTACCGAGAACGAAACTTGGATCCACCACTATGATCCCGAGACTAAACAGCAGAGTAAACAATGGCATGGTCACGGTTCATCGCGCCCAAAGAAACTCAAGACTCAGCCTTCAGTTGGCAAGGTCTTGGCAACCATGTTTTGGATAGCAAGAAGGTACTATTGGAAAGTAGAAGTAAAACAAAGATCAGGAATTGATACAATTAACTTACTCCACCCATAAAAGACACCAAAGGGAAAGAAATACAAACATTAAGCGACCAGACCATAATGGAAACCTAAACAAAGGAAGGCCATAAGGACAGTTACTTTCCCACAAAATGGCCATATGGCCATCCAAAACCAAAAGACACAAGTGATACACACAGTAAGTAACAAACAACAACATAAATAAATCGCCACAGAAGAGCCGCCTTGGAACGGTCAGTGGAAGATTTCCACTGGGGGGCTTAAATCGATTTTACGTGGCCACAATCCTCGCCCTTACTTCCGTCGCGATTTAGACAAATAATTTGATCAGTCCGCATGAAGGCCTCCTAACTCATCAGTGCAACATCTCCGTGAACACAAAAACATCAAAGAACCACAGAGGTGAGACAACGGTGAGGACTCGACAGCAAGAAACCACTGAAACGCTGGAGCAAAAGAAAACCAACAGTTAGACTCCGATGGGCCCGACCAGAGACAGAGCATCAGGCACCAACCAACATTACCAAGAATTAGATCTCTCTAATTCTCAATAAGCCTTTACGTTGGAGCCAATATAGAAGCTGAGGCCTGACCAACCCGCGTGCTATTAAAGGGGGAAGTAAAGTTGCCAACCGTGATTGGGTTAACTACCATGCATGCAGTCTGTCGTATAAGATCCATGTTGTACCCAATCTTTTTATATCGAAGAATGATTTTACGAAATTGGGTGCTGAAGTCATTGCGGTTATATATTTTTCTGAATTTATATACTAAGTCACCATAAAATTCGGGTTCCGATAGACCTTGTTGCAGAAGAGATTCAAGTCCAATATTGAATTTTGAAATTAAATCAGAATGGCGTCTATAAAGTTTTGAAAAGGCTTTGCGTAGTTTATGGTACCGATAACCCTGGAGGACTATTTATCTAATGGCCAGACTCTGATCGGGGCTGTTATGCTAATATTTTAGACCAATTGTGTGCACCTATAGTACCGGAAAGGCGTGGAAGTTGAAAAATACAAAAGGTGTGCTGTTGCAACATTACAATGCTAGAGCCATACTTGCAAAGTTTCTGTGGTACCCAGAGAGTATTTCAGCTCTCATCCTCAAGAGTCCAATATTCGGTCTCCTCGAACAGAATATTTTAACTTTTAAAAGAAAGCCGCTGAATCTGACTAGTTCTTCAAAAGCTCCGTGATAGCACCAGTCCTTCAGTTTATATTCCAGGCGTCCGTGGACACTAGTGTACCGAAGGATTGGAGTTCTGCCTTTGTCTGTCCACTCTATAAGAAAGGAGACCAAATTCTGGCTTCGAACTACATACCCATTACGCTGACCAGTATTCTATACAAAGTTCTAGAACATATAGTTTCTGCAAACATGGTTGTGAAACCCAACTTGTCATTCTCCAGGAACTCTGCTACGGGTTACCAGACTGACCTTGTTCTTCTTGACTTATCCAAAGCCGTTGACAGGATCAGTCGTCATAAACTACTGATTAAACTCCATAAATATGGAATTAGAGGACCAATCTTTACTTTGATTCAGGCATTTCTCTCAAAACTTGACACAGACAGAAGTCTTAAGGAACACTCAAACACAGTCCCAGTTAAACCAGGTGTCCCAAAGGATCTGTCCTTCGTCCGATTTTACTCATGATATATATTAACGACTTACCGGACATGACTTCATCCAAAGTACGGCTGTTTGCTGATGACACAGCCATCTTCTTGGCAGTAACCAGCCGGAAAGATGAAGCGCAAAGATGGAGGATCTTGCTCAACTCCAAAAATGGGAACTTCAGCGGGGCATGGAGTTCAGTACAAGCAAACGTGTTGTCATACACATAACAAGAGCTGGAACTCCTGTCCCAAATCAGTAATTTTTATTCGACCATCTGTTGGAATCAGTTGCAAGTTCCAAGTATTTGGGTGTTGAGGTCAGCAGCAACCTGTCCTTCAACAAATGTATACACTACATAACTACTTAAGCAAGTCGGCCATTGGGCTATCTAAAGTGAAATATTAGATCCCAAAACCCAGCCTTAAGGGAAATGGCATACAAGACTCTGTTACGTCCTTTGGCGGAATGCTCCTTTGGCGGAATGCACCCACCTCCGCTTGGAGCCCTTACACCAAAACCAACAATGACAAATTTGAGATGGTGCAGCGTCGAGCTGTCAGGTGACACTTAATAATTATTCACCCTATGCAAGAGTCAAAGAGATACTCCAAGAGAAATCGCTCGAGCAGAGAAGATCTGACTTCCGACTATGTCTGTTTACAAGGTCGACTATGGTCTTGTAGCTGTTGACCTGCCACCGTACGTTGTGCACCCTATGGGACCCCTCAAAAGCTCACAAGCAAACCCCTTCCGTCAAATACAAGAGTCCATACTTATTATGGACAAACGTATTTCATTTTACTCTGATCATCCTGATCTTCTTTCATGGAAATCTAAACGATCGTTTCGACATTTGAAGCATGGCATTCAAAACTTTCATGAGAAGCTTGTTTTGGCTCCCGCAGAAAAAGCTGCTAACAATGTCATTGTTGTTTGACGGCTTCATTACATTAACATCTTAAAACAAGAACTTAAAGGTGCTTAAACACACGAACTGTCTCCGGTTGGTGAAAAAGAAGTCGTCAATAAGCACTTTAATCATGTAACTTATAAGCTTCCAGTAAGTGTCAAAGAGAACCAGGAAAACATTCCCACTTTATACTGGTTTCCTAAACTTCATAAAAAAACCTTATAAATCCTGTTTTATTGCAAACTCTAGCTCATGTACAACAACGAGTTTATCGAATTTTTTAACTTCTTGCCTTACCGCTGTCAAAAAACATTGGATCCGATAGTGTTAAGTTGTTTATGAACGAGAAGGTATTAACCTATTTTGTATGTAAGCGTATTGGTACCCCACTAAAGAATTTTTCGCGACACAATTTTATATCGAGAAACACAATAATAACACGATATGTTGACATAGTTTTGTCGACAAATCATGATAAACTATGATTATAATGATATAAGTTATCGTGTTTGCTTCATCTTTGTAAATTGATGTCGATGTAAGTAATTACATATGACGTTGTATAAATTGCGTGGAATTTTTATAACGAAGATTTTTTCTGCATTCTTCTTAAAAATCACGATTTCGTCTTATTTTGCTGTAATATACAATAAAATCTATTTCACTATCTCGAAAACTTTTGCCGTCTAAAGGAATATCGGCGGGAATAAGTGACGTCACACAGTCGGACACAATAATGGCGGCTCATTCAGACTCCCGTCAACAACAACGAGAAATCGGCCATCAGTCTCGAAATTTTAGTAAATTTCAAAATCTGCCAGCAATAGATCTATAAAGTTTTCAACACGCCTTTTGAAATCTTACGTGAATGGGCGTCTAATATTTGCTCTACAGAGGGTCAAGGCCTGCTGTCCTTGTAGCAGGTTAGGGTAGAAGGAATATTTTTGTTTCTTGGGTTTCTTCACTTTCTTATAATATTTATTTATTTATTTTTCATATTTCTACCCTGTCCCTCTCTTTCACCTCCTTTTTTATCTCTTCGTCTCTTTTCTCCCTTTCTCTGGAAGACAAAACAACATGACCCATTGGGGTTGAAATGTCGTTTACCCCAATACAATTAATCACAATGGATTAATGTAAATGAAGAAAAGAGACCTTAATTATTTTTTTTTCATTTTTTTCCTCTCAAAAGAGGTTGGTATTATGGTAGGTAGGTGGGTAGGTAATAGGAAGGCCTCTTTGAGTGTGTGCCCCACCAGCAAGTATGGTTATATTCAGGCGGGGCCTCGGTTTAAGACTCATCCGGAAGTCTGGAGAAGCCGGGAATAGATCCCACAATATCTGGTTTACAAATGTAATATGAGTAGATGGCTAAATGGATGGAGGAGGCCATTTATCTGCTACTGAAAGTATGCACGCCACCAGTCCCGCCAATTCCGATCGTTCACATTAGAGATTACGACTTAGATATCTTGAATATTAAGATATCCATTTCGCTTTCTGCAATAACTTTTCACCTTTCGCCGTGAAATTAAGGTGCGATAATACAATACTTGATGTTTGGATAACGCATTATACCATATAAGTTTTACGTTATAAAAATATAACAAAATTTTTGTAACGAGGTGGCATTTATAACGGAATAAATATAACGTGTTATCGTGGTAAATGCGGCTAACATTTTGTTGTAATAACCTAATCTTTACACAGTTTTACGACAAAAATTGAATACCGAGAAAACCAGATAAGGGGATACCTATACGCTTCCATAATTTTGGTCTGTGAAAAACTCTGGTGAAATTTTAAAAAAAGTTGAAAGCCAGAGGGTTTATTGCTTCCAGCGTATCTACTTATGATTTCTCTACACTGTATACAACTTTACCTCATAATCTAATTAAAGATAAACTTTTATCTTTGGTTGAACATACTTTTCCACGTGAGAATGTTCCTTACATAGCTTGTAATGAATATCGAGCTTTCTTCACTTCTGAAGTTCATAAAAACTATAATTGATGGTCCTTTCAGAGACTTTGTGATGCTCTTCTTTATCTTTTAGAAATATTTCAATTAAATTTGGATCCAAAATATATAGGCAGATTGTGGGAATTCCCGTGGGAACTAATTGTGCCCCGGCCCCACCCTTGTTGCTGTTCTATTTTTATTTTGCTATGAGAGGGACTTTATGATGTCTTTATCACGCGAAAGTCAGGCTGACATTATTGACGCGTTCAATTATACCTCTAGGTATCTGGACGATTTATTGAATATTGATAACCCTCATTTTGGTCATTTGGTTAAGGACATATATCCTGCCACAGTTCAATTAAACAAGGTTAATTCTTCCGATACCGAGGCGCATTTTCTGGATTTGAATTTATCAATAGATAGTGGAATTATTTCGTCAAAACTTTATGACAAACGGGATGATTTTGATTTCGCTATTGTTAATTTCCCGTTTCTAGACGGTGGTGTTCCCAGACGTCCTTCTTATGGAGTGTACATTTCTCAAATTATTCGTTTCACTAGAGCTTCTACTAAAATTCACGATTTCAACAATCGTAACTTGTTCTTGACTGATAAACTCTTAAAACAGGGCTATCGGTATCATAAACTTCGCATTTTCGAAGTTTTTCCATAGACATTCTGAATTGACTGAAAAATATAATGTCAGCTTGAAGATACTTCTGTTTGGAGATTTGCTCTTTAAATTTAAGAAAATTTTAGGCAAACGTATTTTTTCGGAGAAATTCAAAAAGATTCGTTATAAAAAGGTTAGGTACAGTTTGGAAATCATGCGAAAGACCGCACGAATGATTGTCGACCAAATCACGGTAGATAGCTATGCTGGACTCTTTGATTGCACGGCGACGGATCAGGCTTCCTACCCAATGAAGGCTTCGGCATAAATCTTTGTTAAAAGAGGGCTGAGGCCTGATGCTATGTCTGTCGCTGGGCCCATCGTGGTTTAACTAATGATTTTCTTCTGCTCTGTCCAACAGTGTACAGGGGGAACGTTTAGCATCCCTGATCTTTGCTTCATCTCAGTGTTTGAATTTGATTTATGTCTCTGTGATGACACATTGATTGAGTTAGGAAATTATTATGCAAAGAAGTTTAGGTCGTAGTACCAAAGCGTTAATCCACAATCAATAATCCATAGACAAAATGGCAAATATCAATGTTCAGATCAACAGACATGGACTCCAGAAGAGTGTAATCAGGCGTCCGCGGATAGTAAACATTGCTTGGTAAGCAAGCTTCGCCCACCATGCCCATCGACCCGAACGAAGAAAAGGAGTAAATGCTGAGATGGGTATGCCCGAGATTTTGGAAGTCTTCCTACGGCTTTCCATTGGCAAACATACCAGAAACAATTCTGGAAATGGACACATTGTACGGATCAACAAGATCATGGTGCCTCCCATACAACTTCTTAAGTATTGATACCAGTTTGGCAAACCGAATAATTAATATTTATTGTTGGGAACAACACACTAACTTAGGGCGAAGATTCGACCGGTAAAAGATCTTAAAGACCCCCACCCCTCAGTGACTTTTGCTGCTGACCGTTCTAAGGCGGTAGTTTTGGTGTTGTCGTTTGCTGTTATTTTTTGTAAGTCTGCGAATTTGCTGTGAGTTGTTGTTTAGTGTTTTCTTATAGTCTGATCACCCCGTGTGGGGAAGAGAGGGCTGATTGTTCCATTTCATAAACACTCGTAATTTTTCGTCTTTTGTGTATGTGTCCTCTTCCTCTTATTGTCGAGAGTGGGCTGCATCTTGTGATTATGGCGCTCCGTGGGTCTTTCTTATAAATTTTTGCAATGAAGCAAAACGGTTTCAAACGCTTACCCCATCCATCGTATTCTCCTGATCTGGCACCCTGTGATTACTTTTTTGTTTCCAAACTTAAAAAAAAATAATTGCCTGGACGTAACTTTCGGTCAGACGAATAGCTTAAGGCAGCAGTTGGAGGGTGGATTGACTCGAAAGCTCCTGAATTCTACAAAAATGGACTTTCAGATTTGGAACATCGATGGAGGAAGTGTTTGTTGCTGCCGGGTGACTCTAAGTAGGTAATGCCAGATACTTATTAAACGACCCTTGTAATTTAAGATTCAGTCAGACAGAAAAAAGACTTGAAAAAAGAAAAACGTCTCCCCGTACATCAACCATAGTGCAGTTTATATTTTACTTTTGGTCCTTTGAGATCAGCGTGAATATTCTGAGAAATCAGAAATAAATTATTGGTTTAGACTCATATTCTAGACAGATTTTTAATTATTTGGACCCCATTTTAATTTATATCAGTCTTTGAATCGACTGCCTATTCGAAATTCGCAAAATTGCAGTATGTTTCCTCCGGCTTTCTTTGCCGGATTATTACAGGGTCACTGATGAGGCTTTATTAGCCGAAACTACATAGTATGACCCATCTTCTTTCTTTTGAATGTTTTCATTGCTCTTAAAGGAACTCATATTTGATTTTTATTGGCTTTGGAAGCAAAGGAGACACAAAGGCAGAAGATTGTCCTCTGTTTCCCTGAGACTCGGTATTAGAAGTAATTGAGTTTGCCAATACCCTCTAGCGATTACTGACGGCCTCGTTGCTCAGTCAGATGCGCTACTGACTTTGATCTTGAGGTCGTTGGTTATATCCTTGTCGTGAAGACAACATTTTTTCGTGAGGACTGAACATTAGATATTTTCTGCGACCATTTTCGCCCTTCCTTAATTCAAGAAAGGTAGTTCTCATGTTCTGGCGAATGTGCTATGAACTGGTTACAGCCACCCAGGAGAAAGTGTGGCTCGGTAAACTGACCGCCACGACATAACTTAAATAGAATTGTCTAGGTCGTTAAACCATAAACCAAACCAGAAAATACTTGAATATAACCTCAAATATACAAAAATAGGCCGAATGGTCCCAAAGAAAGTTTTGCTTGTTTGATTTGAGGTTTAACTTTCCCGTCAACACTCTATAGATCATTTTAGAGACGCTGCTTCTAATTTTGTGAGATTTTAACCGACATTGAGATTAAATGACACTTCAAGCCCTGTCGCCCAAAGAAACCAATAAAGTTTATACTCTTGGACGGTCCGACTTTTCCTGGGCAGGCTTGGAACGTCTAAGCGGTCACCAGTACTCATGTGCGTCGGTTTCAGCTCTGCGTGCGAGCATCATGCATCCAAATCTATTTCTGCAAGCCCCGGTGAATTAAAAGGAGTTAAACAGTGACACCGTTCTTCAACAAATTGCAGAATATAAGAAGACAGTCCACCGTCACCAGCTTCCGTAAAGTGAATGAGTCGACACCAGATAAAAAAAGCACGCATCATACATGTATTAGTTGCCAGAAATGTTGCACCTGTTTCACTGATGGCAACTGTTAAGAAATTTAGAAAATTTTCCTTTATTTAACTTCAATTGAAGTAACATCTAGTCACGAGAAAGTAAGTGTGAAAGGGTTCACTGAAACTTAGCTCGTAATATTTCAATAAAGGTTTATTATTTTGTGTACATTGTTTATCCATTATTTGCCGAAAAATGTCGTTTCAGCGCTGAAATTGAACCAAGAAAGCAGCTGCACACACCTGTGCGGAATGACAGCGGAACAGCGTCGTTGGAGCCATAACGTCACCATTGTCCAATCATATTGGGGAAACCATCGTTTATTTGCCGTCACTGACATTGTGTGGGTCAATGTATTCAGCGAAGTATGAACAACACTACGTCCCATAGTTGCATTACGAAAACACGCCTATACAAATACACTGTAAATTTTACCGCCGAAGAAAACGAAAATTTCAAAATGAAAAATTGTGATATTTTTCTTATTTCTGCTCTAAAATAAATATTGTGGATACGCATTAGAACCGCTTCATCCACAATCTTTATTTTAGAGCAGAAATAAGAAAAATTATGTTTACCCCTGTAAACCCCAGTTTTACGATATAAAAGTGGGGTTCAAGGGGACAAAATTATATAGGCGTGTTTTTGTGATGACTGAGAATGTCAATATACTATCATAGACGCATAATTTCTTGCACTGAGCGGACATGAGAGTTCAATAAAGTCTTCCGCATGCATGTTTGTCTCAAAAACTAAAAGAGGAGAAACGTATTGTATTGCTCAACTGCGCCTCTTACTTGTCAGTTAATGGGACAGGATCCCCAGCCAGCCAGCGGATCATGCCATCTAAATCTGCTCCGTTATTCCTTTGTAACATGTGTGGGTTCTTATAGGTCGTCTCTATTGGGTGTTACGATGTGAAGTTCAAGTAATATTTATCCAATGCACCTTGGTAATCGGCTACCTGAGAATGGCCATGTCTAAGAATATAACACACAAATCATGTTTGATATCGTAATGATCCTAATTATTGGGAGGGATAGGCCAAAGCTAACAGTGCAGGCCCAGATCAGTCTGTTCCTGAAGGACGAATCTCAACAGGGTCTACACTATTTCTGATCAGGGTCTATACTGTTTGGCAGGCCGCCTGCACCCTTTTGAACTCCTTGCTGGATCATAAAACAAATATGTTAAAATTTTAGGAGAATTACAGCAAGTCCTCAAGGCGTCCGATATTTTTTATAGAATTTTACGGTAAGAAACTATGGTAAAAATAAGTCTGTTACATGGCATTTTACCTCAATCGATAAGCCGGCCTCTGTAGCTCAGTCGGATATTTGTCTGACTGGTGATCAGGAGGACGCGGGTTCAATTCCTACCGGGGTCGACAACATTCTCTCGTGGAGATTGATCATGAAATCTTTTCTATGGTCATTTTCGCCTTTCCGCTGATTCATGAAGGGCAGTGGTCAGTTTCTGGTGAAAGGATGTGCGCTGTACTGGTTAACCGCTTACGCCTGCCCAGGAAGAGTGAGGATAGGAAAACTGACCAGATCAAAAATGACCTAAAATAGTGTTGACTCGGCTGTCAAACTCCAATACAAACAAACAAAACCTGAATCGATAAATATGCGAGCCCTTGCATGGCAAAACTTAAGATACACAAAAACACGGTATTAAACAAATTACACAATGTTTCAAAATTTCTCTGTAAAGGTAAATGCCGTAAAAAGTCTCCCTGCCCTACATCATAGTGTAGATTTATATTTTCTTGTCCTTTAGGATCATTGATTCCAATGTGGAATTTGAAAATATTTGAGGGTCACTGATGAGGCTTAATTGGCCGAAACTAGCTAGTCTGACCCAGAAAACATGTACCATAATATTTTCCAGTTTTGTGGTGTATTTCTTGCTTCCAAAGGATAACCCTTTTATAGAACATATTTTGTAGATATTGCGTGATTTCTTGAATGTTAATAGGAATTGTATGTAGATTTATGTGTTTTTGTTTTGCGTTTAGCAGCCAAATGCCCAAAACTCACGATGTCGTCAGTAAATATATTGTTAAAACTTTGACCATCTAATATGGCAAACATGCTTATATTTTTGCTGAAAATGTCAGTAGCTTTGGCAGTTGCAGAATCTACTCACATTTTTTCAGCAAAAATACAAGACTATTTTATTCCCTTTGCTAGAATGGTTAAGGCCTCGATCGAACTCGTTAAGCTAACGATACTTTGAACAACTGGAACAAGGCCGCTAATTCTTTCTCTTCTCTACAAGTGTGAGATCATTGCGAAAACACGTCTATTTAAATATATTAAAATTTTGCTACCAAGATTTTTTTGTATAAAACAAATCTGCTATTTTTCATAATGCTGCTCAAAACATAGATTATTGGCACGCGTTAGAGTCGCCTCGGCGAGGCGATTCTAACAAGTACCCCCAATCTATGTGTCCCCAATCTATATTTTGAGCAGAAATAAGAAAAATTGTTTATACCCTGTCAACCGCAGTTTTACTATATAAAAGTGGCCGGCCTCAGTAGCTCAGTCGGATGCGCGAGGAGAACGCGGGTTTTATACCTGCCGGGGTCGGCAACATTCTTTCGTGGAGATTAATCATGAAATCTTTTCTACGGTCATTCTCTCCCTTCCGCTGATTCAAGAAGGGCAGTTGTCAGTTTCTGACGAAAGAATGTGCACTGTACTGGTTAACCGCTTAAGGGAAAACTGTGGATAGGTAAAATGACCGGCTCAAAAATGACCCAAATAGCATTATATTAACCATTATCATTATTTACTTGTTACCTATTAGATGTTTATGTGACAAAATAATCCTCAGCACCCTCTGTTAGTCATGAGAGGTTATCTGTTGGTTTTATTTTGCTCCAGCATTTCAGTTATTGCATGAAGTCGAGTTTTCATCGTTGTATTCGTTTGATTTTTATGTTCTGGGAGATGGTGCGCTGATGAATTCCTTGAAGCGGACTGAAAACATCATTTGTCTAAACCACGACAGAACCGAAGATGGTGGCCACATTAAATCGACTTAAGCGCTCATAAAAACAATTTAACTCGCCTTTCAAAGGTGATAATTTTGTTGCGGTTTATAATTTCATTGTTGTCTTTGCAAGTGTGTGTTTCTAATATGTTTATAGTTTTGATAGCCCTTGTGCCATTGTGTTGCAAAGTATCTGTCCCTTTGGCATTCTGCTTGTGACGGTTATATTATATTTTGGTGTTTCTTTGGATAGGACGTGTGAGGTACTTGTATCGAATCCTGATAACTGATTTTATTTCTATCTTTATCTTTGAATAGGACGTGTAAGGAAATTGTATCGATTCCTGATCACTGGTTTTATTTCTATCTTTATCTTTGGATAGGACGTGTAAGGTAATTGTATCGATTCCTGATTATTGGCTTCAGTTCTATCTTTATCTTTGATAGGACGTGTTAGATAATTAGGGCCCCGCACTGAAAGTGTGGGTGCCCTATAGTAATCACTCTGTCCGTCCGTCTGTCTGTCCGTCTGTCCGTCCACAAATTTTCCTACTCCTCTGATAGCGCTGCCGGGGCCCTAGTCAGTTTCACTGACAGCTCTAGTTGTATCTATTCCTGATCTGTGGCTTCATTTCTATCTTTATCTTTCGATAGGACGTGTAAGGTAATTGTATCGATTCCTGATCATTGGCTTCATTTCTATCTTTATCTTTGAATAGGACGTGTGAGATAATTGTATCGATTCCTGATCAGTGGCTTCATTTCTATCTTAATCTGTTGATAGGACGTGTAAGGTAATTGTATCGATTCCTGATCAGTGGCTTCATTTCTATCTTAATCTGTGGATAGGACGTGTAAGGTAATTGTATCGATTCCTGATCATTGGTTTCATTTCTATCTTAATCTGTGGATAGGACGTGTAAGGTAATTGTATCGATTCCTGATCAGTGGCTTCATTTCTATCTTAATCTGTGGATAGGACGTGTAAGGTAATTGTATCGATTCCTGATCATTGGCTTCATTTCTATCTTTATCTTTGGATAGGGCGTGTAAGGTAATTGTATCGATTCCTGATCATTGGCTTTATCTTTGTAAAGGACGTGTAAGGTAATTGTATCGATTCCTGATCGCTGGCTTCATTTTTATCTTTATCTTTTGATAGGACGTGTAAGGTAATTGTATCGATTCCTGATCATTGGCTTTATCTTTGTAAAGGACGTGTAAGGTAATTGTATCGATTCCTGATCGCTGGCTTCATTTTTATCTTTATCTTTGGATAGGGCGTGTAAGGTAATTGTATCGATTCCTGATCATTGGCTTTATCTTTGTAAAGGACGTGTAAGGTAATTGTATCGATTCCTGGTCGCTGGCTTCATTTTTATCTTTATCTTTTGATAGGACGTGTAAGGTAATTGTATCGATTACTGATCATTGGCTTTATCTTTGGAAAAGACGTGTAAGGTAATTGTATCGATTCCTGATCGCTGGCTTCATTTTTATCTTTATCTTTTGATAGGGCGTGTAAGGTAATTGTATCGATTCCTGATCATTGGCTTTATCTTTGGAAAAGACGTGTAAGGTAATTGTATCGATTCCTGATCGCTGGCTTCATTTTTATCTTTATCTTTTGATAGGACGTGTAAGGTAATTGTATCGATTCCTGATCATTGGCTTTATCTTTGGAAAAGACGTGTAAGGTAATTGTATCGATTCCTGATCGCTGGCTTCATTTTTATCTTTATCTTTTGATAGGACGTGTAAGGTAATTGTATCGATTCCTGATCATTGGCTTTATCTTTGTAAAGGACGTGTAAGGTAATTGTATCGATTCCTGATCGCTGGCTTCATTTTTATCTTTATCTTTTGATAGGACGTGTAAGGTAATTGTATCGATTACTGATCATTGGCTTTATCTTTGGAAAAGACGTGTAAGGTAATTGTATCGATTCCTGATCGCTGGCTTCATTTTTATCTTTATCTTTCGATAGGACGTGTAAGGTAATTGTATCCATTCCTGATCATTGGTTTCATTTCTATCTTTATCTTTTGTTGGATGTGTAAGGTAATTGAATCGATTCCTGGTCACTGGCTTCGTTTCTATCTTTATCTTTGGATAGGTAATTGTATGGATTCCTGATCCCTGGCATCGTTTCTATCTTTATCTTTGGATAGGACGTGTAAGGTAATTGTGTCGATTGTGTCATTGGCTTCGTTCCTATCTTTATCTTTGGATAGGATGTGTAAGGTAATTTTGTCGATTTTGTCATTGGCGTCGTTACTATTTTTATCTTTGGATAGGATGTGTAAGGTTATTGTATCTATTTTGTCACTGGCTCCGTTTCTATCGTTATCTTTTGTTATGACGTGTAAGGTAATTGTATCGATTTATACATTGGCTTCGTCTCTATCATTATCCTTGGATATGATGTGTAAGGTAATTGTATCGATTGTATCCTTGGCTTCGTTTCTATCTTTATCTTTGGATAGGATGTGTAAGGTAATTGTATCCATTCCTGATCATTGGCTTCTTTTCTATCTTTATCTTTGGATAGGATGTGTAAGGTAATTGTGTCGATTGTGTCATTGGCTTCGTTTCTATCTCAATCTTTGGTTGGACGTGTAAGGTAATTGTATCCATTTCTGATCATTGGCTTCGTTTCTATCCTATCGATGTACTTATCATCTGGGTCGATAGCGCTTCAAGGACAAAACTAACTGATAAAATGCACTAAAATTTAATTTAAACACTGCATAGTATTTAAAATGAAATTGTCTCGTTGGAAGTGGCACAAAATTATTTGTGATTCAATTAAACAAATTGATGCAAAATGCAGTTTGCATTTTCATACCAAAACTGCGAAACATTTTACTGTTTACAAGTTCCTGTTGGAAGTATTGTTATGTCGAATTTACTTTAGACTTAACACTGATGTAATTTTCATGATAAAGAGAAATGGGGAAATTGCATACCTGTTAGGCCCAATCTGCGTCTCAAACATATTCAGCTTGATATGATCAAAAAGAAATGGCAAAGGAAATTACTTTGTTTCACTAAGCGTTACTAAGTACTTGTACAAACAGGGCACAACAATCAGTAAACGGAAGCAGATTTCTGTATAGATGGATCCAATGTAAATTTATTTATATTTCATTTCGGATGCTCATCCACCTAGTAGAGAATTAGAGAATCCTTGATTCTGTTTGTTTGATTTGAAGTTTAACGTCCCCGTCAATACTGTATAGATAATTTTGGAGACGTTGCTTCCAATTTTGTTGGACTTTTACCCGGCATTGAGATGAAATTACACATCAAGCCATGCCGCCCAATAAAATCAATAGGGATATGCATCGACCGTCCGACGCGCACCACTTTTCCTGGGTAGTCGTAGAACCTCCAAGCGGTTTACCAGTACTCAAGTGCGATCGATTTCAGCTCTGTGTGGAAGCATCATGTTGCCCAATCTATTTCTTCAAGCCCCGATGGCCGGGGCCGTTAAGTACTTTTACCTAATGCAAACAGTGTAATCCCTGGTCGGAGGCCGCGTCCTGCAGCGTCTGTTCTTGGTCTACACCATTTGCCAAACCCAATACATGATTCAAGTCTAGAATATCTCTCTTAAGATGTACGCAACACTCTGACCTCAAAGTGGTAGAAATAAATAAGTTCTGAAACGTTAGACCCTTTTGAATCAAAGAATACACCAAATAAACGAAAATAGCATAGTCGACTTTATTGAGTCTGTTCATGACCATTACTGAAATCTGCAACACCAGACATGCCCTCTAGCACCGGCTTAAGAAGAACTCTATTTTCAAAATTATTCTAAATGAACTCAATGATCCTAAAGTACCAGAAAATATAATCTGCACTATGATGATGCACAGGGAGACTTTTTACGGCATCCACATTACGAAAATAACAGACTCGGTTTAAGTCTGCTCGTGACCAGTACTGAAATGTGCAAAACCGGCCACACCCTCTAGCATCGGCTTAAGCAGAACTCTGTCTTCAAAATGATTTTAAATAAATTCAAAGACCCCAAAGGGCTAGATAATATAATCTGCTCTATGATGATGTACGGGGAGACTTTTCATGGCTGCCACACGGCACAAAACCAGCTGCAGTGAAGATAAATACGGCTATTTTTGGGTCGTTTTTTGTCAATCGACCAAAAGTTACTAAGCATAAAAACTCTTCAGTGCTAAAGTCCACACGACTATCACTGGCTTGTTGGGATCACTATTTTTATAGAAAATAGCCGCAGTGACTGAGGTCAGAGTATTGCATAAGAGGGTTATCTTAGCATAATATATTCTCCTTGACTCCAAAACTGACATTTGAGCCAGCGAATGACGAAACCTACACTAAGTCATGTGCGCCCAACGAAGACTCAGATCAGCCTGCGCATCCGCGCAGTCTGATGAGAGTCTTCGCTTGGCGGACATGTCTTATTGTAGGTTTTGTCATGCGCTGGCTCATTTTCTATCATTCTGAGATGATCGTCTGATTTCTTCGACATCAATTAACTGTTTGTTCCGGAAGATCTTGCACAAAGGGGCGGTTCTTTCGAATACCCGCAGCCTATGTTTTGCAGCAAAAAATAAGATTTATACAATACATGTATTTGTAAACCCTACATTATCCTATATACGTGTAGTGGAGTTTATATTGGCGTTCACCTCACGGTGTATGTATAATAAGATTTATTCAATTTTTTTGTAAACCCTTCTTATCCGATATACATGTAGTGGAGTTTATATTGGCGTTCACCTCACGGACTTGTTCCATGATATACGAGGGCAAGTCAATAAGTAACCAGCCTATCCAATTTCCAATTGACCGATCAAATTTCCAATTGACCGATACAAGCAACATTTTCACGCCGAGTTTCATTAAATATTTTAGGCCGTGATGAGGGTTAAATTGCACCCTTATCTTGTCATTCACTCATAAGATATTAAACGTCAAACATGGCTAGCGATGCAAAAGCAAGCTTTTTGTCAAAAGTTGAGTGCCGTGCTGTAATTCAGAACTTGAATTTGAAAGGGCAAACAGGCCATGCAATACATTGCGAGTTAACCATTGTTTATGGGTCTTCTGCACCATCGTGTGCACAAGTTAAATTCTGGGTTGGAGAATTGAAACGCAGTAGCACGTCTTTAGAAGACGAAACCAGGTGTGGACGCCCATCAGATGCCACCGATGATGAAATGTGTAACAAAGTACTGGTACCTTGTGTACTCTGATGGAAGAAATAACAAATGCATTACACATTTCACATGGTAGCATTTCAACAAAGTTACTTGATTGCTTGGGTATGCACAAGCTAACAGCCGTTGAGTTCCAAAATCCCTTTGCGACGGGCTTATGGCAACAAGAGCATCAGTATGCAGCGGATTGTTGAAGCAGTTTATGTCAAAGGAAGATGATTTCCTTCACGTTTGGTGACTTGAGATGAGACATGGTTCCATTATTACAAGCCAGAGAATAAAACTGAAAGCCGCCAATTGGTAGGGACGGGGTCTCCGAAGCCAAAGACGTTCAAAACGCAACCCTCTGATATATCCATGATATTTTTCTTATTTATACTGGAAACCGAGGTTGTGGGGGCGGTTCTAACGAGTACGCACAACCTATGTCTTGGAGCAGAAATAAGAAAAGTAATTAATACGCCCGTAAATCCCAGTTTTCTCTATATAACTTGGAGTTTAGTGAAGGGGATGGGGTGGGGTGGGGTATTCATTTCATGGACTTGTTCAGGTGACGATTAAATGCATAAACCACAAAACCGGAATCTTACCTGAATGCGGCCGTGCTGAAGACAAGTGCAATTGTTGCGTCGACGTTTTTCTTGTAGACATTGGCGTACCCTCTTTTCTTTGACCACAGATTGTATTTTTGCATAGTTTCCTCGTTCAGATATGAGGCGAGGTATTCGTTATAGTTGATGTGTTCTAGAAACGCTGCAATCATTCTCCTCGTCTGTTAAATATAGAGGAAAATCGGTAGAATTTCAGGAGAGGCGAATCTTTTACATATCATCACGAAAACAAGTCTTTATAAATTTGACCCGCTTTGAACCCCACTTTTATATAGTAAAACGGGGGTTGACAGGGGTAAACCTTATTTTTGTTTCGTATTTCTGCTTTAAAATATAGATTGTGAGTACTCGTTAGAACCGCCTCGACTCTAACGAGTACCTACAATCTATATTGTGAGCAGAAACTAGAACTGTCAGTGAAACTGACTAGGGCCCCGGCAGTGCCTTCAGAGGAGTTGGATTTTTTTCAAAGGGCTATAACTCTTAGGGTATTGTAGCTAGAGATTCGTAACTTGCGATGTAATTGTGTATTGTTATTGTGACCTTATATCTAAAGTTTGAAGTTGATGCATTAGACGGCTTGTAAGTTATAGGACAACTGTCAGTAACTATAGGAACCTTCATTTGAATATCTATAGCGGGTTTAAAATAAGGATGAACTAAAAAAAGATGGCCATAACTCTGAGAGTATTGAAACTACAGTTACGTAACGTGTCATAAAATTGTGTAATGATAATGAGACCGTATATTTAAAGTTTGAAGTTGATAGGTTTGACGGTTTGTAAGTTATTAAGAAAAAACATGTTAAGCTGATTTTTTTTAAGTTTTTCAAAGGGCCATAACTCTGAGAGTATTGAAGCTACATTTAGGTAACTTGCCATAAAACTGTGTAATGATAATGAGGCCATATATTTTAACTTTGAAGTTGATAGATTTGACGGTTTGTAAGTTATTAAGAAAAAAATCATGAAAAATTTGGACATTTTTTAAGTTTTTCAAAGGGCCAAAACTATGAGAGTATTGTAGCTAGTGTTACGTAACTTGTCATGAAATAGTGTAATGATATTGTGACCTTATATTTAAAGTTTTAAGTTGATGCGTCTGACGGCTTTTAAGTTATTAAGAAAAAAAAACATGAAAAATGTGGACGGAAAGACGGACGGACAGACGGACAGACAGACAGTGTGATTACTATAGGACACCACCCTAATAAGAAAAATATCTTTTTTATATGAAATTTTTAGGGTTTTTTTCGGTGGTAAAGTTTACAATGTAGTTATATAGGCGTGTTTTCGTAATGTTGATTATTTAGAACGATTGTTTATCAATCAATCCCAGGTTATAAAGCGTAGAAACTCTTCGGTGCTAAAGTCCACGTGACTATAAACGATTTGTAGGAAATCCAGTTGATTTAATTATAGAAAATATCAGCGTTATTTTTTTCGCAGTGAGAACAGAGTTTTGCGAAATAGGGTTATCTATAGTATCTGTGCTGGAAATATGGGTTGGACTTAACAGTGTAGACTCAGTGTCAGGCGCCACAGAATGCACTTGCTTCTTACAGTATAGGAATTTAAGGGTCAGATGCCGCAACACTCAGCATCTGATCATGGTCTACACTTTTTCACTAAAGACTGGAATTTAAGGGTTAAACGGGACGGTTAATACGTCTCAGTACAGCCTTCACTCAGATACAGTCGACCCAACAGTACTCTTTTATCAATTCAAACTTGCCACCACCTAACAGATGGTACTTGGTGTACAAAACAGGAAACAGAAGTTATTTAGAGGGCAAAAACATGTATGCCATGTCGCATCAATTTCGATGCATTGGCGTCATTACGTTGCATCGACATTGATGCGATGTTGCATAGACGTGATGTGCCCGCTGGGAACCTTGCCAACTCTTTCATTGCTGCAATACATTACCAAAACACGCCTATATAAATACACTGGAACTTTTAACGTCATAAAAATGAAAAATTTAATATGAAAAATTGTGATATTTGTCATATTTCTGCTCAAAATATAGATTGTGGGTATACGTTAGAACCGCCTCATCGAGGCGGTTAAAACGAGTACACACAAAATCTTTATTTCAGAGCAGAAATAAGAAAAATAAAGTGTACCCCTGTAAACCCTAGTTTTTCTATTTCAAGGTAGCGTTCAAGGGGGTCAAAACTATATAGGCATGTTTGCGTGATGAAATGTATTTTTTCACATAAAAAATATTGATATTTTCTTTACTTCCGCTGCAAACCTAGATTGTTGGTGCTTGTTTGAAATTCTCACATTCTACGTCTTTAGTAAAAATAAGACAATTGTTTCAGATATCACTACATGAATACTTATCAACATTACAATAGCACACCCGTGAGACATTATTTCATATCTCCTTTATTTGTTTGTTTGAACTGAGGTTTTAACGTCCCCGTCAACACTGTTTAGGTCATTTTGGAAACGTTGTTTCCAATTTGTGGAACTTTTACCCGACATTGCGATAAAATGATATCTCAAACCCTGTCCCAGTTTTAGACCACAAGGCTAATACGCACTGGACGGTCTGAATCTGACCAACCCCACTTTGCCTGCGCAAGCTATGTCCTTTTACGCGGTTTACCAGTATTCAGGTGTGGTCAGTCAAGTTGAGCTCTGCCTGGAAGCATCATATGCATGTAGCCCAGTATTTCTACAAGCCCTGATAGTCGGGGCGAATATTTCACATCTCGAAATTGATTTCCTTCTTGATGATTTTTTTTTATTTATTCTCCAAACACAGGCTGTTGGTGCTCATTAGGGCGGTTCTATCGAGTATTCAAAACCTATGTCTTGAAGGAAAATTAAGAAAAATTAATGTACCTCTGTAAACCCCAGTTTTCAAAATATAAGATGGGGTTTAGAGAGGTGTTTATTTCACGGACTTGGTTAACATGATTAATTACAAGTGAATTAAGGGCGGTTGTAATTAAAGCGCCCAACTCCCACTAGTTCAAAGGTTGTGCTTTTGTTGCGGCTTATCATTGATATTAGTTTTTATCATATATGTCCTGGTACATTACGAAAATACGCCTATTCAAATATATTGAACATTTTTCACCAAAACTGGAAAACATTACGAAAACACGCCTATATAATTTTTACCCTCTTGAACCCCACTTTTATTTAGTAAAACTGGGGTTTCCGGGGGTATACCTTATTTTTCTTATTTCTGCTCTAAAATATAGATTGTGGGTACTCGTTAGAACCGCCTCTATGAGGCGGTTCTAACGAGTGCCCACAATCTATATTTTGAGCAGAAATAAGAAAAAATATCACAATTTTTCATCTTAAAATTTTCATTTTTTCGACGAAAAAGGTGGCAATGTATTTGTATAGGCGTGTTTGCGTTATGATTCCAGGTAAAAAAAAAAATCTGATATTTTCTTATTTCTGCTCGAAATATAGATTGTGGGTACTCGTTAGAACCGCCTCATCTATATTTTCGAACAGAACTAACTAAAAAAAAAAGAAAAATAAGGTTTACTCCTGTAAAACCCAGTTTTATTTTATAAAAGACAAAATTATATAGGCGTGTTTTTGTGATGAAAGCTGTAACTTTGGATAGCCATTATTTTGGCCTTTGTGTGTGTGTGTGTGTGTGTGGGGGGGGGGGGGCAAAGAAACCGTCCTTTTTCTGTTTACTCCTAATGTTTTATTTGTTGCGCTGTTGCTTGGTGTTTGTGTTCTTTCCCTTTGTTGTCCTGAATGTAAGTTGTATCACTACGAAAACACGCCTATACCAATACATTGTAAATTTTACCACCGAAAAAACAAAAATTTTAAGATTAAAAAAAATGCGATATTTTTCTTATTTTTGCTCAAAATATAAATTGTGGGTACACGTTAGAACCGCCTCATCGAGGAGGTTCTAACGAGTAACCACAATCTATATGTTAGAGCAGAAATAACAATATAATGTTGATCCCCGTAAACCCCAGTTTTGATTAACAAAAGTGGGGTTCAAGGGAGTCAGAATTATATAGGCGTGTTTTCGTGATGGGAAATTGGATCAGTTCCTAATCATTGCGTTAATAAAGGAATGTTCTTTACACGGACTTGTTATATGAACGGATTTGCGCGTTGTCTGTCGCTCTTCCTTAATTTACTTTCTATGATTACAGAAATTACTCGGTTTGGGTTTTACGGCCCTTTCAAGATTATTTCACTCATATCGAGCCGATCGTTAATCAGAGGTGGGCGAAAACCGGAGTACCCGGAGAAAAACCACCTGACCTTCCGTTGCAGAACTTGGCGTCTCACACCTTTACACGTCTTATTTTCTGGAATACAATGGTAAAGTGCTGCTTTTAAGCTCGATTCAAATTAAGTTTTTGTTTTGAAAACATATTTAAAACGCTCTCATCACGATCACAAGTCCGTGAAATGTAGATCCCCTTATACACCACTTTATACAGCGAAAACTGGGGTTTACGGGGGTATACATTATTTTTCTTATTTTTGCTCCAAGACATAGGTTGTGGGTACTCGTTAGAATCGCCTCAATGAGGCGGTTCTAACGGCACCCACAACCTAGTTTGAAGTATTTCTAAGAAAAATATCACATATTTTCATCAGAAAAGTAGCCATTTTCGAGATGTGAAAAAATGCACTACGTCGCACGTGTGTTATCGTAATGAGTAATCTTTGGGACTCTCAAAAACTGTAATAACCACTTTTGGACAGTCCCAAATGTGGTCATTATACAGGTATGTAACTTTAACTGCTACTACATTTAGAAATTTGTCTTCAAAGTGATCTTGTACAGCCCTGCATCACACTTACTACAGTTTTCACATGCCAGTGTCATCGAATGACGTGAAACAAACTGAAATAGCTACACAAGATATATCGGCCCCGCCCATCGGGGCTTGAAGAAATAGATTGGGCTGCATGATACGTCCACGCAGAGCTGAAACCGACTGTACATGGGTACAGGTAAGCCGCTTAGAGGTTCTAAGCATGCCCAGGAAAAGTGGTGCGAGTCGGACCGTCCATGAATATAAACCCTATTGGTTTCATTGGGTGGCAGGGTTTGTGCTGTCATTTCATCTCAATCTCGGGTAAAAGTCCCACAAACTGGAAGCAACGTCTCCAAAATGACCTATACAATGCTGACGTGGACGTTAAACCTCAGATCAAACAAACAAACAAACACAAGATATATAACCTGAAAGAAAGCTTAAATGATACAATTTAACCAAGAATAATTCCAAGATCGTACTCTTGACCTGAAGGTCATGATCAGCCTTGGAGTTTCATTAAATCAGATCTTGGTTCATCATTATGCAGAATCTGAAATGAATCTGACTTCTTGTAACTGAGTAATGAGTATTTGGAAACCCCTGATACTGATGTAAAGACTAGTCTAATGAAATCGCTAACCTCTTGAAAGCATTTTTCATCGCCCCAGCGTTTATTAAGAGCTTTCAGTATCTTTGCTATCCGGTTATGTTCTCTCACGAAAATCAAGTGGCTCAACTGAAGAGAAGGCGCCACATGTACCCTTGTATCACCTGTAAAACATGGAAATATGGTTAAGTGAAACTTCATTTTCTCGAATATCGATGATCGATGACACGTTTATTCCGGCTAAGTTGATCTCGTTCTAGGGTGCGTTTGGAATTCTTCTCAAAGCTGCAGCTGAGAAATATCTTGGGACGACTTTAGAAGTTGTGTCTTATTTTACTGAAAAACAAGAGCTGTCACTACAGGTGACCAATGTCCCCCCTGGGAGCCAATTACTGAGTTTTTGCAAATTTCAAGGGGAGATAATTCAGCCAAAAATGACAACAAACTTATGGCCCTTGGTCAGAATGTAGCCCTTGTGATGGTTTATAAGTGTCCGAAGTTTCATCGGGCTAGGTCAAATACTTTTGAAGTTATTATCAAGGTTAAAGTTTTTGTGTCGGACAGACAGACAAACAAACAGACAGACAGGGCAAATACCATATGCCCCCCCCCCCCTCCCCCCGAAACAAGGATTCTCGGTGGGTATACTATATGCCCCCCCCCCCCCCCCTCCCGAATCAAAGATTTTCGTGGGGGGAGGGGCGCATAAAAATGTATGGTGTGTTTATGATTTCTGTTCTCATTAGAATAGTTTCATCGAGGCCATTGAAATGAACACATACAAAATCCTATTGATCTAAAAATATGATTAACATTACGTGACTCGAACTACCCCTGCCAAAAAAAACTATTATTTACCTCGCAATAACACATCCAAGCATCGTAATGCATTCTATCATATATTGATATATATACTACTCAAAGTTTGATAGGGATCACTTTTTTAATGCAGAATAATTTTTGGATGAATTAATAAGCTGAATCCAAATTTGATACATAATGATAGAACACGTATCCTTCACAAAACCCAGTGATTAATTTTGTCAACTGGTACTGCATTCAAGCGTGACAACAGCAACCGTCTTGGCACCCCCAAAATTTGCCGTAACACGAAGGAATTTGGACAACTGATTTTTCACAAATTTCCAAATTTGTTCAGAAAAACGTGCCTAATAACGTGTATGGCGTCCACGGGCATCAATTACAGTACGACATCGCCTGCGCATGCTCGTAATCCGAGTCTGTATCCGGTTTTGTTGAATCAGCTTTCATTCAGCAACCAATGCATCTTTTAGTTCCTGTAAAGTCCCCGGATGCACAGGTCGGGCTGAAACAGCATGCTGAAACATGTCCTGCGCATGCTCAATCGGATTTAAGTTCGGTGACCGAGTAGGCCAGTCCATACGAACGATTGGCTCACGTTCCAGATAGGAATCAGTGACGTTGGCACGGTTTGGACGGGCATTATCGTCCATCAGAATAAAGTCCGTGCCGATAGCATCTGCATATGGTCTCACAAACTCATCAAGAATATCATTACAGCACCTCACTGCCATAAACGTTCCGTTTTCAACGACGTACACGTCAGTTTTACCGTTCACGCTTATCCCAGCCCAAACCATGACAGACCCCTTTCCATAGTGATCATGTTCTGCCACATCCAAGTCATCGAATCGCTCTTCAGACATTCGCCACACTAACTGACGTTTATAAGTGAAGTTTAGACAGAATCTGGACTCCTCAGTAAACAGTACTGGCGTCAAGTCACGAACCGTCCACCTGACGTGAGTTCTGGCAAAGTCCCACCTGTCTAGCACGTGCTGTCTCGTCAACGGAACACGTACAGCAGGCCTCATGGCATTAAGTCCGAACTCGTAGAGCCCGTTTCTGACAGTTCGTATAGAAATTCGTACTCCAGTTCCGTTCCTAAGCTCGTTATGCAAACGCGTAGCGTTCATGAACCGTTGACGTCGAGACTGAATCAACAAGAAACGGCCCTGACGTTGAGTTGTAGCCCTTTCTCGACCCCGCCGTGTCTGTGTGAAGGATTTCCGTGGGTAAGATGCCGACTCCACATTCGGGAAACCACGCTCTGAGACACATTTAGAATTCCAGCAACACGACGTTGAGAGACGCCAGATTCCAACATTTCGACGCCACGAATCATTTCTTCGGGGCTCAGACGGTTTCTTAATTGTCCTCTAGGCATTTTAGTGTTTCCCAAACTCAAATGAAGTCCATTTTACGCTTGGTTAAGGAACACTGACAATTTGATTGGTCTGTTTGAAAGCAGTGCTACGCAAGATTTTGGGGGTGCATGAATTCATTTGCGAAGTGTGAGAAGTGTGCACTCTTATGAGAACTGAACTGCACATGAGTTTCTGTTTCAGATATTTACCAATATACCGAGTACAAATTCTGTCAGGAAATTTTAAATTTCCAGTGCAAAATTTGGTATATAAAAAGTGATCCCTATCAAACTTTGAGTAGTATATATATATCATATTATATTAAAAAAATAGAATATGGGTGCATCGAGGCGGCACAGCAGATGTTTTGGAGCAGGAATAAAAAATAGAAGTGAAGGCAACTATCAGGAAACTATACAATTAACCCACAGCACCCATCAGAGACACCAAAGGGAAAGAAACAAAAACATGAAATAACTTGACCTTAATGGAAATATCAACAGCGGAAAGCCTAAAGGGCAGTTACTTTTCCATAGATTGGCCAATTAGCTATCCAAAACAATATAAGCGATACACACACTCAAAGACAAACCACGGCAAAAATAAACCGCGAGAAAAAAATCGCCTTGGAACGGTCAGTGAAACGATTTTTCACGCGGAGGAGGAGGGGGGTCGTGGGACTTAAATCGTTTTTACGCGGCCTCGATCCTCGCCCTTACTTTCGTCGCGATTTAGACAAATAATTTGTTAAATCCGCATGACGGCCTCCTAACTCGTCAGTGCAACATCTCCGAGAGCCCAAAAATCAAACAACGTTGAGGACTCGACAGCAGGAAACCACTGAAATACTGGAGCAAAAGAAAATTAAAAGTTAGACTCCGATGGGCCAGACAAGGGACAGAGCATCAGGCGTCAACCAACATCACATAAAATTAAATTCTATTCTAATTACCTAATTCTAATCCAGCCTTTACGCTGGAACCGTCATAGAATCTGAGATCTGATCCATCGGCGTGCAATTAAAGAGGGAAGCAAAGTTGACAACCGTGATTGGGTTAACTACCTTTGTTACAACGCATAATGTAGTAATGTAGTAATTTCTTCATTTTGATTTTTTTTACTACATTATGCGTTGGCATAGTCGACGCGAAATGAAGTAAAAAAATTATTTCATTTCGCGTTGATATGCACCATATCGACGCATAATGAAGTAATGATGGTAGAACATAGCTGTCTTCGAAAAGACTTAGGAAGCAATACAGTTAAATTCCTACAATTTAGACCACATTTGAGACGGTTCAAAAGTGGTCTTTAAGACCACAGTTGAACAGTCCAAAAGACGGTCTTCCACAAAAGCACACTGAAGGTCAAAATCACAAAGAAAATGTAGCTTTAACCTTCCAAATATGCTTTAAAAACAAAATTTGTATTAATTTTAGGTGGTCTTAATAGTGGAATTTCATTGTATTTGATTAAGCCAGTAGAATTAAAATCGTACGCCTTGCGCTATTTTGGTCTCATGCCTGATGTCTTTCCCTCATTTGTGTTTTAACCTCAAATCAAACAAATCAAACAAAAGACAGACAGGCAGACAGACAGACAGACAGACAGAATGGACAAAAACTATATACCCCCTTGCATACTTCGTATGCCGGGGGTATAAATAGATGGGCTGCACGATGCTTCCACGCAGAGCTGATACCGCCCGTACATGAGTCCTCGTAATCTGCTTAGAAGGTCTAAGCCTGTCCAGGAAAACTGCTGCGAGTCGGCCCATCCATGCATATAAACCCTATTGCTTTTAATTGGACGGCAGCGATTGAGATGTCATTTCATCTCAATATCGGGTAAAAGTCCCATAAAATTTGAAGCAATGTCTCCAAAATGACCTAAATAGTCTTGACGGGAACGTTAAACCTCAAATCAAACAAACAAACTGTTGACGCATAATGAAGTAAAATTAAGTATGCCACCCATCGCCGCAAAATGAAATAATTCTTTCATTTTGCTCAAACCTCTTAGTATCGACGCATAATGAAGTAAAAACGACATTTTATTTCATTTTGCGTCGACTATGCCAACGCATAATGTAGTAAAAATTTCAAAATGAAGAAATTACTACATTACTACATTATGCGTTGTAACATACCTTGCATGCAGTAAACCCAAGTTCTCTCTATCAGAGGGTTGTCAGCACATGGACTTGTTTGAATGAGGGTATACCAAAAGATTCACGAACAACATCTTCTCTGCCTGGAGATTACAGAGGTATACAGGGATTTCCAAGGAAACAAAGAGACTCTCCGTAAGCAGAACTGTAGTTTTTGAAACGGCTTACAACCTCAAGCGCTCAAGCGTGAATTCTTTTGGTTTAACCTTATCCCACCAATGAAAAATCGTTAATTCGAATACGTATAATTCGTTAACTATATATGGCTAGTTCGAACAAGATCTCGAGTCCCTTGAGAATGTCCCAAATCTCCGGATATCTTTATTTATCAGTTACCCTCTGTATTAATTGCATTGCAGCAATCTGACCTGATAAAGATGTGCTATCCACGGACAAGTGAGCTTTATCAGGTCAACGTGACGTTGCAATTTTATGACTGAACTGGAGTACCAGAAAAAATGGCAAAAATGTTATCATTACTGGACAAAATGGAAAAATTACTTGAAAAAAATATTTTAGGAAAAAAATATGGCCAGCTGATACAAAATATATCGACCGCCGGAATTTTGGGACGCTCTGACGATCATCGATAACTGATTGTAAATTGTTAATCTAAGAATGTGCATGGGGAATTTCCGATTCGTGTCATTTGATATCAAATTTATCAGGCTCGGCTTCGAGAACGCATGTAGAATTACTCGGCAAGCCTCGTGATTCTGATAAATTTGATATCAAAAGACACTCACCTGGTATTCTCTATATTTAGGACAATACATGTACATGGATTTTTTTTCTGATTTATTTTTAAACGGTATTTTATGTGCACTCAATAGAATCGCCTCAATGAGGCGATTCTAATGAGTACATATAACATACCTTTGTTTCATAGAAGATTGTAAAGATTTCCTCAAGTGATCCATATTATGCCTCATTACCTGACACAATAAGTAAATTTCAGTAATTGGAACTACCCCTATCTCGAACAACTTTTAATGGTCCCAGACGTGTTCAAGGTTATAACGTTTGACTATATATAGCATAGAGCTTATGCGACAGACGACATGCGTGGTTATCGCCCATTTGAGAGTGGACATCATTGGGGTTTGCTTTACTTTTAACGTCGCCCCCGCCAATCGGGACTTGAAGAAATAGATGGGCTGCACGATGCTTCCACGCAGAGCTGAAACCGACCGCACACGAGTACTGGCAAACCGCTTAGAGGATCTAAGCCTGTCCAGGCAAAGTTGTGCGAGTCGGACCGTCCATGCTTATAAACACTTTTGGTTTCATTGGGCGACAGGACTTGAGATTTCATTTTATCTCAGTGTCAGGTAAAAGTCCCACAAAATTTGAAGCAACGTCTCCAAAATGACCTATACTGTGTTGACGTGGACGTTGGCGAGGACAGTAGTATAGGGTTTGAGCGTGTCTAACGCACCCCACCTAAAAAAAAATTTTTTAGCTTCTTCAGACCACCCCTAAAAAATTGTTATAGCTTCTCCAGACCACCCCCCTAAAAAAATTTTTTTAGCTTCTCCAGACCACCCCCTAAAAAAAATTTAAGCTTCTCTAGACCATCCCTAAAAAATTAAAGTTAAAAAAATGGATGATGATGAAAAAATATATTTGAAACATAAAGGAAGAGTAGAATACCAAAATAGAAGATTAAGACAAAAATTAAATAAACTGAAAGTATTTTTAGAAAATAGTGGAATGACTATTATTTAACATCGCGGTAGCGGATTTTGTTGGTTCACTTGGGACCAATATGATTTACAAGTAGATTTTGAAAAATTTCCCGAAGATTCTTTTGTAAAAATATTAAAAATAAATTGTGTGGAATATCATATCTTCCCAGGAGGAGAAGATGTATTATTTGTTAGAAGTGAATGTAAAAACTTGAGATTTCATTGGTGTAGTTTTGGCAACGAAAAAAATGGTAACTATTTTTATAAAACAAAAAATGCGCTCAAAGAAATACTTTATTTAATTAATAAAAAATGTTATATTTGCGGAAAGAATACTAAAGAAGACAATAGTGATATTATTCTAGGAGAAAAAGATTGTTTCCATAAACACTGTTTAATATCAAAAGAAGAAAAAGATGATAAATTGTTATGTATTAAAAAGAATATCTGAAATATCGAAAATCGAAAAATCGGAAATCGAAAAATTGTAAAAATGTAAAAAAGTGAAAATGTGAGAGAGAGATACGGGCGGGTCTAACACACATGGTGAAAATAAAAAAAAAACAGTCGGAGTTGCCCAACTCCGGGATGGAGGTTGTTGGGGTAGTGTAAAATAGAAAGAAAAAAACATCCACTATAGGGTACCCCTCGAAAAATACTTAAAACTCAGTAATCTGTAATTCTTGTTCATAAAACTACCTTTGATTTCTTCGCCTTTTAAATCATTTTTTTTATAAGTAACAGGATTTGTATTTAAAACTTCTTCAATTACAAATATTTCTCTAGTCCAACGAATTGTATAACCCTTTTCAAATTTACCTTTCTTTTTTGCTATTCTTACTCTATCCCCAACTTTGAATTTAGCCTTTCTAGTTTTTTCACTTTTTTCTGGATATAAATTTTTATACACAGTTAATTCATTTTCTACTTTACTTGCTTCAATAAGTGTCATTTTAATAGCAGAATGTACTGTATTATTATAATTTTCAACTAATTTATCTAATATATCATAATATTTAAAAGTTTCATGAGCAGTAAAATATTTATACATATGTTGTTTCATTGTTCCTATCCATCGTTCTACTACAATAGATTTTTCTTCATTCTCAGTTGAATACAATTCTATTTCATTTGTTTTTAACAATTCTTTTACTTGTCGATTATAAAATTCAGAACCTTTATCTGACCAAATATACATCTGTTTCCTTTCTTTAAATAATGTTTTAAATGCTTCACTTACTGTTACTTCTGTTTTATTTTTCAATGGAATTAACCAACCATATTTACTAAAAACATCTACTGCTAATAAATATTTATAGTGTTTATTTTGTTTTGAATATTGTTGCATATCTATCAAATCAACAGCCCATGTTTGATCTATTGAATGAACATAAACACGTCTTTTAGCAAAAGATCTTATAACTCTATGATGTTATTCATCTGCTAATTTATTTGTTATTTTTTCTCTGTTGGATATAAATGTATTTTTGTTAGATCCGCACTCAGAACATATACCTTTTAACATTTGTCTATTATTAGTTGTTGTTACTTGTTTCACTGAATCATTTTCAGTATGCTTTTTACAACGTAAACAATAAATTTTTGGATGCTCCATTTTTTAATGTAATTAAAATTATTTTTATATAAAATGAGTGAAGGAAAAGTTTGTAAATATTGTTCAACATTTAAACCGTTTAATTCATTTGCTAAAGAGAAAACATGTCCAGATGGACATAGAGGAAAATGTAAAGATTGTGACAGAGAACGAAAACAATTACATTATCAAAATAATAAAGAAAAATATAAAATAGCATATCTAGATTTTATTTCTCGCAATCCTGATTATTTTAAATATTACGTTAGAACATAATTAAATTTGTATTCTAATAAAATGGCAAGAAATAAATCCAAAGTATTTAAAAATGTTATTAATGAAACTATTATTGATGACATAGAAGAAGATGATATAACGGCTTATATTAATAAATTAAAAGATAAAATTAAAATACAATCATATCCCATTAAAGTGAAGATAATAATTACTTCTGAATTTTATAAACCATTATCATTTGATATAATAAAAAGTCATTACTCTCATCCTGTTTAAGTTATTCAATCAAATAATAATGTAGATGAATTTTATAATAAACTAAAAGATAAATTTGAAGCATGGCTTGATAAGTATCAAGAAAGAGGTTCTGGTTTTGTTTTTAGAAATATTAAAAGTGTAGAAGTAAAAACATATAAATATAATTATCAGAGAGCTTCATCTTATATACCTTTAAAGTTTAACTCAAGTAATATTATCAATGTTAAAAACACAAAAGATAACAAATGTTTCTTGTGGTCAATATTATCTAAATTATATCCTGCTGTTAGAGATAAAGAGAGAGTAACAAAATATCATCCCTATGAGAATGAAATTAATATGACCAATATTGAATATCCTGTTTTAATAAAAGATATCCCAAAAGTAGAAAAACAAAATAATTTAACTATAAATGTTTTTGCATTAGAAAATTCAACAAATAAACAATCTTTATACCCAGTTTATATTTCAAATATGAAAAGTGAAAATATAATTGATCTTTTATATATAGAAGAAAATGAAAACACAGACTATTGTTTAATCAAAGATTTAGATAGTTTTCTATATGATAAAAATAAACATAAACAACACAAGTGTAGAAACTGTTTACAAGGTATTCAAAGAATAGAAACATTAGAAAAACATTGTCTAGATCATGACTATTGTAAAGTTAATATGCCAAAGAAAGATAATATTCTTAAATTTAAAAACTATCATTTCAAAAATAGACTACCTTTTGTTATCTATTCAGATTTTGAATCAAATAATATCCCTTTATCTACTTCCCAACCTGACCCAAATAAACCATATGTTAAGGAGGGTCGCGCATAATTGACTCTGCCGTTATCAGGTTCGAATTTTTACCTCAAAATGATTTTTGTTTCTATTTAGTTTTCAAAGTGTTTTCTGAGGTTTTTGTAACATTTAATAACCATTGCAATGTGCATTTCGTTATAAATTATTTTGCGACTTCATAGACTACTTTCCGGTCTAGTCCGCATGGCTGGGCACAGGAAAATAGAGGGATAAACAGACTAACCCTGTATTTTTCCAGCTACTGGTTTGTTTCCTCCGATTGCAGCCCATCAGTTGTCCATGGCAAATCTGAACTCTCTTTAACGCACGATGTTTACTTTATTTTTCCATTGGTGTCAAGAATATAGCCTCGAAGAGTCTATCAGTTCACATATTCCACGGCCATACTTTTTCAACACAAACAAAACAATGAATCAATAGTGACGTTAACTTTATTTTGCGTGACGTCATATATATGGAAAGAAAACACGGCCATATTTACTAAATGTGCAGACTGTAATGCCTGGCAGCGCACAATATTCTTTTAACTGTCAGTCGCAGTCTCAGGTTCAATTACTGTTAAACCATCTCAGTGAACAAATAGCCTGAGCCAGCACCCATAATTAGGATCTTGCACTCAAGAGGTGTAGGCCTACTGGTAAACTGCTTAGAGGATCTAAGCCTGCCCAGGCAAAGCGGTGCGAGTCGGCCTGTCGATGTTAATAAACTCTATTGGTTCAATTGGCGGCGGGGTTTTAGATGACATTTCATCTTAAGGTCGGGTAAAAGTCCCACAAAATTGGAAGCGACGTCTCCAAAATGACCTTTACAGTGTTGACGGGGACGTTAAACCTCAGATCAAACAAACAAAAATCAAGCATAAGCAAAAGGGTGTACAAGAAAAATTCACTTTGATCTGTTTCGAATATAAAGATGATGGTTTAGGTTGTGCCACACGGAGCCTTTGTATGCCCACACATCCACCAACATAACAGAATTTTGTCAATGTACCGGCTCCAGCCCATCGGGCTGCATGATGCTTTCACGCAGAGCTGAAACCGACCGCACGTGAGAACTAGTAAACCGCTTAGATGGTCTAAACCTGCCCAGGAAAATGGGTCCGAGTCGGACCGGCATGCATATAAACCCTATTGGTTTCGTTGAGCGGCAGGGCTTGAGATGTCATTTTGACGTCAACATAATATTGGTCATTTTGGAGAGGTTACTTCCCAATTTGTGGGTCTTTTTACCCGACATTGAGATGAAACCTGACGGCCAGTGAAACCAATCTATATGTTTATAAGGACCGTCCGTCTTGCACCACTTTACCTGGGCAGGGCGGTCTACTCGTACTCATGTTTGTTTGGGTTAGTATCATGCAGCACAATCTTTGTCTTCAAGGCCAGTTCGGGGCTATCATGCATTGTACAAACTATATATATGAGAAGTTTTTGGACGACGCCTTTGAAGTGTAGCACACTGAAGTGATTCAGCTATGATTACAAAGGCCCCCAGAGCAGAACTCGCATGACAAGACATAAAGCACAATGATGAAATGCATTAGACTGGGAAAAGAGCCTTGAGGAACACCGACCTTCAATTCGAATTCTTCAATGGAACCAACACAAAAACGCATACGGCTCCGCGAATTAGCATACACCGACTGGACCATTCGAACAGTCCACTCCTCCACTTCAAATTTTCTCTGTACCTCCCAGATGACTTTCAGAGACACTCAACCAAATGCCTTCTCAAGGTCCACGATAGCCACTATGTGGGAATGTAACTGCCATTTTGGCTTTTCGCTAGTGATGTTTCCATTACGGTCTAGTTATTTATGTTCGTGGTTCTTTCCCTTTGGGGTGTCTGATAATTGTATCGATTCCGATTTTTTTTTTTTTTGGTTTTGGTTTTACGGCCCTTTCAAGATTATTTCACTCATATCGAGCCGATCGTTAATCAAAGGTGGGCGAAAACCGGAGTACCTTGAGAAAAACCACCTGACCTTCCGTTGCATAACTTGGCGTCTCACATGTGACCCGAGCGAGGCTCGAACCACAGCGGCGAGAGACCTAATGATCAAGAGTCAGCGCTCTTAACCACTAGGCCACGGAGGCCCGTCTATCGATTCCTGGTCATTGCCATCACTTCTTTCTACTTTCGGAAAGATAAAGGATAACTTATCTCACCTCCCTTTCACAGTTTCCATAAACAGGCAATAGATAATTAAATAGCGTTTCCGGTCAATATGGCATGAAAAAAAAAAACTTGTCAAAATTATAGAAAAAAAATAATTAGAAGTTTTTCTACTTTTCCTATACCTTTGGCAGGAACTTAAATGGAATTTTTTTTTTAATTCTTTTGCATCAGCTTATTGTATTTTTTTTTTTTTTTTTTTTATCAATTTCAACCCATTGCATTAATGGGTGGGGTAATAAATTGTCAAAAAAGAAAGCTAAAAATGTACAATAATGTTTCCAACGTATATTAATAACATACATCTGACATTGTTTGAACGTCTGCGACAATGTTAATGGCTTCATATCTTTTAAACATGCACAAAATAACAATATGGCTATATCAGAACATGCATTTTTTTTTACCAGAAAAATCCATTTTTCACACCATAAAACTTATAAATGGTATTGTGTTTCATTTAAAATGAAATACTTTGATACATATCACATTAAGGAAGCAAAAGTAGGTGCAATAAACAAGGTATAATCCTTGTTCTTGTCATTTAAGCAATATCTTAATGCATTTTTAGCCATTTTTATTGGGGTGGGGTAACTTTTTCTGCATTAATTCTTCCAGATGCCTGGTGACATGGTCAAATTTCACGCCTATTTCGTGTATCCAATATTATTACACAATATATGTGAAAATAAGAAAAATCTAAAGACGGAAAATGCATTCTTTTATTAAATACAGTGAAAATTGCATATCAAAACAGCAAAAAATGCAGAAAAAGTCATTTGTAAATAGGTGTTTCGACAAAAACCTGATAAAGAGTTTGTCTTTCACAACTAGGTACGCAAACATGACATTATCCTGCTTTGTGTTTTTTAACCAAACTGGGAAATATTGTTTTAAACAATTGTTATTGACAATTTGTCAATGACTGGGGTAATTATTGAAACATTCGATAATTTCGAAAACAGTACCCATCTTTAAGGCTAAAAGCTCGAAAAAAAGCCTGGTATGCCTATATTTTTATACCGGCAAACGAATGCAGAGATTTCAAGCTACAAAATATAAGCAAATAAAAAAAATCTTAAGACAAATGAATTACTCCCCACCCTCCTTAATCCAATTAGAAAACAAACAGTTAATAGTTATGGTATCTATGTTCAGTCTGACTATCCAGAATTTATAAACCACAATACTTTTCTTATGTTGGTGATGATGCAGCAAAGAAATATGTAGAAAAAAAAATAAAAATATTCAAGGATATAACTTATAAGATTTACCTTAATGAAAAGAAACAACCAATTTTAAGTAAACAACAAGAAAATGAATTTCAAGAGTCAACAGAATGTTATATATGTGGAAAGGAATTTGAAGAGGAAAACAAAGTAAGAGAACATAATCATCTTTCTGGTAAATATAGAGGAGCAGCTTGTCAATCATGTAATACAAAAGTAGGTAAAACAACAAAGCTTATACCTGTTTTCTTTCATAATGGCTCAAACTATGATTTCCACTTTTTAATAGAGGAGCTAATGAAATATGAAGATGATTATAACAAAGTAAAACTTCTATCCAAAAATTCAGAAAATTATATTTCTATAGATTACGGTTCAAATTATAAAAAACTATGATTTCTAGATTCATATAGGTTTATGTCAAAAAGTTTATCAGGTATTGCAGAATCAATGGTTGACTTTCCTATTTTAGAACAGGAATTTAATTGCGTTGTTTCTTTACTGAAACAAAAGGGTTATTATCCATATGAATATATAGTTTCAATTAAAAGATTAAAAGAAAAACAATTACCTCCTATGTAGTAGAATGGGGTTTATTTGCAACAAGATGAAACATGTTGTTATTTTAGCTCGTTTCATCTAGTCCCTATAGTTTTAAGTGTTAAGACAATGAGTACTGCGATGCTTAAGTCCTGCTAAGTCAATAACTTACCTTAAACCTTTAAATGCGCGCTGTTATACTAACCCTTACTAACACATATGAATGGTAATGCTTCAGTGCACTTGAGGTTTATGCTTAGAAGTGTAAACAGTATCGGTTTTGTTTACTGTTTAGGAAAATATATTTTGCATATATTTTCAGGTAAGGGCAGTTTTATTGTTTATTTGTATTAAGCATCCATTGTAGTGATGATAATCTACAATAGCATACTTATAGAAGTAATAAGATGTTACATTTCATAGTGTAATAGCAATATCTTTCATTGTATTTCATGTAGATAATATGAAGGTCAAGATGGTCAGCTCATGGGAAAACCACATTATGTATCATGTAAATACGTGTTTTCATACTTCATACGTATTTCAATCATTATTTAGTTCACACTGAGATTGCTTCAGTGCACTTGAGGTTTATGCTTAGAAGTGTAAACAGTATCGGTTTTGTTTACTGTTTTAGGAAAATATATTTTGCATATATTTTCAGCATCCTATGGTGCACCGACAACCCATAATTGATGCCGAATAAAGCAATGGAATAAATGTTCCCCAGTATTGTTTAGTTCTTAAACCCGGTATAAAAAGAACCCTACAGAGGAAGAGAACCCTCAGGGTGAATTCTATTACAATTTTGGTGGCCAGTGTGAATACCGTGTTCAAGCGACAAGAGGGACCTTTTCATTGAATTGTGTGTTCAATGATCCTACATATATTCTTTGTTTACCTGTGTGTCATGGATAACGGGATTTACAACATTCCGAAACATGTTGTGGTACAGCGATCTTGGATATATTTAGATTTAGTGTAGACCAATCGCTGGAGGGAATTTCTTCATATGACGTCACGGATCTCGATTTGTTGTCTGGATTAATCCTGTGCTTTAAACGCATTTCCAAAGTGAGGCTATTGTGTTGTCCTAGCGCTTGTTTGCACCAATCGACGAAGGGAAAAAGGTAGTTTCAACCGTGCGTAATAAGTGGTGACGTATGTATACCGGAGGATTCCTGTGGACGGTGAAACCCCAAATGTAGTGTAAACAATCTACATGTCTGTTGTTGTGACAATTATTCTTGGGCCCAAGTCTGTTGTTATTCATGTGAATTTATATTATAGAATATGTATTTTTTTAAAACATTGTTGGGTTATACAGCTTTTGCAAGACACGATGATAATGGTCTAGTTTCGGTTTGAAATTGAAACAACGCGACGTTCAGTGTACATGTAGTCCTTGTTTCCATTCTCAGCGTGTCATGTAAATGCTTCTTTGTGTATAAGAGAGAGAGAGAGATTGATATATGGAGAGTTTCCCTAGTGAACATATGTGTTTAGGACCTGTAAAAAGCACTAACTAACCCTAAACTGCGCAGCGTTGCAGGTTCTTCTAGCGCCTTGGCCTACCAAACACATACCCCACCTCGCCCTTATTTAGCCAAAGTTAATAGCCGTTATATTACTAAATAGGGTCTAGTTGACAGTATTTGGGTGACATAACAAATGTTTACATGTAGATTTACCACTCCCTTCACCTCGTTTTGTTTGGGCAAATAAGAAAAACTTAGTTTCCGGCCGACAAAATTTGGAAAATTCCAAAGCTACCAAACTTTGCCTTATCGATTGCCGTGACGGATGTATTGGTAAATAGAATATTTATCGCATGTATTGCAACTAACCGCATTGGCTCAGGGGTTACGCACATGACTTCAAAATCACTTTAGCATTTACTGTTTCAGGGTCGAAGGTTCGACTCGCAGAAGGGGACATTTTTTTTTTCTCTCTTGTTTTTTTTTTTTTTTTTACTGCTATTATTTTTTTTCTCATACTATTTAATTATTTTTGCATTATTTATGTCTTAAAAAAATGCATTTTTATGTTACATTTGTGCTGTATTGTGTTATACGTGTCTGCCCTATTCCTATTAAACCACAGCTTGTCCAGAATCAAGTACCCACAACCTTACCATAAAAAACACCAAATGACTTATTACTCCGACTTGAAAAAGTAACCCCAACCCAGTTCCTCCTTACACCAACCACACACCCCCCCCCCCAAAAAAAAAAAAAAAAAAAAAAAAAAAAAAGAGGGAAGCAGTAGTAAAGTTTTTATGAGAAAAATCAACATTGCCCGTAAACGTTCCACTTCCGAAAAGCCAGTATTGTGTGCATTTTGACACGCGCTATACATCGAAGAGAAGGTAAGTACATTTCATTTTTAGACATTAACCATTTCCGTGTTGTTGTTTTTTTTCAGACTCCAAGATTGTCAACCAGGGGGAGATAACTCTGATGAAGCTTGTTACATGTTAGATGTTAACTTGAACGTGTGTTTTATTTTCAGAAAGTTCAAGTTTTGTGCAGAACACAGAAAGTAATGCGTTTATTTTAGGACAACGGCGAAGTGAATCAGATGCAATTTTTGTACCGTTTACGTTGCTAGTAGCAGTGTGGATTTGTAATATTTTCTGCATAATTCGGCACAAGCTGTAGTGTGTAATTCGGTTTGATTGCTGTGCTGCTAATAGTTATCTTCGTAATTCGGCATTTTACCTATTTTGATTCACTGATTTTGTTTTTGCGTTGAATCGTCATCCGGAACTTCGCGAAAAATATATACGTTGTAATAAAATAAGAGTGTTTTGTTACCGTTTGCGTAGCAAAGTAATCCGGCTGTAATTAGCACCCCTATCTATAATCATGTCGAATGCGAGGGCAAATTTTGAAAGAGAGCAACGGATGCTCCGTCGCAGAGAAAAGAGAGAACAGGAAGAACAGAAAGTGTTAAGAAAAGAACAAAAGTATCTACTTCAAAAGGAAAAGCAAGAACAATTAAGAAAGCGAATGGTAGAAACAGAGAATGACTATAGAAAAGAAATAGATAGACTAACTTCTGTCATACAAAGAGGTTTGCCAGCAGAGATGCCAAGCGTTGTTCGGTCGGCGAGCGTAACATCAGGCATTTGGCAGGAACCTGACCGAGATAGAAGTACAGAAGTACAGCCATTGCCATCTTTTTTGATGGATGCATCAACTGCTGTGGATGAGGCTGGAACAAGAGACATAGAAGGACATGTCTTGAGCCCGCCGTCATTTCTATGTAATGCATCTAGCCCTAGCAAGCAAAACGCAAATGATAAGGAAGCCGGTATAGTTTCAACAGACAGAGATATAGATAAGACTATGCTTGGTGCTTCTAGGTATCAGAGTCCAAGTACCCGTGTTTATGCATCTGGACAACCTGCTAGTAGTCAGACAGATACAAAACGAAAAGAATATTTTCCAGAGAAGCAAGAGGTCCAACAAGTGAGACAAACTTCAGAAAGATCTAAGGCTTATTCTGAACTAGAATATGACAAGGGAGAAAGTTTACGTGACTCTGTTCATCAGAGGCGGCAGTCTCACTTTGGTATACCTCAGGTGCACAGCACACCTAGAGACAGTGCTGACTACTATACAATAGATGATCATCTAGAGAATTTAAGAAAGGAGTCGAGGGCTGCATTGTTTGAAGAGAATTCGAAGGAAAAGGAATTCAGAATAGTGGGTGAAGTAAGAAACCCATTAGACACCTCTTTAGATGGGTTTGAGAAAGCTAGAATGAATAGTGGAAATCCTGTTAAAGGAAGCACTGAAGCTGGAAAACGCAGGGTTTCATTTGGTCCTTTACCTGAGCTGCAAGTCACAGGATCAGAGCAGGGAGTAAGGCCAAAGTCTTTATCGTATTTAGAAAGCATAAGAAAGCAAGGGGAAGAAATTTTAGCAATGAACAAAGAAAGGCTGAGTAATTCATTGACGGAATTTAAAGGGACTCAAGATAGAAAACAGCTTAAGTATATGCGGGGAAGACAGTGTGAGTACAATTATGAATTGGAAAATAGTGACCACTCTGACGGAAGAATTGCAATGCTTCCAAAAGCAACAAGAAAGAGACAAACATATAATGGTGTTGATTGTGATTATCAAGAGAGAGAAAAACCTCTTGGACATGAAGGTATAACACCTGAATTTGAAACGGAGGGGCACATAAAGTTAGAAATGAATTCTGTTCCTGAATACAAATTCAGAGAAGAGCAATTAAGACAGAAAGAATGTGAGTTTGAGCAGAGACTTAGACGTCTTGAGGATCAGGGGAGACAGAAACTGGTAGAGTCGGAAAAATGGAAAAGTACTGAATTTGACTTTCTTAAAGACAAGCAAAGAGAATTGTCAGAAAAGGAAAAAGAGATGTTAAAAAGGGAGTCAGAGGTTGAAGACAGAATCAAAAGGCTTGAGGAACAAGAGAGGAAAAGGAGGGAAACACTTGAAAAAGACTTAAGAGAGAACTCTGAGCGATGGCAAGCTGCTGAGGCAGAAGCAGTAAGGAGAGAGCGCGACTTAACTCTACGAGAGGAGTCAATAAGAGAAAAGGAAGAAGAAATTGAGCAAAGAATCAAACGTTTAGAGGAACAAGAAAGAAGAAGAGGAGATGAAAGAGATCTAGAGTATAGGGAGAAACAAGAACAATTAAATGATGAATCAGCGAAAAGAGAAAAAGAGCTGTTTTTAAGAGAAGAATCAATAAGAGTGAAAGAACTCGAATTTGAAGATAGACTGTCAAGGCTTGAAGAACAGGAAAAGAGGAGGCAAAGTAGTGTTTCAATTCAAGTAGTTGATGATCAGTCTGAAACATTTGGAATGGAAGAGGAAGAGAGTAATGAAAAAAACTCTATAACAAGAGAAGGTGAGAGTGGATGTAAGGAAGAGGAATTCGAAGCAAGATTGAATGCTATCGAATTAACAAAGATAGATCTGGAAAGAAAAATAAAACAAAACATCATTAAGTACACGGAAAATAAGGAAAGTGATGGAAATTGTCAGATTAGTGATGACACATGCGCTGACAAAAGAGATACACCGCAAGGTGATAGACAATTTCCGTTTCCAAAATTTAGCCGCTTTTCCGGAGATGAACCAAAACCAAAGACAGAGGCCACTTATGAAGAGTGGAAGTACGAAGTCACCTGTGTACAAGAATCAGGATCGTACTCTGACTCAGTAATAAGTCAGGCCATTAGAAAATCCCTGGCCAACCATGCAAAACGGGTCATAGTTGCAACGGGGTCTAAAGCATCTTTGAAAGAAATGTTGGAAAGACTGGAAACTGAATTTGGAAACGTGGCTACAGGCGATAGTATTTTAGAAGAATTTCACACCGCAGCACAAAAGCAGGAAGAAAATGTTGTAGCTTGGGGGCTAAGGCTTGAAGAACTTATGACGAAAGCGATAGACAAAGGACATGCCAGAGCTGAAGAGAGTGATAGACTTTTAAAAAGGAGATTCTGGAGAAATTTGAAGAGTGAGCGCTTGAAAAATGCCACTAGATCGAAGTTTGAGTCTTCAATGAACTTTAATCAGCTAAGGAAAGCTGTTAGAGAAGAAGAACAGGAGATGAAAATTGGAGTGCACCACAAACCGATACAGTCGAGAGTAGAAGATGAAACTGATAACCTCAGATCGGGAATGCTCCTGAGGAAACTCAGTGAATTGGAGAAACAAATGAAAGAGTTAAACAGTAAGCAGAAAGAAATGGCCAAGAACCAACAAGAGGCGGAACAAAAACAAAAGGATGTGGAGCAGAGGCAGAGACCAAGATACCATAGAAGAAATCAACAGAACACTCAAAACCCATCTCAAAATCAAGGGTCACAGACACAAAGTGAAAGGCAGTCGGAAAACTGTTAGGCGTCTCCGTCGAGGGGCAGACCGGGGACAGACGCCAAGAAAGCCCCAAGAATAGTGACTTCTTTAATAGACTGGTTGGCTGCTCCAACACATCTACCGTTGTGATCAACAATATTGAAACGCCTGCTTTAATCGATAGTGGTTCACAAATAACCACGATATGTTATGACTTCTATAAATCTCTCGAGCCTAAGCCAGAGCTTAGATCGATTGAGGACTTCGACCTATGCGTTGAGGGCGCCGGGGGGCAAAAAGTGCCCGTGGCTGGGTATATATGGTGTAAGGTAGAAGTGCCGTTTCTTCCTTCCCAGATACTTGAAGTGCCCGCAGTAATTGTTCCTGTTAACAATTACTCCTTAAGTGTGCCGGTAATCATAGGAACAAATGTCATAGATGAATTTCATGAGAACTCTAAAGGTGTAGGAAATATACCTAAGGAGTGGCGAAATGCTTTTATTTATTCACAACAGAGTAGGGTTGGAATAGTCAAGTCTACTAATAAGACTGAGATAAAAGTGAACGCTTTTGAGACTGTCACAATATCTGGACTTGTGAGAAAAACACGTAATGTGGACGCTGCAATTACGGAACAGACACAAGGGGCATCGACAAGAGTTGGCGTTTGTCCTCGGGTTGTCTCTCTCACAAAAGTGGGGAAGAGTCAGAGAGTACCAATTCGCGTATTCAATATGTCTGCAAAGCCAATCAATATTAAGCCTAAATCAGATATTTGTGAGCTGCATGAGGTAAAAGTGTTAAGGAGTGTAGACCCAGTTAATGAAGGAAGTAAGACGAGAGTCAAACAGTTTAAGACCAGCGTTGAAAAAGAGAAGTTGCCAGAAGAAATTGAAATTGATCTGGAACATGCCAACATTTCGGTAGAACAGAAGGAAAGCCTAATGAAATTCTTGACCCAGTGGAAGGATATATTTTCAAAAGATTCTAAAGACCTAGGGAAATGTGACCTCATCAAACATCAGATTAATTTAAGTGACGGCAAACCATTTAAGGATCCTGCAAGGCGAATACCACCTGCCTTATTTGCAGAAGTAAGGGAACATCTAATGGAAATGATAGAAGCAGGAGCAATAAGAGAAAGTAAATCTCCTTATTCTTCAAATGCCGTGATTGTGAGGAAAAAAGATGGATCTATCAGATTTTGCGTGGATTTCCGCAAACTGAATCTTAGAACGATAAAAGATGCCCATGCCATACCCAGAGTTGAAGAGCATCTGCACATTCTTGCAGGCTCTAAATATTTTTCAAAATTGGATCTCCGCTCTGGGTATTGGCAAGTTGAAATTGATGAGAGAGATAAACATAAGACAGCTTTCCAAGTGGGGTCCCTTGGTTTCTTTGAATTTAATAGAATGCCTTTCGGGCTTTGCAATGCTCCAGCGACTTTTCAACGCTTGATGGAAAGATGTATGGGAGATTTAAATCTCCGATTTTGTCTGATATATCTTGATGACATAATCATCTATTCATCAACGTTTGAGGAGCATCTCGAGCGTTTAGGAGCAGTATTTGCAAAGCTGAAACAGCACAATCTAAAATTAAAGGCATCAAAATGTGAATTCTTTAAAACCAAGGTGCCCTACCTGGGACATGTTGTGTCAGAAGAAGGCGTTGAAACAGACCCAGAGAAAATAGAAGCTTTGAAAACTTGGCCTTTACCCAAGAATGTCAAGGACGTACGTGCCTTCCTTGGGTTTACTGGCTACTACCGTAGATTCATTAAGAACTACGCTAGTATAGCCAGGCCCTTAAATGACCTTCTAGTCGGTCATTGCACAAATCAGACAAAAGGAAAGAAATCTAAGCCAAAAGCAGTACCCTTTGTCTGGAAAGATTGTCAACAAAGAGCATTTGACCTCTTAAAAGAAAAGTTGACCAGTCCGCCAGTTTTGGCATACGCAGACTATCGCCTCCCCTTTAAACTGCATACAGACGCCAGTTGCTCAGGGTTGGGTGCTGTATTGTACCAGAAGCAGGGCGATGTTGAACGAGTGGTGGCCTATGCTAGCCGTAGTTTAAAACCGTCAGAGAAGAATTATCCGGCCCACAAACTGGAATTTCTCGCCCTCAAATGGGCCGTTACCGATAAATTCCATGACTATCTCTATGGTGCCCAGTTTGATGTGGTTACGGATAATAATCCTCTGACATATGTTTTTACTACGGCTAAGCTGGATGCAACGGGTCAGAGATGGTTGGCTGAGCTTGCCAATTACAATTGTAGCATTAGCTACCGTAGTGGAAGACAGAATGCCGATGCTGACGGACTGTCAAGAATACATGGCACAGAAACAGTAAGCACAATATTTCCAGATGTGCTTAAGACAATGGTCCAAGTCCATAGTGTTGAAATGGGAGAACAGCCTTACATAGAGGCACTTGGCTCTGTAGAACAGGCTTCTCAGCTAGGCTCGGACCCATCTGCTGATATACCTGATGATATGCTTCAGAGCACGGCATTGAAGAAACACGATTGGAGAAAGGCCCAGGCTGCCGATAAGAACCTTCAGTTTGTAGTTGACTGTCTCATAGAAGGCCGTCAACCGTCTGCAGAAGAGGCAGTGCTAAAAGGTATTGACAAGAGATACATAGTGAACTGGGATAGGTATCACTTGCAAGATGGTGTTTTGCACAAGCAGGGAAAGGTTGGAGAAGATTCTGTCAATCAGTTATGCCTTCCAAGTGCGCTGAAGCATGACATATTCTTTGCATACCACAATGACCTGGGTCATCAAGGAAAGGAGAGGACTGTGTCTCTTATCAAGCGACGGTTTTATTGGCCCGGCATGGATAAAGAGATACAAATTATGATCAAGAACTGTGCACGCTGTATTCGACGTAAGACTGCGCCAAAGAAGAAAGCCGCATTGGTTAATATAACTACAAGCTCACCCATGGAGCTAGTCTGTATTGACTTTCTGTCTTTAGAGCAATCCAAGGGTGGCTTTGACAGCATTCTCGTCATAACGGATCATTTCAGCCGTTATGCGCAGGCAATTCCTACGCGAAACCAAAAAGCTACCACCACTGCTAAGGCTTTATTTGATAATTTTTTCGTTCATTATGGGTTTCCTGGTAAACTTCACAGTGACCAGGGAGCCAATTTTGAATCGAGAGTTATAAAGAAGCTTTGTAAGTTGGCTGGAGCAGTCAAGACCAGAACAACCCCGTATCATCCGATGGGTAATGGCATGTGTGAGAGGTTTAATAAAACATTGTTAAACATGCTCGGGACACTAAAAGAACACCAGAAGTCAGATTGGAAATCATATGTTCCAACACTCACACATGCCTACAATGCAGCTACTCACAAAAGTACAGGTTTTGCTCCATTTTATTTAATGTTCGGTCGTCATCCGCGTCTTTCAACTGATGCTTTCCTTGACATAGGTGATGATGCAGTTAAGGCAAAAAGTCATGCAGATTATGTCGACAAGCTGAAACAGAGGTTGTCAGCTGCCTATGAAACTGCGACTAGAGAAGCAGAGCAGAGTGCAAAGGAACAGAAGCGTTACTTTGATTTACAGGTGCTAAACTCCGTGCTCGCAGAAGGCGATCGTGTCCTTGTTCGCAAGGTTGGAGTACAAGGGAAGCAAAAGCTGAAAGATATATGGGAAAGCCATCCCTATATCATTAGGCGGAAGATTGCTCCTGACATTCCTGTTTATGAGGTACAAATGGAAGGTACCCACAGGAAGACCAGGACTCTGCATCGGAACATGTTGCTTCCGTTCTGTGGAGTTCCCGATCCTGAGGAAGCAGAGCTAAAAGTCCCTAAATGTCAACCGGCGAATTGTTTAAGTGGTCTGGAAACTAGTGATGAACCTCTGTCCAGCAGCGACTCCAGTGACGACGACATAGTAGACAGACAGGCAGAACAAGAACCCGTCCCACGATATATAATTCCACAACACCGGGAGGGATGGTTGGATAATAATACCGAAGATTCAGTGGACTCTTCTTTCAACAGGCCTACGCAACAGCCGCGTAGGGGAAGACGTCAAAAGAAACCACCTGAAAGGCTACAGATAGCAGACTGGCGAGCAAGAGAGTATGTCTTTTATGTAAGACCCGAGGACGTGGTACATATCTAATTTCTCCGTTCGATGGTTATTTTGGTGAGTATAATATTTTTTTTCTCTGCTCTCCGATACACCCTACCTGAAAAGCCCCCCCCCCCCCCAAATGTCCCTGAAAATGTATACGTTGTTTATATAGTGTGTCTGTGTTTTAATGTTTAATGTCCATGTTTCTCGCTTTTCGTTGGTATGCTTTTTCTCATCATTTACTATTCTCACTTAAAGACTGACCTTCAATTATTATATAAATATACGTTAATTTCTTACAACACATTCTTGCAACTCTTTGTTACGGTTTGTTTTGTATCGAGGACGATATTCTGCAAAGAGGGGAAGAGTGTAGTAGAATGGGGTTTATTTGCAACAAGATGAAACATGTTGTTATTTTAGCTCGTTTCATCTAGTCCCTATAGTTTTAAGTGTTAAGACAATGAGTACTGCGATGCTTAAGTCCTGCTAAGTCAATAACTTACCTTAAACCTTTAAATGCGCGCTGTTATACTAACCCTTACTAACACATATGAATGGTAATGCTTCAGTGCACTTGAGGTTTATGCTTAGAAGTGTAAACAGTATCGGTTTTGTTTACTGTTTTAGGAAAATATATTTTGCATATATTTTCAGGTAAGGGCAGTTTTATTGTTTATTTGTATTAAGCATCCATTGTAGTGATGATAATCTACAATAGCATACTTATAGAAGTAATAAGATGTTACATTTCATAGTGTAATAGCAATATCTTTCATTGTATTTCATGTAGATAATATGAAGGTCAAGATGGTCAGCTCATGGGAAAACCACATTATGTATCATGTAAATACGTGTTTTCATACTTCATACGTATTTCAATCATTATTTAGTTCACACTGAGATTGCTTCAGTGCACTTGAGGTTTATGCTTAGAAGTGTAAACAGTATCGGTTTTGTTTACTGTTTTAGGAAAATATATTTTGCATATATTTTCAGCATCCTATGGTGCACCGACAACCCATAATTGATGCCGAATAAAGCAATGGAATAAATGTTCCCCAGTATTGTTTAGTTCTTAAACCCGGTATAAAAAGAACCCTACAGAGGAAGAGAACCCTCAGGGTGAATTCTATTACACCTATAAATGAATTTTATTCAACTCTAACACAAAAAACGATTTCAGAAAAAGAATATGCTCATGCACAAAAAAGTGTGGGAAATTTATGAATGTGAATCACTTTTAGACTATCATAAACTTTATTTGAAAACAGATGTTTCAATTTTAGCAGATGCTTTTGAGAAGTATAGAACCTTTTTCTTTACAAATCATGAAATAGATCCATGTTATTGTTTCTCTGCAACAGGATTAACTTGGCAATGTGGATTAAAAAATACAGGAGTGGAATTAGAATTATTAAATGTTATTAATGGTAGAAAACGGAATTAGAGGAGGGTTTTCTGGTGTTCTTGGACCTAGACATGTAAAAGCATTCAATAAATATACACCTAATTATTATGGTGATGGCAATAGGATATTAGATGATAATGAAATGAAAGAATGTTTAGAAGCATTAAATAGAGGAGGAAATTTAAATGATTTTCTTATAGAAACATATTTATTATATCTAGATGCAAATAATTTATATGGTTGGGCAATGTCACAGAAATTACCAACTAGAGATTTCAAATGGAAAAATGATCTAGGCTATTATTTACATATTCCAAAAGGAAGGGGTTGTATAATAGAATGTGATTTAGAATATCCCAATCATTGCAAGTTTAAAACAATGAAATATCCATTAGCTCCTTAGAAAATGAAAATAAATGAAAATGATTTATCAGATTATCAAATAAACTTATTAGGAGATAAGCCATTAGGTAAAGAAGAAAAATTATTATTAACACTCTATGATAAAAAGAAATATGTTATTCATTATAGTATTCTAAAAGAATATATTAAACTTGGAATGAAAGTAAAAAAAGTTTACAGAACTATATCATTTGAAGAAAGTAATTGGTTAAAGAAGTATATTAATTTTAATACAGAACAAAGAAAAGAATGTAAATCTAATTTTGAAAAAGACCTCTGGAAATTAATGAATAACAGTTTCTATGGAAAAAGATTAGAAAACATAAGAGGAAGAAGCGAAATTAAATTAACAACGAGTAAAGAAGAAGCAAAGAAATACATAAACAAACCTAATTTTAAAGATTCAATAATTTTTAATGAAAACTTTGTTGCAATTGTAAATAATATTACTTCTGTTAAATTTAATAAACCTATTTATTTAGGACAAGCTGTATTAGATTATAGCAAGTTATTAATGTATCAATTTTATTATAATATAGTTAATGAATTATTGCCAAAAAATGAATTAATTGCATCGGACTCCGTTTCTGGTGATACTCCAATTATTTAAAGATATAAAAATAAAGTATTTGTTGAAAAAATAGAAAACATTACTGATGAATATGAATACTCAAATAATAAACTTTATCATAAACTAAAAGATAATGATATTGAAGTTTGGACGAGTAAAGGATTTGATAAAATAAAAACTATCATTAAACATGAGACAGAAAAAGAAATGTTTAGAGTTGTAACACCATTAGGATTTGTTGATGTAACAGAAGATCATTCTTTAATTAAAGATAATAATGAAATTATTAAACCTAAAGATTTATCGTTAAATACTAATCTTTTATTCAATGATAATTATAAAGTTTCTTATACCCCTCCTTTAAAAGAAGACTTCTTAAAATTGGAACCGTCAACTTTAGAAGAAAAAAGAGCTTTTATTGAAGGTTTCTTTTTAGCTGATGGGAGTAGCGGAATTTATCAAACTAAATGGGGAGTAAAATATTCTTGGAATTTAAATAACCAAGATCTAAATCTTTTAAATAAATGTTTAGAATACTGTAAGGAATTATATCCAACTGATTTTAAAATAATAGATTGTATTAATTCATCTGAAGTATACAGAGTTGTTCCAAAAGGAAATCACAAGTTAATGGCAATCAAATTTGAAAAATTTTATACTGATAAAAAAGAGAAATACATCCCTTATAAAATTCTTAATAATGATTACAATTATAAACTATTCTTTTTCAGAGGATTTTATCAAGGAGATGGTCGTAAAAAAGGAAGAAATTGTGTATTCTCTTTTTCACAAAAATCTAAAATTACATTCTCGTGTTTACATTATCTTATAACTTCTCTGGGATATAATAGCAATATCATTACGAGAGAAGATAAACCAAATGTGTTTGATTTAAATATAACAAAAAAAGTACAATATGCTAACGTAAAAAAGATAATACCATTAGGTAAACAAAAAGGAATAGTTTATGATTTATCTACAGAAACTGAAAATTTTAATTGTGGGTTTCCTTTGATCGTCCATAATACCGATAGTATATTCTTATCCATAAAAACTAAAGATATTTATGAAGATATGAAACAAATAAAAAATGAACTAGATACATCACACTATCCAGAAAATCATGATCTTTATTCAGAAGAAAATAAAAAGAAAATAGGGAAGTTTCAAGATGAATTACAAGGAAAAATTATGAATGAAATAGTTTTTCTGAGGAGTAAAGCATATTCTTTTACATTAACTGATCTTAGTGAAGGAAAAAAAATTAAAAGGCATTAGCAAAACAACAATTAAAAAAGATATAAATTTCATTTATTATACAAATTGTTTATTTAATAATGAAATAAAAATGAATAAGATGTACACTTTAAATTCTGACAAACATAATATGTTTGTAAATGAAATAAACAAAGCTTCTTTATCTCCTTTTGATGATAAAAGATATATATGCGAACATGGAATAGATACACAACCTTATGGAATTGATTCATAATTTCCATGCAACAAATCCAGTTAATACCATAGCACCAACAACAAATGCAATCTCTCTATTATTCTGGTCTTCTGGTGGAGTATAAAAATCACTCAACTTTGGTTCATGTGTAACATAATAATATTCTTTTCCTGCTTGGTCTACTTCTTCAAAGGTTTTTTCTGCATGACGTTCTTTTTGTTTTTGTTCATTAAGAAAATCCAATCTTTGTGTTCTTTCATTATTCCATTTTACTTGTGCTGCTTCTAATTGTTCCATTGCCTTATCATGTCTTTCTCTCTCTTTTTCTGCGTCTCTGCCAATATGTGAAAACAAATAATTACTACCAGAAAAAGCAAAGGCATTCGCTACTGCTCCACCAAGCATCATCACCACTGCACTCGCCATTTTATAAAATAATTATTTCATAATATTTTCTGGAATAATTCCTTGCTTAACTAACATATCTCTCGTCGCCATTGCGAGTAATATATCAATGGATAACATACCAATATCAGTCATATTAAAATCTACTTTTGGTGGTGGTCTTTTTAATAGTTTTCTTCCTAGTTCTGCATATCCAACCGTTAATACAGTCTCTACTCCTGCGTGATATAAAATGTTTGCAATTTGTTTTCCATCAATTTGTGTTGCCATTTTTTATAAGAATTTTTTGATTAATTAAACTCAAATGGATCGATTTCTTTTTGTTGTTTGGGCTGCGCTAAAGGTGCAGGTGTAACTTGTTTCTTATTATACATATATAAACCCAATCCAACAATCACACCTACTATTCATTGAGGTATATAATTTTTGTATTGAACTTTTTTAACATCATCCCTAACTTCATCATCATCTTTTGTTATAGATTTAATTGTATGTTTTCTTTTTTCATTGCTTCCATTTCTTTTCTTTTTAATTCAGCTTTTAATCTTTTTGCTTCTGCACCTTTTTTACCTGCAGATACTCTTTTTGGGTTTTTCTTTTTTGTGACCTCTTTATCAAGGGCATATTTTGTGACTTTGTCATCATGGGAAGCTTTTATTTCACTCGTCATTTTTTATGTCTTTTTTATTAAGATCATTGAAATCAATATGTCTCGATGTTGTTAACATTGCAGTAGAAGGAGCAAGATACATTCCATATCTATAATACAATTCACAACAAGTACTTGTTAAAGCATGATTGATAAAAGGGTCTTCCTCTAAGTCTTGTATCAATTTAGGTGGATTAACAACATTTAAATACTTTGACACACCCATAACATATAAGTTAATAAATGAATTACCCAATATCTTCGTCATACTTGCCCCTAGTCTTGCTTCATATCTACAATACAGTTTGTTTATTTGTTCTGATGGCATTGTATCAATGTCTGAGAGTTGTAAGTCTTTACCAAGATATTGTTTACTTCCTCCACCAGCAACAATGGCTGATAGTCTTTCACGTTTTATGTCTTCATGGTCATCTTTTTGTTCTGGTAACTCAACATCTTGTAATAATTCTTCGGCGTTCATTTCATATAGTTTATTTTTTAATTTTAAATAATTATATACCACATATCCAACTACCGATAAGACTGCAGTGTTTGTTATAATTGTTAGTGTTTCAAGAAGCATTGCTTTTTATTATTGCTTATTTTTGTTATATTACTTTAGCATTACTTATTTTTTTGTTATATTACTAAAGCATTACTTACTTTTGCTATATTACTTAAGCATTACTTAAGCATTACTAAAGCATTACTTAAGCATTACTTAAGCATTACTTAATCAACCACCCAATAATCAGTAGGTTGGTAGGTTTTCAAAATTAATTTACGATGTTTCTTTTTCTTTAATTCTTCCTTTATTCTTTGCCGTTCTTCTATTGTGGGAATAACATCATTCTCTCTCAAACAATTTTCAAAACTATCTCTATCTGTTGTGTAGAACATACATAACCACTTTGTTTGTTCTCTTAAATCTTTCAAAACTGAATTGTATCTTTGCGATATAACCCATACCGTTTGTTTTGCGTGTCTGCCTGAAAAAGCGAGTTCAGACAACATGTCTTTTTTCTTTGTTAATTCTTTTGTTGCACTACAATCATCAATGATGTATGATGTAGGGGAATTGGCATATTTTTTAAAAAACAACCGTAATAGTTCTTGAAGCTTTTCTGTTCCATCTGACGTTATAGGATTTACGATTATAATATTTTTTGTTTTTGGTTTTTTAACATCACCAATCCAACTTCTGTTTTTGTATGCCTTGTTCCATTGAATGGTCGGGCAAAGTATAACAATATGACTAAATACACCAGCATACTCTGATTCTAATAAATCTAGCATAAACTCTGTTTTTCCACAGCCAGTTTGACCACAAATAATTGCACAGTGTGGATATTTAGGTAGTTCCATTTTTTTATATTAATAATTTACTTCTTTAAATCTACCTTCTTCAAAATTAAATTGGGCATCCTGTATTACAAACAGATAAACGTTTATTGGTTCATTTCCTCCTGCTTCTTTTGTAATTTGTATTGTGATGCCTTCTGATGCATTTTCTATTCTTCTTCCCGAACCATGAAGTGCATTATCATCAGTTGAACGTAAATCCAACCATAAAGCATAATTAGTCGTTAGATATTTTTCTATTGTTGTATCAGTGAAATATAAATCTTTAATGACCATACTTGTTTCGGTGTTTCTTTTTGAATTTAAAGAAAAGAATTTATTAATCTCATCCCAGTGTTGATGGGCTTTCATCCCCTGACTATACAACTGATTCGGAATCCCTTCTATAGTCATTTCCACTTTTGTAATTTCTGGATTATAATATTCTTCTGTGCTGGTCCTTTCCGGATCTTCGAATAGCATAAGAATTCCTTTCATGCTTCTTGCAGGAACATTTAGATTGATATTCAATAGTGTATAAGATTTATTTTTAGGTATTTTTCTGTGTCTTAGTATTCTGTCATACAAAATAACCATTTTACCATCAACTTGCTGTCTTATTTCTCTTCATAAATAAGGATCAGCAACAATATCGAATTCTAAACAAATATTTTTGATTGTATAAGTTGAAGTTGCATCAGTTGAATTAATAACTTTCATGTTATCGTTAAATGTAAGTTCATATTCTAATCTATCCCCAAGTCCTGCTTGATAAAAAGGCATATGGGTTTCCAATAATTCAAAATCAAGTGGAATACAAAACCTGTTTCCATATGCTTTTGCGATGGCTTGATCTTCTTTATCTGCTGTTGCATTTTTTGCCCCCACTCTAAGTTTCAACATGTTTGCTTTGCCAACGCCTTGGTATGCCATATTTATTCGTTCTGTAGGAGTCTTCCATAAATCAATATAACAATGATAGATGTCACTATCATCAATGGACATAACTTCATTTCCACTTATCCTAATTGTTGTTTTCTTAATTATGGATCTTCCTATGTTTGGAAATATAGTTGCATTTGCATCTTTAGAGGTTAGTTCAATTTCAAATGCTAATCTGACTGTTCTGGGAACAATAACATCATTACTACTTAGATTAGGAAATCTCACTAACAATTGTTGATTTGGTCAAAAGTTGATGGATTATTGGTTATCACTACACTTTGACGGATTCCTCTCACACCGCGTGGTTCTCTTATTTTTCTGTAAGGGTTTAATTTATTTCCATAGGTCGACATTTTTTAAAGATATTTTTAAATAATTAAAAATGGCTGAAGGATTTGATTGTGAGAATCCTACATTTGACAGAGATGATGATGATGATGATGATGATATAGATTCTAGATTACCTTTGGTCCCTGATGATCATGATCAGAGTATTATTCTAAATCGGGGTGATATGATTGATGACTTAAGAGGAGATCTCGAACAGTCTGCTCTTCAAGACTATAAAGAAAAACTTGTAACGACGCTTTATAAAGAAATAAGCAGGCGCTATCAAATTACGCCAGACAAAGTAGATTATGATCCGTTTAGATTATCCGATGATAAAACTTTATATTGGGTTGTCGGCGACAAAGAAATCAGAATTACTGCAAAGTAAGGCCCAGCAACATTTCTTTCTTTGGGTTCTTTAGCAAAAGAATACAACCGTGTGGTAGGTTGTGGCGGAACATGGGCAATCAGACAATATTTAAATTTACCAGAATATAAAAGCAAAACAAAGATAACTCAACATATTCTGCGAAGTACGCGAAATGATTTGCTAAATGCTGAAGAACAAATACCACTAAAAGATTTGTCTTCAACCAAAGATGTGCAAAATGTAGTAGACACTGCAAATAATATTGAGACCACTCTTACATCTCTTTTTGGCAATTTAGAGCTGCCAGAAGTTAAAAATGCCCGCTCACAAACAGAAGATCTAACATTAAGAGAACTGGAAGCGCTAGATAAGAGACTACAATCTATTCGCGGTGAACTTACAAATAACTTAGCAAAGCTGACAAACATTGATGATGACATAGCTAAAGAAAAACGAAAATTACAAGAAGCTGAAGATGAAATTAGCAGAAAAGACATAACAGCTCGTTTGAAAAACCTTGAAGACGAGAGAGCTGTAAGACTTTAGGCTGCTAGCGAAAACAGAGAAGCATTACGTAGTCAGGTAAATAGAATAAAAGAAACAATCACAAAAGTATTAAAAGAAGACACTACATTAGGTGAGAGAATTAAAACATTATTTAGAGAACAAGGAATTACAATTGTTAGTGTTTTAACTGCTTTTGGAATGATTATTGGGGTTATTGTTGAGGCTGTTATTCCTACTACTGGTGGCGGCTCTATAACCCCTAAACCACCGTCAAAAGAAAATTGGATAAAAAACAATTAAGTAATCTTGGTAAACTATTAGCCAATCTAGCAGGAAAAGCAGCAGCAGCGCTACCGGGTATTATTGGTTCCATTGTGTCTTGGCTGTTGTCTACTACTGGAAAAGTGGTTAACTGGTTTGGGGAACATCTCTGGGCGTTGCTTGTCCTTGTTGTAGGATTATTGTATGCAGCTGCAAGAGAGTATATTAATAAATCCTGAGTGCAATAATACCTAGTACTATACTTCCTACTATTAAGGCTGTTTTAGTTTCTTCGTGTTGTGTTGATTCTTTCTTTTCAACGGGTTCTGGTAGAGATTTCTTTGTTTTTGTTTCCTGATATTTTGTTTCTGGCAGAGATTTCTTTGTTGGTGTACCATTTATGGTATTAGATGGTGCTGTAGGAACACCAGGTTTAACATTTACATCACTATTGAAACCAAGCGAGCACTCCGATGTTGCAATTACAATTTTATTATTATATCCAGCGAAAGTACCAATTTGTAATATCATATCAGTGGGAGACATGTAGAGACCAAGTCCGTATGTATAATCAACTTTACTCGTAGCATATTTCAATACATTTTGATATTTTGATATTTGGTCGTGCAAATCGATTGGACTGTTAATTGCTTCTTGAACATTTGCTAAGAATTGTTTTTGAGCATCAAATCCTGTGCCTATTTTTAGTATTTCTACACGTGTTTGATATTGTGCTCCTAATAGTGCCCATACAAATATTCTAATACTTTCGTTAATTCGTTCAATACCTGGTTTTGTGAAGCCTTCTGATTTGTCTAATATAGACATTGTCCATGCCTCACTTATATCTAATGTATGTTCTATTTTGTCATTTGCACTAAAGAATGGCCCATCACTTCGATGTTCGTATCTGTATTTTCCATCTGGTTTAAAGTATTGAGTGTATTCTCCGAGACCATGACTTTTAGAACTACTTTCCAATTTTTGGCGCCAATCTGTATTTGGTGAAACATTGAATTCATTGCATAAGTTTTGGTAAGTTGCTTTATCGAATGTGTTTTTGTAATAACAAAATTTCTCATCTGTTGATATAGGTGTTTTAAGTTCTTTTAAAATACGAGCAATACAGTAATACACATGAAATGTATATACTGTTTTAGTTAGTCCTGAAGTGTTTTGCAAATGGTCTTGATAACTTACTCCGCATCCTGCAGTGGCACACCAAACAGCAAAATTCAATTGGCACTGCCACCAGTCAAATGATGAATGAAGCCATGTATTCCACGGTTCATTGTTGTGTAATGTTGGATTTTGATAGTTTTGAAATAAGTCGGGAAACGTTACTGGAAAATGGTCATTTTTGTTAACATAAATTGTTTGTTTTACAAGTTCAATATTCTTTTTAGAATATTTAGTATGAGGGTTATATGATGCATTGGGATTGTACTTGAATTTTTTAGGTATCATTTTTTATTAATTAAAAATGTATCATACAATTTCTGATATTAGTAAGACAATACACTTGCAACAATATATAGATAACAAATGCGGTATTAAGAGAATTGGATTGAAGAGTTTTACTTATACTATAGGTTGGCATAATTTGATTGATGAATCTATCCAAAAAGGAACAGATAGACCAATACATTTAGCTTCAGGATTTTACAATTTCCAACAAATAGCAGATATATTTCAAAATAATAATATTGTATTATCTGTAAATGAAACAAATGGCATAGTGTTTTTGACATCGACCGTTGATGTAAAAATAAGCAAAGGATTAAAAGAGATGTTAGGCCTCGGAAATAGACGATTAAACGCAAATCAAACATATGAGGGAGAAATAGCATTAAATTTTGCACCTTATAAACAACTATATGTTCATCTTGAGCAGATAAACAGTGCTTGCAATTTCTTTGATGGTGCTCCTAGTAATATCCTTGGTGTTGTTTCTGTTGAGAATAAATCGTTTGGAAATAGTGTTCATACGCGTTTTAGTAGTCCGGAATATAAACAATTAACACATGGTGATATATCAGAATTAAGTATAAGCGTTTGTGATAAGAATGGTCAGAAAATAAACAACAATGGTTTACCAATTTGTTGTGTGTTAGAAATTTTATAATTAAAAATGAGTATATTCGGTGTTAAGAATAATACGACTTTACGTGTTGATAGCAGAATATCAAATTTAGATAATATATTACAAAACGTTCATACCAATGAATACATTACAATATATGCTGAATCAAAAGGCTCTTTATCTAGAGATAAGATGTTTTCATTTGGAAATGGAGGTAGAGAGCGAACGGCCGGTTATGTTATGATGAAAGATGGTTATATTATAAGTATGGGTCTGTCGTGTGAAAAGTCAAAAGATGAAGTGCGGGTAACTGTGATGGTGGATGGGGAAGTTTTGATTGGGTGTATAGTTTATTTGGAAGACACACAAAGTGTACATCGCGATTTTGATAAACCATTTTTAGTTAAGGCAGGAAGTGTTATTAATTTTTTGAGTGTACTGAATAATTATACTGCGGTTAATACTGTTGCCTCATTATTAATTGAATTTAAAAATTATATATAAAAAATGAGTATATTTGGAGTAAAAAAAACAGATAAAAATAATTTGACTTTGCGTATTGATGAATTACATAAAAAATTAGGAAATTTAAATAATAGATTACAAAACGTTAATGCAAATGAATTCATTACAATAACCGCCGAATCAAATGGCCCACTAACTAGTGGTAAAATATTTTCATTTGGAAATGGAGGTAGAGAGGGAGCGGTTGATTATGTTATGATGAAGGATGGTTATATTAAAAGTATTAGCCTGTCGAGTGTATCGTCGCTTGGTAAGGTGAAAGTTGGCGTGTTGGTGAATGGGGAACGTTTGGAAGGGTGCCGCGGCCTCGCTTTAGATAGTGAAACAAAAAGTACACATTTTAATTTTGTCACCCCTTGTTTAGTTAAAGCTGGAAGTGTTATTAATTTTATTAGTCTAGAGACTAATAAAACTGCAGTTAATACTGTTGTCTCGTTATTAATTGAATTCAAAAAATAAATATAAAAATGAAACAACCTACAGCGCCGAATTTATATCCAGACTTGCCTAGTGAAGACGGACAAAATTATAGATTACAGAAGATATCAGAGATAGAAAAACAATTAATGAAAGAGAGGGATGTAAGAAAGGCATTATACAAAAAGTATAAACGTGGAATTAACATTACTGATTGTGTTGATACTGCGTTAATTTCTTCAAGTGTTATTATGGCTGGTGTTGGTTTAACTGTTCCGATTATGTTGCAGTTGGAAATTGCTGCTGTTGTGTGCGGGGGTTTAGGGGTTTGTGTTAAACTTGTTAGACGTAGATTACATGCAAAAACAAAAAAAAAACATTATGAGATTAAAACTATTGCTGATAGTAAGTTGAATAGTATAAAATATTTGATTTCTAAGGCTTTGACAGATGGGCAGATATCTGAAAATGAATTTAAGTTTATTTTAGATGAATTTGATAAATATAATAAACTGAAAGATTGCATACATTCAAAACAAACAGGATTAAGTGAAACGGAAAGAAAAAAACTTTTTGAGGAAGGCAAGGCCCAGGCTTTAGCCGAGGTAAAAAAAATAGGAAATGCTTGATTTTATTTAATAAAGTTATAATAATTAATGAGCCGCCTCCTGGTTATAAGAAATGCATAAACTAAGAATACTAATATGCAGATTTTACATTTTTACATTTTTCAGATATTTTCACTTTTTCGATTTTCAATATTTCAGATATTCTTTTCAATACGTAACAATTTGTCATCTTTTTCTTCTTTTGATATTTAACAGTGTTTATGGAAAAAATCTTTTTCTCCTAGAATAATATCACTATTGTCTTCTTTAGTATTCTTTGCGCAAATATAACATTTTTATTAATTAAATAAAGTATTTCCTTGAGCGCATTTTTTGTTTTATAAAAATAGTTACCATTTTTTTCGTTGCCAAAACTACACCAATGAAATCTAAAGTTTTTACATTCAAATAATACATCTTCTCCTCCTGGGAAGATATGATATTCCACACAATTTATTTTTAATATTTTTACAAAAGAATCTTCGGGGAATTTTTCAAAATCTACTTGTAAATCATATTGGTCCCAAGTGGACCAACAAAATCCGCTACCGCGATGTTCAATAATAGTCATTCCACTATTTTCTAAAAATACTTTCAGTTTATTTAATTTTTGTCTTAATCTTCTATTTTGGTATTCTACTCTTCCTTTATGTTTCAAATATATTTTTTCATTATCATCCATTTTTTTAACTCTAGGGTGGTCTAGAGAAGCTTAAAATTTTTTTAGGGGCTGGTCTGGAGAAGCTAAAAAAATTTTTTTTTTTGGGGGGGGGGTGGTCTGGAGAAGCTAAACAAATTCTTTTAGGGTGGTCTGAAGAAGGTAAAAAAAATTTTTTTTAGGGGGGGGGGGGGTGTGCGTTAGACACGCTCAAACCCTATACTACTGAGGACGTTAAACCTCAAATCAAACAAAAACTTACTTTGAACGGTAACGACAACATCATTAATCTTTTCAACCCTGAAGAAGCAAATGACCGGCCCCGATAGCTCAGTTGATAGAGTGTCCGCTCCGGGGAACGGGAGGTCACGGGTTCGATCCCGGGCCGCGACATACCAAAGTCGTTAAAAATGGTACTAACTGCTCCTCGCTTGGCACTCAGCTCTACGGGGTAGAGCTAGGACTGGTCGACCCAGTGTCAGGAAAAATGTGACTGGGTGTTGTATCATGCATTGTGTCTGGGACATGATACTTCAGTGAGGCAGCACTATAAAAGTGACTATTGAGCTCCCTGTCGCAACCAGACACCGTCTTGATATGACTGAAAAATTGTTGAAAGCGACGTTAAACCCGTATTCACACACACACACTGAAGAAGCGAAGGCAAACTTGACTTGATAGGTTTTGTAAGGTAACCGGGCGCTAAAAGCACATAGGGGTACCCCCATCTCGCTAAATGGGATTAGTTTATGAACTGCTCTTCCAAAGGCCTCCAATGTGCTGGCACTTGTCAATTCGGCAGGTGTCAGCTGACCAATGGGAATATACTGACCGCTTGCTCAGAGGAAGGCACAAATCTCACCCAAGGAACAGCGTTTGTTCTAAGAAACGAGCAGTTCTCTAGCGATTTTAGAATTTTGAGTGCAAGAATTGGACCAAAGACGGGTTCTAGTGTGTGATGACATGTTGCCAATTTCGGCTGCCAAATGTGGTAGAGCACAGCCCTGTTTTCGAATGTCTGGCCGAGGAGAAAGCTAACATACATTATCGGTTCTGGCTTCCATTATTCTCTGCCCCCACCCCTGACATGGCAAAGAAAACGCCTTAAAGGCAAACTTAACCCATGTCCTGTTAAATATTTAAATTTGCCGCACACAGTTCTGACTATCAACCAATCACATTACTAGATATTGTACGTCATTTATATTCGCAAACTGAATGGTATAGATCCACATCAGATGGCCTCTTCAGAAGCCATCTGATCTGGATTCTACACTGTTTTCAAAGATAGGCATGCTGTTTGTGAATTGAACAAATACTTTCATTCAAGTTATTTGACTGGTTGATAGTTAGCAATGGGTGTGGCCAAATTAATTTATTCAGCGGGATAAGGGTTAAGCGGTAGCAACACCTGCTTTCCAACAATGCTCTGTTGCTGGGAACTCTAGTTAACATGTATTAGGTGGCCTAGGTGGCAGAAGATTGTGTGCATCTGTTTTGAGAAGACCTGAAAGAACAAATTTAAATGTTACCAAGTACGTGTAAAGAGTACTTCTGTAATACCTACTTTAATATCGCGACGGAAGTAAGGGCGAGGATTGTGGCCACGTAAAATCGATTTAAGCCCCCCAGTGGAAATCTTCCACTGACCGTTCCAAGGCGGCTCTTCTGTGGCGATTTATTTATGTTGTTGTTTGTTACTTACTGTGTGTATCACTTGTGTCTTTGGCTGGCCATATGGCCATTTTGTGGGAAAGTAACTGTCCTTATGGCCTTCCTTTGTTTAGGTTTCCATTATGGTCTGGTCGCTTAATGTTTGTATTTCTTTCCCTTTGGTGTCTTGTATGGGTGGAGTAAGTTAATTGTATCAATTCCTGATCTTTGTTTTACTTCTACTTTTTATACAGTAAAATTCCTGCATTAAATATGCTGTAGAAAGGGTTATCCTTGTGAAGCAAGGAATTCACCACAGAACGGGAAAATATGGAGTGTACCTGTTTTCTGGGCCAGACTAGCTAGTTTCGGCCATTTAGGCCTCATCAGTGGACCTCAAATATTTTCAAAATTCCCCAATGGAATCAATGATCCCAAAGGACTAGAAAATATAAACTACACTATGGTGTAGGGCAGGGAGACTTTTTGCGGCCGCCACACATTCCCAGACAACAGCTGTAGTGACGTTAAATATGTTCTAGAAAGGGTTGTCCTTTGGAAGCAAGGAATACACCACAGAACGGGAAAATATTGAGTGAACATGTTTTCTGGGCAAGAAAAGACTACCTTTTGTTTTGATCAAAAGTGGTTTTAAGGTCACTTTTGAACAGTCTTAAAGGTGGTGCCTTACAAGTTCAAAGCATTGAGTAGGAAACAGAAAGAAAGAAAAATGCAACTCATATATAGTTTATGTTGCAAAGCTGGTACACTTGACTGTCAAACATGATTGACTTATCTTCACAGAGCTTTGTGACAAATGGAGTACATTCAAAGCGGTTAAAATCATAACCTTTTGATCTTCAAATGTGTTTCAACATGCGGTTCTATGGAACAACCACAATCAATGTTTGGAGCAGAATATAAGAATCTAATATGGGTTTTTTTTTCCAACCCGAGGATTGACCTACGCAGCGGAGACTAGGTCACGCCGAGGTTCCGCTTAGGTGGCCGAGGTTCCGCTTAGCATGGTCTTCCCGAGGGTTGGAAACGCATATTTACAACAGATCATCATATTAGATTCTTTTTTCTGGCACAACACTACCGAAAATATTCAGTTTACTTTATTAAGCGCAATAAACTTATGTAGTTTGCCTGGGTAAGAACAGAATTTCTATCCTCAGCTGAAATCACGGAGTTCCTTATCTGGTGCGCAAGAAATAAAAACATCACCTGTTTTCATTTAAAAAGATAGAAGATACATTACGAAAGCACGCAAATACATTGTAAACTTGACCGCCGAAAACACTAAAATTTTAAGATGAAAAATTGTGATATTTTTCTAATTTCTGCTCAAAATATAGATTTTGGGTACTCGTTAGAACCGCCTCGATGGGTAATCGTTGGAACCGCCTCATCGAGGCGGTTCTATCGAGTACCCAAAATCTATATTTTTGAGCAGAAATAAGAAAAATGAGGTTCACCCCTGTAAACCCCAGTATTACTATATAAAAGTGGGGTTCAAGGGGGTCAAAAATATATAGACGTATATACAAGTACATTTATCACAACTTCACCAGATGTTGTGTTTGTTCAGAGCTTATCAGCGCAGTTAACACTGTTCAGTTCATATTGAGCCGGTTAGTTTTCCTAACTACACTGGCCCTCCGCAGTGTTAAGTGGTCAACTTGTACAGCGCGCATTAGTTTGCAAGAAACTAACAACTGCCCTTCTTGAATCAGCAGAAGGGAAAGATGGAGTGACCATAGAAAAGATTTCATGGTCAATCCTCACATAACGGATATAATACAAACGTTAGTTGACTATAGTATCCTCAATTCAAATGGACTGAAAAAATATAGTTCGAGACAAGCTGTGCCTTTTTTCAAAGGTTTGCATTTTGTCCCTTCCCAGCAGGCACATGACGTCATTGCGACGTAATATCAACGTCGGTACAACGTCATGACATATATGCAAAGTCACATCAATGTCAGTGCAACGTCATGACGTTGCACACACGTTGATTTGACGTTGGCCTAGCGAAATGAGCCTGCTGGGTTATGTTTGTTCCAAACCATAGGCCGTTGGTACATGTACTCGTTAGAACGGTTTAAATGAATAATCATTGGTTCTAACAAGAACCTACAATCGATGTTTGGACAAGAAATAAGAACTGTACCAACCAGTTTTATTTGACAAGTAGTTCTAGAATGTCGAACTGTGGATTATATAGAGGATCTAACGTGAGTGTTCATGTCCTTATGAAAACACGCCTATACAAATACATTTTAAATTTTACCACCAAAAATCGAAAATTTTAAGACGAAAATTTTTGATACTTTTCTTATTTCTGCTCAAAATAAAGACGGTGGGTATCCGTTAGAACCGCCTCAGCAAGGCGGTTCTAACGAGTGCCCACAATCTATAAATTAGAGCAGAAATAAGAAAAATAAGGTATACCCCTGTAAACCCCAGTTTTATTATATATCAATGGTGTCAAAATTATATTTGCATATTTAATCCACTACATGATTATCGAATTTATTACATGGCGCTTTTACATTCTCAGACGCGACGTCATATGATAAAAAGAGGATCTTACATAAGTGTTCATGTCATTATGAAAGCAGTCCTATACAAATACATTGTAAACTTTACCGCCGAAAAAACACGAAAATTTGAAGATGAAAAATTTTGATTTTATTTTTCTTATTTCTGCTCAAAATATAGATAGTGGGTACTCGATAGAACAGCCTCATCGAGGCGGTTCTTACGTGTACGAACAATAACTATTTTAGAGCAGAAATAAGAAAAATAAGGTATACCCCTGTAAACCCCAGTTTTACGATATAAAAGTGGGGTTCAAGGGGGTCAAAATTATATAGGCGTGTTTTCGTGATGATTATTGAATTTATTATACGAGTGGTGGAAAAGTAATAAAATGCGAGGCCTTTTAATAATACATGAACACGCATGAAAGATTCTATTTGTCACATGACAGTTAAACGCATTTAATTCACAATTTTTAAACAACAAATGTCAACATTCCGCCATAAGTAAACGCAACGCCTTTAAGGACGTCGTGCATGTAACGTTACGGGGCGTATCTAAATAGTTTGCATATTTAATCCACTAGTGGATTACCGAATTTAATACATGGCGTTTTTACATTTTCAGACGCGACGTCAAATGATAAAAAATATTTTAGACAGGCAGAATTCGAGCCACTGGGATTTAGCCCTTATCCTGCTCAATAATTAAGTGAGCCACACCCGTTTCTGATTTTGAACCAATCGGATTATGTAATTTATTCCCACAAATGTACAAACTGAATGTCAAACAGAATAGATCCTGGATAGATGGCTTTTGGAACTTTTGTTTGATTTGCGGTTTAACGTCCCCGTCAACACTGTAAAGGTCATGTTGGAGACGTTGCTTCCAGTTTTGTGAGACTTTTACCCGACATTGAGATGAAATGACTTCTCAAGCCCTGTCGCCTAATGAAACCAATAGGCTTTATAAGCATGGACGGTCCGACTCGCGCCGCTTTACCTGGGCAGGCTTAGATCCTCTAAGCGGTTTGCCAGTACTCGTGTGTGGTCGGTTTCAGCTCTGCGTGGAAGCAGCATGCAGCCCATCTATTTCTACAAGCCCCGATGGGCGGGGCTCGTGCACTGATTGCAGTTGGCGGGGCTCGTGCACTGATTGCAAAGGTAAGATAGGGGTGGCTTTAGCTCTGCATGGACAGCAGGATAAGGGTTTAACAAAGGTATAGGTATGGGCGTATAATGGGGATAAATAAGGCATATCTTATCGATCTTCTATAAAAAAAATATAAAGATAATTTGCATTACTAATTAGAGTCGCCTCATCGAGGCTGGGTTATAGCTGGTGCAATTTGACATGCTTTTGTTTGTTTTATTGGTGGTTTAACGTCCCCGTCAACACTGTAAAGGTCTAGTTGACATGAGACTGCCCTTTATGCAAAGAATAAATTAGTCAATGTAATCGCCCAATAGATCGGTTTTCGAAAGCTTCTCCTGTATTTTCGGCATCTCGTGAATTGCGACCCAATAACCGGTCTCTATGTATTGAATAACAATATCCGCCTCTTCGGAAAACGAAGATAAATATATGCATTCAGTCGGGTGTGAAATTATGGTAATAGAGGTCGTCAGTCTCATGTCAAATTGCACCAGCCAGAACAGGACAAACAGAAAAAAATCCGAAAGTGTTCTCTCTTGTAGATATGTGAAGTCATCTCCCTTGAAACAACAACAAAAAAAAAACACTAAACCAACACAACAAAATGAGATCTCACCATGGTATCCCGACCTCAGATCCCATGTTTGTTCTTTGCTGGAGCCATACACGGCGGAGCCATCGATAAATGACGTCACCGTGTTCAGCTGCTGACGATAGCCTGAAAAAGTCAAGGTCAAAGTTAGTGAAGGATGAATACAGGGATCTAGAGCACCAAACAAGGATAAGTAGGTCTACTGAGAATGATTTAGAAATACTTCTCTTACTTCACTATTATTCTATTTGGTACAGGAAACCCCAAAAGGTGTACGTGGCAAACAGTGTAGGCCCAGATCAGACGCCGCAGAACGCGGCGCGGCGTCTGAACAGGGCCTACACTATTTGCAAAAGGTTCAGCTATTTTCCAAATAAATTTTAAAAAATAACACAACCTGTCATCCCTAAATTTTTAAGTGGACCCTTGCTATATATAAGGTGGAAAATTCCATTTGGTACATATGGTGTGGGTACTTTTTGGATCGACCCTAATTTACTAAATGGCCAAACGGAATTCATGCAGTTGTCCACGTGACCATCACTGCTTTGGGAAAACAATATTATGTTTTATTAATAGAACTTGAAACGTTGCGCTATTTTTATCGATGCAACAAGAGCTATCTATAGACTCTTCACAGGAATCGTGAGCTGGATAATACCCAGATCAGACGCCGCGGAATGTGGCGTCTGATCGCCGCGCGGGCAGGTTGCACAGGAACTTCACTGTTGTCTTAAATAGTGGCATTTTGTGGGATAAACGAAATAGTATAAGAAAGCTAGGTTGCTCACGTAAATGAAAGAAAGTATTTTGGTATCCCATGTCAACAGGGGCCAACTCTTAAAGGAAAGAATTTGCTCCTGAGGAGCAAATTCTTTCTTTTAAGAGTAGACCCCTTTTTCAGTTGGACAGCGCTTATAGAAAAGCGAACAGAAAGTCCCGTAATTTGTCTCCCTCTGAAAAATGGCGGAAAAATCTGCCAGATGTTCTCAATCCCCTTAAACTGTTTCGATCAACACTGTAGACAATATCAGACACCACTTTCTGTGGCATCTGATCTGGGTCTAGTCTGTTTGCCAATGTCCCAGAACGTGCGCCTATTCAGTGATATACAATCAGCTTTCTTTGTAACAGCACGTTGATGTCACGACTACAATACAATGAAATTCCACTATTAAGACCACCTAAAATTAAGACCAATTATGCATTTAAAAGCATATATTTAGAAGGTTTCAAGTATATTTTCTTTGTGTTCTCTACATCTCTAGTGAGAGACCACCTTTGGAACTGTTCAAAGATGGTCTTAAAGGCCACTTTTGAACAGGCCCAAAGATGGGCTTAATATAGCAATTTTACTGTATTTGCACGTTTTTTGTGTGTTTTTGTAATTTTTTTTAATTTTTTTTGTTGTTGTTGTTTTTATAAATAACCGTTACTAGGATTTTCTACAAATCAGTGTTAGTCACATGGATACCAGCGCTCAAGAGTTTCTGTGTTTAGTAACTTTTGGTCGATTGCAAGACAGTCGACCAAATACTGTTTTCGTTGCTCATTATACTCACCCATTTTGACCAGTCGACAAAATTCATCAGTGAAAGGAACCCTATGACCACTTTTGAACAGTCCCAAAGGTGGTCTCTGACCAGAGGACATTGTATGCAGTAAAATAAAAAGAAATAAGAGCTGAAACATAATATAATTTTAGGTGGGCTTAATACGAAATTTTGCTGGCAAACTCTTGCATGTCGTTGTAATGCAGTAATGATCTCTACAACTGGGACATGACTGTCTGTCCCAAAAACTTCAATATGTCCCATTTTGGGTCGATTGCTTGTCAGTGGACCCAAAGTCATAAAGCATTGCAGTTCTTCAGTGCTAAAGAAAGTATCACCGATTTGCAGTGTCCTTGGTTCACACTGTTTGCAGCTGGTATAATGACTTTTAAGAAACGCAGACACTAAACAGATAAAACTGGTTGATTGGCATCCTAAATATACGATGCGAATGTACCTTTTTTGTATATATGAGTTCGTGTATCTCTTTGTGTGTTTTTAATAACACCATCTCTCTCTCTCTCTCTCTCTCATCTCTCTCTCTCTCTCTCTCTCTCTCTCTCTCTCTCTCTCTCTGTACGTGGTGTGTGGTCGTGTGCGCATATGTGCGTGTGTCTTTTACGTCCCACAACAAGGTCAAAATGTTTGGAGATGAAATTTTGGTTTAAAGAATGATTCGGAAGCTCGAACCCACCCACAACCCTTGATTTACGAGGCGAGTAGCTTAACCACTGTCCCACCTTGTTTTTCATTTAACATATATAGTCGACTGTGACCTACAACAGTTCGAAAACCTTCGGTACCTGGAAAACGTGTTCGAGACAGGTGGTAGTTTGAGCCTCTGAGAGTTTATCAGAGAGCCTATTTAGGCATATTTTTTCATTTTCTTGAAAATAAATGTTTGTCATGTGTACTCAATAGAATCGCCTCGTTGAGGCGATTCTATTTGGCACGCATAACATTCATTTTCAAGATGCACTAAAACCCATCACGCAAACATGCCTATATATTTTATACCCCATTAACCCCACTATTATATAGTAAAACCGGGGTTTAAGGGGTAAACCTTATTTTTCTTATTTTTGCTCTAGAATATAGATTTTGGGTACTCGTAAGAACCGCCTCGATGAGGCGGTACTAACGTATACCCACAATCTATATTTCGGGCTCAAATAAGAAAATAATCACAACTGTTCATCTTAAATTTTTCTTTTTTTACGGCGATAAAATTTAGTGTATTTGTTTAGGCGTTTTTTTTTTCGTAATGTCTCCGAAATTATACCAAACAAATTAATATTTGCAGTCATGGGAATGTTTTCATGTGGACCCAAGAATGAGTTTGAAACAGTAGGGGTACTACGACACAAGAGAGATGAGTTTTAAAAAAGATGATATTCTATAGTCAAGCCAAGCTTTCGTTCTTTATCACAGGAACACAAGTAAAAAACTTATTTGCACATCTGCGAGTCATCATAAATGGCCAATTGGATGCGCGGCAGACTGGTGGCTTCGCCGTGCATTTTATACATTTTCCTCAACTAATTTAAGAAATTAAATAATACATGAGCACGAATGCAAGATTCAATGTGTCATAGGACATTTAAACCGCTTTTTATTCTCGACATTTTTAACAAAAATATCAATATTCCGCCATAAGTAAACGCGACGTCGTAAAGGATGTCATACGTTAAACGTTACCAGGCGTATCTAACTAATTTGCATAATTGTTCCACTAGTGGATTATCGGAATTTTATTGCGCAAAATTCTCAGACGTGACGTCATATGATTAACGTTTTTATCATATGACGTCGCGTCTGAGAGTGTAATAACGCCATGTAACATTTTTGATAATCCACTCGTGGATTAAATATGCAAATTAGCTAGATACGTCCCGTAACGTTACATGTACGACGTCCTTAACGACGTCGCGTTTACTAACACGGAATATTGACATTTTTGTAAACAATCGTGAACAAAATACGTTTAAATATCATATGATAAATAGAATCTTGCATTCGTGCTCATGTATTATAGAATTTATTAAACTCGTTGAAGAAAATGGATAAAATGCTCGGCAAAGCCTCGCATTTATCCCTTTTCCTCAACTCGTTAAATAAATTCAATAATACATGAACACTCATGTAAGATCCTCTATATATTAAGCATAATATGTGTCGGTGCTATACAGTTTGCTTACAGAACAGGAATTGAAGGGTTAAACACTGGTCGACAATCGATCTCACTGTGCTAACAGTGTTTTGATGTAAGAGCCGCCTCGCCGAGACGGTTCTAACGGATTCCTACGCTCAGTGTTTTGGGCGGGAACATGCAAACATATCGGAATGTTTTGTCTGAAAATGTTCATTTTTTGTGGTAAAATTTTCAATATATTTGAATAGGCGTGTTTTCGTATGGTATAGTGTATTTCGTATATTAATTGCTCGTATGTTTGTTGTTGTGTATATAGTTTGTTTAGTGGCCTCAAGGAAGAGTAGCTTGCAGGTAATTGTGTCACCCACTGTAAATAAAGTCTTTATTATTATTTCTCACAGACAGATCTTGACCGAACGTGGTTAGGAACATGATAGGAGACACTCACCTGGATAACAGTGTTCCTCCGGAGCTGGCAGAGACCTCACAAAGTTCATGCAGCGGGTACTGAAGTAGGGGTCATCTTCCGGAATAACAATGGGAAAACACTGGTGTCTGTAAAATATACAAAACAATGTTAGCAGTAGTATTAGCATTACTTGGGCGCCATGGACTGCGCATGCGCAGCATTTGTATATAACTTCCGGTCTGCGCATTTGTATAACTTCCTGTGAAACGTAAGCGAAACGATTAGATGACGAAACTACCCTAAATATCGGACGAGTGTTCGAATGACGTAACTCGCGGTAATTACGCCGTAAGTATCCTAAATTTTGAGGCGAAAGATGTTCCCGCGGATTGGCGAAGTTCGCCGTCCCCGATCAGGTCGGGGGTGATCGGGGTCTACCCCGTTCGCTCGAGCGCTCCTATCCCAATATTTAGGGAGATACTACCCGGTATAGTATTGATGGGGCGCAAATTAATTCTCTCACCCGCAAAACGATTATCGCCTCGAAAACCGGAAAACAATGGAAGGTGTTGGAAGAGCTCGATTTGATGCGAGAAACTAGGAATGGACCGCGTCCCGGAAAAAAAAAAAGTTTGGTTTGTTCGATTTGAGGTTTAACGTCCCCGTCAACGCCGTATAGGTCATTTTGGGAGCGTTGCTTCCAGTTGTGCGAGACCTTTACCGGACATATCTACAATATTTATATCTCAATACCTGCCGCCTAATAAAAACAATAGGGTTTATACGCATGGCCGGACCGACTCGCAGCTCTAAGCCCCTGATGGGCGGGGGCGGATCAATCATTTTGCCCCGTTTTCAACATAGAAATATTTTTACCAAAACAAAATAGATTTAATACGTCCGCAAAGTCTGCGCGGTGTGACGGGACTTTTTAGGCCTTATACCATTACGAAATACCGCCCATGCAAATATATGGAAAAAATTACTAACCAAAACTGAAAAATTTCAGGTGAAAAAATATTTTTCTTATTTCCGCTTCAAACAGGTCATTTTGGGGGCGTTGCTTCCAGTTGCGCGAGACCTTTTCCGGACATATCTACAACATTTGTATCTCGGAGAATCTTTCTCGGCTATGGAATTTATACGGATATCGTGGGGGGCGTAGCCAGAGCAAAAATACTTTAACGCGAAACGAGGTCGAGGCGAAACTCTTGATACGGAAAGAATTTGCTCCGCTTCTGTCGCTATTATAAATTCGTAAAATCATCGCGAAAACGCGCCCATATAATTTCGACTCACTTAAACCTAGCTTTTAAACCGTAAACTTTGGGTATGCAGTGGGGTAAACCTTATTTTCTTTATTACTGATCCAAGACATAGGTTGTGGGTACTCGTTAGAACCGCCTCATCGAGGCGATTCTAACATATTTAAACCCAGCTTTTATACAGTAAAATTTGGCTTTGCAGGGGTAAACATTATTTTCCTTATTACTGTTCCAAGACATAGTTGTGGGTACTCGTGAGAACCGCCTCGGCAAGGCTACTCTAACATATATCTATAACATTTGTATCTCGGAGAATTTTTCTTGGCTATGTAATTTATACACGCATTTCCTATCAAGCGGATCAGATCAATGCCTAGTTTTGAGGATTTCTACCGTTTAAATTATCGTTATAACGAGTGTGCCGTTATAACGAATGTCGGTTTCGTAAAACTCAATATCTTTCAAATGCATGGGACTTTTCTCTCCGGACGTAGGTATCGATTACAGCTCTCCCGTGCTCAGCTTATATCTGACGGTGTTGTCGTCGCTATCCGGTGGTGGAGTTCTTGCGGGTGGGAAGAAATAACACTGACCACTCCTTAGCTTTCGCTTTAGCCGTTTCCAGTAGTGCTTTACCGTAGGAGAAATAAGGAGAAATGTAAGATCCCTTCCCTGCAAGGGCCTGTAAATAGAAAGCGATTTTCAATGCAGACTGTCATAAGGATTACGCGTGTGATGAAAGCCTTATTACCCATGGTTATGAAACAACAGGAGATATTTATTTTGAAACAGGGGCGATAACTCAGTGAAAATAAGTAATTTCGACCCTTTGTCGTCAGAATGTAGGTCTTGTGATGGTATGTATGTGTGTGTGAGAGCAGGGCAAATACTTTTAATTGTTTACCGAGTTCAAGTTGTTTATTTCTGACCTAACAGACACACACCCAAATGCAATATAGTTCTGGCCCTTTGTCAGAATGTAGGTCTTGTGGTGGTATGTATGGGACGTTTCGTGAGCGTAGGGCAAATACATTTGAAGTTTTGACCGAGGTTAAGTTAATATGTATGTGAAGTTTCATGGGCGTAGGGCAAATACTTTTCAATTATGACCGAGGTTAAGTTTTTTGGTTAATGCGTGACAAACACATGGACAGCAATTCAGTTCTGGCCTTTTGTCAGAATGTAGGTCTTGTGTTTGTTAGTAGGAGTGTTACGAGTATGGATAATACTTTTAAAGTAATGACCGGTTAAGAATTTTGGTTTAAATATGACAAACTGAATGACAAGGTGATTACTATAGGCCACCCAAAATACTGTGCGGGGTCCTATTTTAGAAGGGAAGTAACTCCGTAAATACTGTTGGCAGGGTTATGGTTCTTGTATTCTCCGATTCCCCTCATAGCCCCCCTATATCAGTATATCGAGTTTCGCTTAATTACCTTTTACACTTTTAGAGATAAAAAGTGTGTCGGACGGACGGATGGACGGACGAAGCGGCGATTACACGCTCTCCCTTCGGGGTGCATAAAAATTGGATCAGTAACCGCAGCCTTCAGAACGCTCTCTACCAGCGAGTTTCGTTGTTCGTTTAAAGGCAATAAACATTTCGCCTCTTAGTCGGCTGATCATGACACCGCACCAGCGCCTGACAGTAGTAATATCCTAAATGTTGGGATGGAAGACTGCTGCTGTCGTGCAACGTTACAACAACGTCGTTTCGTTTAACAAGCCCAACAATTTGCGTTAACGACTGACCGACTGCCCCTGACCAAACGGAGCTAACCCTGATCGAGCGCATCTATCGCTCCGTCTCCGCTATGTCCTCAGTCAACCCTCTTTATACCGACATTCGTTATAACGGCACACTCGTTATAACGATAATTTAAACGGTAGAAATCCTCAAAACTAGGCATTGATCTGATCCGCTTGATAGGAAATGCGTGTATAAATTACATAGCCAAGAAAAATTCTCCGAGATACAAATGTTATAGATATATGTTAGAGTAGCCTTGCCGAGGCGGTTCTCACGAGTACCCACAACTATGTCTTGGAGCAGTAATAAGGAAAATAATGTTTACCCCTGCAAAGCCAAATTTTACTGTATAAAAGTTGGGTTTAAATATGTTAGAATCGCCTCGATGAGGCGGTTCTAACGAGTACCCACAACCTATGTCTTGGATCAGTAATAAGGAAAATAAGGTTTACCCCACTACATACCCAAAGTTTACGGTTTAAAAGCTAGGTTTAAGGGAGTCGAAATTATATGGGCGCGTTTTCGCGATGATTTTACGAATTTATAATAGCGACTGAAGCGGAGCAAATTCTTTCCGTATCAAGAGTTTCGCCTCGACCTCGTTTCGCGTTAAAGTATTTTTGCTCTGGCTACGCCCCCCACGATATCCGTATAAATTCCATAGCCGAGAAAGATTCTCCGAGATACAAATGTTGTAGATATGTCCGGAAAAGGTCTCGCGCAACTGGAAGCAACGCCCCCAAAATGACCTGTTTGAAGCGGAAATAATAAAAATATTTTTTCACCTGAAATTTTTCAGTTTTGGTAAGTAATTTTTTCAATATATTTGCATGGGCGGAATTTCGTAATGGTATAAGGCCTAAAAAGTCCCGTCACACCGCGCAGACTTTGCGGACGTATTAAATCTATTTTGTTTTGGTAAAAATATTTCTATGTTGAAAACGGGGCAAAATGATTGATCCGCCCCCGTCCATCAGGGGCTAAGAGCTGCGAGTCGGCCCGGCCATGCGTATAAACCCTATTGTTTTTATTAGGCGGCAGGTATTGAGATATAAATATTGTAGATATGTCCGGTAAAGGTCTCGCACAACTGGAAGCAACGCTCCCAAAATGACCTATACGGCGTTGACGGGGACGTTAAACCTCAAATCGAACAAACCAAACTTTTTTTTTTCCGGGACGCGGTCCATTCCTAGTTTCTCGCATCAAATCGAGCTCTTCCAACACCTTCCATTGTTTTCCGGTTTTCGAAGCGATAATCGTTTTGCGGGTGAGAGAATTAATTTGCGCCCCATCAATACTATACCGGGTAGTATCTCCCTAAATATTGGGATAGGAGCGCCCGAGCGAACGGGGTAGACCCCGATCACCCCCGACCTGATCGGGGACGGCGAACTTCGCCAATCCGCGGGAACATCTTTCGCCTCAAAATTTAGGATACTTACGGCGTAATTACCGCGAGTTACGTCATTTGAACACTCGTCCGATATTTAGGGTAGTTTCGTCATCTAATCGTTTCGCTTACGTTTCACAGGAAGTTATACAAATGCGCAGACCGGAAGTTATACAAATGCTGCGCATGCGCAGTCCATGGCGCCCAAGTAATGCTAATACTACTGTTAGCTAAACGAGCTCGGTAGTGGTCAGAATGTTAACTGTTCAAGCCGGTGGGATTTGTAATACTTTGGTATTTGTGCAAACGCAAAAAGCTTCACACATTTTTAGCCCCCCCCCCCCCCCCCCCCCTCAAAAAAAAAAAAATACCAGCTTTATCAAACAATCAAATTATCGTTGTTTTTACGGCCTTTTCAAGATTATTTCACTTATTTCGAGCGAGTTAATCAATTAATCAAAGGTGGGCACAAACTGATGTCTACGGAGAAAAGCGAATTACCTGACATTCCGTTGTTCACATTTGGCCTAAGCGAGGACGACAGACCTAGCGCTCACGGAGGCCCGTAAAAGTTTTACGGATACGTTAACCAATGGCATTGTTATGGTTTTTAACAAATGACCAGTGGAAGTTATGGATAAACCATTTTTAAAATCAAATATACATGAATGTTTTATTTCATATCTTTGAGGGATTGTCGGAACCTGAAGAGCACAGAGATTATGTTTACAAATTCCTTCATACAGTGAAATTCCGCAATTAAGACTACCTAAAATTAAGAATATTTCTGCTTAAAAAGCTTATTTTGATGGGTGCAATAATTTTTTCTTCGTGCTTTCTGCACACAATGTCCTCTGGACAGGGACTACCTTTGTGACTGTTCAAAATTGGTCCCATTTTGAACAGTCCCAAAGGTGGTCTTATTATATTGAATTTTATTCTCGACTTTTTATTCTCCAATTTTGAACAGTCCCAAAGGTGGTCTTATCATATGAATTGTACTCCATTTGTTGTTCTGGATCCCTGCAAACCCCATTTTCTCTATATAAAGTGGTGTTTAGAGGGGTGTTCATATGACGGACCTGTCAATATGATGTTATATTGGGGTCTCTTCAGAGAGTGATGGATGGCTTACTCGTAAATAGTAAAATGACAACAATTACTGGCATTTGAATATATATAAGCACGATATATGTCTTGTTAAACTAAGATCAGGGTGATGAAAATTTTTGTTTTACGGCCCTTTCAATGGAAATTCACTGTTTTTAGCCGATCGTTAATCAGAGGTGGTCGAAAGCCGTAGTATGACAGGAGAACAACCACCTGACCTTCCATTGCAGAAATTGGCGTCTCACACCATGTTACATATTTACATAAATGTAACAAACATAAGTATCATTATCATATTTACCTTTTGCTCTCATACATGTTGCAGCAGTCAATACTGGACCCCATTTCCCCTGCAATTAATCATAAGTTATCACTAAGCTCGGGCCTTGGCGTTCTCTGGCCCCGAGGATATAAATTCTCCTGAGCATGAAATTTTCAATGCTTATAAATATAATAAAAATATAGACAAAATATGTATTGTTCTGCTATGATCAGCAGAAAACTAATATTTCTCCTACTCATAAATATTTATGAGCAAGACTAACTTCATACTTAGATGAGGTGAGCATGTGGCATAATGCAGTCTTTCATACCGCCAAAACGATTATTTTCTTATCACATGTTTTATATAGTCCTTGTTTAGACTCCAAACTTTGGTTGTGGGTGCTCATAGACCGGTGCTAACGAGTACCCACAACCTATGTCTTGGATCAACAATACCAAAACTGAATATCCCGTTAAACCCCATTTCCCCTGTATAAACTGGGGTTTACAGGGGTGGTCATCTTAGGGACTCGTCAAGGTGATAATAACCTCGGGGCCATATTTACTATGCTAAGAATAGGTCTAGATGTGCGATTTGCTGTACATGAAACTTCCTCAAAACCAAAAGCAAACTCTCTTGCAAGAGTATGCTTCTGGGCCATTGCTGATCGCCTATACTATAAAGGCCCATTTCTCGTGAACAGGCTCAATGTTTAAATAGGCGCAGTTGCTTATGAAAATATCTTAGCACATTTTATATGTTCTATACAGCGGCCATCTTTTGGAAACAAGGAATACACGATAAAACTGCAGACTTTTTACGTCCGCCATACATTCCCTTTACATCAGCTATAGTGACGTTAAATATGTTCTATAATAGGTCATAGTTTGACAACTAGAGACGCAAGGATTAAGTTGATCGCGATATATTACAGTGTGCTTCGGTGGCAATCTTTTCTATCAGATCACATTGTCTTTAGCAATGCTGAATCTGCATGTTGCCTTGATGAATCTAAGTTAGCTTTTGAACAGCTTAGTCTGATTTAGGATTCAAGCAGTGATGATGTTGCTGCAGAGTGGGAAGTGTATAATTTGGCAGAGATGAGATATCGTTTGCACCTTCCTTTGGAATACTCTATTAACAAAAGTTCAACCAAGTCACACTGTCATGTGAATTCAACTGCAACGCAAACAAATCTGTGTTGTACATGGCTACTTACAAAAAGCATGAAAAAGACACAATAATGAATCTTCTTGTCGTCTCAGCGAATCTTTAATCAAATACTGAAAACAACTGAGGTGCCCCTCCCCGCAAATCTTATTTGGCATTACTATACATGTGCTTTGAAGATATCGGAATGCAACAAATTAAGCAATGTCACCTAAATGCCTCCCACCAAATATCAACTCAATGTGTCTGACCAAGTTGGTGCAGATGTGGTTTGAAGATTTTCGAGATGGCCACCCTGGCAGTGATCTGGAACATCAGAACAGAAGGGTTTCAACAAGTCTGAATCTCCCTGTCGTCCATATTAAGAAGAGGAAAGATCAGGAACTAAAACAAGCAGCTCCCAAATTCTTCTCTCAATATCACTGTGGAAAGAAGTCGAAACATGAACTGAACGACAGTAAATAAAATGGACCAGGTAAACCGAGTCAGCAGCCCTTTCCTATACAGGTGGTGACTCAGAAGGATTTCCAGACACTTCGGCCCCACTACGACCTCGGCCCCTAGACAGGTCGGCCCAAAACCAAGTCGGCCCTAGACACCTCGGCCCTAGTCACCTCGGCCCTAGACACCTCGGCCCCACTGTCACCTCGGCCCCTAGACATCTCGGCCCCAAAGACACCTCGGCCCCACTTTTGAAATCTATTAGGGTAAGGGCATTTATATCATTTTAAAATCGACCCCGCCCAGCGGGACTTCAAAAAACCGACAGTCTGTGGCATGAGTACTGGTAAATCGCTTAGAGGTTCTAAAGTGGTGGAAGTCGGACCGTTCATGCCTATAAACCATATTGGTTTCATTGGGCTGCAGGGCTTGAGATGTCATTTCATCTCAATGTTGGGTAAAATTCCCACAAAATTGGGCAACGCATCCAAAATGACTGAGACAGTGTTGATAGGGGCGTTAAATGTCAAATTTAACAAACACAACATCATGTTAACAAACATGTGCAATGAACACCCCTCTAAACTCCAGTTTATATCGGGAAAACTGGGGCTTATAGGGGCATAAATTATTTACATCACGAAGACACGCCTTTATAATCTTGACCCCTTGAACCCCGCTTTTATATAGTAGAACAGGGGTTTACAGGGGTAAACCTTATTTTTCTTATTCAGTCTTCTCTAAAATGTGAATTATGGGAACTCGTTAGAAACGCCTCGATGAGGCGGTCCTTACGAGTACCCACAATCTCTATTTTGAGCAGATATAATAAAAAATACATGTATCACATTTTTTTCTCTTATAATGTTCGTTTTTTTTCTGCGGTAAAGTTTGCAATGCATTTATATAGGCGTGTTTCCATAATTCTTATTTCTGCTCCAAGATACAGGTTATGTGTATTGGTTAGAACAGGTTATGTGTATTGGTTAGAACAGTCTCATTGAGCAGGACTGATCAGAATGCGTATATGACAACCTTTAATCACAATTAATTTAATATTAATCAATGTTTATGCAAACTAGTCATTTCTGAGATCCCTTTCATATAGGTTAACAGGTCTATGCGATTAACCATCTGCTTGAGAACGATTGAACCAGTATCAAAGATTTATGTTTTCGAGCAGAAGTAAGAAAATATAATTTTTATCAACTTTTCGTTACCTTATTTTGCTTTCAGTGAATTAAGTTGTTAATATATAAGACCAAATCATGTTACTGCTATTTTTATTTCATATACAAAAAATTACCAATGGGACGTTTATAATAAATATAACAACGCATACACGACAGTTTCAGGTTAACTTAGACTATTACAACAAGAAGACACTCTGAAGGACAGCTAATCCCCATTCAACCGTGAGGTTGATCTTGAGTCAGCATCATTAAAAGTGGGGTTTGGCGGGTTGTTCTAATTGTGAATATTTGATACTGATAGTCAATGAGCATTTTCTACAAAAATATATAGGGCCTTGAAGACTTTGCACTCAGTGTACATCCAGATCCATCTGATCTGGATCTACACTGTCATTCAGTTTGCGAATTTTAAATGAAAACAAATATACATGTATCAAGTAATTTGAGGGGCGGATTGTCAGAAATGTGACTAATAAATAAATAAATAAATAAATAAATAAATAAAGTATACTTGTAAATATGAGCTGTAATGACAATCAAATAGGAATTTCTAAATGTGTGAAAATTGATAATAATGGAAACATACTGAGTAATTCCTACAAATATACGAACAGTGAAGACTTTGAACACAGTGCACATCCATATCTACACTGTTTGCCACTAATATATACATATAGTATACATGTATCAAGTAATTTGAGTGGCAGAAATGTGACTAATAAATAAATAAAGTATACAATATACTCGTTAATGTCCGTCTTTAAATATGAGCTAAAATGACAATCAAATGTGTGAAAGTTGATAACAATGATCCGTTTATTTGGGAAAAGGGACTTCACACTTTACTCACATTTAAGTTAATAACCAGTGCTTCAGCTGAAGTGCACGACCCGCCGGATGCTTTTAGCTTTATGAGTGTTACCATATATGGGTATGGCGGCCATTTTGGTCATGTGACCTGGACATAAAACGGTTCCCCCAATAAATGCGCCTTATCGTAAGGAGCAAAAATATATCTTATACTTTAGTACTGTATTCTGAATCATTTGCAGGATAAAATCCAACACAAAAGCATATGTGTCAAAGTTTGACCTAGGCACAAACAAGGTCAAGGTCAACCCAGGGTCACCATTTTAGCAATTTATGATGGGCCTACGTTCCAGATGCTATTTATCAAGTTTCGTGGAAATCTGCACAGTGGTTCTGGAGAAGACTATTTTTGAAGGGTTTTTACCTAATATTGCTTGGCGGCCATTTTGGTCATGTGACCTGGACCCCATGAGGAAATTTTGGTTTCCCCCATCCCGTAGAGGCTCCATATGAAATTTTACTTCAATCGGCCCAACGATTTCCGAGGAGAAGCAGTTCGAAAATTTTCACATTTTTCGCCTCGGCGAGGCTGTACTAAATGGAATGTAATATTTCGCAAGTTCATTGATAAGATCTCATTGATATTTATCAGTATGCCAAAAATTGTTTAAATATTCCAAGCGGTTAAGTCACTATCACCAATTTTCACAAACGGGTTACGGACGGACAGATAGACAGACCATATATGGCTTGGCGGCCATTTTGGTCATGTGTCCTGGACCCCATGAGCAATTTTTGGTTTCCCCCATCCCATAGAGGCTCCATATGAAATTTGATTTCAATCGGCCCAACGGTTTCCGAGGAGAAGCAGTTCGAAAATTTTTCGCCTCGGCGAAGCTATACTAAATGGAATGTAATATTTCGCAAGTTCATTGGTTAGATCTCATTGATATCTATCAGTATGCCAAAAATTGTTTAAATATTCCAAGCGGTTAAGTCACTATCACCAATTTTCACAAACGGGTTACAGACGGACAGACAGACAAACCATATATGGCTTGGCGGCCATTTTGGTCATGTGACCTTGACCCCATGAGCAAATTTAGGTTTCCCCCATCCCATAGAGGCTCCATATGAAATTTGACTTCAATCGGCCCAACGGTTTCCGAGGAGAAGCAGTTCAAAAATGTTCGAAAAATTTCACATTTTTCGCCTCGGCGAGGCTATACTAAATGGAATGTAATATTTCGTAAGTTCATTGGTTAGATCTCATTGATATCTATCAGTATGCCAAAAATTGTTTAAATATTCCAAGCGGTTAAGTCACTATCACCAATTTTCACAAACGGGTTACGGACGGACCCAAAGAAGGTCAAGGTCAACCCAGGGTCACCATTTTAGCAATTTATGATAGGCCTACATCCCAGATGCTATTTATCAAGTTTCGTGGAAATCTGCCCAGTGGTTCTGGAGAAGACTATTTTTGAAGGGTTTTTACCATATATGGCTTGGCGGCCATTTTGGTCATGTGACCTTGACCCCATGAGCAAATTTTGGTTTCCCTATCCCATAGAGGCTCCATATGAAATTTGACTTCAATCGGCCCAACGGTTTCCGAGGAGAAGCAGTTCGAAAATTTTCACATTTTTCGCCTCGGCGAGGCTATACTAAATGGAATGTAATATTTCACAAGTTCATTGGTTAGATCTCATTGATATCTATCAGTATGCCAAAAATTGTTTAAATATTCCAAGCGGTTAAGTCACTATCACCAATTTTCACAAACGGGTTACGGACGGACAGACAGACAAACCATATATGGCTTGGCGGCCATTTTGGTCATGTGACCTTGCCCCCATGAGCAAATTATGGTGTCCCCCATCCCATAGAGGCTCCATATGAAATTTGACTTCAATCGGCCCAACGGTTTCCGAGGAGAAGCAGTTCAAAAATGTTCAAAAATTTTCACATTTTTCGCCTCGGCGAGGCTATACTAAATGGAATGTAATATTTCGTAAGTTCATTGGTTAGATCTCATTGATATCTATCAGTATGCCAAAAATTGTTTAAATATTCCAAGCGGTTAAGTCACTATCACCAATTTTCACAAACGGGTTACGGACGGACAGACAGAATGACAGACTGACAGACTGACAGATTGAAAGAATGACAGAATGACACGGTGATTTTAGGGCACTCTTAGAAAAAACCGACTTCAGTCGGTTGCTTTTTCTGCGGGTCGTGCAATTGTTCTTGTAAAACTTTTTGTTTGTTCATGCCAGCTAAATAGGGTACTAACCTGAAATTCATTAACCCTTATCGCGCTGAACACGATAATCCTTATCTTTGTAAACAGTGTAGGTCCTGATCAGATTGCTTCTGTCCTCTGAACCGGACACGCACCGTTTTTCATGCAGTTTTTGAATTGCATGCATACATTATATTATTTGGTTTAGTTACGAGGATAGTTCTAGTTCAGTGTGTGTTTGTTTTGGAGTTTAACGGCCCAATCAACACTATTTAAGGTCATTTTTTGAGCCGGTCAGTTTTCCTAGGGCAGGCTTATACGTAAGCGGTTAACCAGTACAGTGCACATTCTTTCGCCAGAAGCTGACAACTGCCCTTCTTGAATCAGCTGAAGGGATAGAATGACCGTAGAATAGATTTCAAGATCAATCTCCACGAAAGAATGTTGTCGACCCCGGTAGGTATCGAACCCGCGTCCTCCTGATCACCAGTCAGGCGCGCATCCGACTTAGCTACCGAGGCCGGATAAATAAATAAATAATTTAATAAATAAATAAATAAATAAATAAATAAATAAATAAATATGTTAATAAAAATAAGATTATCCCCCATCATCGCCATGATTGACGAAACCGAGGAATGATTTTTTTGTGTTACGGCCCTATCAAAATTATTTCACTCATATCGAGCCGATCGTTAATCAGAGGCAGAGGTGGGCGAAAACCGGAGTACCCGGAGACAAACCACCTGACCTACCGTTGAAGAATTTGGCGTCTCACATGTGACCCGAGCCATGCTCATACAGACGCCAGATACATAGTGGGGTTTAAAACCTGTACAGTTGATACCTATGAGTTTTTTTCGTAATTGTTTGTGTTGTGGGGTTAAAAATGTGGTATTATGGGGTTAGTGGCTGCATATAGTTAACATGGGGAACCCCCGAATGTACGTCTCGTAAGAATGTCCGAAAATACGTCCGTACGTCTATCCATCAATCCATCCATCCACCGATCCATCCAGATTTCCATCCATTTGATAAGGATAATTAGGTTTAATATTCTTATTGAAATTTATTTAAACAGTATTTTATAGGTGTGAAATATGATCGAAAGAGCAGAAAAGTAAAAAAAAAAGAGCCTGTCATTATATTAAGCTTTAAAGAATGCCGCAATGCAATTAGAGTTATATATTGAAATAAAAGATTTTTCAAATGTATCTTCCATTCTTCTTAAAGGGGCATAAAGATTTTCTATTTAGTAACGTTATAATATATAATAAATCTATATAATATAGGTTCAAATATTCGTGGCTCCCTATCAAAATAATCAAATCAGCAATAAAAAAAAAACCTCATCGGGCATCCAACCCGATCTCCTATTTAAGTGGAAGCCCAGTGAGAAGCAAAGTGGGGCCGAAGTGTCTAGGTATATGGGGCCGAAGTGTCTAGGGGCCGAGGTGTCCAGGGGCCGACCCGTCTAGGGTTTCAATTTTATGTGGGGCCGAGGTGGTTTTGGGGCCGAGGTGTCTAGGGGCCGAAGTGTCTAGGGGCCGAGGTGGTTTTGGGGCCGAAGTGTCCTGTTACCCTCAGAATATCCAAACCTAACTAAAAATTAGCAACACACATAATTGGGAAAATAATCGGAATCACCAACATGACAAACATTAAACTGGAAGGACTATAAGGATCTTATATGGGTGTGAGGGGTGGATGGAAAAATCCGTCCCGAGGGTCACTGTCCGGCACCACGAGGCTTGCCGAGTGAAGCCTCGTGATGCCGGACAGTGATCTCGAGGGACGGATTTTTCTATCCACCCTCACACCCATATTGGATTCTTTTTCTTGCATACCTTCCATTTTTATTGCGAATTTTTAATGCTGCTGTCACTTCGGTTACCGATGTCCGCCATTTTGTGATGACACAACATGAATGTTTAGTGACGTCACGCATGACGACGCCACGCATGAGGTTGTAATCAACCAGTGCATTTATCAAACACGTGATTATATTCGATTTCGGGTTGGAACACCAGGGTCAGAACATAAATTTCTATCCCAGGGTAAAATCTCGGATTTCCTTGTCTGGTGTGCAAGAAAAATGTATCTCTCCCATCGAATGTCTCTCATCAAGTTTCTGTTTTAAAGATTTTCAAGATGACCGTCATGGTAGCCTATTTGGGTAACGGAATAGAATAATTTAAGCAAAATAGCAGTGAAGGCAATGATCAGAAATCGATACAATTCACATACAGCTCCCATCAGAGACACCAACAAGTCAGAATCAATTCTGAATCTCCATGTTACTCTGTTGCCTTCCATCAAATCAAGGTTTAGCTCTCTCCGAACTTTTGGTTCGGATGGAGATGTCGTTTGAAGAATTTCAAGATGTACGCTATGGCGGCCATCATGGATATGAGAACAGAATGATTTTAGAAAATCTGAATCCCCATGTCACCCCGATGCCTCCCATTAACAAAGATGCTGGATCTGACCTTTAGTTCGAGAGGAGATGTCATTTGAAAAATTTCAAGATGGCCATCATTGCAGCCATCTTGAAAATAGAAATGAACGATTTGGGCAAATCTAAATCTCCATGTAACCTTGTTGTCTCCCATCAAGTTTCAGCTAAATCCCGACTTTGGAACAACTTCAAGATGGCCGCTTTTGTGGTCATCTTGTATATTGGAACAAAACATTTTAGCAAATCAGAACTAACATGTCGCCCAATGCCTCCATGTAATTTAAGCTCTATCCGGCATTTGATTGTGGAGAAGATGAAGTTTGAAGAATTTAAAGGTGACCAACTTGGCAGCCATCTTGGTTATCAGAACAAAACGATTTTATCTATACTTAATACCCATGTCGCCCCGATGATTCCCATCAAATTTCAGCTCCATCTGACTTTTGGTTAAGGAGATTTCGTTTAAAAAATTTCAAGATGGCGGCCACCTTGGATACATGAACGAAACCTGAATATTAGCAAATCTAAATTGCCAAGTAGTTCCGATGTCTCCCATCATGTTTCGTCTTTGGTTCAGGAGGAGACGCCGTTTGAGCTATTTCCAGATGGCCGCCATAGCGGCAATCTTGAATATGGGAACGGAATCATTATAACAAATCCGAATCCCAATGTCGCTCCGATGTCTCCACTCAAGTTCAGCTCAATCCGACCTTCGGTTCCAGGGGAGATGTTGTTTGAAGAATTTCAAGATAGCAGCTATGACTGCAATCATATATAACGGAACAGAACTATTTTATCAATTCTTAATTTTTGAGTTAATCCGATCGGATTGGCATAAAAAATATACAAGATGTCGTTGAAAAAGATTCAACGGAAGAAGTTTAGCAAATCAGAATCTCCATGCCAGCCCTATGCCTCCCATCAAGTTTAAGCTCAATCCGACCTTTGCCTCGGGGGTGGGGGTGTCGTTTGAAGAATTTCAAAACGGCCGCCATCCCATCTTGGATATCGGAACATAAACATTTCAGAATAACTGACTCTCAGTGTCACCCTGATGCCTCCAATCAAGTTTCAACTCAATCCAACATTTGGTTAGGGAGGATATGTCATTTGAAGAATTTCAAAACGGCCACCCATTGTTGGCATCTTGGATATCGGAACGAAACCATTTTAGCAAATCTGAATCTCAAAGTCACTCTGATGCCTCTCACTACGTATCAGCTTAATCCGACTCCCGGTTCTGGAGGAGAGGTCGCAATTGTGGAAGGCTTACGGCGCACGACGGACACCGTACGACGGACCGACAACGGGCCACGGCATAAGCTAATCTGGAGCAAAGTTTAACTTAAGGTATGGAGTGTACAACTTTTCAAGGCAAGACTGAGGTCGAATACTGGAAATCTAAAGCCGATTGGCAAATGTAGGAAAAACGGTTATGTATGTCTGTATAACGTTTTTGTGATGGTAGCACTATATGCCATGGAGGCTACGTAGAGGCGGCGTCTGTTGAGTTGATTGCTCAGGAAAACAGACCGTTTTTCCATGGTATGAGAAATTTGTGATCAAATGATTAATGGAAATGATGGTTCTCCGGAAGAAGAACCCAGTATCAATGAATTAACTATAACCAATGATAGGTTCTCGAACTTTGTCTATTGATGCCCTCGGAGAAGGATATATCAGTTAATAGATAAATGGGATCAGAGTTCTGAAAGACCGAGTGATTTATCTCACTTGTCAAGCACTGACTGTTGTAAGTCTGGGCATAATAGTATGCCATTGGTCTTGTTTGTATGTTTGTTTAATTTGAGGTTTAACGTCCCCATCAACATTTTGGAGACGTTGCTTCCAATTTTGTGAGACTTTACCGGACATTGAGATGAAATGACATCTCAAGCCCTGTCACCCAAGATATGGTTTATAAACATGCACGTACCTTCTCGCACCGCTTTGCCTGGGCAGGCTTAGATCCTCTAAGCGGTTTACCAGTACTCGTGTGGGGATCGGTTTCAGCTCTGCGTGGAAGCATCATTGGTCTAAACAAAATGTATACCACGCCTTGTTAAGTCCGAAACTTGCTGTCAAGAGATATTAAAGGTTTTAGAAGAGTGGAACCCCTTTGAGAGGAGGTGGAGAAATATTCACTTGGCGTGAGACCTAGGCGGTAAGTAGGGTCCTGAGGAGCAGTGTTGCAGTATTAACATATTCAGTTGTTAAAGTTTATTCCGACAACAAAAATCTTCAATCTGTATTGTTGAATGGCAGTATCGCTTTAGAGTTCATGGATGTGACAATGAGAACTTAGAAATTCAATCAGTCTGGATTCAAAGAGAAGGTAACCAGCAAGCTGATTATCGTTCTCGATGCTTAGGTAGCGTCGACTGGGAGATAAATAATGAGGATTACCACTAGCTAAACTCAGCATTCGGACCGTACACCATAGATAGATTTACTTCACAGTTTCACAATAAATGTATAAGATAACATTTCTAGGTTTTGGGTCCCAGACCTAGACGCAATTGACGCATTTTCTCAGTACTGGGATCGGGATAAAAACTGGGGAGTACCACCCCTAGGCTAGTATCAACTTGTACGGACGACGAGGACGTAAGCCAAACTCTCGAAGGCGAACCTGACAGTATCTGCACTTATTAGATTTTTGTGCGTTCCTGGTGTCACCCGAGACGTCTCGGCGGCTGTACGGAACCGATTACGAAGGTGGGTTAGACGGATGTATCGGTCCTGTCGACGTGTCGTGACTCGTGGACGTCTACTTCTGGGCCTGTCATTTGCCGTCTCCCTTTGAGGTAGGCGATGGTACAAACGAGTTATCGTCGATTTACTCACTTGGAAGTTCCTGGCGATGACAGCCTGAGACGTCCCACGTAGAAGCATTTGATCCGCTACGTTACGTTGATCTTGCGTCCAACGTACCATATTCCGCAGAGCAATTTTACCGGACGTTTGAAACCTAAACTCCAGGTAACACAATATGCCAATATGATGAGGTTACTGTATGCATTTAATGTACTGCACGAGGAAATGTTGAAAACAACGAATTGCCAAGTGGAGCGTCAAACTGTACAGATATCGCCCAAATGTTTTCTGCATAAGAAAGTTTAAAAAAGTATGGAAGTAAATCGCAAAATGATTTTTCAGTCAACCCCATGGTTGCATGAAAATCTTTTTGGTTAAAAAGTTGTTTTTCTTTTTCGGTTCAGTATATCATTAAGTATTTATATTTGGTAAATAAATTATTAAAATATTTTGTCATAGTCATTTATTCCGCTCGGTAAAAAAGAAATTCTTTCTGAACATGTTATACTTGTCGTAACTGTCACAAAGTCCACGTAAAATCTTTTAGATTACTATTTGTCCTGTCGTAATTTAACAGTCAAAGACAGTAAACTCAAATGTTTCCGCTGACTAGGGCTGCAAGCAAAGCACATCGCCACAAACGTTGCCAGCTTCTTTCTAAAGAAAATCCAAGAGGTCAAACGATCACGAAAGTAGCACGAAAACAGGCATTGGAAGACAATGAGATGAACTGTTATTTTATTGTTTTGTGCATATTTGATAACTAAAAAGTAAAATGTAGAAAAAATAAAACATATCGAAACAAGAGCTGTCACTATAAGTGAGCAATGCCCCCGTAGGAGCCAATGTGCGGACTAACCCACAAACCCACAAACAAACCAACAGTGCAAAACCTATATGCCCTATTACGGGGGCATAAAAGTTAAACAAAATTGTCGAAGAAATGTCACAAGGTTTATAAGAACGCGTTTTTCAGAAAATAAAGGGCCGTAACTCCTTCGCAGATGATAGCATCAACGTGAAAATTATGTAAGGCACCCCTTTACCTCACAAGGAATGTATGTGCAACGTTTCAGCTCTAACGGTGAAGAAATGTGAAAGTAGTTCGCGTCACAAGGTTTTCGAACGCGGTTTTCAGAACAGCAAGGGCCGTAACATTGTCGCAGGTGATAGGATCAACTTGAAAATTGTGTTAGGCATCCCTTCACCTTACAAGGAATGCATGTGCAAAGTTTCAGCTCAATCGGTGGAGAAATGTGGAGGAAGTTTGCGTCACAAGATTTTTAGCGCATTTTTTTAGAAAATCAAGGGCCATAACTCCAAAACGCTTCATCCGAGCTGAATGAATTTTGTGTAAGGCACATCTACATATCATTGCAAATGCATATGCAAACATTTAACAAAATTATCGGAGAAATGTGGAAGTAGTTCTCGTCACAAGGTTTTCGAACGCGTTTTCAGAAAATCAAGGGCCGTAACTCCGTCACAGATAATAGGATCAACGTGAAAATTGTGTTAGGCACCTCTTTACCTCACAAGGAATGCATGTGCAAAGTTGCAGCTCAAACGGTGAAGAAATGTGGAAGAAGTTCGCGTCATAAGGTTTCGAACGCGTTTTCAGAAAATCAAGGGCCGTAACCCCGTCACGGATGATAGGATCAACGTGAAAATTGTGTAAGGCACCATTTCACCTCACAAGGAATGCATGTGCAGAGTTTCAGCTGAATCAGTGAAGAAATGTTGAAGAAGTTCGCATCACAAGGTTTTTAGCACATTTTTTAGAAAACAAAGGGTCGTAACTTCTTCGAAAATGACAGGACCAACGTGAAAATTGTGTTATGCATCCCTTCACCTCACAAGGAATGCATGTGCAAAGTTTCAGCTCAATCGTTGAAGAAATGTGGAAGAAGTTCGCATCACAAAAAAAGTGCGGACTTACAAACCCACAAACGCACAAACAAACGGACAGTGCAAAAACTATAGGCCCTCCTACGGGGGCATAAAAATATAGATATCGAAAAGTAGGACACACAGCAATCAAGCTCCAGAACAAACAATTTCAAAACGTATACTAATACACTACACAAATGCAAAAGTAGTATCAATTTTAATTACTCATTTTGTCTGCTCATTTTCTCTTGTTGAGTTACGGAAACGCACGAAGGTAATACTTTCCAACACATTAACTATGTAATGTATGCAAATTCGGGGTTTATTTGAACAAAGCTGGGACTTATTAATTCTTCCACGCCACATCGTGTATGTTTGTCCTTGCGGATTATCGAACGCAAAAGCGGTTTTGTTTGATTTGAGTTTAAACGTCCCCGTCAACACTGTAAAGGTCATTTTGGAGACGTTGCTTCCAATTGTGTGGGAATTTTACCCGACACTAAGATGAAATGAAATCTCAAGCCCTGTCTCCCAATGAAACCAATAGGGCTTATAAGCATGGACGGGCCGACGCGCACCGCTTTGCCTGGGCAGGCTTAGATCCTCTAAGCGGTTTACCGGTACTCGTGTTCGGGTCGGTTTCAGCTCTGCGGCCCATATATTTCTTCAAACCATGATGGGCGGGGCCGACGCAAAAGTGGTAGGGCAGGTATTTTATCGATTTGTAAGTATTGTTCAGGAGAGAAATAGAAGTGAAGACAATGATCAGGAATCGATACAAATAATCCACACCCCCATCAGAGACTGCAAAGGGAAAGAAACAAGAACATAAAACACCTAGACCGTAATGGAAACATAACTAGCGGAAAGCCAAAAGGACAGAAACTTACCCACAAAAAGACCAAATGGCAAAATATAAGCGATACACACATTCAGAGACGAACTATAAGAAAAATAAACCGCGACATAAGAACCGCCTTGGGACTGTAAGTAAAAAGTATTTCACGGGTGTGTGTGTGTTGTGTGGTGGGGGAAGGGGTTCAAACCGATTTTATGTGGCCGCAATCTGCGCCCTCACTTCCGTCGATGCTTAGGCAAATAATTTGTTCAGTCTGCATGAATGCTTCCTGACTCATCAGTGCTACATATCCGAGAAAATAAAATAAAAATTAAACAATTACAGGGATGAAACGACAGGATTAAATAACTGAACTGATGTAGCAAAACCATGAAAACCGTGACTGGGTTAACTACAATGCATGCAGTCTGTCGTATAACATTTATGTTGTACCCAATCTTTTTCTATCGAAGAATGATCGTACAAAATTGGGCACGGAAGTCATTGCAAACATATATTTTTCTGCATTCATATACTTAGTCATCATAAAATTCGTGTTCCGATAGGCCTTATTGCAGAAGAAAATCAAGTCCACCATAAATCAGAATGACGTATATAAAACTTACAAACGGTTCTCTGCAGTGTATGATACCAATAACCGTGATTAAGCAGTTAACAATTAATTACGTGTGTTGAAATCATTTACATGACTTAACACTCTAGCAATTCGAATTAATTGCACAATATAAACACCGTGGGATAGCGCACGAGGAACATCACCATACATGAAAGGACAATTTGCAAACCCAAAATCAGACTCATCGCGTTTATCATAAATTTTACAAGAAATGAAACAGTCTACAATAGATAATTGATAATAGACAGATGTAAATAAAATAACGGGGCTTCGGTATCAGAAGAATTTGCTTTATTTATCTGAAGTTATGCGGGGTAAATCTGACTGATCAAACCATCGGAGTAGGTACTATAAATATCTAATAAATCATCCAAATATCTAGAGTACGATCTGACAGCTTTAATGATTTCAGATTGGTTTCCAACGGAAAAGGACACAAAGAAGTCTGTTTCATAACAAAACAAGAACAAATCAGCCACAACGGATGCGCAAATCCTCCCCATCGGAATATCCAAAATTTGTCTAAATAACGTAGAAACAAATGATAAATAGTGTCAAGTAGAAAGGCGAGAGCTTCGCATACTTTCTGACATGACAATAATGTGTAGTTTTATGCTCATCAGAAGTGAAAAAAAAAGCATTTCTTACATTACATGCAAGATAGAAGGAATATTCTCTATCAAATGTCCATTCATTTAAATCATTAAGTTTCCTTTTTATAAGATAATGAGGAATCGAAGTGTAAAGCATGGGAAAATCATAAGTTGACAGCCCAAAAGCAAAAGAACGTCTGGATTTCAATTTATTTAAAATCTCATTCGAATTTTTACAGACCAAACAGGTGTCTCCATGACCTTTCAGATACTTTGTCGCAATATTTATTCACATGTTTTTGATTACAGTAAGGCATGAAGTTAATTATTTAGAAAGTTCAATAGTGGTACAAGAACTCACATTTGCTAATAAACCGTGTTGGGTATGGTCTTTAATGAATGTTCTGAGAAGGGGTTAGTTTTATGAAGTTTAGGTAACCAGAATAACTTAGGAAGCTTGCCTTGGCCTTCTGCAACACATACAGCAAACTTAGTGGCTGACTGACAGGTATATTGTCATTAATTACAGACCTTACTTTATCCAAAGGCTGAAGTTCATAAGCCTTAGTACCACCACGCTCTTGTTGAAATATTAACAGTGCAGCTGTCAAACAACCATGGCATTGTTATCGGTCTTCTCAGCCGGAGCCAAAACATACTTCTTACGAAATACTTGAATACTTAGTCTCGTCTTAGGTTTAGGAGGTAACAAGTAAGTATTTCGAGAATAGAAATATGCGCTCGCCAGCTAGTTTCAAAATGCTTGGTTTCAATTCCTTAAGGGCTTTATGCTCAACATACTCTTTCTTACGAGCACCGCGATCATTGTCTGAAACAGAATAAACCCTTTTCCCGATGCATAAATTAATTTAGCCAAACCCATTTACATTTCTACCAATCAAATTACTTGATGTAATCTAGTCATTTAGATTCGCAAACTGAATGGCAGAAGTGTAGATCCTGATCAGATGGCTTCTTTAGAAGCCATATGATCTAGATCTACACTGTTTGCAAAGATAAGAATTGTCGTAAACAGCAGGACAAGAGTTAAGAAATATTTTACAGATTTTCATCAAAAAAATAACCGATTTGGAGAAAAATGTAGTATACATATGCATGACACATAAAGTTCATCACAAAACAAGCCTTCATAATTCTGACCCCCTTTAACTCCTCCTTCATATGGTAAAACTGGTGTTTACAGCGGTAGGCCATACTTTTCTTATTTCACTATAATATAGTTTGTTGGTACTCGTTAGAATCGGCCCAATGAGGTACAACCACTACCTTTATTTTGAGCAGAAATAAGAGAAACATCACACTTTTTCATCTGAAACGTTTCCCTTTTTTTTCCTGGCGGTATAATTTGCCATGTTTTGGAGTAGGCGTGTTTTCGTAGTGGTTAGCTTAATGTACCGACTGAAATGCTGTCCCTTACTACAGATTGTTTTTCTTCAAGAATGACGTATTCTGGGTGACTATACACCGGCAACTTCGGTGGAAATTATTTCATGCTAGATCCAGGGCATTACTTTATTAATGCTGCAATAGAGTTACATAGAGACCGCTCTATAATCATTTATAATTCCTGTCGACACACAAACTGTGCAGTCAGTATACATCTGAGGCGTTATTTGTTTACTTTTCTTCTGCTTGCACTTTTGCACGTTTGTCATTTTGAAAACTTTGTTTACATCACCATTTTTACTTGCTCGTATTAGAAACCTTGGTGGTGCAGTGGGTTTGCTACTGGCCTCATAAACCAGGGACCATGTGTTCGCCCCTCCCGTGCTTCCCTTCACGAAAACACGCCTATTTAATTCTGACCCCCTTGAACCCCACTTTTATATAGTGAGGGTCACTGATGACGCCTAATTGGCCGAAACTAGCTAGTCTGGGCCAGACAACATGTAAACTCTATATTTTCCAGTTCTGTGGTGTATTCTTTGCTTTCAAAGGATAACCCTTTCTAGAACATATTTACAGGGGTAAAATTTCTTTTCTTATTTTTTTCCTAAAATGTACTTTGTGGGTACTCGCTAGAACCGCCTCGATGAGGATATCACAATTTTTCATCTTAATATTTTCGTTTTTCGGCGGTAAGTTTACAATGTATTTTTATAGGCGTGTTTTCATTATGTCCAAACTTTCAAATGTGTCTTTAAACTGTATGACCCTAGCTGTTGGTGGAACACATACACACATCGGCACGTTATCAAATGTAGACTGTGTTTTGCAGACAGATGCTAGAAAAATAGATCTGATTATTATGCGCCGAAATTAGTGACTGTTATAATGCAATAAAAAAATCTCCGCTTAACTGAAATAATTGTGCACTTAAATGCACTCCGCTGCAATAACTTTGATACGTGTTTTCAAGCTATTTAGTGTTTGAATGGACAAGAATTAAAATAATGATGATTATATTGAAAATTATAATACGTATTATTATAAAATGTCTAAACCTTGCTACACAATATTTTCCTAGTTTAGGCGTTTTTGTTGATACAATCATTATATATTATCATCTGATTATTACCATTATCGTTATCAGTAGTAGAAGTCGGAGTAAATTATGATAATTGTTATAATTATAAACATTACCATCGTTCTTATCATCTTTATTTTACCTATTGCTGTTATCATGTTTAATCATACTAATGACGTTTGTCCATTCAAATACGCACCATCTTGTAGAATTTACTATTTCATTTTCAGTGAAGCGTAAAACAAAAGTCAAAATGCCAAATATCGAGGAAATCAGTACGCTAGTTTTTGAGCGAGAGGACATTATTATTGGATTCAGCCACACTACCTTAAATGAAACATATGGAGCATTGTACATAACAAGTGATAAACAAAATTACAAAGTTACAGAAACATTTCGACAACCTAGCCGTGTGATATAGTGCAATCTTCCATACGTCCAAAACGGTATATTCTGGTGAAAAAATAATGATACATGTATTTTTCTTATCTATACTCCAAACATGTGTTGAGGGTGTTCGTAAGGACAGCTTCATTGAGGAGGTTATGACGAGAACCCAAACCCTATGTCTTTAAACAGAAATCAGAAAACTAATATACCCCTGTAAACCCCAGTTTTCTGTATATATATAGTGAGCTGTAGAGGGGTGTTCATAACACGGGCTTGTTAACGTGATGAGAACCACAGCCTCAGTGTTACTCAGATTATGGCTCTTGTGTCTGTACGGGAAGATAACCCACGAGCGGTACCTAATACAGACGCACGGACAGCTTGTTGTCCGTGGTCGCCTCTTCACCGTTTGCATCAATAAGAACTGATAGAAGAAAGAAAGCATACATGGCGTTTGATGTTAGAAAATATGGCACAACCAGATATTCGCACAAACTTCAGATTTTTACTTTCAATATCAAATTCCTAACTAATTACAACACAAAAATCGCTATTCGAGTAAAGCAGAGCACCTCCACCTAAGTCGTGTGACATCGAAGAAGGAAAAAGTACAAGCAGAAGAAAATTAAACAAATAACGCCTCAGGTGTGTACAGATTGCACAATTTGTGTGTTGACAGGAAATATAAATGCTTATAGAGCAGTCTGTATATTACTCCCATGCAGCATTATTACAAGTAATGTCCTGGATCTAGCATGAAATATACTAGGGACAAAAATAAGGAAACCCCAAAATTCAAATATAAAGAAGCGAAACTTCAATGTCACCGGGAAGGTTTATATGCAAAAGGGATCAGTATCTGGTCCATGCACCACGAGCATTGATGCATGCACGACACCTTCTTGGCATGCTAGTGATTGTGCTGTATCCGTCGCCATTCTTCTTGCAATGCTCGGCCAAGCTGTTGCAGAGTGTTACAATGCTATGATCTGTTGCGCACGCGGCGACCCAAGACATCCCAAATGTGCTCAATTGGCGACATATCGGGGGATTTGGCTGGCCAGACTGGAATTTGGTCTACGTAACGCTGGCCAGTCAAGTTACCATGATCGTTCAAGGTAATTGACAGGCCAGCGTTACGTAGACCAAATTTTACGCCCAGTGGTTGTCCCATTCGCCCGGCGTATTGGTAGGAACTTCGAGTTCCATGACGACAACGCTCGCCCACATCGAGCCCGTGTTGCCGTCGATATTCTGTACCATATATCGTGTATCATATACCATGTAAATATGAATAATAAATACTGTTTAAACCAATTGCTATTTAAGACTTGTAGTACTAACTGGTACATTTGTCTTTTCCATAGACATGAAAGACGACATAAAAGACGAACCCGTTTCGACGTTTCGAAAGTAATGGATTTCAGGTCTAGTTATTTGTTTAAGAATTGATAGAAGAAATGGTCTATGTTTTTAGTATAAGAAAAAAACACAAATGTTCATCAAGAAAAAAAAACGTTTTGGAGAGACAAAAGAATGCATTTTGCCAAACGAATGTGTAAACGTAATGACAAATACCTTTAAATACTGGTGTCAGACCCAGGTCGTGGTCTATGAACTGTCCCCAATGCATCACCGCCATGGTCAGTTTATTATTCCTCGGCTGTTTGTCACGGGCGTTGAAGAGAAGGTTACTAAGGTAACGTGAACCCGGCAGTTCGCCTCCGGTCACACTTGTCTGCCTGGGAGAATCCACCCCTAGATGAAAATAGTATATAAACGAATTGTGCAAGCACTTTCACTTAATTTTGTAGTCCTTTATGTGAAATCGTTTCCAAACACGAGAGAACCCTTTTTGTACCAAATGGAATCTTCCTCCTTATATATAGCAGGAGTCCAATTCAAAATTTAGGGTTGTCAGGCTGTTTTCTTCAGAAAAAAACTGTTTGGAAATTTGCTGACAATTTTCTAAAAAGTGTAGGCCCTGATCAGACGTCGCGTTCTACGGCGTCAGAACGCGGCGTCTCATCAGGGTCTGCACTGCTTGTCCTGTTACCCGTATAATTCTGATTTAGTTCGAAATATGAACTGATGTGTAAATACATGCATATCAAGAAATATGTGAGCTGGTGTCAGTTCTGACAATTATTATTCTTCTATCAGTGAAATTATTTCCATGAAATTATTACACCCGCCACAACCTAAAACATAGCGTTAAAACCGCTCGCCCCCGCCCATAGGGGCTTCAAGAAATATATGGGCTGCATGATGCTTCCACGCAGAGCTGAATCCGGCCAGCACACTAGTACTGGTAAACCGCTTAGAGGGTCTAAGCCTGCCCAGGAACCGCGGTGCGAGGCGGACCGTCCATGCTAATAAACCCTATTGGTTTCATTGGGCGACAGGGCTTGAGATGGCATTTCATCTCAATGTCGGGTAGAAGTCCCAAAAAATTGGAAGCAACGTCTCCAAAATGACCTTTACAGTGTTGACGGGGACGTTAAACCTCAAATCAAGCAAACAAAAGCGTTAAAACCCCATACTGACTCCCCAATCAAAATTTCGTTAATTCTTCATCCAAAAACTTAGCTTAACTTAAGGGAAATGGGAATACCTTCAGGGGAGGCAACTCCTGCAAAAGTATTTTTGTCTCCCATGCCAAAAGGCGTAAACTCTTAAAGGAAAGAATTTGCTCCTGAATCACATTCGAGTAATTACATATTTTTATCATATAAAAATAATCCCAATTACTCTTCATTCATTGGAAGGGAAGCACATCGAAGACATTGATATTTTACTTTTATTCAGACAGAAATTAAGACAAAAGAGACTTTTACATATTTTTTTTTTGTTTAAGGGGACTTTCATTTGATATAAATAAAATGAAAAAAAAAAAAAAAAAAAAAAAAAAAAAATGTAAATGCAGGGTCTTGGGCAAGTCTAGTTTTCTCTTGTTGGGACTCATTATTGTCAGAAGAAGCAGCCCTGGGCTAGACAAGCTTCTAGACGGCTTATGTTAAGTTAATGAAGAATATATTTTCTATACCAGCCTCTCTCTCTCTCTCTCTCTCTCTCTCTCTCTCTCTCTCTCTCTCTCTCTCTCTCTCTCTCTCTCTGATAGGAACCCATTTCATTTTGGCTTCGATCTTGCTGTCTGAGACAGAAACTAAAGAACATTACGAAAATACGCCTATATAAATACAGTGTAAATTGTACCGCCGAAAAAAACTAAATTTTTAGATGAAAAATTGTGATATTTTTTCTTATTTCTGCTCCAAATATAGATTGTGGGTACTCGTTGGAACCGCCTCATCGAGGCGGTTCTAACGAGTACCCACAATCTATATTTTAGAGCAGAAATAAGAAAAATGATGTTTACCCCCAGTAAACCCTAGTTTTTCTATATAAAAGTGGGGTTCGAGGGGGTCAAAATTATATAGGCGTTTTTTCGTGATGGTACTAAAAGTTTTCACATCTGACAGAAAACAGAAGTGTTGGTGAATAAGAAGGACATCAATGCATAGGAGCTAGACTAGTGCGGTACTAGACCTTGACAGAAAATTAGAGCTTAGCCACAATGTATCATATCTGATAGAACACAGTAAGATTGGCGCACATGATATCAAAGTCTATGAGCTAGAGTCCTGGATGTCTGAGACAGAAAATAAGATACTAGCAGAAATGTTTGGAATCTCATACAACACAGAATGGTTAGTAAACATGACATAGAGGTCCAGCCATTGATGTCTAAAAAAGAAAATTAAATACAAGCAACAAAGGTCGACATAATTATCATAACTTGAACACAGGATGGAACATGACATCAAGGTCTAAGAGCTGGACTCATGGGGCATAAGATATCAACACATGTCAGCTACCAACCGTCAAACGCGTACAGTGAAATCAAAATGTTAATACAAGCTAAAATTGGTAGCCAGTTATTCTTTGGGAAAAATATCATATCATTATGCACCAGTCATTTGCAACCACTGACCCCCTCCCCCCCCCACCCACACACACACACAACCTACGGGGATAGCGGGGATAATGACCTTTCCCTTTTCACAGCCCTGCTAGAAGCCCTGCACTGCGGGGGACCTCCATAAGGTGTCAACCCCGCTGTTTATAATAGTTCATTCCACTGGGGGTATATTTGCATAATATCAAAACCCCCGCATTAACCCCGCACTGCGGGGAAACACAGAGGGTAACTACCCCGCACATTAGCCCCGCTATCCCCCGCCTATCCCCGTAGGTGGGGGCAGTGGTTACAAATGACTAGTGCATTACGAAAACACGCCTTTTAAGTATATTGGGAAATTTTACCACCAAAAAATGAAAATTTTCGGATAAAGAATTCTGATATTTTTTCATATTTCTGCTCCAAACATGGATTGTGGGAACTCGTTAGAACCTTCATGGTGAGGCGGTTCTATTGAGTACCCACAATCTGTTATGAGCAGAAATAAAACAAATAATGAATACCCCTCAAACCCCAGTTTTAGTATATAAAAGTGGGTTTAAGGGTGTCAAAATTATATAGGCGTGTTTTCGTGATGTTAAAAATTTTAGTTACTCTTTCTGTCTCTCACCTACATCCAGTATCTTCTAGTTAGAGACGATATTAGGAACTGTGTGAAGGTTGTCTTTAAAACCACTTTCGATCAGTTCCGGAGGTGGCCTTAAGGGGAGTGGGAACACCTGGCAGATTTTTCCGCCATTTTTCAAAGAGACACAACTTTGGAAATTCCTGTTCGCCTTTCTATAAGCCCTGTCCCACGGAAAAAGGTGTCTACTCTTAAAAGAAAGAATTTGTTCCTCAGGAGCAAATTCTTTCCTTTAAGAGTTGACCCCTATTGACATGGGAGACAAAAATAATTTTGCAGGAGTTGCCTCCCCTGAATGTGTTCCCATTCCTCTTAATTAAGTATTTGTACTGAACTGGAACCATGAAGCCACTCTTGCCGTCGTTAACTTCTGAGTCTTTGCTGGCAAGTTGTAAAGGGGATCAACTTTATGGGCAACTCCGAAGCATCGAAAAGTGTTTTTGGGTCGATTGTTTATTAAACGACACAAAATTACTAACTACAGAAGTTTCCCTTCTGTGTCTGTCCTCGGCCCCCGCCCATCGGGGCTTGAAGAAATATATGGGCTGCATGATGCCTCCACCCAGTGCTGAAACCGGCCGCACAAGAGTACTGGTAATCCGCTTAGCGGATCTAAGCCTGCCCAGGTAAAGCGGTGCGTATCGGACCGTCCATGCTTATAAACCATATTGGTTTCATTGGGTGACAGGGCTTGAGATGTTATTTCATCTCAATGTCGAGTAAAATCCCACGAAATTGGAACCAACGTCTCCACAATGGCATATACAGTGTTGACGGGGACGATAAACCTCAAATCAAACAAACAAAAACAGGAATTTCAGGTTTGAACGAAACAGCGCCGTTCAGGACCATTTTCGATCCTACACACAGAGACAATCGAATCACCACAATCATCTTGCCGCAGCTTTAAAAATCGAAGAAGGTCATGGAAGGTGACCTTTCACGGGTCGCTGTCAGATCTAGGCGAACATAGTCAGCTTAGATCGGGTTTTAATCAGATTGGACTCACCAGTGTTGACAGTCATTTGATTCATTTCAGATTGTTTATCAATCGAGCCAAAGCAAAGAATCTCTTGACGTCTGTAGGAACTCCAGGTAATTTATTTACAGAAAATAGCAGCGTTAAGGTCAACGTGTTGCGAAGTTGGGTTTAATATATAGAATATGGACTGGTATCATGAGTTTGGCTTGGCAAACATGGTCGACCCTGATGTGACGCCACAGAAAGCGGCGTCGTATCAGGGTCTACACTATTTACTTACAGTACAGAAATTTAAGGGTTAGACGCCGATGAATGCCGCGTCTGATCAGGGTTCACATTGTTTGCTTACAGAACAGGAAACTAAGGGTTAAAGGAAACGTTAACGGTCTAAGTCACATTTCAGAAACATTTTCCATTCTACACACAGAGACAATCAACTCACCAGTACTGACAGTGATTTGGTTCATTGTTGAATTGGTTCATTCCATTACAAAACACACCTACACGGTGGGTAGCCATAACGGCTCCGTAGTGATCAAATCGCCGAAAACGCCTCCTTCGTGATGAAATATGAGATCCTGCGTGGATTTTTGTGTACACGAACACACATAGTCCTCTATCGACGATGAAAAGCTAAAAGATCGGATTTGGTATCTAGTAGGTAAACAGTTAAACCCTTACGGAACTATGAAGGAAGTTTAGCATTTTTTGTAAAGTTTGTAATGCTGTCTGTAGAGTAGTCTTTGCAAGAGACGCACAATCATCAGGTGTCCCGCTGCAAACTGACCGGTCGCACATGAAATGCAATATAGATAGCGACTGTGACTATGCAACCGGGCACATATAAAACAGCATAACGTGATTATTAAGGTCATTCTGTATGTTTCCAGTAGTCAAGTTCTCATTTTAACGAAAAAGACGATAATACCTGAAACGACTCTTGGGAGATTTTGGCACCTACACCTTAGTGACTTTAAGTATATGCTGGCACCCAAACCTTGGTGATTCTTCTTGACTGCAAATACTTAGACATCGACATCACAAATATTCATGAAATACAGGCTCTCATTCGTTTTGCGCGACTGTCTAGTCACATCGGTGATCACAGCTTTCACAGCACCGACCCAGAGAAGCGGAGTATTTTCCCCGCCAAAACTTACAGATGCCTTTATTTATCCCAAATGCTAAGAAATAGCATGGAGGATTACAAAACGTTTACCACCGAGTTCAAAATCTGATTAAAACAACCAACGGTCTTACAATCGAAATTTAATGATCCAGAATGATCTCCTCTCCCGATGCTAAATTCCACACGGCCTCCATGACCAAGTGGTTACGGGCACTGCCTCTTAATCATTTGGGCTCCCACGCTGGCTTGGTTTACATTGGGAAAGACATGTCCTGCTCATTTATTACTATTTGTCGTTCTCTCGGGTTCTTTTATAGAACATATTTAACGTCATTACAGCTAGTGTCTGGGAATGTGTGGCGGCCGTAAAAAGTCCCCCTGCCCCACATCATAGTGTAGTTTATATGTTCTTGTCCTTTGGGATCATTGATTCCATTGTGGAATTTTGAAAATATTTGAGGGTCACTGACCAGGCCTAATTGGCCGAAACTAGCTTGTCTGACCCATGAAACATGTACACTTCATATTTTCCAGTTCCTTGCTTCCGAAAGATAACCATTTTATAGAACGTATTCTCCGTTTGCATCAACCTTTGACGAATCATCGGGTCGATATACGTAAAATATTCTTCAAAAGGCCGTAAAACCCAAATAAAAAGTTAAATCCCTGTTTAAGGTTTAATCTGGCCAGAGTTTACTGGTGAAAAAATCATATACCCCACCAATCCCCTTAAGAATCATGACATGGGCACCCATAAGAACCGACCCGCGAAGCGGCTCTATCGAAAACCACAACGCAGGAACATACGGCTGAATATGAATAATAATCATTACCAATCACTATCAGGCGTGGTCCCCGCCCATCGGGGTTTGGAGAAATAGATGGGCTGCATGATGCTTCCACGCAGAGCTGAAATCAACCGCACACGAGTACTGGTAAACCGCTTAGAGGATCAAAGCCTGCCCAGACAAAGCGGTGCGAGTCGGACCGTCCATGCTTATAAACCTTTTTGGTTTCATCGGGCGACAGGGCTTGAGATGTCATTTTATCTCAATGTCGGGTAAAAGTCCAACAAAATTAGAAGAAACGTCTCCAAAATGACCTATGCAGTGTTGACGGGGACGTTAAACCTCAAATCAAACAAAAAACAAACAAACACTAACAGGCGACAACCAAACGACGATCCCCTGCAGTCCCCTTCAAAACTAATTACGCAGGTATCCATATAAACGGCCTCAACGAGCGTCCAAAACGATCATCCACAACACAAGCCTATACAATTATTGAAATACAAAAAAGAAACGTTCCAAAAAAGCATGACATAACGGTATGAAATACGTGACGAAATTCTTGCAAGACGTTTTGTGCGATTTGATCACTAAGGAGCCGTTATGGCTACCCACCGTGACCTATACAAATACATTGTAAATTTTACCACAAAAAAATATTTAAAGAAAAAAAAATGTTGATATTTTTCTTATTTCTGCTCACAATATAGGTTGTGGGTACACGTTAGAACGCCTTGAGGAGGCGGTTCTATCAAGTACCCCTAACATATATTTATAAGCAGAAATAAGAAAGATATGGTTTACCCCTGTAAACCCCAGGTTTGCTATATAAACTTGGCTTCCATGACATTTCGTTTAAAACCACTTGGTCGAATGTATTTTCCGTCGAAAGGAACTTTTAGTCGAACCAATGTTTGGTCGAATGTTCGTCGAAAAAATTCATCGAAGTGACATTTTGTCGAAAAAAAAATCGTCGAATTTTCGTCGAGAAGCTAAATCGAAATTAAATAACATCAAAACTTTAAAATTTTGGAACTGGCGAATTTTCTGCCAAATCCCAATTACAAACTTATGAATACATGTGAAAAAGCTTCGTGTTAATTCCTATTCATCAGGTATAAAAATCCTTGAAATGAAGACAACCTAAACTCAATTCATATACATAAAACTGGGGTTTACGGGGCGTCTATTTTTTTTTTCTTATTTCCGCTCCAAGACATAGGTTGTGGGTACTCGTTAGCACAGCCTCAATACGAGCACCGACAACCTATGTTTTAAAGTATGAATAAGAATAGTTTCATCAAAAAAGGTATGAAATAATGTACTATGCACACGGGTATGTGTTCGTAAAAGGTAATATGCAAGCTCATTTATTTCATGACCAGCCTATTGTTATAATAATAATAATAATAATAATAATAATAATAATAATAATAATAATAATGATCGAGCTGCGCCAATCACGACTAGTCACGATGATCTCAGATTATTGGCGATATCATGGTAAATATAATTCGACCAAGTGTCGCATTTCTTACAAAAAAATATTCGACCAATTAATATTTCAATATTCTTTTCGACCGAATTTGTATTCGACCGAAAGCTTCATTCGACCATGTAGTTTTTGACGAAAGGACGTGCCCCGATAAACTTGGGTGGGGTTCAAGGGGGACACAAGTATAAAGACATGTTTTCGTGATTCTTATACATGTATGCCAAGTGTCCCAAAATCGGACATTGGTATATAGGGTGGACGCGTCTGATCAGATTCTTCACTGTCTACAATACATGGATTTTAGAGTACTGATCATTCAGGTTCAGGACGATTTCAATCCTACGCTCAAAGACAATCGACCCACCATATGATTTTATACCATCGTCATACGCTGGTGGTAGCATTCTGACTTGAGGGTGCATTGCGGAGCCCCAAGCAGGGTACTTCAAATTATTGCAGGTCCCATCTGCTGTCCGATACTTTGCCCTCTTGTTACACTTTATGCCCTGAAAATAATATGCAGTAAAATTCCTTTTTAGACCACTTTTGAATAGTCCCAAAGGTGGTCTCTGTAGTCGGAAAACACAGAAAAAAGAATAACTGCAACCTATTAAATAAGCTTTAACTCTTATCCTGCTGTTCACGACAACTCTTTTCTTTGCACACAGTGTAGAGCCAGATCAGATGGATTCTGAAGATCTGATCAGGGGTCTACACTGTTTGAGTGAGTGAGTGAGTGAGTGTTTGAGTTTTACGTCCCACCAACAGCTAATGTCATTCGGAGACGGGACCTCGATTTAAAGACTCATCCGAAAATCTGGAGAAGCCCGGGATCGATCCTGCGAGTCCTGGTTTACAAGGCGAGTAGCGTAACCACTGCATCACGGAGGCCTCTCTACACTGTTTGACATTCAATTTATATAATCCTCCGTGGTGCAGTGGCTACGCCACTCGCCTTGTAAACCTGGGATCGCAGGATCGACCCCGGGCTTCTCCAGACTTTCGGATGAGTCTTTAAACCGAGGTCCCGTCTCCGTATGACCTTAGCTGTTGGTGGGACGTTAAACTCAAACACTCACTCATTTGACATTCAATTTATGAATTTATAGGAATAAATTACATCAAGTAATCGGACTGGTTCAAAGTCAGAAATGGGTGTGGCTAAAATGGATATTCAGCAAGAGAAGGGTTAAAAAGCAGAATTAGACTTAATTCTAGGTGGTCTTACTAGAGGAATTTTACTGTAATATCTGAGCAATGAAAATCTTTATACAAACACCCCATTTTCTACAGAAGAAGAGGGTGTTTCAATGGTTAAAAACTATTTGCCATTTACGCCTCTGACGAGCACCAACAATCTATGTTTATAAAAAAATTAAGTTTCTGCTGTTCATGAAAGTATGAACGCAGTGGATCGCGTGCAAAGAAAATGAACCCCGAAGTGGTTCATGTAAACTTTGCTATTGACCCGCTGTCGTTCATACTTTCATGAAAAGCAGAAACATTAAATTTATATTTTGTATTTACATTCTTTGCCCATTAAGACTGGGCGAAAAACTGCTTATAGGGCAAACTTTTAAAGCTGAAAAACATTTACACGCTGTGTTTTCTACAAGACCGGAAGAGCGTTGACGTCACCAACGCCCGCAGAGATCCATGGTTTAGACTGGCGCCACTTGACGTCACTGAAAATCATGTGACTCGATGCGTTCATGGAAGTTCGAACTGCATCGGTTTCTATAGGCTTACACTGGAAATGAAAATATAAATCATTAAAGAATTGTCACTTTGGGAAGGTTATATAGATTTAAATTTAGCCGGAGCACGAAAAAACTGTTCCTGACTAGCAAAGACTCTGACCACCCCCGCCTCCCTCACACCCCCCCACACACACACACGCACACACACTGATCTAGGGTTCAAGCCATATAGTACCAGAAAACGGGTGCCCAGATCAGCCTGATCAGGGCCTCCACTGTTTGCTAAAAGTCGAGTCATTTTCCAAATAAATTTTGATGCAAACACTACCAGACACCCCTTAATTTTGAAATGGACTCCTGACATATATAAGGAGGAAGTTTCCATTTGGTACAAAATGGGTCAAGGGACGGCCAGACTCGCATCTGTTTTCCTTGGCATGCTCAGTATGGCAGGAAGTGATACGATTATCTTACAGCTTTCCAATATACCAAAGGTAAAGGGTTGTTTGCCCCCCCTCTCTCTCTCTCTCTCTCTCTCTCTCTCTCTCTCTCTCTCTCTCTCTTTCTCTCTCTCTCTCTCTCTCTCTCTCTCTCTCTCTCTCTCTCTCTCTCTCTCTCTCCATGAATCGCCAGGGTGGTGGATTGCTCCTGCGATCTCAGAAGACTCTGATCACCGTAACTAAATAATTTGGATTTCAGGAGTTCATGAGGGTGTGTGTAAAAAGCCTTCTCTAAGGCCAGTATAACTGTGTCCACCTGTCCGCCTTTGTCCAACATTCAAAATTTACCCAATCGTTTATGACCGTGCTCAACTGAGTTTCTTTTCCTAAATGCATGCTGTCTAGCTGAAAATAGTTTATGTTCATCCTAGTGGACCATGGCGTTTGAACAGAACATATATGTTCTAACACACGCCAGGACACAGGGCGATAATTACCTGCAAGGGCCCTATCTCATTTTTTAAAAAGTTGACAAATATTTGCTAGTAGCCATTCTTGTATAGAGACCGTTGGACCTAATTCATCTGCTAGTTCCTTCAGGACTCCGGTGTTCTAAACGTTTAGATCGGTTCAAGCCTTTAAGTAGCTTGATCACTACCTCTGATGACACAACAATACTATTCATGAAAAGGGGCCGATCTTCCAGTCAGTGGAAACTCCTTAAACTCAGCGCTAAGAGACCTAATGATTATGAGTGAGCGCTCTAATTCACGAGGCCACGGAGGACCGGGATAGGTAAGGTGATCATGACCATTCTTAGCGGGAACTTGTTGTCGAAGCAACTGTTCGATGCAAGTTCTTGACATTATAACGACGCTGCACACACGCTATGTGTCCGCTGGGTTATTCAGCTTGTAAAAAGCACGCTTAATGCACTCCACCCAATCTTCTTATTAGATTTATACTGAACACACATGAACTGCCCCGCCCTGCCAATCTTAGTTGCGACTTCTATAAAAAGGCGGAGTTATGGGCGTTCACACTTAGTTTTATTTGATAGCTACGAGCTTTGCGTAAGCATTTTACAGCTGTCAGGGCTATTTAGCACTGAGTCTAATCTGGAGCTGGCTTATAATCTTATCATATGCTTTAATGCGTCATTCCATGATGTCCTACCTTCGAATAGATCAAATTGATTTACAGGTAGATGTCTAATCTAGAGTCTGATTACCATCATATGCTGTAATGGGTCATTCCATGATGTCCTACCTTCGAATAGATCAAATTGATTTACAGGTAGATGTCTAATCTAGAGTCTGATTACCATCATATGCTGGAATGGGTCATTCCATGATGTCCTACCTTCGAATAGATCAAATTGATTTACAGGTAGATGTCTAATCTAGAGTCTGATTACCGTCCTATGCTGCCATGCGTCATTCCATGATGTCCTACCTTCGAATAGATCAAATTGATATACATATACATGTCTAATCAGGAGTCTGATTACCATCCTATGCTGTCATGCGTCATTTCATGATGTCCTATCTTCGAATAGATCAAATTGATATACATATACATGTCTAATCTGGAGTCTGATTACCATCCTAAGCTGCCATGTGTCATTCCATGATGTCCTACCTTCGAATAGATCAAATTGATATACACGTACATGTCTAATCTGGAGTCTGGTTACCATCCTATGCTGCCATGCGTCATTCCATGATGTCCTACCTTCGAATAGATCAAATTGATATACATGTACACGTGCAATCTAGAGCCTGATTACCATCCTATGCTGACATGCGTCATTCCATGATGTCCTACCTTCGAATAAATCAAATTGATATACATGTACATGTCTAATCTGGAGTTTGATTACTATCCTATGTTGCCATGCGTCATTACATGATGTCCTACCTTCGAATAGATCAAATTGATATACATGTACATGTCTAATCTGGAGTTTGATTACCATCCTATGCTGCCATGCGTCATTTACAGATCTACAACCGGGGAAAAGGGGGTTTCCTCTTGAAGAGCAAATTCTTTGCTCTAAGAATTGATTCCCATTGACATGGGAGACAAATACTTTCGCAGGAGTTGTCTCGCCTAAAAATATATCAGTTTTCCTTAAGGGTTTAGCAAACCGTTCAGGACCATGTCAGGGTTTTCAGTGCTGTTTGTACTCTGACTTTTGTCAATACTCGGATACTCAATAATAGATTCTATTGTTTGCTCACCTTGTTGTATTTTGCATAGTATTCCTTAAACATCTTCTTCCAAGCAGCTCTGAACTTCTTGTTTACTTTAATGCCTTTGAGAGTTATCAGGGCTCTGAAATACAGACCGGGTAATGAATATCCATGAAACCTCGAACATGAATTTTGCACATAGGAGTTTCATCAGTTCCCTTAGCTTTGATTAATAAAATTGAGTTGTGGACCTCGTTAAAGTTGTCACTATTAGGCGGTGCTGACAGGGTCCCACAACCCAGATATAACAAGCAGCCAAAGAGATATAAAAGAAAACATATATGTGTTTTTAAGTGCAAATGTCAGAAGACGCCGTTATCGTAATGCAAGCTTTACATTATACAGACCATATACACACTTCCATATAGATTGCAATCAAATAACTCTACATGTACAGATACAAATTTTATCGACATGGTGTATTTGGGTTTTACGTCCCTCCAACATTTATGGTCATATTGAGACAGGACCTCGGTGAAGAATCGATCCCACGACCCCTAGTTTGCGAGGCGAGTACACCTCTACACATCGTCCCCGCCCATCGGAGCTTGAGGAAATAGATAGGCTGCATGGTGCTTCCACGCAGAGCTGAAACTGACAAAACATGAGTACTGGTAAATTGCCTAGAAGGACTAAGCCTTCCCAGGCAAAGTGGCGTGAGTTAGACCGGCCAATGCATATAAACCTTTTGGTTTCATTGGGCGACAGGGCTTGATGTGTCATTTTATCTCAATGTCGGGTAAAAGTCCCACAAAATTGAAAGCGACGTCTCCAAAATGACCTATGCAGTGTTGACGGGGTGTTAAACCTCAATTCAAACAAACCAACAAACTCCTCTTCACGATAGCAACAGACAAGGTATTTTGTGATAATTGATTTTGTTTGTTTGTTTGATTTGAGGTTCAACGTCCCCGTCAACACTGTAAAGGTCATTTTTGAAACGTTGCTTCCAATTTTGTGGGACTTTTACCCGACATTGAGATGAAATGACATCTAAAGCCCTGTCGCCCAATGAAACAAATAGGTTTTATTAGCATGGACGGTCCGCCTCGCACCGCGGTTCCTGGACAGGCTTAGATCCTCTAAGCGGTTTACCAGTACTAGTGTGCGGGCCGTATTCAGCTCTGCGTGGAAGCATCGTGCAGCCCATATATTTCTTCAAGCCCCTATAATTCTCCATAAAAAACTATGTTGTGGGTATTGATTAGAACCGCCTCGCAGAGGCGGTTCTAATGAGTACCCAAAAAATAGGTTTCTAGGGAGAAATAAGGAAAACTATCCTTCAATTATCACAAAATACTTACCTTATCTGTTGCTATGTAATCTATACATCGCCCCCGCCCACTTTTTGAGCATAAAAAGTTCACTGTATGACCCGAATGGGACACAATCAGTTGTTTGCCTTGAGCACTATATACATATAAAATAGTATTGACGGGGACGTTAAACCTCAACAGCCTGTTAAAGATATAATTATTTCTGAAATTTGCCACAATTCCGACTACAGCGGTTATAGAAGCCTCCGTGATGTAGTGGTTATGCTACACGCCTTGTAAACCAGGGTCGCAGGATCAATCCATGCTTCTCCAGACTTTCGGATGAGTCTTTAGAAGCCTCCGTGGTGTAGTGGTTATGCTACTCGCCTTGTAAACCAGGGGTCGCAGGATCGATCCCGGGATTCTCCCGACTTTCGGATGAGTCTTTAAACCGAGGTCCCGTCTCCGTATGACCTTAGCTGTTGGTGAGACGTTAAACTCAAACATTCACTCACTCGGACGAGTCTTTAAACCGAGGTCCCGTCTCCGTATGACCTTAACTGTTGGCGAGACGTAAAACTCAAACACTCACACATAGCGGTTATAGCAGTCTGATCTAGATATGCATTGTTTGCACGACATCGCCGTATTTACCATATGTATTCGGATAGACAGGCTACATCGAGATAAGACGCCTCTACAAGGTCTACACTGTTTTCCCCTCATTCAGTTATATTTAGGCACAACATCTAGAAGTACAGTGCAGGCAGAATAACAAGAGGCTCATGGTCCACTATGCTCAGCAGAGCTCAGGTGGGCACTGCACACTGCAGTCATGTGTTGTTTGTTTGTTTGATTTGAGGTTTAACGTCCCCGTCAACACTGTATAGGTCAGTTCGGAGACGTTGCTTCCAATTTTGTTGGACTTTTACCCGACATGGAGATGAAATCACATCTCAAGCCCTGTGACCCCATGATATCACTAGGGTTTATAAGCATGGATGGTCCGACTTGCACCGCTTTGCCTGGACAGGCTAAGATCTTCTAAACGGTTTACCAGCACTCGTGTGCGGTCAGTTTCAGGTCTGCGTGGGCGCATCATGCAGCCCATCTATTTCTTCAAGCCTCGATGGGCGGGTAACTAGCTAGTTGTAACATGATATGATTTCAATCTACCGATTATAAAGTCTCCTCAAAGAGCCCACATTCCGAAACGAGCACCCATGTGGACTCAATAACTGAAATATTAGGCATTATATGAAGTGGAGGTGGAGTATGGACCCAACTGAGCCCTGGTTGCTGACACTGAATGCGTCATATCATAAGGAACAAGAATATGTATGGTTTCGGGGTGGGGATCTGTACGGTTTCGTGGTAGTAGTAATAGTAGTAGTAGTAGTAGTAGTAGTAGTAGAGTTCTGGTGTTTAACGTCTCTATGGTCCCACGGACTTTCTCCATAGTGGCACTGCAAAACCTGTAAGGCTTTTGAGATATAAGGCCTTTTAATTAGTGGAGGGGCTAGGGCATGGCCGCAGCAGTTCCTAGGGAAGTCCAAGATTGTTGGCACAGAATGTGTCTTATAAAGACCAAATATATATATATGGCTAAGGGGTGGGGATATGAGCAGTTTCTGAGATGTATGGCTTTTTATGAAGCGGAGGGGTGGAGCATGACCCGGGACACCCCTTAGAACCTCCAAGTTGGTGTCACTGAATGTGTCTTATCGTAAGGAACGTGAAATATATATGGTTGAGTCGTTGGGCTCTCAACAGTTTCTCAGATTTTTGGCCTTTTGTGAAGTGGAGGGATGGAGTATGGCCTTGACACAACCTGTGAGGCCCCTACATTGCTATCAATGAATGTGTCTTATCAAAAGGAACAAGAATATATATGGTTTAGGGGTGAGGATCTGAACGGTTTCTGAGATATATGGCTTTTTATGAAGTTTAGGGGTGGGGTATGACCCAGGGCACCCCGGGGAACCCCCACGTTGGTGTCACTTCATGTGTATTATCATAAATAACATGAACAAATATGGTTTAAGGGTGAGGCTCTGAACACTTTCTCAAATATATGGCCTTTTGAGAAGTGGAGAGGTTGGGCATGGCACCGGCGCACCCCGGCAGACCCTAAGTTGGTGTCACTGAATTTGTCCATTTGGCTTTCCGCTATTGATGCTTTCGTTAGGGTCTAGTTGTTTCATGTTTGTTCTTCTTTCCTGAGAGCTTTGGGTTAATTGTATCAATTCATGAGCATTGCCTTCATTTCTATTTTGTCAATTAAGATGTCAATCACAATATTAGGAGCGAGTGTTTCACAAGCATCTTTCCCAGATCATACGGACCTCCGTGACCTAATTGCTATTAGTTATGGGTAAGAGCGCTGACTCTTAATCTTAGGTCTCTCAACGCTGTGGTTCGTGTCTGGCGACTCGAGTCACATGCTAGACGCCAAGTTGCAAACGGAAGGTCAGGTGCTTTTTGTCTCGTCCACCTCTGATTAACGATCGGCTCGAAGTAAGTGAAACAATCTTGAAAGGGCCGAACCCCGGCCCGACGCCACCCACCCACCCCCAAGAAAAGAAGGTAGGTCAAAATCAACGGCCAAAGCAACATCAAAGAATGCGCAATATTCGGGTAAACCTCTTTTGCCAGCCCCGAAAAAGTGTTGTTAGGCGCTAAGTGTGATCTAAATGGTGTTGACTTGGTCTTTAAGCTCACGACCAGGAAAAAATACAGAGGTGTGTCGCTATGTATGCAGCTTGTCAAGAATAAATAGGTACTCTTCAAGGTGGTCTTGAAGACCACTTGTCAACAAGTCCGATTTATAACCACTTTTGAACAGTTCCAAAGGAAGCCTGAACATCAAATTAACAAGTCCCATAAATGAACACCCCTGTTAACCCCACTTTATATACAGAAAACTTGGGTTTAGGAGGGTAAACATTATTTTTCTTATTTCTGGTCCAAGACATAGGTTATGGGTACTCGTTAGAACCGCCTCAATGAGGCGGTTCTAACGAGTACCAACAACCTATGTTTGAGTAAAAAAAACAGATTTTTTTATCGGATAAATACCCTGTTTAGAGATTTGAAATAATGCACCTTATCACACGGGTGTGTTACCGAGATGATATAGGCATTTTACCAAACTCACTTTTTCAGAAGCCTCTTGAGAGTCCTCAACTCAAAAGTAGCAATAATGCTCATCAGTCTGGCATTCCTGAGAGGACGATGCTTAGAGTACTCGGACGGTGTGTCTACACCTGACAAGAAAAAATATCATATAATAAACTCATCAGGTTAACCAGTCTGTGTATTGAAAACCCCCTAAGCCCCACTTTATATAGAGAAAAGTGGGGTATACGGGTGTAATCATTAAATTTTGCTTATTTCTACTCCAAGATATACATGTAGGTTGTGGATACTCGTTAGAACCGCCTCGATGAGGCGGTTCTAACGAGCACCCAAAACCTGTTTTTGAAGTACAAATAAGAAAAATATCACACTTTTTATAAAAAATGAATAAACCTTTTTGAGGTATGTAAGAGTGCACCATATCACACGGATGTGTTATCGGAATGTACTGTATATTAAGCATTAAAATTGAAGTCGTGGCTAAGGATTCTACACAACAGCATTGCAGTAAAGTCGTGGGTTAGGTTGTCGACACCTAAGAAGAACATATAATAAAATGAGCTACAGTAACAAAAAAATCGTAGCTTTGGTTGTCTATACATGACAAGAAAAAAATATAATTAAATATACTACAGTAACAGTTAAACTAAAGTGAGTCGTTGCTTAGGTTGTCGACACCTAAGAAGAAAATTATAATAAAATATAAGGCCGCAGACCGAGTGTCCCCCGACGTTTCTGTAAATACTTATGCCTATAACATATAGGCCTATGTCACAAACCATGGATGTTTTTGGATTTAAAACACTCTTCCAAAAGACTAATATTTTAATTTTACTTATTAATATGTTCTAGGGGAACAATTTACAGAAAAAGGATCTCCCAAACTGTAAATGGTGATTATTTAAGATGAATGAGGAGTTGCAGAGATAACAATTTCTGTTGGCAACATTCATGGGAACAATAACTGAAAGGTTCCATTGAAAATTTATTGAAAACTGCAAGAAGAGCTGCAGGACCAATACTTCATTCAGAAAAAGGGAGATAACTTTGGTAAAAATCAATACAGCATGACCAAAATCAAATATTTTCATCTTCATGACATGGGAATAAAAAACTGTGAAGTTCATCAAGATCCCTTGAAAAAAATGATGGAGGAGTTGTGAAGACAAGAATATTTTGCTGACAGTATGGTTAAAACTGGCAAAGGGCCAAAACCCTACGAAAGTTCAGTAATCAGATGAGCATGACCTCGTCTTCAGATCATGGATACAATAACTGAAGAGTTCCATCAATATCCCTTGAGACATGTAGGCGGAGTTGTTGAGACAAGAACTTCTGTTGATAAAATGGCTGAAAGTGACAAAGGGCCAGTTCTTGCATTTATTCAACAATCGGGAATTCGTGGCAAAAATTTTGAGCTGTTCAAAATTTTGGACTCGCACTCCCGATTCTGTAGATAATTCACAGTGCATTCTTAGGCATCGCAGCTGAATCGGAATCGATTCGGAGGCTTCGTAGGTATTCTTAACTCATTCGGGATTCGTGAATTTGTTGCTTGACAACGAATGGGCTAAAGAATCTTTCACGGATACCACGAATAGATGGCGAAGCAGTTACGAAGCTAGTAAGAACAAATGTGTATGAAAATCCCACGAAATGTCAAAAATAATCACCAATTCATTTTTATACGTATCGGATTCGTACATGCATTCGGCGTATTCGAAACTGATTCCTAACGTTCGTGCAGTATTTCCCATTAGAATCTTATATATCGTTTTCTAATGAATTTGCACATGTAACGCGACGTCTGATTGGACAACGCCAAAAATTTGCGACAGTATATTCTGCGATATACTGTCGGAAACCCGACGTCATCCCCTAACGTCGCTTTTCATTGGCTGGCATTTGGTTTTACTTTTTGTGCAAAACAGTTCATTTTTTAACAAAACAACCGTATAAGTGCATTAGAATGGGGATAACTCTATTGCAAAATTGTGATTTGGGGAGGTAAATCGGAGGTTTTACGGTCGCAAATTACGTTTTACGGCTCCGCTGACGCGTCGCCGTAAAACGAAATTTCCGACCGTAAAACCTCCGATTTACCTCCCCAAATCACAATTTTGAATACAGTTATCCCCTAAGTGAATTCTTGACAACCTTCGCGCGATTCCACCCGAATCCAGTCGAATCTCAGAAATATTCGTAACACTATCGTATCTGTATCGTAGAGCGTCACGGACTGGACCTGAAAATTTACAAAATTCCACGAATCCTAAAGGCGATTCGTGGCATTCGTTGTCTGTGTTGAATAGGGGCATACACAGCAGTTAAGCGTGACCTCAGTATAATATGATCCTCTTCAAGCCATGGGAACAATAACTGGAAAGTTTCACTAAGATCCACTGAAAACCAGAGACAAGACTTACTGTTGAAAAAGTGCCAAAAAGCCATAACCGAGGTAAAATCAGTCGAGCATGACCTCAATAAAATATGATCATCTTCAGGTCATGGGAATGTTTTATCGAAATCACTGGAAAGTTTTACCGAAATCCTTTGAAAACTGTAGGAGGACTTGCGGAGACGAGAACTTCTGTTGATTAAATGGCTAATGACAAAGGGCCATAACTACGGTAAAAGCAGTCAGGCGTGATCTCGATACGAGGACTGTTCAAATATGAATGCAAGTAGAACGTTTCCTCATGCACTAATGCGAAAATCACCTGGAAAATAATACCAAAGCGTAGTAAAACATTTTACCTATACACTGATACCAAACCTTTTAAAATCCGTACACTTTAGCCATGTATATCATTCGATAAACACTGTCTACTCTTGTATACTAATACAAAACATGGTTGGAAGAAGGTCAGGGTACGCCGTTGAAATATGGTCCTATATTAAGAATCGTTGTATTCTTGGCATACGGTGAAAAGATATTTTTGATGAAATATGTTCGGTTTATGGGCATAATGAAATGTCTTTTCCGACAGTTTTTTGTTGGTGTAAGAAATTCAGCTGTGGGCTAGGCTCAACAGAAGATGCACCACATGATCCTCGGCCGAAAAGAGCAACATCTGCCAAGATGGTTACTAGAGTGAAAGAAATAGTTGCTACCGATGCACGATACACCACTAGGGAAATAGAAAGTATGGTTGGCATCTCATTAGGAGCAGCTCATACAATTCTGAAACGGGATTTGAAAATGAGAAAGATCTGTGCTAGATGGATTCCCCATCTGTTGACAGATGAGCAGAAAAAGACACACGTTCAGTGCGTCAAGAAGTTGCTTAAAAAGTTTCCAAATTACAATGCATGGTCTTTCGCTAATGTCGTCACAGGTGACGAGACATGGGTTCACCTTTTTTAGCCAAAACGAAAGATTCAGAACAAAATATGGGCAACAAAGTATTGCAAAAGACCATGCATTGCAAAGCGGACCATGAGCGTCAAGGAGGTAATGTATGCCATATTCTTTTCAAATCAGGGCCCTGCTATTCAGGTTACTGTGCCTAAAGGCAAATCTGTAAATGCGAAGTTTTACAAGAATAAAGTTCTTCGAAAATTGAAGAAATATTTAAAAGAACGAAGACCCGCATCTGGTTTGGGCAATGTAAGATTGCTACATGACAATGCGTCATCGCACAAGGCGTTCATTGTGCAAGACTATCTGAAGCAGGAAAAGGTTGTTGAACTCCCTCATTCCACGTATTCCCCTGACCTTGCCTCGTGTGACTTTTTTGTTCCCGCGGCTGAACAAATACCTTTCTGGTCGAAAATTTGTACAGCACAAACACCTCGGTTCTGCAATATTCCAGTGCCTTCATAGTATACCTCGAAAAGACTACCAACATGCATTCAATGATTGGATCAGAATACTGAAAGTTTGTATATCTGTTAAAGGTGAATACTTTGAGGGGACATAAATTTTTCATCGAAATCTATCACGGAATCATTTGTATGTGCTTAGTTGCATTCATATTTGAACAGTCCTCGTATAATATGATCCTATTCAGGTCATGGGAACAATAACTGGAAGGTTTCACTAAAATCCACTGAAAATTTCAAGAGGAGTTGCAGATACAAGACTTACTGTTGAAAGTAGCCAAAGTGCCATAACACTAGCAAAAATAAATCGAACATTACCTCGATAAAATATTATCATCTTCAGGTAATGGGAACAATAATTGGAAAGTTTCATCATCATCAAAATCACTTGAAAACTGTAGGAGGAGGTGCGGAGACAAGACGTTCTGTTGATAAAATGGCTAAAACTGACAAAGGGCCATAACCCTGGTAAAATCAGTCAAGTATGACCTTAATAATGCATGATAATCTTCAGGTCATTGGAACGAAAACTAGAAAGTTTCATCAAAAACCCTGGGAAACTAAATTCACGCTAAGAAATAGAAGGTATGCGAGAAAAAGAATCGGCAAGCCTCGTGATGCAGGAGAGTGACGTTTGGGACGGATTTTCCATCCACCCCTCGCACCCATATAAGATTCTTATAGTCTTCAGAATGGGCTCCAATGCTGTCTGCAAGGCCTAAAAGGGGCAGTTTTGGTTCATTGTTAATCTCCTTGTATTTGTACAATAACGACGTAACAGCTGACACTGAAAGTTTACTATCATGAATCAGCCCCCGCTCATCGGGGATTGGAAAAATAGATTGGGGCTGCATGATGCTTCCATGCAGAGCTGAAACCGGCCGCACATGAGAACTGGTAAACCGCTTTGAGGGTCTAATAGACTATAAGCATGTCCAAGCAAACTGGCGCAAGCTGGGCCGTCCCTACATAAAACCCGTTTGGTTTGTTTGGGAGGAATGTCTTGAGATGTTATTTCATCACAATGCCGGGTAAAAGTCCGACAAAATTGGAGGCATGTCCAACATGGACATAAGACCTTAATTCAATTAATTCAAACAAAACAAAACAAATACTTTCGTGAAATTAGAAATGCAGAGGATTCATTGACACTTCAGAAGGGCATCGAAAGGTAAGGAAGTTTCAGGTTCAGCTTTCTCTCTCTCTCTCTCTCTCTCTCTCTCTCTCTCTCTCTCTCTCTCTCTCATGCTCTTTGTATTTTATTTCGCACAGTCATTATTTCATTTTTCTTTTATCCGTAGTCGTTTTTGAAATATAGCTCGTATACATTATTGTAAGGAGACAAATTTATTTATGTTGTCTCCCTTCTTTCTGGATCCATTCATTGAATATACAGAGGATCTTACATGAGTGCTCATTTATTATTGAATTTATTAAACGAGTTGAGGAAAAGGATAAAATGCGAGGCTTTGCCGAACATTTTATCCCGTTTCTTCAACGAGTTTAACAAATTCAATAATACATGAGCACGAATGCAATATTCTGTTTATCATATGATATTTAAAACGCATTTTATTTACGATTGTTTAACAAAATTGTCAATATTCCGCCATTAAGAAACGCGACGTAATTAAGGTCGTCATACCTGTAACGTAACGGGGCGTAATCTAGGTAATTTGCATATTTAATCCACTAGTGGATTATCGAAAATATTACATGGCGTTATTACACTCTCAGAAGCGACGTCATATGATGAATATTGAATCAGTACATGTATATTTGTTCGTTTGAATTAAAGAGATACGTCCTCGTCAACACTATTTATGTCATTTTGGAGACGTTGTTTCCAATTTAGACTTATACAGTCTGATGATTTGTTGGTTTTGTTTGAATTGAGGTTTAACGTCCCCATCAACACTCGTATCTCATCATAGATTTTTGAATCAGCATAAAATAAAATCTGGCCTGACCGGCATGGTGGCATAAGATCCATTACGGAATGCATGAACAGAACTATAACTTCCATTTTTATAGACTTTTACCCGATATAGAGATGAAATGACATCTCAAGCCCTACCGTCTAAACAAATCAATAGGATTTTATGCAGGGATGGTCCAACTCGCACCACATTGCCTGTGCATGCTGGTTTACCAGAACCTGTGTGCAGGTTTGATCAAATGAATGAAAAAAGAAAAGTTCATACCAAATGCAATTTATTGCAGTTAGATAGTTTGTTTGATTTGTTTGTTTGATTTGAGGTTTAACGTCACCTTCAGCACTGTAAAGGTCATTTTGGAGACGTTGCTTCCATTTTTGTGGGACTTTTACCCAACATTGAGTCGACATGGCATCTCAAGCCCTGCCGCCCAATGAAACCAATAGGGTTTATAAGTATGGACGACTGACTCGCACCGCTTTGCTTGGGCAAGATTAGCTCCTCTAAGCAGTTTACCAGTACTCATGTGCGGTCGGTTACAGCTCTGCGTGGAAGCATTGTAGCCCATCTATTTCTCCAAGCCCCGATGGGCGGGGGCCAACAATTAGATAGTAAATGGTCAAATTAAATTCAGGCTCCTTACTCTTAAGAAGGGGCGATCTCCGAAAACTTTTTATGTGATTATACAATAAAATTCCGCTACTTAGACCTGCCAAAATTGAGACTATTTCTGCTTTTAACGAGCATTAAAACGGTTTCAGATGTACTTTATTCGTGTTTGCTACACAAAGGGTCCTCTAGCAAGAGACCACCTTTGAGACTGTTCAAAAGTGGTCTTCAAGACCACTTTTGAACAGTCTAAAAGGTGGTCTTATAGGTATTTCACTGCACACAAGCGGCTATCTAGGGCAGTGAACATACTGAAAACTGCTCTTTATGAATGAGCGAATGGGAAAGAATGACGGTAGAAAATGTTCATGAACAGTCTGCACGAAAGACTGTTTCTTGCACACCAGATAAGGATTTCTATAGTTTTAGCTTGGGATACAAAAATTCTGTTCTAACCCTGGTGTTCTTAACCAAAATTGAATATTCTGATAAATGCACTGGTTGAATACGACCTCATATACGCCGTCGTTAAGGTTGAGGTCACAGCACGTTACGCCTACGTGACGCCACTAAACATCACGGTAGTGTCATCACAATATGGCGGACGTCGGCAACCGAAGTGACTGCAGTATTAACATGAGGACCATGAGGTCCTGGTCGCTCCCCTGATCCCTGCGCAAATTTGGTAGTACTCAATCACCTGATGCTACATACCAAGTTTCAAGACAATCAGCCATGTGATTCCCGAGATGAAGATTTTTACCATAATAGGGCATGGTGGCCACCTTGATGCAATGCAGGTCACGGTCAACCTAGTGCCGTCATTGTTGCAAACTTGCTGGAACTCAGTCACCAAATGCTACATACAGAGTTTCAGGACACTCGGCCCTTTAGTTCTGGAGAAGATGGTTTTTAAGGTTTTTACCATATTTGGGCATGGCAAACATCTTGATCATGTGACCTGGACCATAAGAATAATTTTTTGTTCTCTAAGTATCCTAAGGATGCTTCTAAAATTCAAATAAAATCGGCCAAATGGTGTTAGAGAGAAAAGGTATTCTACTATGTAAATGCACACGTAACAGAAGTGACCTTGGGCCAAGGTCACCAAATAACCTTGACCTTGAGCATTCATAGACATTCATTTTTAACCTATTCTCATATCACAGACCACAATATTTTTAGAAAAAAAAAAATGCATTGATTTACCTATTTTCCATTGAAAAGCCTAAGGAGCCAAATTTGACCTTGGCATAAAATAGGTCAGTGTCAACCTAGGGTCATCATTTTTGCAAACTTGGTAGTACTCAGTCACCCAATGTTACATACTAAGTTTCAAGACAATCGGCTTAGTAGTTCTGGAGAAGACGATTTCTTAAGGTTTTCCCCATATTTGGACATGAGGGCCATCTTGGTCATGTGACCATCCGAAATAAATTTTTGTTCACTAAGTGTCCTAACGCTGCATATAAAATTTAAATGAAATTGGCTCAGTGGTGTTAGAGAAAATGTATTCTAATATGTAAATAGACCTGCAATACAAGTGACCTTGGGTCAAGGTCAATGAAAGACCTTGACCCTTAGCATTCACAGGCATTCATTTTTTACCCATTCTCATATCACAGACCACAATATTTTCCGAAAAATGCATTGTTTTACCATTTTCCCATTGAAAAGCGTAAGGAACCAAATTTGACCTTAGCAGAAAATAGGTCAAGGTCAACCTAGGGTCATCATATTTGCAAACTTGATAGAACTCAGTCACCTAATGCTACGTACTAAGTTTCAAGACAATTTGCTTACTAGTTCTGGAGAAGAAATGTTTTTAGGGTTTTTTACCATATTTGGGCATGGTGGCCATTTTGGTCATGTGAACTGGACTATTCGAACAAATTTTCGATGCTGCATATAAAATTTAGTTGAAATTGGCCCAGTTGGTTAAGAGAAAATGTATTTTGGAATGTCAATGGACCTACAATTTGAGTGACCTTCAGCCAAGATCAGTGAATAACCTTGACCTTAAGCATTCAGCGACATTCATTTTTTACCTATTCTCATGTCATACACCACAATATTTTTCGAAAAATGCATTGTTTTACCCTTTTCCCATTGAGAAGCCTAAGGAACCAAACTAAACCTTGGCAGAAAATAGGTCAAGGTCAACCTTGGGTCATCATATTTGCAAACATGGTAGTACTCAGTCACCCGATGCTGCATACCAAGTTTCAAGACAATTGGCTCAGTGGTTCAGGAGAAGAAGATTTTTTATAGATTTTACCATATTTTGGTTATGGCGCCTTCTTGGTCATGTGACTTGGACCATACTTGCAAACTTTCGTTCCCCAATTGCCAGGAGGCTGCATATGAAAGGGGGTCTTTCAAGGTATAGGAAATTTGCATTGCTTTCTGCCCACGCTTGGATTTTGATGAAATTATGCACAATAATTGCCTTGGGTATAACCATTATAATTACGATGCATTCACTTTTAAATTTTATTTCCGTAGCAAATTTATTACATATTTTATGAACAACAGAGATTAATCCCATATAAACTTGTCTACAGTATTCAGAGTTTTATATATCTAATGCTGCTATGTTTTATGGATTAAAGCAATAATTGGTGAGTTAGTTTATGCTATGAATGACCTCATATGTCTAGTAATAGTGGCTGGGCATTTAGTTTTCTTTGATGGTGTCCCCATATTTCAGCTCCTATTTTTGTATTCATTAAAATTTTATATGCATTTTTACCATGTTCCAATTTTTGTCAGGACACCATGTTAGCATAAAAACTACCCACATATCTTAGGAACATGTTGATGAATTTTGATGGAAATTGAGGACCGGTAACATTGTGTTTAAACAGATTGAATACTGATAGTCCTGATTCAGCAAAATGTGAAATTATATGATTATCATGTTTTGGTCATGCTGTTTAATAACACTCTACTATTGCTTTCAATTTGGATGGCTATAGTATAGTATGGTTTGTGTAAGTAGTTCATAGCATAATTATAAGTATTATTTCAAAACATCCATTTCGGTAAATTTGGCCCCTGTGGAACAAACTATTTTGTCTACAGAACTATATCCCAAAGGTTTTGATAACAAACGTCATCAAACGCACCCATGTAATCATGTGCACAGTTTTCTTTCTGGCTTTCTTGTCTAATTTAGTAATGGTGCTAAGGTGATATTTAGATTTAACATTCAAATCAACAACATACTAGTCACTTTAGATGTTGCTTCAGATTTTGTGAGATTTGTTATCCGACTCGAGATAAATGACTCTCAAGTCAAACTGTTGTTTGTTTATTTAACCCTAACTGTCTATTTAAAAAGAAAGGTTTACTCTAGGGAAAATCAACAACACTTGAGATTACTTTTCCTGAACATTAAGTTTTCAGAATTTGTATCTGCATAGGCACTATCCAATCAATCTTTTTTGTATAGCACCTATGAACGAAATCAGACGGCTTCCTGAAGCTGTATTCCAAAGCCATTTGAATTTGCTTTTCGAATTCACATGGTCGTACATTTGTGGGTGTTCCAAAACTTATGTGATCATGACTGTGTTGTCTATATATTTGTATAGGTATTTCACTTCATTTACCTATCTCAGCAGTTGTTGCAGTAAATACAAAGCACATTATGTAAGATATCAAGAAGCATTTAAACTGTTGATAATAATTATTCAATCTATGAGTAGTTATCGCATTACTCATAGGATTTTAAATTATATTCAATAAACACTTTGTGATGCTTTTTTCTGTCCAAACACTGCAATGCTCTTTCTAAGCCGAGAGATACATTGCACAGAAATGTACTGGTAATTATTAATGAACAGAAAACAAGCAAGAACAGTGCTTAAAGGCATTTATTCTTAGACAGTAGGATACACCGTGTGTTCATAATTGTTTCATTGCCCCCTGTGATATACTGTCTATAGCAGATCAAAGGCGGCCCTTAATAGGGTGATTAGTAACTCCTGTTGACTCCCCTGACTGAGGCACTAAAGAGGAAAATCAATAAGGTGACTGTAGTTAACAGTTAGTCAATTATTGATTTTCCCCAACAAAGTCCCTTACCTGATGCAGACAGAGGACTTCCCTTTAGTCAGCACTGATGGCTACATAATATTATGTAATGAAATGATAGTCCTTAATAATCAAGAATAAATGCCTTTAAAAACAGTGAACTTGCATTCAGCAGAAACATTCAAGAAGTGATTTAAAGTTTTACAACCAGAAAAAATACTAAATGAACGAAATCAAACGGCTTCCTGAAGCTGTATTCCAAAGCTATTTGAATTTGCTTTTCGAATTCACATGGTCGTACATTTGTGGGTGTTTCAAAACTTCCGATAAATTAACCGCCATAGTGACAAAGTAAATAGAAAAAATAAGACACTAAAGACACGTCAACAATTACAATACCAAAATGCAGAAAAAAAAACTATTTATGCATGTGTACTATATAAGGAAGGAAACGGTTTCTCTCCCTGTCTAATAGCAAAATTTCTCTAGGTCATGGAACAGCTTTGTTTACACCAAATATTCTGCACCCCATCCATCAATGATATCTTTAGCAACAGAAACTCAATATCAGTGACATTTCGATTTTTGGAAATACTAACCAATAATTACTGTAACTTTTTGTTAGGATAATAATCCAGCGTTCATAAAGACAGAGTATATCTAAGGCTTAATCTGGCCATGGATTTATCAACAGAACTATTTTTACTAGTAACAACAAACCACTGACCATTGCGTCCTTGCATACCAGCTTGGTATGGAAAATAAAATAATGGATCTCCTTGCCTTACACCTATTTGAGTAGCATGACTTATGGAAAGTCATTAAATAAAGTTGCACATGTTCACAATAATTTTGCTGCTAATAAAAAGCAATATATGTTGTTAAGCCTAATTTGTTGATTAGAATACCTTTTGATTTAGTGTTTTACTATCTACTATTTTGGATAAATCATAGTGTATAAATGAAAGGAAAATATCAGAAATTCATGATATTTTAATAGTTTCTAAGCTAGATCAGCTCAATATGTATTCGCTTTGATTTGTGTAATCTCATTTTATCACGTAAGTGTTACGAATTGCCTTTTTGTAAGGTTCTTGGATGATTTCAATAAAATAGTAAATTTTGCAGAAATGACTTTCATCCATTAAACGTGTAAAACTAGAGTGTTACCGGTTTCGGTATTTCATGAAATTTGGCATAGCTAAAGAAGATACATATGGCAAGTTTTCCTAGCAAAATGAAATCTTGACAAAGGCTAGAACAAATTTATCTTAGGGATTGAATTTTGATAATTTTTTTAAATTTTAATTAAAAAATGAGATTTTTGATAATTATTTTATCAGAAAATGTAAACTTGAATTAATTCAAAAGATTTTATAGTATCAAAGGAATGCCTATGGAGTTCTGCATAACATCCAGTTCACAGATCTTGAAACTAAATAAAACATAAGATTTAAGGCGCACTTATTTAGAGACAGACACCAGCTCATGGAGGGAGTCAGTTAGAGTGGCCTCCTGAGTCCTACTTTGATTGATATAATTTATTAAATACATTTTTATAGTTTGTATATGCTGAGTTATTAATATACAAAGTTAAAAGAAATAGCATACATGGGCACAAATGAAAGACCCCCTTTAATTGGAATTGGCCCTGTGGTTTCAGAGAAGAAGACCTTTGATAATGGTTGACGACGGACGGACGGCGGAGGCCTACCATCCTGACGTAAGATACACGACACCTTCTCATCAAATCAACCTATATATGATAATGGAATATTCCACCTAATAAATTCGGAGTAGTCCATTTCCGAGTACAGGGGTGTCAGGTTTGTGTTGTTTGTGGTAAGATTGACAAAATCGTACGTTATTCCAGGAAACCGTGTTGAATTGTATATTTTCATTTCTTGGTGTTCGTGCAGCATTCGGCTAAACTTGACTGAAAATACAAGGAAAACCTTGACCTTGAGGACTCGCTGTGCAAAATTGCATACTGATGTCACAGTTGTCATTTGAATAAGAACCCCATGTCGCTGTTTAAAAAAGTCAATTTGTCTAGACTTGTCTGGAATTCTGAAATTAAACAATAATTGATTTAAGATTTGAGGGTAATCTACCATAATGATTTAATTTCAGCTAAACGCAACATTCTTCGGCACCCGGTCTTTTCCCTTGTTGTGATGCCTGGCATAAAATACTTAACACCGACATTTAATAATCCAACTTCAATCCATATACAATTTTCTGTATTTCATCACGAAAACATGCCTATATAATTCTGACCCCTTTGATTACCACTTTCATACAGTAAAACTGGGATTTGCAGTGGTAAACCTCTTTCTGCTCTAAAATATTGATTGTGAGAACTCGTTAGAACCGCCTCCATGAGGCGGTTTAACGCGTACCCACAATCTATAAAATATAGATTGTGAGTACTCATTAGAACCGCATCGATGAGGCGGTTCTAACGTGTACCCACAATCTATGTTTGAGCAGAAATAAGAAAAAAATCACAATTTTACATCTTAAAAGTTCCAATTTTAAGTGGTAAAATTTACAATGTATTTCTATAGGCGTGTTTTCGTAATGTGACCACTTTTGGTAATCTCCATTATGATGACACATCCGTGTGACATAATGCACTCTTTCTTGTTTATTTCTGATGCACTAGGTACACACGCCTATGCAAATACATAATAAATTGAACTGCCGAATAAACGAACATTTTAAGATGGAAAATATATTATACATTACGAAAACACGCCTATACAAATACAGTGTAACCTTTTTCGCAAAAAAAAAAAATGGAAATTTTGAGATGAAAAATTGTGATATTTTTTATTTCTGCTCAAAATATAGATTGTGGGTACTCGTTAGCACCGCCTCCACGAGGCGATTCTAACGAGTACTCACAATCTATATTTTAGAGCAGAAATAAGAAAAATAAGGTTTACCCATGTAAACCCTAGTTTTACTATATAAAAGTGGGGTTCAAGGGGGTCAAAACTATATAGGCGTGTTTTCATGATGTTTTTGTGACTCGAGCTTTTGATTACCTTACTCTTTAACGTCACTAATACTATTCTTCGATACCTTAACACATTAATTCTAACACGAGTTGTTTACATGATTCATTAATAGAACTGTGTATTTTCTAGCAGTTCAGTAGTTCAGTAAGAGAAAAGGATTTGTATGTCACAATTTTATTGACAGCAATTTAAAGTTTTTCCACACTTTGTGAAAAAAGATAGATTCTGATTATTTTCGATACAATATAAAAAGATACCACTTGACGGATATAAGGGTGCGTAAGGAACATATTGGACTCAGTACCATTATCGATTTTGTATTGGAAGTTGTGTTTCAAACTTGCCAACATGTACATTGTGCTGTGTCCTGACTTTGGGGAGAAGCAATATAATAAGCTGATTTAAAAGATGCAGCACTTTAGTCACAAAAATAAATATATAGCTGTCTCTAAGACATCGTTTTTTATGTTTCTTTTAACATGTTTAGTTATTTGTTTCAAATGAAGTTTATCATAGTTAATTGAAAGAGACTAAAAAAAAATTGCTATTCGCCCATAATTATGTTGTGAAATGGCATTTCTTAACGATACAATTGGAGGTAAATTGCGGTTTGAAATGTAAACCTTATTTTTCTTGACAAAAATCAGATTTACATACAAGGGCATTAAATAAACATGTTAACGTGTTGAAAATAAAATTGCATAAAAGTAGCCAATAATGTTTGTTGGACAGTACATAAATAATAATAATAATAATGATAATGTGTTGTTCTTGATGTTGGAAAGGAGGATGCTAAGTATAAAGAAGACGAGTGTCTTTGCTGATTGTGCTTGTCGGTTTATAATTTCGCTAAGACTGTGCTCACTGATCAGTCATGGTGGAATTCAACTCTGTGACATATACCTACATTGCAAAATTCAACACAGGTTTCCGCGTCAATATAGATATTCAATCTATGGAATTCAAAAAACAAATGTACAACCGGTATTTGATACTGCAAATTTAGTGTTCGTGTAATTCTAGTCTATAAGTTTATGACTAAACGGCTTTAATAATGAGATACCTCTTATTATCTTGTTCGCACAACGTAATATCTTGTGCGCACAAAATATTATCTTTTGCACGACATAAATCTTGTGCAGACAACATAATATCTTGCCCACAAGATATTTTCTTGTCCGCACAACTTAATATCTTGAACGGACAACATAATATCTTGTGCACACATTATCTTGTGCACACAAGATAATGTCTTGTTCTCAAAACTATTGTTCTTGTTAGCACAATTTAATCAAACGCACACGATGTTATATTGTCCGCGCAATAACTATGTTGTGCAAACAAGATATCTTGTGCGCACAAGATGTTATGTTGTCCGCACAAGATATTTTATGTTTTTCACAATATCTTGTGCGCACAACATATTATCTTGTGTGCTCAAGATATCTTGTTCGCACAACTTAATATCTTGTTCGAACAACATATTTGAAAAAAATGCATGTCCCTTCCCGGGTTCCGTAGTATCTAGCTAATTTGCAAATTCAGTCCACTTGTGGATTACCGAATTTAATACATGGCGTTATTACATTCTCAGACGCGTCATAGTGCAGTCTTTCTAATCTACTAAAGGGTAATTTTCCTAATGAAAATTTGTCATATTTCTCTTATTTATGTCCGCAACCCGCAACATAGGTTGTACATGTGCGTTAGAACCGGTCCAGTTACGCGGTCTAACGAGTACCCACAGCCTAAGTCTTGGAGAAGTTATAAGAAAAATAATGTACCCCCCACCACACACACACCTAAACCTCAGTTTTCAATAAAAAGTGCGGTTTATGGGAGGGGTCTTCATTTCACGTAATGAGTAAAATTCCTGTGTAAGACCACCTTTTGGACTATCTAAATGTGATCTTAAGAGAACTGAAAACTCCTTTTGGAGTTGGGACTGGTCACTTAACGACCACTTTTTGACTGTCCCAAAGGTGTTCTCTTTCTGGAGAGCACTGCTGTGTATAAAACACAAAGAAAGAAAAACTGAAAAAGAAATCTAAATAATTATGTTTTAAAACGGAATATCCCCAAATTAGCTGGTCTACATGTAAATCGTGTAATTTCACTCTACACAGTAAAATTCCTATATCAAGACCACCTTTGTTCAAAAGTGGTCTGAAAGACCACTTTTGAACAGTAGTCTCAAAGATGATCTCTGACCAGAAGACACTGAATGCAGAAAACACAAAGAAAGAATAACTGCAGCCTCCTAATTAAGCTTTTTAAAGCAGAATTAGTCTTAATTTTTGGTGGTCTTAATAGGGGAAGTTCACTGTATATATTTTTAGCTCACCTGGGCCGAAGGCTCCAGGGGAGCTTATAGTAAAGTGGGTCCTCCGTCGTCCGATGTCTGTCCGATGTCTGTCCGTCGTCCGTCCGTCTTCCGTCCGTCCCCACTTTTGAGCAGCTATATCTTTGCAGCCTGCAGGCTGATCTCAATCATTTCTCATCTGTAGCACGCCACTGGTGGGGCATTGATGACATAAGCTTTTTTTGAAATCGCATGAAATTTTGGTTGCTATGGCAATCACAAGGTCCCATAGACTTACAATGGGAAAATGCTTGTCATCACCGTAGCCTCTTCAGTTTTGATCGGATTTTTCTGAAACTAATATATAAGCTGGCTGGGGATAAAACCTCGGATGAGTTCGAAAACCGGCCAAGTCGGCCCATTTATCATAGAGTTACGTCCCTTTGATTGCTGAAAATGCCGATTTTGGACATTGTCATCACCGTAGCCCCTTTAGTTTTGATCGGATCTTTCTGAAACTTATATGTAAGGTGGCTGGAGATAAAATCTCGGATGAGTTTGAAAACCGACAAAGTCGGCCCATTCATCGAAGAGTAACGTCCCTTTGATTGCTAAATGCTGATTTTTGATCTTGTCATCACCGTAGCCCTTTCAGTTTTGATCGAATCTTTCTGAAACTTATATGTAACGTCGCAAGTGATAAAATCTCGGATGTGTTCGAAAACCAGCCAAGTTGGTCCATTTATCACAGAGTAACGTCTCTTTGATTGCTGAAAATGCCAATTTTTGACCTTGTCATCACCGTAGCCCTTTCAGGTTTGATCGGATCTTTCTGAAACTTATATGTAAGGTGGCTGGGGATAAAACCTCGGATGAGTTCGAATACCGGCCAAGGTGGCATATTTTGTCATAGAGTTAGGTCCCTTTGATTGCTGAAAATGTTGATTTTTGATCTTGTCATCAGTGTAGCCCCTTCAGTTTTAATCGGATCTTTCTGAAACTTATATGTAAGGTGGCTGGGAATAAAACCTCGGATGAGTTCGAAAACCGGCCAAGTCGCCCCATTTACTATATAGTTATGACCCTTTGATGGCTGAAAATGTCGATTTTGACCTTGTCAAAACCGTAGCCCCTTTAGTTTTGATCGGATCTTTCTGAAACCTATATGTAAGGTGACTGGGGATAAAACCTAGGAAGAGTTCGAATACCTGCCTAGTTGGCCCATTTATCATAGATTTACGTCCCTTTGATTGCTGAAAATGCCGATTTTTGACCTTGTCATCACCATAGCCCCTTCAGTTTTAATCGGATCTTTCTGAAACTTATATGTAAGGTGGTTGGGGATAAAATATCGAATGAGTTCGAAAACAGGCCAAGTCAGCCCATTTATCGTCGAGTTATGTTTCTTTAAGGGCTGAAAATGTTGATTTTTGACCTTGTCATCACCGCAGCCCCTTCAGTTTTGATGGGATTTTTCTGAAACTTATATGTAAGGTGGCTGGGGATGAAACCTCGGATGAGTTCGAAAACTGGCCAAGTCGGCCCATTTAGAGTAACATCCCTTTGATTGCTAAAAATGCCAAATGTTGACCTTGTCATCACCGTAGCCCCTTCAGTTTTGATCGGATCTTTCTGAAACTTATATGTAAGGTGGCTGGGAATGAAACCTTGGATTAGTTTGAATACTGGCCAAGTGGGCACATTTATCATAGAGTTAGGTGCCTTTGATTGCTTAAAAATGCCTATTTTCGACCTTGTTAGCACTGCTGTCCCTTCAGTTTTGATCGGATCTTCATGAAACTTACAAACAGATAAGTCGGGCAGAAAAGCTCGGAGGAGTTTGAAAACTCGTGATGTTTGCCTATTTGTCACAGAGTAACGTCCCTTTGATTGCAGCAGTGAATTGCTTATTTTTGAACTTGTCATCACCATAGTCCCATCACTTTATATCGGATCTTCTTAGCAAGTCAGGAATAAAAGCTTGAATGCGTTTGAAAACTGGTGAGGTCAGCCTATTTATCATAGAGTTACATTCTACTTGATTTGCAGGGATTGCTTACCCTGTCATCACCATGTCCTTTCATTAATCCTTCAGTAAATGTTGGCACTTCCTGAAACTTTGAATCTGTTAGCTCAGGTGAGCGATACAGGACCAGCTTGATCTTCTTGTTTTCTTTTGTGATTTAAATTGGAAAAGTAGGTTGGTCTTATCACTAGGCTTGCCTTAATGAGGCGATTCTTATGAATTCGAGTTACATACTTTTATGTTTTATAGAAGATGGTGGAAGAGATATTGCCGGGCCTCCGTCCATCGGGGCTTGGAGCAATACACGCAGAGTTGAAACTGACCGCACATGTGTACTGGTAAACCGCTTTGAAGGGCTAAGTCTACCCAAGCAAAGTGATGCGAGTCGAGCCGCCCATGCATACAAACCCTATTGCATTTATTTGGCGGCAGGGCTTTCGATGTCATTTATCTTTATGTCGGGTAAAAGTTTCACAAAATTGGAAGCAACGTCTCCAAAATGACCTATACAGTGATGAGGGCACCTTAAGCCTCAAAGTAAGCAAACAAATCAATGAGGCGATTCTTATGAACACAAGTTACATACCTTTTATTTTATGTTTTATAGAAGATAGCGGCGAAAGAGATATTGCCGGACCCGCGTCCAGCGGGGCTTGGAGCAATGCACGCAGAGTTGAAACGACCGCGCATGTGTACTGGTAAATCGCTTAGAAAGGCTAAGTCTGCTCAAGCAGAGTGGTACGAGTCGGACCGTCCATGCAACAAACCCTATTGGATTTATATGGCGGCAGGGCTTCAGATGACATTTATGTCGGGTAAAAGTCCAGTGAAATTCCGCTATTAAAACCACCTATAATTAAGACTAATTCTGCTTTAGAAAGCTTATTTAGGAGGCTGCAGTTATTCTTTCTTTGTGATTTCTGCAAAAAGTGTCCTCTGGTCAGAGACCGACTATGGGACTGTTCAAAAGTGGTCTTTAAGACCACTTTTGAACAGTCCCAAAGCTGGTCTTAATATTGGAATTTTACTATATATTGTGCGTGTCAAGGAAAATGTTAAGCATATTATCCTAATTTTACTTGCACATGTAATATCAGATAATTCTTACATAATATTGACGTGATAATGATCTGGGCTAACTCTTCTTTCGTAAAACAACAAATATAACAAAACAGCTAGCTAGACGATTAACGATCGGCTTGAAATAAGTGGAATAATCTTGAAAGGACCGTCAGACCAAAACCCAACAAATTAAGCTCTCTACTCTTGAAGGAGCATATAATTTTCCTTTAAGAGTGACCCCTGATGAGAAGAATGAAGACAAAACAGTTTTGAAATAGTTGTTTGCCTTACCACTTAAAAAAGGCTTCAGCTGAGGGCACAAAAGGCACGCGGTATTGCTTCAACATTCTTGTAAACACGCCTATTTAATTTTGGTCCCCGAAAGTCCACTTTTATATAGTAAAACTATTTTTTCTTATTTCTGCTCAAAAACATAGATTGCGGGTACTTGTTCAATCTGACTAAAACCCGACAGAAGTATGTACGCCTAGCTGCTGCAAGATCGGATTTTAGTCAGATTGGGTACAGTGCTGTAGGCTTATTCTGCGCACTTAAGACTTGGAGCGTTTGCTTAATCCATTCCAGGGATCTAAAACCTGTTTTGCAGCAGTATGCTATCTTTTAAAAGACAATAGCAAACACTAATTTCTCTGGTGCAAGTATATTGTGGTCAGTCTTTAAAAAGACACGCCACCATGTTAAGAAGCCATCAATTTTGTCTTCTAATTCCGCGCACCCGAAAAATAACTTCCAGTCAAGATACAATACTTTAGTCAAGAGAAGGTGTTTAGTTGTTAAACTTGTTTGGTCATGTGTTGCTTAAATGCTGATGGTCTAGTTGGTTGAAATAAATAACTGTCTGTAACGTATTCTTTTTTTTTTTTTTTTTTTTTTTAATTAAGTATGCGCTCATTAAGCCTGATTCACGTAAAAACAAAAATGGATTTCATTCGCCCAGTTTATAGTCCATGTCTCATCCAAAATTATATATTTAACTTTTTTCCTGTCGAAGAAAAATGAAAACTTTTAATCTGGTTCATTTAATTTTGAAATAATCCACATGCGCAGAATTGGCAGATGCGCAGAATTAGCCTACACGACTGTAGTTATTACAACCGCCTCTCCCGGACGTTCTAACACTGAAGTACCCACAATCTAAGCTTAGGGCAGAAATATGAAAAAACACAAGCTTTCGTACTGATTTTTTTATGTTTTGGTGGCAAAATTCCAAATATATATTTGGAGTGGCGTGTTTTCGTGATAAGGGCTCTAAGATTTGTCTTCCTTTACGTGCACGTTTCTCCATTTAAAGGAATACCAACCTGCGTGAAATGCCTCCATGACCTCATTTTCACTGTCATCCATTTCAGCTTCTGCCTCTCCCATAGCAACCCCAATGGCTTCCTCATCAACGGCGATACAGGAAGATACGATGTAACAAAGACAGAAAATGCTAAATGCCAGCTTTCCATTCCTTTTGGCTGTAAGAATCGCATAAAAAGGTTATGTGTGTACGTCTTCTATCTATCTATCTATCTATCTATCTATCTATCTATCTATCTATCTATCTATCTATCTATCTATCTATCTATCTATCTATCTATCTATCTATCTATCTATTTAGGCGTAACTATAATAAATTAAGTGACACAGAGGCCTTTCTGATATTAAATCTTCATCAGTGTGCCTCAACCCCAAAGTTCTGAAACCAAAACGGATGATGGACAAGACCCGGCAAACACAGCACATCCCCCTCCGAGCACACACCGACCGACGTAGCTCATGAGACAGGTCAACTGGAGGCATCAAGGTACGAGGCGCCTACCCTAGGAATTATAGGCGTCCCTCACCGAGCCAACATCAGCAAACATGGCCCACACTCCACGGCAGTCCCGGGCATCAGGAGGAGCCCGACTTGCAAAATTTAAAATATATCAAATAGTAGCAACCAATCCGCTAAGATACATGTCTCACCTGACAAGTCAGTCTTAGTTTTAGAAAAAATAGAACTTTATACCACAAAAGTTAAAGATATAATATAGTTATTTAAATCAGTACTTGAGAACTTACGTCAACAGTATCAACCTCAGCACTAAGGAACTGATACTGAGGTATCTGGCCTGTCCGTTCATCCATCCATCCTTCCATCCACACATGCATCTATCTATCTATCTATCTATCTATCTATCTATCTATCTATCTATCTATCTATCTATCTATCTATCTATCTATCTATCTATCTATCTATCTATCTGGTTTGTCCGTTCATCCATCAATCCATTCAACTCTCTCTCTCTCTCTCTCTCTCTCTCTCTCTCTCTCTCTCTCTCTCTCTCTCTCTCTCTCCCACTACGCCCCACCCACCGTTACTTGCGGACCTAACCAATATGCTAAGCGATCAATATATAGGAAATTGTTAAAGAGCGATCCTGATCAGACACCGTAGAATGTGTTTGTATAACAACAAATGAAGATAGCCAGGGGATTCTATAATCACAGAACTCAAGCTTAAGGATGAGAAAATTGAAAAACAAATATTTATAAACCAAGAAGCCCAATGGCCACTATGCTCACCAGAGCTCAAGTGGGAGAAACTGGCAGGTATGTTTTTCAACAAACCATGGTGGCTTGAAAAAATTAAGTACATGTCCACACAGTGATCACTGGTGCCAGATCATTATGATATCTGATGTCTTATGCCAAAATGCTGAATAATAATTTTCAAGGCCATAGGCTTTTAAGTTCCTAAAATGAAAAGTTTCAAGTTCTTTTTACCATATATGGGCATTGTAGCCATCTTGGCCATAATTATCATCTTCCAGTTAGCAAATATCAAACCTGATGTCTAGGCTACAAACGAATCAGAAAAATCAACTTGCATTAGTTTTTCTATTAGAAATGCCCAAGTGACCAAATCAGCATAGACATAAATAGGTCAAGGTCAACCGATAGACATCATTTGCTAGGAATATTAATTTTTGCCACCAGCTACAACAATATTAAAAAGCCACTGTTTTACCTTTTTCCCATACAAAGGAGTAAGTAATCAAAGTTGGCCTTGGCAAAAGATAGGCCAACGTCAAACAACGCTCCAATTTAAATAAACCGGATAGGGCCCCATTCCCGAATGCTGTATACCAATAAAAATCAAAAAATGAGTTCCTTTAAGAGCAATGAAAACATTCATAAGAAAGAAGATGGGTCATACTACGTAGTTTCGGCTAATAAAGCCTCATCAGTGACCCTGTAATGATCCGACAAAGAAAGCCAGAGGAAACATACTGCAATTTTGCGAATTACGAATAGGCAGTCGATTCAAAGACTGATATAAATCAAAATAGGGTCCAAATAATTAAAAACCTGTCTAGAATATGTGTCTAAACCAATAATTTATTTCTTATTTCTCAGAATATTCACGCTGATCTCAAAGGACCAAAAGTAAAATATAAACTGCACTATGGTTGATGTACGGTTTCAATGCCATCGGTCATTTGGTTCCTATGAAGAAGATTTCCGAAGGGTTTTACCATATATGAGCTTGGCTGCAGTCTTAGTCATATGGTTCCAATTCACAAAGATGTTTTCATTACTTCATCCCACAGAGGCTCCACATATAATTTGGTTTCAATCAGCCGAGCAGTTTTAGTGGAGAAGAAGATATGATAATTGAATCAAAGTCAACCAGGACAAAGAAGAGCAAATGACTTTGACCTTTGGAATTAATAAACTGCCATTCAGGTAATTGTTAAAATCCATTCTGATGCCAAAGGCTACAAAATTATCAGACAAATCCAGTTTGGCTTTTTTCTCATACAAAGGTGTAAATTGACCACGACGTAATAAACTATGTCAAGGTCAACTTAAGGTCACCATTTGAAAGAATTTGATAGGACCCTAGTCCCCAATGCTGCATACCAAGTTTCAAGGCAATCGGTGATTTGGTTCCTGAGAAGAAGACTTCCAAAGGGTTTTGTTAACCATATATGGGTATGACAGCCATCTTGGTTATGTGATTCCAATACCTCAAATAAAATTACATTGTCTCATCCCATAGAGGTGTGTTTCAATCAGCCGAGAAGTTTTACTGGAGGAAATATAAAAACTGAATCAGAGCCACCCGGAACAAAAGTGAGCAAATAACCTTGGCCACTTCCATTCAGCTAATTATAAATATAAATTCTTTCGCCACAGGTTACAATACAAACCATCACATGGACAGACCAATAATTTACAGGTAGCCCTCTGTATACAACCCTCAAACGTCACAAATGCTTTTAGCGTTGTCACTCAGTCTGGTAGTCACGTAGATGCCAGCAATTATAACTCAGATTCATTCAGTAACTTTGGGTCGATCGACTCTGAACTCAGTATAATTCAATATTAATAGATTTGTCGTATTAAATACTTAGAGAATACACGTAATTCTTTAGTGAATAAAAGTGAAGGCAATGATCAGGAATCGATACAATCAACCCACAGCTCCCGTCAAAGACACCAAAGGGAACGAAACACAAACATGAAACAACAAACCCAAATGGAAACATCAATAGCGGAAAGCTAAAAGGACAGTCACTTCCCCACAAAATGGCGAATTGGCTATCGCAAACAAAATAATATAAGCGACACAAACACTCAAAGACAAACCATAAAAAAAAAAAAATAAACCGCGACAGAAGAACCGCATTGGAACAGTCAGTGAAACGAATTCCACTGGGGGACTTAAATCGATTTTACGTGGCCACAATCCTCGCCCTTACTTCCGTCGCAGTTTAGAGAAATAATTTGTTCAGTCCGCATGAAAGCCTCCAAACTCATCAGTGCAACATCTCCGTGAACACAAAAAATCAAACAACCACAGAAATGAAACAACGGTTAGGACTTGACAAGAAGAAACCACTGAAGTGCCGGAGCAAAAGAAAACCTAAAGTTAGACTCCGACGGGCCCAACCAGAGACAGAGCATCAGACACCAACCAACATTACATTGAATTAGATCTCTCTAATTCTCAGTAAGCCTTTACGCTGGAACCGCCATAGAATCTGAGGCCTGACCCACCGGCATGCAATTAAAGAGGGAAGCAAAGTTGTCAACCGTGATTGGGTTAACGACCATGCATGCAGGCTGTCATATAACATTTATGTTGTATCCAATCTTTTTATATCGAAGAACGATTTTACGAAAGTGGGTGCTGAAGTCATTGCGGTTATATATTTATCTGAACCTATATACTAAGTCACCATAAAATTCGGGTTCCGATAGACCCTGTTGCAGAAGAGATTTAAGTTCAATATTGAATTTTGAAATTAAATCACAATGACGTCTATAAAATTTTGAAAAGGCTTTGCGCAGTTTATGATACCGATAACCCTGATTAAGAAGTTTAACAATTTATTACGAGTGTTGAAGTCAGTTACATGACTACACACTCTGGCAAATATAAACACCATAGGATGGCCCACGAGGAACATCACCATCCAATAAAGGCAAATTTACAATCTAAAAATCAAAATCATCGCATTTATCATAAATTTTGCAAGAAACAAACCCATCTACAATAGAACGATGTAAATCCAAATATCGAGCCTCGGTATTAGAAGAATTTGCTTTATTTAACTGAAGCTCTGGGAGGGGGGGGGGGGGGTAATTTTTGTGCCATTTTTAAATGAGTCAGAAAATTTGGGCATAAAAGTAAAGGAACAACAATAAGTTGAGCAGAAAGGCATCCGGTTAACATGCCCGTGTCATTAACACTCCAATTTAAATAAAGAAAAATGGGGTTTGTGGCAGTATAAATAATTTACCATATTGTTATCAAAATTATATATTGTGGGCACTTGTTAGAATATCCACATTGAGGCGGTTCTTACCAGCACAAACAAACTATATTTGGAAAAGAAATATGTAAAATGCTACATTAAGTTCTAGAGGTATAAAAGGCGACATTATAGCGCAGGGATGTATTTTCGTAATGAAAAAGAAACAACACTATTGACAGACGGTACCAAAGTTGGTCAAAATGGCAGAGAACAGGAGAGCTTGACGGAAAGGTAAAAGAATTAACAAAACGTTTTGCAAAACGATAAAAGCAACAACGAAAAGTCTGACTGTATGGAAAAAGATACAACAATATGCTTGGGAGAAAGTTGAAAAAAGAAGAAAATAATGAGAAAAAAGGAACCAAAGCCACAACAGACGGTTTGAAAGAAAGGTAAAAACAGAGCAAACTGGTTCAGAGAGACGTAAAAGAAACAACATAACGTTTGACAATAAATTATGTAGCAACAAGCCATTTCACTGAATGGTAAAACAACGGCAAAACGTTTGACAAAACAATAAAAGAGTGAGCAAAATGTTTGATAGAAAAGTGAAGGCAGCAAAACAATGTTTGATAAAGAAATCTTAAATGAAACAGCAAAACCTTTGTAGAAATGTAAAAAAAACAACAAAATGTTTGAAAAAAGTGTAGAAAGAACAACTAAAATATTTGACAAAAGTAAACCACAAAAAAAAAAAACAGCAAAACGCCTGACAGGAAGGTAAAAGGCACAAAAGTTTTGACAGAAAAGTTTTAAAAGCATAACGAGAACTTTGACAAAAAGATAAAAGAAAGAACAAATAGTAAGGTCATTAATTTTACATAAAGGTGAAGGAAACGATAAAGAAAAAGAAACATGTAAACGAAACAAGAAAGTGTTTGACAGAAAGAAAAAAAGAAACAAGAAGTAGTTTGACAGAAAAAGAAAATAAACAAAGAAAATATCGTAAAAAGTAAGAGAGAAAAAAAATGCGAAAAAAAGGTCAAAGAAACAATGCAAATGTTTGACGAAACAATAAAAGAAATGACAGCAAGTCTGACAGCAGCCAAGCGTTTGTCATAATGGTTTAAATGCGAAACAACAAAATGTTTAAGAGAAAAGAAAGGGCAAAAACAAAAATGTTTACAAACGGAATTAGTCACAACACATTGTTTAACAGAATGGTAAACGAAACGACAAAAGGTTTTTCAAATACTTAAAACAAAAATGGCAAACATAAACTCGAAATATTTACAGAAATGTTTTTGTTTGTTTGTTTGTTTGATTTGAGGTTTAACGTCCCCGTCAACACTGTAAAATTCATTTTGGAGACGTTGCTTCCAATTTTGTGGGACTTTTACCCGACATTGAGATGAAATTACATCTCAAGCCCTGTCGCCCAATGAAACCAATAGGGTTTATTAGCATGGACGGCCCGCCTCGCACCGCGGTTCCTGGAAGGCTAAGATCCTCTAAGCGGTTTACCAGTACTAGTGTGCGGGCCAGATTCAGCTCTGCGTGGAAGCATCATGCAGCCCATATATTTCTTCAAGCCCTTCTGGGCGGGGGGCGGTAACGGAAAGGTAAAGAAAGGTGAAGAAAATAGCAAAATGTTCAACAGAAAGGTAAAAGAAGCACCAACACGTTTTACAGAAAATGGAAGGGAACAATAATATGTTAATGTTACAAAAACACTAAACCTGTTGATTTTGAAACACTACGCCCCAAATCAAATGCTTGCTTGCTACTTAGGATGGCAAAATTATTTAAATAACAAAATATTAATCAAAAATCTGTCAAAAAGGCATCAGATCCCATAGCGGTGCCAAAGTACCTACTCAATTTCACAAGCCTTGCCTTAGTGGTTCTTGAGGTATTTTGATGACAAGAAGTATATCGGACCGATTGTCAGAGTGAATAGCAAAAATATGCACCGCGTATTTTTAATAGTTGGGGGTAAAATGCCAGATAAATAGAAACTTCACAATCCCCTTTTAGAACTTTTAAATAGGAAAATTTAAATAGTTCATAACTTACAGCGCATCATGCCTTGCCTCACAGAAATGAAGTTTAAACACTGATAAAGCTGTCTACACTAAAATGCACTAGGTATATTGCACGTCATATCAAATCAATATTTTGTACCATATGTTTTAGACTAAGATGGAAAGTGGCGTGTCAGTTTCTGGCGAAAGAAACGACACTGCTCATCCACATGTACAAGTCTGCAGTCTGCAGTGAAAGACTGTGGTTAGGCAACCTGACCGGCTTAACAGTACACTAATAATGCTGACAGCCGATGATATGAAGAACAAGCTCGATTTCCCTTTCATTTTTAAGTAGTCGATCCGATGAAACAGTTGTGTAGTTATAGAACAGTTGTGGCGTTGTGTAGACCGGTTTGGCGTAGTCATGGTAGTGTATACCACTGTAGTCCACTGGGGAGTGTTGTAGTTTATACATCAATATTTTTTTTTCGTCTCATTTTAAATTCCGTCAAAATGTGGAAAGTAATGTTTTATGTTTTCTGCTGTTTATCGAATTGTTAACAACGTTGTGTCACTATAACAAAATAGTCATTTTTATGAATGACATTCCTTTGTCTTTGAAGTTCTGCCTCTTTGACATGTTTGCTGATCATGCAACTCTCTCATCATCTCAAACGTCTATTCAAATTGTCACAAACAGTTTAAATGCTGACTTGTCAAATTTCATGAACTGATAAGTCAGTAATTATATGGTATACTCCGTTCAGAAAATCTGAATCATCGGTTTTTTTTCGTTTCTCGCTTGTAATACTCATTTTAGCTAACTATGGGAAAGCCTGACCGTCCGCCGACCTCTCCAGCTAGTCGCATGCCTCTGCGACCGCTAGGAAAGGCTGTGATTATTTGGAGATATTTGAGACCACAGACTGTCAATTTGATGATGATTGTCAGGTGAAGTAATAAATATTCAAATACATGTGACACACTATATACATAGATATGCAATTACGACACCCCTTCCATTTGAATGGCTAGGAAGAGGCTCACTAGGGACAGGGTAGTTCTCCTATATATGTTTTCTTAGTCCGTTCGTCCGCCAGTCCATAAGATAGCCATTTTAAAATTGTGTTGGAAGCCAAATTCAGATGGGACATCTAGTTGATGGGGGAACAGATATGTTTGTTCGCGCAATCTGGGTCAAATGCCAATCATGCCCGCTACACCCATGTATGCTAAAGTACTTTAAAACTCATCTTGTCTAGACCAATCTGTCAGCGGCATTGGCACTTGGTATGCAGCATTAAATGTTGGTACACTGCAAATATTAGATTCGTTTCCAAATGAAGACCCTAGTCTGATACTAAACTTGTTTACACATAATTTACTTGGGAGGTTGGGTCGGTGTGGGGCTGTTGTGTTGCTTTCAGTGACGCGCGTTGAGCTGCTCTAGACTCAGTTGGGCAATGGACTGGTGTGCTTGCAGCAGGTGCGGAATGGGACCTGTATTTATTAGGTGTCTCTTTTCCATCTTTCCTTCTTCTGATGGTACATCTTTTGGGGGACGGCTTGAGGTAGACGGTTGCTTGTGTACTTGGCCGTTGCCCACCGGTTATTGTCAGGTAATATTGGGTGGCGATCTCACCAAGTACTGGTAGCTGGCCGGCCCGACATAGCTTAACTTTTTACTAGGCGTAAAACCACAAAACATACAGGGGTAACATTCACCGTCTTTACAAATTAATAGTCTCAGCTTCTCGTATCATCTTCTTGTAAAATAATGTTTTCTTTATTTGAATGTCATTTGAATTGACCACCCCTCTCGGAAATAGTTCATTTTTTAACAAGTTTATGGTTCATCATATACGAAACAAAAACTACGCAAAAGTATCGTAAGCAGAGAGAGAGAGAGAGAGAGAGAGAGAGAGAGAGACAGAGAGAGAGAGAGAGAGAGAGAGAGAGAGAGAGAGAGAGAGAGAGAGAGAGAGAGAGAGAGGGGGGGGGAGAGATGGGTGGGGTACGGAGAGAGACATGGCAGAGGGAGAGATACATTGAGAAGCAACGATTTAAGATATGAAGAGGAAGAGCGAGAGAAAGTAATGAGAGAGCAAGGAAGAAGCAGAGCCTATGTGGGATATATGTGGGAGGCAGTCATGGTCTGAAAGAAACAGGAAGACTTCAGTGACTCGAGTTCCATCGCTAAGTCGAACCTGTTTTTAGTCTCTATGGATTTCAAATATATTTAGGATAATTTTGTAATATTTTTCTAGTATTGTATGCAGTGTGTACTCGTCAGAAATGCTTTGGGGAAACGAGTTGAGGAAAAGGGATAAAATGCGAGGCTTTGTCGAGCATTTAATCCCTTTCCCTCAACCAGTTTAATAAATTCAATAATACATGAGCACAAATGCAAGATTCTATTTATCATATGACATTTAAAACGCATTTAATTCACGAGTTTTGTACAAAACTGTCAATATTACGTCATAAGTAAACGCGACGTCGTTATGGACGCGACGTAGATATGGACGTCGCACGTGCAACGTTACGGTGCGTATCTAACTAATTGCATATTTAATCCACTAGTGGATTATCGAATTCATTGCATGGCGTTATTGCATTCTCAGACGCGACGTCATGTGATAAATGCAATTATTACATTTCTAACAATGAATTACCTATTTTTCTCGATGAAAGAAAACGATAATCGATCAACAGTGAATTATTTAGTTTATACTAATTTATTTTAGTTCGATTGCGATGAAAGCTCCAAGCTTATTGAATCGCTCAGTGAATTATTTCATTTCTCAGTTTCGAACGTTTTGACGTCATAATTGCTAGGCGACTTTGATGACGTCGTTGGTAACAACAATTATAATAGTTGACGTTTGGCGGAAAATCTGACAAATTCATAGAAATCCGACTTCAATTTTCGCGTCCATTTGACGTGTTTTAGGAGAGAAAAGCAACACGAAGATAAAGTATTATTTTCTTGATTTCATAACATTTGTGCATCTGTATTTCATGGACAGGATGATTTTTGCATTGAAATGAAAACAAGATGGCGACTGATTTTCAAACAAAACCACGCCTCCTGAAATCCATACCCTGACTGGAACTGTTTTGGTTGGAAATCAGAATGGTTGAATTTGAAAATTCAAAGTTAAAAATGCATGGAAATGTAATAAACAGTTTATTTTGTTGTTTTGATTGATTACGGAGAAATAATTCACACGTGTTCTAAGGCTTTCGTGTAAAAAAACTCGTTCGCTACCGCTCACTCGTTTTTTACTCGGAAGCCTTAGAACACTTGTGAATTATTTCATGACCGTAATCGATCAAAAAAACTAAATAAACTCCAAACAAAACATAGACGCCCTTTATTTACGCGAGCAGTAACCACTTCTATAAATGGTATACAAGGGTGTACCCAACCTTTCAGAATGTCTTAGTCTGTGAAAGAAAATTTAGATTTTATAATTTTCTCCAAATAATCACAGCTTTTCATGACTGTGACAGAGGCATGCGACATGCTGGAGAAGTCGGCGGAGGGTCAAGTCTAATACTTTCCCAGTGTGATGTATGGGCTAAAATATATATTAAAAGCAAGAAACGAAAACATCGATGATTCAGATTTTGCTGAACGGAGTTTAGTAAATGTTTCAATGACCAAAGCAATGTTTATTTCTTCTAAACTGAATGTAAATGATATTATGTAAAATCCTCCCCTATTAAAGTTGGATAACGATCAGTATAAAATTATATACTTTTATGCAATAATACTGACAATGTCCTAGCCTGGCCTTCACACGTTGCAAAACAACATAAATCATGTAACTCTCTGCTCTACCTTCTAAGCAGAATAAAATGTTATTTATCTTTTTATATAGAAGTGGATGCAATGACTAAGAATCGATACAATTAACCCGTCAGAGACACCAAAGGGAAAGAAACACAAACATGAATCAACAGACCCTAATGGAAACATCAAAGGCGGAAAGCCAAAAGGACAGTAACTTTCCCACAAAATGGCAAATTGGCTATCCAAAATAAAATAATATAAGCGACACAAACACCCGAAGACAAACCATAACAAAAATAAACCGCGACAGAAGAACCGCCTTGGAACGGTCAGCAAAACGAATTCCAAGTGTGGGGAGGTTGGGGGGGGGGGGGGGGTTGCTTAAATCGAATTAACGTGGCTACCATCCTCGCCCTTACCTCCGTCGCGATTTAGACAAATAATTTTGTTCAGTCCACATGAAGGCCTCCTAACTCATCAGTGCAACATCTCCGTGAACACAAAAATCAAACAACCACAGAGATGAAACAACGGTGAGGACTCGACAGCAAGAAACCACTGAAATGCTGGAGCAGAAGAAAACCAACAGTTAGTCTACTATTGGGGAAACTATTATATGGCGCATATATATTTGCTGCATCGTCTCTGGTAGTACAAGCCTAGAGTGTGAAATTCCAGAAACTAGCAGCAAGGTGCATGCTTGACAAAGATATAATTTAGATATTAAAAGATTTGGTAAAAGATAAATGTTATACGACAGACTGCATGCATGGTAGTTAACATAATTACGGTTGACAACTTTGCTTCCCTCTTTAATTGCACGCCGGTGGGTCAGGCCTCAGATTCTACGACGGTTCCAGCGTAAAGGCTTACTGAAAATTAGACAGAATTGAATTTTATATAATGTTGGTTCGTGCCTGATGCTCTGTCTCTGGTCAGGCCCATCGGAGTCAAACGGTTGGTTTTCTTTTGCGCAAGCATTTCAGTGGATTTCTGCTGTCAAGTCCTCATCGTTGTTTCATCTCTGTGGTTGTTTGATTTTTGTGTTCTCGGAGGCGCTGCACTGATGAGTCAGGAGGCCTTCATGCGGACTGAACAAATTATTTTTCTATATCGCGACGGAAGTAAGGGTGAGGATTGTAGCTGCGTAAAATCGATTTAAGCCCCCCACCCCCACCCCACCACCACCACCACAACCCCCAGTGGAATTCGTTTCACCGACCGTTCCAAGGCGATTCTTATGTTCCGTTTTTTTTTTTGTTTTATTTTTGTTATGGTTTGTCTTTGAGTGTGTGTTTCGCTTATATTTTTTGTTTTGGATAGCCAGTTGGCCATTTTGTGGGAAGCTAAATGTCCTTTTGGCTTTCCGCTATTGAAGTTTCCATTAGGGTCTTGTTATTTCACGTTTGTGTTTCTTTCCCTTTGGTGTCACTGCTGGGAGCTGTGGGTTAATTGTATCGATTCCTGGTCATTGCCTTCACTTCTATTTTACCTTTAGAGGAAATGTTTCATAAGCTAAAATGGATGGAATTTCCTGGCCGAGAGTTCAACCCCACGTTTTCTTGCATCGATTGTTTCAGTACACTCCAGAAATAAATGAAAGAAATCTTAGATCTACTTCTGAAAACCTACTACGTGTATATGTGCTAAAACCAAACATTGAACGTTTTATAACTGGATCCACATAATTTGAAATTTCATTCCAAAAAATGTGTAACAATCATTTTAAGAAACAGAATTTAGAGAGAATTTAATTTTATGTAAAATTGGTTGGTGCCTGATGCTCTGTCTCTGGTCGGGCCCATCGCAGTCTAACTGTTGGTTTTCTTTTGCTCCATCATTTCAGTGGGGTTTTTTTTTGGTGTCTCTGATGGGAGCTGTGGGTTAATTGTATCGATTCCTGATCATTGCCTCCACTTCTACTTTATAGGCAAAACATTAATTACGAACATGTGTTTCATTTATAACCTATTATACAGACAACACAAAGTCTACCTCACACAATGTGAGTGAGTGAGTTTTAGTTTTACGTCCCACCAACAGCTAAGGTCATACGGAGACGGGACCTCGGTTTAAAGACTCATCCGAAAGTCTGGAGAAGCCCGGGATCGATCCTGCGATCGCTGGTTTACAAGGCGAGTAGCGTAACCACTGCACCACGGAGGCTTCTACCTCACACAATGTAAAAAGTCATTTGTCTCGTTTTCTCTGGTGAGCAAAATAGCTTCCGAATCAATAATCATCGCCCTATCAAAACTGTTTGGCGGGAATCATTTCGGAGATTTAACCGCTTTTTATATAAATTTAGATGGAAATATATCTCCTTCAACCCTTCTCTTGCTGAATATTAAATAAATTGCATGTCCCTTCCAGGGTTCCATACTTCAGTACCCAATTTCGTATATAAAAAGATTTGATACAACATTAATGTTATACGACAGGCCGCATGCATGGTAGTTAACCCAATCACGGTTGATAACTTTGCTTCCCTCTTTAATTGCACGCCGGCGGGTCAGGCCTCTGATTCTATGAGGGTTCCAGCGTAAAGGCTTACTTACAATTAAAATTTAATTTAAGGTAATGTTGGTTGGTACCTGATGATCTGTCTTTGGTCGGTCCCACCGGAGTCTAAATGTTGGTTTTCTTTTGCTCCTGCATTTCAGTTATTTGTTGCTGTTGAGTCCTCACCGTTGTTTCATCTCTGTGATCGTTTGACTTTTGTGTTCTCGGAGATGTTACACTGATGAGTTAGGAGACCTTCATGTGTACTGAACTAATTATATATAAATCTCTAAAACGCAACGGAACGGAAGTAAGGGCGAGGATAATGGCCACGTAAAATCGATTATCGATTTAAGTACCCCTTCCCCAACTCCACTGACCATTCCCATGTGGTTCTTCTGTCGAGGTTGATTTTTGTTACAGTTCGTCTCGCTTATATCGTTTTGTTTTGGTTAGTTTGTGGGTAGTAACTGTCCTTTTTAGCTTTCCACCATTGGTGTTTCCATTAGGGTCTAGTTATTTCGTGTTTGTGTTTCTTTTTTCCCTTTCGCGTCTCTGATGGAAGGTGTGGGTTGATTGTATCGATTCCTGATCATTTTCTTCACTTCTGTTTTGTTTGTGATTTTTACATGAATATGTGGAGAAAGGGTCTAAGGGAAGATTGGATTACTAAAACTGAGCTCCTTATTAAAAAAAAGGCATCATTATACATTCGGGTTCTTTTACTTTGCACATGAACCAAGGTTGTTCATAATAACATAGTGTTTCTACGGAACCCGGGAAGGGACATGATTTTTTTTTATTTTATAAGTTGTGCGCACAAGATAATATCTTGTGCAGACAAGATATTATCTTGTGCGGACAACATATTATCTTGTGCGGACAAGATATTATCTTGTGCGGACAAGATAATATCTTGTCTGCACAACATAGATCTTGTGTGCACAAGATATTATCTTGTCCGCACAAGATAATATCTTGTCCGCACAAGATAATATGTTGTCTGCACAAGATAATATCTTGTCCGCACAACTTCCCAAGATCTATGTTGTGCAAACAAGATAATATGTTGTGCGAACAAGATAATTTCTTGTGCGCACAAGATATTATGTTGTGCGAACAAGATCATATCTTGTCCGCACAAGATAATATCTTGTCCGCACAAGATAATATGTTGTCCGAACAAGATAATATCTTGTCCGCTCAAGATATTATCTTGTTCGCACAACATAATAAAAATAAAAAATCATGTCCCTTCTCGGGTTCCGTATGTTTCCAACAGCATAATATCTTTCTAGAAACAATTGTTCAAAACAAACGACGGCGTTGATATACAAATCGTTCGACCTTTAATCAATACGGCAAATTAATACTATGAAAAAAATGTGAGTAGCTTTTGCATATGAATATACCAGATTTTGCTACAACAGTTAAGAATTGACAACTAACGTGCTCGTTAAGCTATTTATAATTTGAACAAGTGGACCATGATGTCATTATGCAACGTCACTTTTCATTTGCTGGTATTTGGCAGATCGCTGTGTTCGCTTTTTGTACAAATCGAATGAACAGAACAATCGAATAAGTGCATGCATTTGAACAACTGAATATAAAATAGTAATTTAAGGGGAATGGGAACACCTTCAGGGGAGGTAACACCTGCAAAAGTATTGTGTCTCCCATGCTAATAGGGGTCAACTCTTAAAGAGAAGAATTTGCTCCTGAGGAGCAAATTCTTTCCTTTAAGAGTAGACCCCTTTTTCAGTGCGACAGGGCCTATAGAAAAGCGATCAGGAAGTCCCGAGAGATGTCTCCCTTCGAAAAATGGCAGAAAAATCTGCCAGGTGTCCTATTAGTAGTATAGGGTGAGTATCGGGGTACCGAGCTCTGGGTACCCGGGGTGACACTCTGGGTACTGATCCCAGAGCTCGGTACCCCAATACTCACCCCTTGTCTGAGCTTGACTAGGCTAGAAGGGATTTGGATGATCAGTAGTTGGAAATTGGTACCTGGTACCCATAAATTCTGGGTACCTGAAATTTCTGGGTACCTGAACGATTTTTTTCAAGCTATGATTGAAAATAACTTAGTTTTTTTGTGATAAACTTTCAAGAGGTCCAGGGATACCACAAGATGACATTATGTTGGCCATGTATCTCAAGACTACATAGTGTCATGCTTATATATTGAGGCTATCTAGTAGCAAGTTTCTGGAAATTGGTACCTGGTACCCATAAATTCTGGGTACCTGAAATTTCTGGGTACCTGAACGATTTTTTTCAAGCTATGATTGAAAATAACTTAGTTGTTTTACATGAAAGAGTTCATTTTTTTGTTTCAGGCTAAAAGCTGAAATAACTCTGGAGTTTGAACAGGAACCTGGTACCTGAAATTTCTGGGTACTAGAATGTTTTTTATTTTCAGGCTAAAGTTGAAAATAACTTAGTCTTTTTGTGATAATCTTTCAAGAGGTCCAGGGATACCACAAGATAACATTATGTTGTTCTTTTGGAAATAACTTAGTCGTGAAATTGAAAAAAAATGTTTGGCACGAATAGGGCTCGAACCTATGACCTCCTGCTTATCAGACAGGCGCTCTACAAACTGAGCTAAAGTGCCTATATATATTTTGTATGTAATATAATTGTTTTAAACTTAAGACATTATAGCTATTCTTTCTTAACTGTTTGATAGCCCTGAAAAGGGCTGTTTTGGTTTTGAATCTTTATCTTATTCTTTTATCTGGTTTTCTTTTTCCGTATGGGTTTGGTAGCAGCTCCAAGTCCAATAGCTGATGGTGATGACTGCATCAGTTGTTCATCTTCATTTGTGACGATATTGAAGTGGAGTGGAATCCTGATAGGATTCATTTCCAGTGATGATGGTTGTTGAGGACGATCTTCTAACTGTTTGACTCTATTTTTGAGCTCATTGATTTCCTTCACTAAGACTTCAATAACTTTGGGTTGGGGCTTAGATTGCTGTACTGGGGGTTGTGCATAGATCAGTTGGTTAGATGGTATTGTTGTATATTGTTGTTGCTGTAAAGTAGCATCACTACCAAATGTTTCATTGATAGCGGTTGTTAAAAGATCTGGATTTTGCAAGAGATCATCGAATGATATTGACTGTTCCATTGTTTTTTCAAGAAATCTGAAGTAGGTCAAGTCCTTTTTATACTCTGGAGAGGGATTGACCTACTTGCAAAAATACTTTCTTTCACGTCCGTGTTCAGTGAATAAATATCGATGCATTGACCTACTTCCTTGCACTTCTGTGTACAAGACAAAATGGCTCACAACAGTGAAATTTACTTTAAAGTGTTGGAGGAGCAGACGGAGTCTGTGAGGAGTGGGGTGAGAGACCTGATGGTCTCTTTTGATTTGGTCAAGCGAGAAGTAGAAGCATTGTTTTCCTCGCTTGACAATTTGGATCAAGTGATAGCCATCACAAAAGAGGCTGCTGTGTTGAGCCATGCTCAACAGATGAATGGTGAGGTACCAGTGGCCACTGCTGGAACACAGGTCGAAGACTGGAGCCAAGAAGCTACAGAGTCCCCGTTCTACTTGTCCACAGGGTCCAGGATAACGTATGAATCCTGGGCAGCCAGATGTCCAGCCTGTGGAGGAAGAACCTGCTCTCATAGTTAGTTTTATAAACTAACAAAAACCCAACGGCCCTTTTCAGGGCCACCATTTATTCCTGAATGAATTTCCTTCGATAATGTAAGATCAAGATTCCTAAGTCTGGTATTTGCTATAATGATATATGTTTCGAAAGAACATAGACCATCATTGCTATACCTAAGACGAAGAATTCTCTGAGGATGATCACGACTGGCTATTTCGTTAACCAAATGGATTGGTTCTTCGATTAAAGTAGGTCAATCCTCCTACATTGTATAAAAGCCCTTCTGCGTTTGAGTTCTCTCCATATGTTTCCAGTATGAGTTGGTTTAAGAAGTTACGTGCTGTATTCCACCAAAGGAAACGTCCTGAGGTGAAAAGACAACAACATACTGCGACTGAAGAAGAGTACTGGAAACATATGGAGAGGCTACAAAGCGGACTGGCTTTCCAGCAGTTCCTGGCTAGAAGGGGAGTGGGATCGGTTACCATTAAGCCGATAGCTATAGTAGAACCATTCCGTGGCTAGTAACTGTTTAAATTACTAGCTACATAGAACAGTCCTTTTCAGGGCTTACCCATGGATTTCGTTAAAGAATAACCTTTTATAATTAACAAACAAAGACTGGTAAACTTTTACTGTTTTTAATGTGTTTTAAAAATTCTTAATACAATACTATATGTTTCTTAACTATAACTATCTTATTCAAATGTCTATTTTGTCTTTGGTTTCTTAGCTCCACGAGTGTTAGAAGTTGTTCGCTTTCGTTTTCTTGATTTCTTAACACTAGTCTGGGATTGTTTCTCCTCAGCAGAAGATTGTTTCTCATCGGCACAAGACTGTTTCTCCTCGACACAAGACTGTTTTTCCTGAGGATTGTCAGATGATATTTCTTCAGGAGGTAATGTAGGAGATATGTCCAACTCATCTTGTATCAACTGCTTCTGTGGACATTCGGGTGCCCAATGATCTGGAAGTCCACATATGTAACAATGTCCGTAGGGTAGCTTGAACCCCGATGTACAATCTCGTGACCAGTGTGTCGTAGCATTACATCTGAAGCAACGTCCATAAGGTGTTTTCATCAGTTGTTGATCAAGAAGTGATTTTTCCAATGTCCGTAGAAGATGGATATCATATTGTTGTTTCAATAACTTCTTTAAACTTGAACAATGGTAGTAGATACTTTCAGGATCACTATATTTCTTTGTTCTTGGATCCCTATTTTGTTCCATCTTGATATTTTTTTCTGAAGTTTTCACTGTGGTAGTCAGAAGAAGAATGAAGTTCTATTCAAGATCACTTCCTTTTATATCACCCTTGCCTCTTGTCTTCGAATGTAGAAACTCGATCACCTTTGGATTGTCAGCTACAGATTTTTTCCAGTTCTCAAATGTGATAACTGAATCTTCAAACAGTTTGTACTTAGCACAAGTCCACCACAATTTCTTGAAATCTTCAAAAGTTTCTTTTTCATTTAATTTCATCTGGATTTCTTCCATAGAAATATCTTCATGAGAAAACAGTATGTAGATGCAAAGTAGTAATCTTCTGTAAGGTCTGAATTTTACCACTTGCGTCAGAGGTACTTCAAACCACTTCTTCTCCATGTTGTTGATGAAACACTGATGATCTGTGTATCAGGTCAATTTATATGGTCAAAGAATCCATCTGTTTGATCAAATCGTCAATATCAGTTTCCATCGGTTCCTCATGGCGGTTTTCAGAACAGTCCATCGGTTGTTCTGATGAAGCTCTTTCAATATCCATTATCATGTTGTAAATGTAGCTGATCACCTCATCGTTGTTAGCTACATGCAAACGCCATTGATCCAGTTTCACGGGTGACTCATCCAGTATGTTACTCATGAGCCAAGCAGTTCTTTTCATCTCATGTCGAAAAGACATAAATGTATCGTATCTTCTCAACCAAATATGAATGTCATCTTTAGTTTTCAAGAAATCTACATTATCTGGCTCTAATGACAAAGTTTGTTCAAGTGCAAGTCTGTAGATATCAAATTTCAGAATTTGATCTAAAGATACGGGTAGACTTTTTCTGATAATCTTAATCATGATTTTTAGTTAAGTAGGCAATTAGAATATTTAGTTGGGAACTTCAATACGATCTTAGGTTCTATTCTCAACTGTTCGTTGCCTAATGTCACTTTATATCCTTCCTTGGCATTTATATATTCCGACCAATAGTCATTGAAAGTCAAACATCCCGATGGTAATATCATAAGATCTGAATTGTCCCGACTACAGAATAACTGTTTGACTTGAGCTTTGGTATATTCCTCATTCAGTATCAGATATCCCAAAAACATATCTCTATAGAGAAAGCTAGATGACACATTACCATGTAGAAAGTGTTGATAAAATTTCTGAGACATATAACACATGTCCCGTGAGGTCAAGTTAAAGAATGTGACCAGCCATCTTTTTGCTTTCTTAAGGGTTTGTTGATGTTGAAAATGAAAACGGCTTATCTGTCTATGAAACTCCAATCGTTTCTTATCTGACAAATTAGGAAGTTCATCAATGAGCAATAGTAAATAAATCATTTCATCTTGGTAAGTTATTTGAGATCCAGTGTTCTTCAAAATCTTCATTCTCATAGAAAACCAACTGTCTTGAATGAGTACTGTAAAGTCTTGGCCTTTTCCACAGTTGTACATGTTGTATGTTAAAATCATCTCTGTTATTTCCAAGGGTAGTATACGGCTGGAAGTCATGATTAATCTGAAACAAGAATTTTGAAAATCGGTTAAGGCATTCGCAAGTTATAAGCATTATTGGTTTTTCCCAATAGGAATTCTAAAAATAGTAACATAAGAAAAAATGATAAAAATCATTATCATTTTGCTATTTATAGCTCAAATGGGGTCCAATATTTTTTTTTCGAAATAAATAATATACAATTTTATAAATTTATACATAATTCATAGAACATAGTCTTACTTTTCTTAAATTTAAAAGAAATACAGTTTTCATATGCAAATCACAAAACCATTTTCATACTAAATTGGTTTTGGGTAGACTATATATACAAAGTGATTTCTTGTTACAAACAGGAGGGGTAGCCCCTATGTGCTTATAGCGCCCGGTTACCTTAAAAACCAGTTCAGTCAGTTACAAACAGGCTAGTGATCTAGCTTACTGGTGTGTCTTAGTGTCTAATGCATGCGCGCTGTTTCCGCCTTAGTCCGTAGATGCGAGATTATCGAATATATGCTTAAACAGAGTAGAAGGTAGCTACGCTCAGGCTACTTTAAGGGGATCCACGGACATTGGAAAGCCTCCGCTCTGGGAATCACTCTGGTCCATAGAGACATTCAGGTGGTTCTAAAGTGTATTCGAGATAATCTCAAATCGCAAGGAGTCCTAAGGTGCAGGGCAGCCCACTATGCAATTCACAAGCGCACTGGGGAGGAATTGGGAATTACGATGATCAACGCAAGTTGATCACGTTTCCTCTTGCAAAAATTTTCCTTTGGTCAGTATAAAAACGGATTTTTCAGGTTGAAACTTCATAGTTCAGCATTGAACACCAAACAATCAACATGCCTAAGAGACATTGGAAGCGAATAAGAACTCCATCCAATTCAGATGATGAGTCGATACCTAAGAGGCCTAAGTTGGTGGATTATTCTGACACGGAAGATGAAGATGAAGTTTATGAACAATATTATACCATGAAACCAGTAAGACAGAGGGAGTCGAGGCGATTTAGAACAAGAGCTAATGTATACAGCGTGGACATGAGAAAATTTCCTGAGAAGACATCACCACTTGAATTTGTACCACACTTGTTTCAACAATTGGTAGATGATATTAAGAGACATACTGAGGCACAGGGCAACGATAGAATACGAGTTAGTATCTACCATCCTGGACTTAAACTTGGTGTCTTCATACCCTTCACAGATGTATCATCATTGACTGGAGATGCCCTGTCCCATGAAATTGAGAAAGTCTTACAGTCTAATGAAGACTTCAGAATCGATGATGGGCAGATGTCTATGGAAGTGACCCATACAAGACTACCATTTGGAAGTGGGCGTAGTAAGCCACTCCATTATGGACTCTACTTTGATTCTAACAACATGAGAAAGATGAAACAAAGTATCGTAAGCATCAACAATACAGAAGACTCCATGTGTTTAGCAAGAGCTATAGTTGTAGGAAAATGGCATGCTGACAAAGACGATTCCCAGACGTGGAAGAAGACATGGAATCATATTCGTCGATCTGATAAGTCGTTTCAGACCAGTGAAGCTAAAAGATTATTAGATCGAGCACAAGTTCGACATACCAAACCTTGTGGACTTGACGAATACAAGAATATCCAAGCTGTGTTAGCTCCTGACTACCTGATCAAAGTTCATTCGCAACATGTGAAAGATGGACTTCTCTTCACACCTGAATTTAACATGACAAGACAGAACAAAGTGATACATATCTACTATGATGGAGACAAACACTATGACACTATCACAAGCATAACGGGTTTTCTAGGATGTGGCTACTTCTGTGAACTTTGTGACAAAGGGTATAACAATCGTGGTGATCATATGTGTCCCCATGGATGTGACAAATGTTACAATGAGATATTATGTGAAAAAGGAGTACATTGTTTCTGTAGGGATTGTAAAAGAAATTTTTACAATTCACAGTGTTTTGCAAATCACAAAAGAATCAAACCTGGGCAGAAAAAATCAATGTGTCAATTAGTCTATAATTGTGAAAATTGTTTAACAAGAATCATTGGTAGTAAGAAAAATCATGTTTGTCCAGGAAATCGAAAATGTAGATTTTGTAAAGTGATCGTGGGTGCAAATCACCAGTGTTACATTCACCCTTATGTGTGTAAGACTGATGATAATGCAGAAGAAACAAGTTCCTCCTCCAAATTTTTATTTTTTGATTTTGAATCTTCACAAAATACTGGAGAACATAAAGTTAATTTCTGTGTAGCACATAGAGCCTGTGAACAGTGTATTCATTTACCTATCCATGAAAACTGTAAAAATTGTAGCAAGTTCCCAGATCAAGGAAGAGAAATGATCTTTGAAGGTCCTGGTACTTTGCATGAGTTTTGCACTTGGCTATTCCAACCTTTTAATGAAGGCTCAATTTGTATTGCACACAACTTTGGTGGTTATGATGGTCAGTTTATTTTGAGATATCTCTTAGAGAATGGAACTTACAAACCAGATGTGATTATGAATGGGCATACTATCATAACCATGAAAGCTGGAAAACTTGAGTTCAAAGATTCGTTTCAGTTTTTGCACATACGTTTGGCTAGTTTCCCTGATACCTTTGGACTTAAAGAAATGAAGAAAGGTTATTTCCCACATTTGGCAAATACTGAAGCTAACCAAAACTATGTGGGACCATACTTTCCTGCTGAAATGTATAACCCTGGCCAGATGTCTAGCAAAGACAGAGACAACTTCTTGCAATGGCACAAGTCTAAAGTAGAGTCCAATGCTATCTTTAACTTCAGGCAAGAAATGGAAGAGTATTGTCGGAGTGATGTCGATATCTTAAGGAGAGGTTGTGCTTGCTTTAGGCAGCAGTTGATGGAAACTAGTGGAATTGACCCCTTTAAAGAAGCATGTACGGTGGCTCAAACTTGTTCACTCGTTTGGAGAAAGGACCATATGCCAGAAAACTCAGTAGCTATCATTCCTCCTGAAGGCTATCCAAACCAAAAGAAATATTCGATCAAGGCTGTAAGATGGTTGCAAGTAATGGCTAAGAAAACAAACACACACATTCAACATGCATTGAATGGTGGTGAACAGAAAATTGGTGAGTTTTACGTTGATGGGTTTGATAAAGAAAATAAGAAAATCTACGAATTTCAAGGATGTTACTGGCATGGATGCCAAAAATGTTATCCTGACAGGCATAAGATCAATACATACAACTGTTTGAAGATGGAGACTCTTTATTGTTCCACTCTGAGCAAGATTGAAACCCTGAAAGCTGCAGGGTATGAAGTCATAGAATGTTGGGAATGCGATTTTGACAAACAGTGTAGAGAAGACAAAGAATTCAAAACTTATGTAGAGGCTGAATTTGCTAACTTGGATCCCTTGAAACCCAGAGATGCTTTGTTTGGGGGTAGAACTAATGCTACCAAATTGTACCACGAGATAAATGAACGATCGGATGAAGAAATCAAGTACATTGATGTCTGTTCTCTTTACCCATACATTTGTAAATATGGTGTCTTTCCACTAGGTCATCCAGAGATCTATTCTCAAGGAGAAATTGACAAAGACAATATTCAGCAATACTGTGGGCTGATCAAATGTAAAGTTCTTCCACCAAGAAACTTGTATCATCCAGTACTCCCTTACAAATGTAACAATAAACTTCTGTTTCCACTCTGTAGAACATGTGCAGAGAATTCAGACAACACACAACTTTGTCATCATACTAAAACAGAAGATAGAGAATTGGTTGGAACTTGGGTCAGTATAGAATTATTTGAAGCTTTGAAACTTGGTTATCAACTTACAGAAATTTATGAGGTTTGGCATTTCCCCGAGACAACTCAGTATGATAAAGAAACTGGCCAAGGTGGAATCTTTGCTGGGTACATTGATACATTCCTCAAAATAAAGCAAGAAGCCAGTGGATATCCTGATTGGTGTAAAACTGAGGCAGACAAAGAAAAGTTCAAACAAGATTACTTTGAGGCAGAGGGAATTAGATTGGAGCATATTGAAAAGAATAAGGGTCGTAGGGCTACTGCAAAGACTGAGTTGAATAACTTGTGGGGAAAATTGGCACAAAGAGATAATATGACTAAAACTGAATACATCTCAGAACCATCGACATACTTTGAATTGGTAAGCAATCCCATGAAAAAAGTCAAGTATGTTGATGTCTATGGTGAACAGTTTTTACATGTCAACTGGGAAGAAACAGACTCTATCATTGAACCTAACAGTTGCAGTAATGTGGTGGTAGCATCTTTTGTCACAGCATAAGCCAGATTGAAATTGTACAGTGTATTACACAAACTTAATACACGTGTACTCTACTTTGACACTGACTCTGCAATCTATGTCCACAATCCCAACCTTTGGAATCCCACGATTGTGAATAATCGACTTGGTGAATGGACTGATGAAATGCCCAATGCAAAAATCACAAAATTTGTTGGTATGGGGCCAAAGAACTATGGTTACGAGTATGTTGAAAACAATGGTGACAGAAAATCCACTTGTAAAGTAAAAGGACTGACTTTGGATTTTAACACTTCTCAAATCATACATTTTGAGAAGATGTTAAACTGGGCAAAATCTAAAGATAGAGATTTCCGTGAAACTGTGCAATATCAACATAAAATCAAAAAACATCCCAATAGAAAAGTAACCACTGAAAAACTTTCAAAGATTTATAGATTTACCTATGACAAACGTGTGATTGTGAAAAATGGGTACACTGTGCCATATGGTTATGAATAATGATTTGTTTTAGTAGATAATTAAAAGTATATAAATATACATGTTGTTCGTTGTTCTTTCTCATTACTCATCATGTCAAGCATTCAGACACCAGTAGTACAAGATATTAACAGTTTGTTTTTTAAACATCCTGCTAATCTCTTTATATCAGGTCCAAGTGGATCTGGAAAAACAGAGTTTGTAAGAAAAGTAATTGAATACAAACAAGACTTGTTTGATATTCAACCACAACGTATCGTGTGGTGCTACAAAGAATGGCAACCAACTTATAATATCTTGCAAGAACGTGAAGGATCCAACATCACATTTCTTTCTGGAATTCCCAATGACGATGATGACATTGTCAGCGATACGACTTTGTCTCACTTGATCGTCTTTGACGATATGTTAGGAGACAAAGATGAAGAAAAAATCAAATTGTGGTTTACAAGGAAAGGGCATCATCGAAATGCAAGTGTGATATACATCACACAAAATTTGTTTCACCAAAGTAAAGATAGTCGAACTATCAGTTTGAATGCACATTATCTCATTTTGTTTCAAAGTCCTCGAGATAAGATGCAAGTCAAAGTTTTGGCAAAACAACTTCAATCTCCACATTTGATGTATGCTTTCAATGATGCCACATCCAAACCACATGGATACTTACTGATCGATTTGAAACCAGACACACCAGATCTGTTGAGATTTAGAACAAATATTTTTCAAAACTGGTTTACAAAACCAAATCATCAAGGACCAGTTGTTTATTTCCCAAACATATAAAAGTGTGTGTCTGATTTGAAAGTTGATCACAAGTTATTATGGCTTCGAAACGAACATCAGCTAACTTGATAAGGGCACTCTACAATTTGAGTAGAGAACCAAATACTGTAAAACGCAAACAATTGCTCAATGAGGGATTACTTGAAATGATAAAATGGTTTTATTTGGCTGCAAGAAAAATCATCGAGGGTAAAATGAAATTGCCCAAACAGACAAAGAAGTTTATGGAAAAACATAAAGATGATCTCAGAAAATTAACAAGTACCATGGTCAATAGTGATGTTAAACGTTACATCATTTTGAAACCTGGTGGAGGTGGTTTCTTGGGTGGTGTTATTATCAGAACATTAATTCGATGGGATGGTAATAAAATATTAAGACGGTTTGCCAAAAAGATGACTTCTGTAAAGAAGACTTCTGAAAAAAAAGAAAAAACCTAGAAAAATTAATGAAAAGTTTATTACTGTGAGAAAACGTCCAATTACATCATGGCAAAGTCTTGGAATGCGATCACCTACTGAAAATGCTCGCTCTGTCACTCGTCGAAAAACCATTTCACCAAATATTGCTAGATTTCAACCACTCTATGCTGGGGAACCACATGTTTTTCAAACTGCAAGACAGTTTGGATTTGAAGCTGCAATGCGCGAAAAAGCTATGCAGGGACAAAAAATGTATAATCAACCTTTTAGAATCAATAACAGAGGTCCAAACTTGAAACTTACGAGACGCAAAATATAAAAGCCCATGTTCTACTGGGATTCTTCATAGTGTATCACGACAATCATGACGGCCGTACGTAAAAGAAAAACTCTGAGAAAAAAGAAAACTTCTTTTGATTCATAAATATGGTCCTTTCTTAGAAGGACTTTGTCAACTACCTCCAAAATTTCGTCAAAAAATAATCAATGGTTCCCCCAAAGAAGTGATCGATTGTGTAGGGGAATGTTGCTTAAACATTATAAAAGGCAATGTACATCTAACTAAAGCTCAGAAACAACACTTACAATCTAGAAAACAGCATGTTCGTTTGCTGAGTACAAAACAGGTCCCTGTTGCAGCAAAAACGAAAATCATTAATCAGAAAGGCGGGGCTTTACTAGGATTGTTACTCAAACCTTTGATTGCCCCACTCATAGGATCTGTCCTTGGTGGCCTTCTTAATCCAAATCATGGAAGGGCGTAAAATGGCTATTATCCCATTCAAACTTTGGGAAGATATGAAACGTTGGAAAAAGGAGCAAATTCAGAAACCTAGATTACCACCTGATCCTGAAGTTTCGGCTACTGCTAATCTTCAAAACGACTTGTCTTCTGTTATGGCTAACAATGAAATCTCGGAGTCAGAAAAGTCTCAGTTATTTGGTGAAACTTTGCATAAATTTAAGACGGCTCATAAAAAAGCTTTAAAAGAACCTTCAGTTTCCTCTCCCAGCCTGTTCTGCAACCTAAGAAAATTGATCAGCACATTATTGACAGTGTTCCTTCCACCATGAAAAGAAAAGCTCAGCTTTTGCTTTCTATTTTGCAAGAAAATAAAAACATAGCTTGGGATGATGATGGTACAGTCAAGATGTATGGAAAACCTATTCCTGGTTCTAACATTATCGACTTGGTCAATGATGTGATCAGACATAGGAAAGGTATTGAGCCCACGGGTTGGCAAGCTTTTGCACAAGGATTGAGAGAAATGAATATTCCTCAAGATGTGGTAGGCAATAGAGACAGATGGGAATGGATGCATGAACATCAGCTTCCTCCTCCTGAACAATCACCAGAGGATGTCTTTGTGACTCCTCCAAAAAACAAAACGTCATAAAATAAGGACTCCCTATACAAAACAGCGTAAATATGATCTGCCATCAGTCAAAAAACATGTAAGGCGATTAGCGAGAAAACATATAAAAGAAGAAGAAATGGAAGGTCCTTTCATACCTAAATGGTTAACCTATGATGAACAATGAAGTTTGAAAAATTATATTATGATCCTAAAAGTCCTGCTGCCTATGCTGGAGAACAAGCTATATTCCAGTTAGCTAGAAAAACTTCTAAAAAAGTAAAACTTAAAGATGTCAGGGATTGGCTGAGGAAACAAAAGACGTACACTTTGCATAAACCTATTCGAAGAAAATTCAAACGTCGAAAAACTGTTGTTGCAGGAATCGATTATCAATGGCAAGCAGATTTAGCAGATGTATCAAGTATGTCTAAGTTCAATGACAAACACCGATACTTGCTTTGTGTCATCGATGTATTTTCCAAATTTGCCTGGGTTGTTCCCATCAAAGACAAGATGGGTAAAACTTTGATCAAAGCATTCAAATTGATCTTGAAAAAACGAAGTCCAAAAAGCCTCCAGTCTGATAAAGGAACAGAATTTAAAAATAAAAATTTCCAGAATTTTTTAAAGTCAAAACATATTCATTTTTTCACGACAGAAAATCCTGAAACTAAAGCCAGTATTGTCGAAAGATTTCAAAGAACTTTGAAAAGTCGCATGTGGAAATATTTTACACATCATCGTACACTGAGATATATCGATGTACTTCCAAAATTAGTTCATGGCTACAACCATGCATACCATCGAAGTATCAAATGTGCACCTGCATCTGTAACTAGCAAAAACGAAGTTGTAGTGTCAGAAAATTTATTTGGAAAGAAACAAAAACATCAAAGTCCAAAATTTAAAGTCAGTGATTATGTTCGCATTAACAAGACAAAACGTACTTTTGATAAAGGTTATTTACCAAACTGGACACAAGAGTTGTTTCAAATTTCGGCTGTGTACAAACATCAAAATCCTGTAACCTATAAAATAGTAGATCTAGGTGGCGAAGTAGTCAAAGGCACTTTTTACTCGCAAGAGTTACAACGTGTAGAAAAAGATCAAATATTCGAAATTGAATCTATCATAGATCGCAGAAAACGTAAAATTGGTAAAAAGTGGATCAAAGAAATAAAAGTTCACTGGAAAGGGTATCCATCTAAATTTGATAGTTGGATTTTAGAATCAGATCTTCTATAAAAACCGTGAACATGAATTTCAGAAGCTCATTCGTGCGTGACACTGCTTCTTTACAATCTGCAGACGGTAGTCAAGGAATATTAGCAAAAAATCGCTTAACATTTTTGGCTCAAATTATTGTTGTTTATGCTATCATTATCACCTCATTGGTACAAATCAGTTTAAGAAGTCCAGACAAAGAATTGTGGTTGATATTACTCAGTAGCTCTGTTGGATACATTTTACCATCCCCAGGATTAAAATTCAAAAGACAAACTCCAATTTCATCTTCTCTCCCTGAGGAAAAACAAAAACCATGAAAGAATTTTACTTGACATTATTAAGTGACAGTTCTTTAGACACCTTCCCACAAAATACTCAATCTACTTTCAAAGTCAAATTAGATTGTCCTATTCAAATTGACAAACAAAATTGGGAGGTAGCTTTAGCAGAAATAATAACACCAGGTGAAATCATGAATATCACAGATAAAAATAATTTTTTCTTTCTTCGATTAACAAATAATGCTTTCATTGACATAAAGTTTGATCACTTAAGGCATGACATTTGCAAACAAACAAAAAGATGTTCAGATTATAAAGTAACCTTTCCAACAGGAAATTATACTAGCCCTGAACATTTGATTATGGAAATGAAAAATGCACTTGAGAGTCGTATTCAAAAGATTTTGACTCAACACAACATTAAAATTCATCTTGAATACAGAAGTCAATTAAAACGCATCAAGGTTGCAGTAGAATATCCTGCTGGTTCACCTTACACAAATCAAATTCAGATAGTATTTCCAACACCATTAGCAATCATTTTAGGCATCGATAAACAATTTCACGGAGAACCATTAGGCAACGATGCTGTCAAATTCAAATATGGTGTTGACTTGAATATTCATAACAGTCGCTTCTTTGTGTATTCCGATGTGGCCGGTTACACAAACATAGGGCATATAACAGCTCCCATTTTAAGAGTAGTTCCATTTGCAAACACAACTGGTGAAATTCATTTCCATCAAGAATTTCTCAACTTGCATTATGTTCCACTGGCAAAATCCTTCATTGATCAAGTTTACATTAGTATAAAAGGCGATACAGGAAAGATATTCCATTCATTACTGGCAAGACATTGATCAAACTACACTTCAGAAAAAAAGAACAATAATGCGTACTATTCATTATCATCAGTCTGGAGCGGGGTTTAAAGACTTTCCCGTCTATCGAGGTGTCTCAAGACAATATGGCCATGGTTTAGGTTCAATATTTAAAACAGCAATGCGAAGTGTTGTTCCCATTTTAAAACCTCTAGCACAAGCAGGAATAAAAAGTGCAAAACAAGTTGCAAAAAAGGAGGGACTAGGTGCTCTTCGCGATATGTTGGAAGGCCAAAATATCAAACAAGTTTTGAAACAAAGAGGCAAACAAAGTTTGAAATCGCTAGGAAAATCAGCTCTTGGTGAATTAAGTTGGGGTATAAAATCAAAAGCCAAATCTAAAAAGAATCAGTCTAAGACTACACGTCAAGCTGTTAAGAAGGGTCAAAAAAGGAAAAACTCAACTGCTATTCCAAAAAATCTTAAATTTCCGAAAGATATTTTCGATCAATAATGATGCAATCAGGTTCTTGTGAGTGCAGCAAAACGGAGTTGGAAATGCAATCCGTTCCTCCGACAATGACAACTATGCAAGAAACTCAGTGGACTGATTATCATCCTATCGCTTCCCTGGACAGTTATCAGGCACCCATTGAATTTTTGGTTCCACCCCATACTGAATATTATACAGATTTATCTCAAACTTATCTTTATCTGAAATGTAGAATCCTGAAACCAGATGGAACTAATATTGAGGACAAAAAGGTTGCCCCTATCAACAACTTCTTTCACAGTATGTTCAGTAGCATCGATTTGTACCTGAATAATAAACTGGTCACAAGTAATATGGATACATATCCGTACAGAGCCTACATAGAAAACTTATTTTCCTTTGGAGCAGATGTCAAAGACAATCAGTTAAAAGCTGCAGAGCATTGGTATGAAGATGAACCGGGGAGATTTGAGGATTTTGAATGTGATAACATAAAAAAAGGCCGAGGTGAAGCTACAAAACAAAGTAAATCTTTGGAACTCATGGGCCGATTACATTTAGATCTGGCCATGCAAGACAAATATCTTCCGAATGGCATTGAAATCAAACTCAGACTTAACAGAGCATCTCCTCAATTTTGTATCATGGCTGAGGATGGTTACCCTGTAGTACTCAAAATTGATGTAGCCAAACTGTCAGTGAGAAATGTACAACTTCTACCAGCAATCACAAACGATTTGAATCAGAGCATTGCTCAACATAATGCCAAATTCCCCATCAGAAGAGTTGAGGTGAAAACATTTACCATTGGTACTGGACTCAGATCTAAAATTGAAGACCATCTGTTCCAGGGCCAACTTCCAAAACGATTGTTCATTGGCATGGTTCCTAATGAAACATTCAATGGCACGTTTCCCACGAACCCATTTAACTTCCAACCTTTCAATCTCAGTAAATTGGATGTCACACTCGATGGACATAATATCTATGGCAGACCCTTTGAACCTAACTTCACCAGAAACGAGTACCTTCGATCATACATGTCACTGTATCAGGCTCTGAGTAGTCGAGATCAAGTTCAGAATTGTAACATCGATTACGAGGATTACAAAGACGGATACACATTCTGGGGATATGACTTCACACCTGATCAAGCTGCTGACCAGAGTCATCTCCACCCTATAAAAACTGGAAACCTGAGACTAGAACTTCAGTTTGCCAATTCGCTCGCAAAGACTATCAACGTCATTGTGTATGCTGAATTTGATAATCTGATAGAAATTAACGGACTCAGAGAAGTAATCACAGACTACTGAAAAAAAGATGCATAGTGGATACTATATTGAAGAAGAACTGAGGGATTATCTACTATGGTCAGATTCTACTTCATCTGGAAATGGCATGCTTCAAAAAGAATTTGAGGGATTATCAGAAGACAATGAAACACTGGGACGACACAAATGGATTAAAGATACCCTTATACGGGCCATGAGGATCAACTTGATGACTGCTATATTTGACTATGCCCGTCACCAATGCCAAGGATGTAGAATAAATCATCCCAGTCAGAAATACCATGACTTGTGCTTATGGACAAAACCAAAAGAATGGATAACAGACTATGGTATACATATCCATGCCCTGAATAATCTCAACATCTACGATGTCATCCAAAAATGGGACGAGTTGCTCCTGGATGAAGTACCATCAGAAGAAAGAAGAAAAGAGTATAGCGCTATGACAGGATTGGACCATTTAACACCATCTGAAAAAGTCGAAGCCTATAAAAACTGGATGTTCCTGAAAAACAGTCATAACAGATACGGAAGAAAACCTGACTACAACGAGTGGAGAGACTTTTGGAAACAGAAATTAATAGAAGCTACTCCATCGGAGACATCATCAGAAAAATGGACACACATGAACTGAGGAAAATTCTATACCATATGCATGTTAATGGAGATGTATGTGCCAAAGATCTTTTACCAGAGAAGAAACCTCTAGACATGAAAGCCTATATCATAAACACTGACAATTCAGATGAACCAGGAGAACATTGGGTTACCGTATACTTCAGAGGCCATCAAGCCATCTACTTTGACTCCTATGGCATGCCACCAGAAGAAGACTATATTCTACCTTTTATCCAAAGAAATTCCAGAAGTTGGATTCAAAATACAGAACCATTACAAAGTCCATGGAGTAAAAACTTTGGAATGTGGTGTATTTACATTATTCATCAACTTGAAAAAGGACTAGACTTGAAGAAAGCTATTCATGGGGAACTGTATGGCACAGGAGAAGACTTATACCAAAATGACAGAGATATTGACAGATGGTTCAGTGCTAATTATGGCAAATTGATCTGGACACAAATCAGTTCTAATTATGGCAAAGTGATCTGGACACAAAATGGCATGCCAACTCCAAAGTTTCTTTACAAACATAGAATTCAAGTTTGCAAATGCTTGAGAAATACACATTGCTTATCAAAGAAATACCCCATGTATTTAATGTTGTAAATATGTTAAGGTTTCAAATTGTAAACGAGGACAGAGGGACGGTCCTAATCCTCTGTTCATCGTAATCAAGTTAGTTAGCGGGACAAATAAAGTTAAAACTGTTCACCAATCTTTCTTGTCTTTTTACCCCCTCTTCATTTCGAAGAGGGTAGTAGTATCTAAACTTGAGATGGCTAGAAATAACAAGCACTGACGCTTCATAGTCAAACTAATGAAACAAAAATAGATCTTGAGATACAAGATCTATAGCCAGAAGTTTGCTACTATCAAGCCTCAATATATTTGCCAGAACACTTGACGCTTGACAGTCAAGTTTCTATTGATAAAGAAATATAAAATCTTGAGATACAAGATTTTTTATTTCTCATAGAAACTTGCTACTAGATAGCCTCAATATATAAGCATGACACTATGTAGTCTTGAGATATATGGCCAACATAATGTCATCTTGTGGTATCCCTGGACCTCTTGAAAGTTTATCACAAAAAAACTAAGTTATTTTCAATCATAGCTTGAAAAAAATCGTTCAGGTACCCAGAAATTTCAGGTACCCAGAATTTATGGGTACGAGGTACACATTTCCAACTACTGATCATCCAAATCCCTTCTAGCCTAGTCAAGCTCAGACAAGGGGTGAGTATTGGGGTACCGAGCTCTGGGATCAGTACCCAGAGTGTCACCCCGGGTACCCAGAGCTCGGTACCCCGATACTCACCCTATACTACTCCTATTCCTATTAAGGAGGCATAACCTTAGTCTTAGTCTAACTATTTATTTTCAATTGTTCCAGCATTTCATGCTGTCGAGCCCTCATCGTTGTTTCATTTAACTATTTTATATAAGTTTGAGTAGCATGTTCTCGGAGATGTTGCACTAATGAGAATTCGGACTGAACAATTGTTTTGTCTAAACCACGTAAGAACCAAGGCCGAGGATTGTGGTCATGTAAAATCAATTCTTGCACACCAGACAAGGAAATCCGTGATTTTACCCTGGGATAGAAATTTATGTTCTGACCCTGGTGTTCCGACCCAAAATCGAATATAATCGCGTGTTTGATAAATGCACTGGTTGATTACGACCTCGTATGCGCCGACGTAAAGATTGACGCCACAGCAACGTCACTAAACATTCCTGCAGTGTTAACACAATATGGCAGACGTCGGTAACCGAAGTGACTGCAGCATTAAAAATCCGCTTTAAGAAATGGAAGGTATGCAAGAAAAAGAATCCAATATGGGTGTGAGGGGTGGATAGAAAAATCCGTCCCTCGGGATCACTGTCCGGCATCAAGAGGCTTGCTCGGGGGTCTATCCACCAAACAAGCCTCGTGATGCCGGACAGTGATCCCGAGGGACGGATTTTTTTATCCACCCCTCACACCCATATAAGATTCTTATATTACCCCCCAAACACACACACACACACACACACACACACACACACACACACACACACACACACACACACACAGAGTAATCCAGAGTAACTAACAATTTACTGACCGTTCCAAGGCGGTTTGTTTGTTTGTTTGTTTGTTTGTATTAGAGTTTAACGGCTCAGTCAACACTATTTAGGTCATTTTTGAGCCGGTCAGTTTACCTATCCACACTTTTCCTGGGCATGCTTATACGTAAGCGACAACTGCCCTTCTTGATTCAGCGAAAGGGAGAGAATGACCGTAGAAAAGATTTCATGATAAATCTCCACGAAAGAATGTTTCCGACCCCGGCAGGTATCGAACGCGCGTCCTGCTGATCACCAGTCGGACGCGCATCCGATCCAATGCGGTTGGTCTGTCGTTATACTTCATCTTTGCACGTATGCATAGCTAATACAGTCGAACTTCAATGGCTCGAACACCTTTGGGACCTCAAAAATCTGTTAGAGACAGGGGTAGTTCGAGCCACTGAAGGTTAATGTCAGGAGGCATAATGAGATACTTTTAGACATCTTTTCGGTGTACTATAATGAAAATGCATGCTGTGTGTACTCATTAGAATCGCCTCATCGAGGCGATTCTAATGAGTACACACAGCATACATCTGCAAGATAAAAGACTAAAATCTCCTTAATTATCCCCCACTATTTCTTATGTAGAGGATTTCGCTAGGGGCTCAAGAATGGGTTCGACACATCCATGGTGAACGAGCCATCGGTGTTCGAGCCATCGAAATTCTACTGTACATTTTTACTTTGGATAGCCGTTTGGCAATTTTTTGGGAAAGTAACTGTCTTTTTGACTTTCCGCTAGTGACATTTTCATTATGGTGAAGTTGTTTTATGATTGTGTTTCTTCTCCTTTGGTGTCTTGGATGGGGGGTTTATTGATTCCTGAACATTGCACCCTCTTTTATTAAGAAAATAGCCACTAGAAGGGATGGCAAATCCCCGACCAGAAGCCAATATTGTATTCAGAAGTTTGTACAAAAGCCATGGCACATAGAGTTGTGGTCTTTAGCATGACACAACTACTCAACCTCATGTATAATTGTAGCAAGTAACATCAATATATCTCGAAGTGTATTGGAGCTACGGTGATCACAATGTGATCAGCAGGAAATACTGTCAGGGGCGATAACTCAAATACCATAGCACGGTTCTTACGCATACCATGCATATCCATCCTCATGTATAAATGTACAAAGTACTATCAATATACATTTGTATCTCAAATGATATTGGAACTGCTGCGATCACAAGGTGATCACAAGGAAATACTGTCAGGGGAGATAGCTCTAATACCATTGCATCTAGAGTTGTGGTTCTTGTATATGACATACCTACTCAACCTCATGTATAATTGTACCAAGTACGATCAATATATCTCAAAGGGTACTGGAGATACGGCGACCACAAAGAAACACTGTAAGGAGAGATAACCCTATTACGAAGGCACCTATAGTTTTGGTTCTTGCGGTCTACTCAACCTCATGTATAATTGTACCAAGAACCGTCAATACATCTCATAGGCTATTGGAGTTACGGCGATCGCTAAGAAATACTGTCCTGGGAGATAACTGGATTACCATGACACCAAGAGTTGAGGTTCTTGAGAATGACACACCAACTCAGCCTCATGTATAGTTGTACTAAATACCATCAATATATCGCAAAGGATATTATCACAAGGTGATCACAATGAAATTTTGTCAGGGGAGATAACTCAAATACCATGGCACCTAGAGCTGTGGTTCTTGCGCACCTCAAAACCTACTAAACCTCATGAATTATTGTACCACGTACCATCAATATATCTCAAAGGGCATTGAAGGTACAGCGATCACAAGGTGATCTCAAGCAAATACTGTCAGGGGAGGTAACTCAAATATAATGTCACCTAGAGTTAAAGTTTTTGCGCATGACACGCTTACTAAACCTCATGTATAATTGTACCAAGTGCCACCAATATGTCTCAAAGGGTAATGGAGTTTTAGCGATCATAAGGTGTTCAAAAGGAAATACTGTCAGGCGAGATAACTCAAATACCATGGCACCTAGGTATCATCAATAAATCTCAAAAGGTATTGAGGTTATGGCAATTACAAGGTTTTGTCTACGGACGAACTGACGGACGCCAGGCTGATCGCTTTATCGGCCGGCCCTATTCGGCCGGATGATAAAAATCCGACGCTTTATCTCCCCATGTGACAGTTCGCACTATATAAACACACACACATGATATCACCTGACAAAGGCGTATTTCTCTACGTTTGATAAAGCTGTTGTAAAATGTCCCACAAAATTGGAAGCAACGTCTCCAAAATGACCTAATTAGTGTTGAAGGGGACGCTGAACCTCAAATCAAACACACAAAATCTAGACTACAGTGAAACTGCAGATGGCTCGCGTACCACGGGTGAATCGAGCTCGCTTTGAGTCTAGAGTCTCTTTTCCCATAGGTACAGATGATGTATCACGTTACCAAGTACGTGAAATGAACACCCCATAAACCCCACTTACTATAGAGAAAACAGAGGTTTACGGGGGTATACACTATTTCGCTTATTTCTGCTCTAAGACACTGGTTGTGGGTACCCGTTAGAACCGCCTCAATGAGGCGGTTCTAACGAGCACCCACAACCTGTGTTTGCAGTATAAATGAGAAAAATATTACTAATTTTCACCAGAAAAGTAGCCATTTTGGAGATGTGAAAAAGCTGCACTAGGTTGTACGGGTGTGTTATCGTAACTTTGTGTCTTATTTTATCAACTTTACATTCTCCGTGCATGTACAGAAAGCCCTATGGTTAACTATAGGGACCTCAATCACGCGACGTCACATGATCATTCAATGACACCAAAAATAAATCATGGTTATAAAACATGAGTGGACGATGGCGGCGTCATGACGTTAGGGGCGCTCTTCTGCCGTTAATAGAAAAACCGCGTGTAATTGTTTTCTTCTTTCATTTTAGCTCTCGACCCAGAAAGTTTCGTCACATAATGGATGATAAAAAATAACTATTAGTAATAGAGGTAATTTATATAAACGTTCAATTAAGAAAGGATTTTTATTTTTCTGCTGTTCATCACAGTATGAACGCAGTGGACGCGTGCAATGTAAATGAACCCCGAATGGGTTCATGTAAACTTTGCTAGCGACTCGCTGTCGCTCATACTTTCATGAAAAACAGAAAAAAATAAGTTTATTTATTTTATATTTACATTCTTTGCCCCTCATCAATGTGCGAAAAAATGCTTATAGGGCAAACGTTTAAAGCGGAAAAACATTTACACGCTGTTTTTCTACAAAGAGCGGAATAACGTTGACGTAACCAACGCACGTAGAGAATCATGGTTTAGAATGACGTCACTTGACTCCACTGGAAAATCATGTGACTAGATTCGTTCATGGAGGTATGAACCACACTGTTTTCTATAGGTTTACATTAGACTTTACAATGCAAATTTTACTACATTAATGAACGTGAAACAATTACAATCGTTTCTTAATTGAAAACGCATAGTTTGTGTACTCATAAGAGAATCTTCTATGTAACCTCTATTTTATATAAGTTGCAAGATATATCCCAATGTCATTCCGGTTATAGCTCCTGATCAATTACAAAAGCACCCCCATGCAAATACTTTGTAAATTGTACGCCGAAAAATTAAGAAAAGTTTAAGATGAAAAAGATGTGACAAATTGTCTTATTTCTGCTCAAAATATAGATTGTGAGTAAACATTAGAACCACCTCATCGAGGCGGCTCTAACGAATACCCAAAATCTATATTTTAAGAAGACAAATAAGATTTACCCCTGTAAACCCTAGCTGGCTTATACAGTATTAATAAGGCCAGCCTTTCATAGAACATAGTGAAATTCCGCTATTAAGTCCACATAAAATTAAGACTAATTCTGGTCTTAAAGACCACTTTTGAACAGTCCCAAAGGTGGTCTAAATATAGGAATTTTACTGTATTTAACGTCAATGGCATGAGTGGAGGCGGTAAAAGTCTGCCTTTTATCATAGTGTAGTTTATATGTTATGTTATGTTGAAAATACTTGAGGGTCGCTGTTGAGTCCCAACTGACCGGAACTATCTAGTCTGGCCCAAAGAAAACTTATACACTCCAAACTTTTCAGCTGTGTGGTGTATTCCTTGCTTCTGAAGGATAACCCCTGTCATGGAAAACGTGAGGTTCAAGGGGGTCAAAATTATAAAGTCGCGTTTTCGTGATAATTGTCGCAACGATCAACTCTCCATCTAGCCCCCGCCCATCGGGGCTTGAAGAAATTGATGGGTTGCTTGATGCTTCCACGCAGAACTGAAACCGAATTGGAAGCAACGTCTCCAGAATTACCTTTACAGTGTTGACGGGGACGTTAAACCTCAAATCAAACAAACAAACAAACAAATCAACCCTCCATCACGTAAACTCCACTTTACATTAATATGATTGCATATTGATTGCATTTCATCCCTGCAGTTTCGGTCCAGATAGCCTTTGCAAAAAGTGTAGGTCCAGTTTGGAGGCTCATAACGATCCACCTAATCATGATGAACACTGTTCGCTTTCATCACGATAAAAAGTCCGGGCAATGAACATCCTTTTAAATCCCACTTTATATAGAGAAAATTCGGGTTTACGGGGCGCATATATTACTTTATTATTTATGCTCATAAACATAGGTTGTGGGTACTCGTTAGAACCGCCTCGATGAGGCGGTTCTAACGAGCACCCGAAACCTATGTTTGGAGCATAAATAACAAAATTTCAAAATAAAAGTTCCCTTTTTGAGGCATGAAAGTATGCACTATATCATACGGATGTTAGCTTGACCAACCTCAAATTTTCATGGCGCCAAAAAGCATGTGTTCGATCCATTGGATGGCGGCTGCATATGCATTATGAAAACACGGCTATTCAAATATCACGTGACTGAAAATTTTACCACTAAAAACTAAAAATTTTCAGATAAAAAATTCTGATATTTTTTCATATTTTTGCTCAAAACATAGATTGTAGGAACTCGTTAGAACCACCATGCGAGTACCCGCAATTTATGTTTTGAGCAGATATAAGAAAAAACAATGTATAGCCCTGTAAAGTAGAAGTAAAACAAAGATCAGAAATTGATACAATTAACTTACTCCACCCATAAAAGACATCAAAGGGAAAGAAATACAAACATTAAGCGACCAGACCAAAATGGAAACCTAAACAAAGGAAGGCCATAAGGACAGTTACTTTCCCACAAAATGGCCATATGGCCATCCAAAACCAAAAGACACAAGTGATACACACATGCAGTAAGTAACAAACAACAACATAAATAAATCGCCACAGAAGAGCCGCCTTGGAACGGTCAGTGTAAACCCGAGGTTTACAATATAAAAAGTGGGGTTTAAGGAGGTAAAAATTATCTAGGAGTGTTTTTCTTATTGTCACATGTTATACAGTATTAATTTGGTGATAATTTGGTTTAAACATATTTATTTCACTAGAACAAATTCAGCAAATACAAATATACAAATTTGTGAACAATAGAAAGGATAAGATCGAAAGCATATGCTTGTAGAGTTCCGCTCCTAGGTGATAATTTGCAAATACACTGAAATTCCGCTATTGAGACCACATAAAATTAAGACTAATTCTGGTTTTAAAAGCTTATTTAGAAGGGGGGCAGTTATTCTTTCTTCGTGTTCCTGCACACAATGTCCTCTGGTCAGGGACCACCTTTGGGACTGTTCAAATGTGGTCTTAAAGACCACTTTTGACAGACCCAAAGGTGGTCTTAATATAGGAATTTTACTATATATGCATTCAAACTGTGTGAATTTGAACGAATACATTATATCTACTAATTTGATTGGTTGATAGTAAAATAACTGGCTCAGGAATATTAAATTTACTCAGCAGGACAATCATTCTAAAATCATTTTCAGCTGGAAAGAATTTCTTCATGACTAAATATGGTTTAATTTGTTTGATTTGAGGCTAACGTCCCGTTGTGGAGCGCTGTGGTGCAGTGGTAAAGCATCGGATTTGAGATCGAGAGGTAGCCGGTTCGATCCCCGCAAGCGCAAGGTGTTGTTTCATTGACTAAGAGACTTTATCCACATTGCTTAGTACTGGTTCAAATCCAGGAAAAGAGGGGCACATCGAAGATTAGTAATAATACTAAAGGTGTTACCCTCAATGAATAAGGTCGAATATTTGTATTATTAATATTATTATTATTAAACATCATTTAGGTAATTTTGTAGACTTTGCTTCCAATATTGTGGGACTTTTACCCGACATTGAGATGAAATGACATCTTATTCCCTGCCGCCCAATAAAACCAACAGGGTTTATTATATGCATGGACGCTCCGATTCGCACTACTATGCCTGGGCAGGCTTAGACCTTCTAAGCGGTTTACCGGTACTCATGTGCGGTCGGTTTCAGCCCAATCTATTTCCCCAAGCCCCGATGGCGGCCTCTTAGGCGTTTTGGGTATTTATAGACATTTATATAGAAAATGGCTGCACATTTGCCATTGCCATGAGTCAATGCCCCGTTTATATTTCCCATTGAAATTCAATCCTTCATTACATGTGTTCTGGACAAGCCCCTAGACATGAAATTTGCTGATCTACTTATTTCGAATCGTAGCTTGAAACTATAACTAGTTTACGGACAGGACAACACGTCATCGGGGGTGTAGTGGGTGGGGTTGAGGCAAAAGTGACGTGTATGTTGCGTCACAGGGACGTCCAACTGATATTGGCTTACATTTGGGCAAGGCCTGCTCTCCTTGCAACAGGTAAGGGTATATAGAGGGGGAGTGTTATTATTTCTTCTGTTTATACACTTCCATTCATGTTCCTCTTTCTCCTCTGTCTCTCTTTTTCATCTCCTCTACTATCTCTTGTCGGCCCCCGCCAATCGGGGCTTGAAGAAATATATGGGCTGCACGATGCTTCTCCGACCCACACACAAGTACTGATAATCCGCTTAAAGGATCAAGCCTGCCCAGGCAAATCGGTGCGAGTCGGACCGTCCATGCTTATAAACCCTATTGGTTTTTATTGGGCGACAGGGCTTGAGATGTCATTTCATCTCAACGTCGGGTAAAAGTCCCACGAAATTAGAAGCATGGTCTCCAAAATTACCTTTACAGTGTTGACGGGGACGGTAAACCTCAAAACAAACAAACAAAACTATCTCTTCTATCTCTGTTCGCCCTTTCTCAGGTAGTCGACACAAAATGACACGCAAGGGTTGACGTGTCGTTCAACCCAACACGCCACGGGTAAAGGCTATAGTGAAGGTCGTTTTAAGGAAAGTGTCTTTCAAACGTGAGCAATTGGCACAAAAGATGCGTTTCACGCGAAAATATGTTACATCATGCGTGTGTCCGTGTCTTCGGGGTCTTTGACCGGAAAAGACAAATTTGCCTACTCGGCTGCACGGAATGGCAACAGATGTAGAAATTAGCCCATTTTGTACCGGAAACCCCAAAACTGGTAGTTGGTTAACAGTGCAGGCCCAAATCAGACGCCACAGAACGCGGCGTCTAATCAGGGCCTACACTGTTTGCGAAAAGTTAAGCCATTTTCCAAATAAAATTTGAAGAAAGCACAACCTGACACCCCTGAAGTTTGGACTGGACACCTGGTATATATAAGGGGGAATATTCCATTTGGTACAAAAAGGGTTAGAGAACAAAGGTGCAGATCAGACTGATCTGATTATGATCTGATATGCACCTTTGTTGTTCCCAAATGCTATAAATAGATTTTCTCATCACACGGTTTCTGTAGGACATGACCAGACTCTTGATGAGCCTGTACATGGACACAGTTCAGTGTCTCTGCTGGATGCTGTTCCGAAAGCCTTTAAAGGCATGTGCTGGGAACTACACGTCTGTATATGTTCAATTTCAAAAATGGTTCAGGCCATAATAATCATATGTCATCGTACTGAATCTTAAGGGGAACGGGAACACCTGACTTTTTTCCGCCATTTTGCACAGGGAGACAACTTTCGGGACTTTCTTTCGGGATTGGCTCCTTTCCTTTAAGAGTTGACCCCTATTGACATGGGAGACAAAAATACTTTTGCAGGAGTTGCCCGCCCTGAAGGCGTTCCCATTCTCCTTAAGTAAGCTGAATCGGAAGGAATTCACCCCTAACAGTTTTCCAGGAAATATCAGAGTAAATAGAATGTCAAAAAGGACTTTTGCCATGCTTTTAAAGTTGATATTGTTAAAGATACTGCTGCCTATCTTAAGCCTGTTTTTCAAGCTGCAAACCAATTTTTTCTCATCAACCAAAACATCTTTAAAAATAATTCATTGTCTGCAATATTTTGGACCTTACAGAACAAAAGCTACATTGAATTTTTCATTAAACAGGCTTTTGTTCTCTTGTGGATGTTTTGAAAGTATAGAAAATTAAAAGAGAAGTATGGGTCACCATACTAATTTCTGTTTTATTAAACAAACCGTTCCCCGATGAAAAGACGGTGCATCACAGACTGATAACTTGGGTTTTACTTGTAAATAGTAGCGTGCCATATTATGCATATTAAGTAAGTCTGTAACCATTTAGGTTGATCTCGAGTAATTGGGGAAAAATCAAAAGTCGCAATGTTACTGTTTTCGTAAAGTTTAGAGCCAAACTGAACATGTTTAATAAAGCAATTAACCCAAAACAATACCTTCCACAAAGTTCAGCCATTTTCCCTAAGCGTTGGCTCTCAAGCAAAAACTTTCATTTTTGATGATCATACAAAAATAGTGTATAACCAGCTCACGATCATACAAAAATAGCGAATTACGGCCAGCTCACGATCATCATGTACAAAAATTGCGGATTACCAGCTCACTATCATACAAAAATAACGAATTAACAGCTCACAATAATACAAAAATAGCGCATTACCAGCTCGCAATCATACAAAAATAGCGAATCACCAGATCACGATCATACAAAAATAGCGAATTGCCAGCTCACAATCCTACAAAAATTGCGAATTGCCAGCTCACAATCATACAAAAATTGAGAATTACCAGCTCACAATCATACAAAAATTGCGAATAACCAGCTCACAATCATACAAAAATAGCGAATCACCAGATCACAATCATACAAAAAGTGCGAATTACCAGCTCACAATCATACAAAATTAGCGAATTACCAGCTCACAATCATACAAAAATAGCGAATCACCAGATCACAATCCTACAAAAAGTGCGAATTACCAGCTCACAATCATACAAAAATAGCGAATTACCAGCTCACAATCCGCATACAAAATTAGCGAATAACCAGCTCACAATCATACAAAAATAGCGAATCACCAGATCACAATCATACAAAAAGTGCGAATCACCAGATCACAATCCTACAAAAAGTGCGAATTACCAGCTCACAATCATACAAAAATAGGGAATTACCAGCTCACAATCCGCATACAAAATTAGCGAATTACCAGCTCACAATCCGCATACAAAATTAGCGAATTACCAGCTCACGATCATACAAAATTAGCGAATTACCAGCTCACAATCCGCATACAAAATTAGCGAATTACCAGCTCACGGACATACAAAAATAGCGAATTACCAGCTCACGGACATACAAAAATAGCGAATTACCAGCTCACGGACATACAAAAATAGCGAATTACCAGCTCACAATCCGCATACAAAATTAGCGAATTACCAGCTCACGGACATACAAAATTAGCGAATTGCCAGCTCACGGACATACAAAAATAGCGACTTACCAGCTCACGGACAGACAAAATTAGCGAATTACCAGCTCACGGACATACAAAATTAGCGAATTACCAGCTCACGGACATACAAAATTAGCGAATTACCAGCTCACGATCATACAAAAATAGCGACTTACCAGCTTACTTAAGATTCAGTATGGTGACATATGTTTTTTTTTTTCATACAGTCTTTCATTCAAAACTTCTTGGTCATTTTCTCGCTGTACAGCATGTATTGAGCGCGCATTTTGGGCGAGAATAGGACGAAAATAATATTTTTTCATCTATCTTAAAATTTTCAGCGTTAAAATTTACCATGTATTTGTATGGTGTCACTCGGTTAGGCAAACCGGCTTGACTCTATGTCAAATCCATGGTGAAACAAAGATATTGCCTCAGCAACGATTAGAATTTGTGTGCCTTTATGTTTCTTGTATGTTCAAGAGTTATGTATATGTATGTGTTGTATGTGTACCGGTGGACATCATCTATATGTTGGTTTTCCGAATAAAAGTCTTATACAGTAACCTTCCTATATTAAGACCACATTTGGGAGTGTTCAACAGTGGTCTTAAAGATCACTTTTGAACACTCCCAAAGGCGGCCCCTCAATAGGAGACACTAGGTGTTGAAAAGATAAAAAATAACTGAAACCTTCTCAATAAGCTTTTAAAAGCAGATTTAGTCATATTTTAGGTGGTCTTAATAGCGGAATGTTACGGTATCTTGTATCTTGCTGTTGCTTCGTAATTAGAATGTTTATTCTTTGCTCCAAGTTTCGCGTATGAATGAACCTTTAATGTGACAGATGCCTGCAAGCATATGCATTCTTCTAAGTGAACTTTTTTATCCTGAATTCGTGAAAATTACTGTTTCCGTTTGTTGCGACTTATACACGACGCGCGCCAAGCGAAAACTCTTCAGACAAGTGTGTTCAGCGAAGACTCGGGGTCAACCTGTGTGTCCGCACAGACAGATCAGAGGCTTCGATGTACGCCACATGGATTACTTATTGTGTTCTGAATGAGCGTTTAAACAGGCTGTTTCGAGCCAACCGTCACGAAAATACAGTGAAATTCAGCTATTTAGATTACCTTTCTGCTTTTAAAAGCTTATTTTGAAGAGGTGCAATTCATATTTCTTTGTGTTTTCTGGCCGAAGTGTCCTCTGGCCAGGGACCACCTCTGGGACTGTTCAAAAGTGGTCTTTAAGACCACTTTTGAACACACCCAAAGGTGGTCTTATTATAGGAATTTTACTGTATTACTTCGCATAAGAAACAGAATCTTCTCCGGGAGGGCGCTATATTGTTTAAAGAAAGAATTTGACCCCGAGGGTAGCAAATTCGTTCCTTTAAGAGAAGCCCTCACATAAACGGAAAAAAATATAAATTATTTAGGTGATTTGCCTTTATAACGTTGCAAACATTCTAGATTATGCACATGCGCAATACATGCGTTATAAGGATTTATCATATGACGTCGCGTCTGAGAATGTAATAACGCCATGAAATAAATTTGATAATCCGCTAGTGGATTAAATATGCAAATAAGTTAGATACGCTCCATAACGTTACATGTACGACGTCCTTAACGATGTAGCGTTTACTAATAGCGGAATATTGACATTTTTGTAAAACAATCGTGACTAAAATGCGTTTTTAATGTCATGTGATAGATAGAATCTTGCATTCGTGCTCATGTATTATTGAATTGATTAAACTCGTTTAGGAAAAGGCATAAAATGCTCGGCAAGCCTCGCATTTTATCACTTTTTCTCAACTCGTTTGATAAATTCAATAATACATGAACACTCAAGTAAGACCCTCTATATTTCTTGCACAACAGATAAGGAAATTGTGTTTTAGCCGCTAGAATAGAAATTCTGTTCTTTGCTTGTTGTTCTTACCCAGGCAAACTACATAAGTATAGTACGCGAAAAAAATAAAACATAAAAAAATAATAATAATTTTCGGTGATGTTGAGCAAGAAAAAGAATCTAATATGGGGTTCTGTTGTAGATGGGCGTTTCCAACCCTCGAGATGACCTTCCTGAGCGGAACCTCGGCGTAGCCTCGGTTGCGCTCAGCGTGGTCGTCCCTCGGGTTGAAAACCCTATATCAGATACTATGGAAGATATAGTTATGCCAGCAGCAGCTCATACGAATCCAGCTGCTGCGCCCTGTTGCTTTGTAATTAGAATGTTTATTCTTTACCAGATCCAAGTTTCACATTTGAATGAATCTTTAGTGTGACACTTGCCTGCAAGCATATGTATACTGTTAAGGTAATAATTTGCTTTGAACTCTTTCATCCCTGAGTTTCTGAAACGGATTCTTACGGAACCTGGGAAGGGACATGATTTTTTATTTTTATTATGTTGTGCGAACAAGATAATATCTTGAGCGGACAAGATATTATCTTGTTCGGACAACATATTATCTTGTGCGGACAAGATATTATCTTGTGCGGACAATATATTATCTTGTTCGCACAACATATTATCTTGAGAAGTTGTACGGACAAGATATTATCTTGTGCGGACAAGATAATATCTTGTGCGGACAAGATAATATCTTGTGCGCACAAGATCTATGTTATGCAGACAAGATATTATCTTGTGCGGACAAGATGATATCTAAGATGATATCTTGTTCGCACAACTTAATATCTAGTGCGGACAAGATAATATGTTGTCTGCACAAGATAATATGTTGTCCGCACAAGATAATATCTTGTGCGGACAAGATATTATGTTGTGCAGACAAGATATTATCTTGTCCGCTCAAGATAATATGTTGTCCGCACAAGATAATATGTTGTACGCACAAGATAATATCTTGTCCGCACAAGATATTATCTTGTGCGCACAACTTATAAAATAAAAAAAATCATGTCCCTTCCCGGGTTCCGTAGATTCTTGCATCACTGATTTTTTACAGTCAAGAGATCATAAAATACAGCAAAATTCCGCTATTAAGACCACATTGAGACTAATTCTGCTTTAAAAGCTTATTAAGAAAGTTCCAGGTATTCTTTCTTTGTGTTTTCTGCAAACAGTGGAGACCAACTTTGTGACTGTTCAAAAGTGGTCTTTAAGGCCACTTTTGAACAGTCCTAAAGGTGGTCTTAATATAGGACTTTTACTGAAATCATTACGATAACACACCCGTGTGACTTAGTGCTTTCTGTCATATCTCAAAAATGTTTTTTTTTTTTTTCTGATGAAGATCTGTGATATAATATATTTCATGTTGAACCCAAGCATAGTTATAGGTGCTCATTAGAACCACCCGCTTTGAGGCGGTTTTAACGAGTAACCAAAACCTATGTCTTTGACCCGAAGTAAGAAAATATTGTATACTACCGCAAACCCCAGTTTTCTCCATATAAATAAAGTCTGAATGGTTAGATCCTTTAGAAGCAAAGAATATAAACGAAAATACCAGACTCGGATATTTTTAAGTCTGTTCAACACATGTGCAACACCGGCCAAGCCCTCTAGGGCCGGCTTAAGCAGAACTCTATTTTCAAAATGATTCAAAATTAACTCAATGATCCCAAAGGACCAATCCCAAAGGACCAGAAAATATAATCTGCACAATGATGAAAGTGGGATTTAAAGGGGTGTTCATTGCATATATATTTTTATCGTGATGATGGCAAACAGTGTTCATACTGATTAGCCGGATCATTATAAGCTTCCAAACTGGACCCTCTTCACTCCACTAAAACACGCCTATATAATTCTGACCCCCCTTGAACACACCTTTTATAGTAAAACTGGGGTTTATGGGGGTAAACATTTTTTTCTTATTTCTGCTCTAAAATATAGATTGTGGGTACCTATTAACTCAACTAACCTGTACCCACAATCGATATTTTGAGCAGAAATTAGAAAAATATCACCATTTTTCATTTTAAAAATATAGTTTTTTTGCGTTAAAATTTATAATATATTTGTATAGGTGTGTTTTCGTAATGTGCCTTTTTGCATAGACCTGCTTTTGAATGCACTTTCAACGCCGGGATCCAGTCCATATGACGTTACTTTATATTTAGGACTCTAAAGGACTACAGATACTTAATGTCCTACTTTAGAGATCCAGACTGATTGTCCTACTTTAGAGATCAAAATAACTTTTCCAAGAACATATGAGCCGTTACAAGGTGAAATTTTAAGATGAAAGATTGTGATACTTTTCTTATTTCTGCCCAAAATATAGATTGAGGGTACATTTTAGAACCGCCTCATCGGTTATAACGAGTATCCATAATCAATATTTTAGAGCCGAAATAAAAAAAATTAGTTCCCAATTTTACAATATATAAATAAAAGTGGAGTTCAAGGAGATTAGACTTTTATAGGTTCGTGATTTGCGGTGTGCGTGTGTGTGTGTGTGGGGGGGGGGTAGTATACAGTAAAATTCCTATATTAAGACCACCTTTGGAACTGTTCAATAGTGGTCTGAAAGACCACTTGTAAACAGTCCCAAAGGTGGTCTCTTATTAGAAGACACTGGGTGTAGAAAACACAAAGGAAGAAAAACTGAAACCGTCTCAGTTAGCTTTACAGTTTTTTTTTTGTTTGTTTGTATTGGAGTTTAACGGCCCAGTCAACACAATTTTAGGTCATTTTTGAGTCGGTCAGTTTACCTATCCACACTTTTCCTAGGCAGGCTTATACATAAGTGGTTAACCAGTACAGTGCACATTCTTTCGCCAGAAACTGACAACTGCCCTTCTTGAATCAGCCGAAGGGAAAGAATGACCGTAGAAAAGATTTCATGATCAATCTCCACGAAAGAATGTTGCCGACCCCGGCGGGAGTCGAACCCGGGTCCTCCTGATCACCAGTCAGACGCGCATCCGACTGAGCTACCGAGGCCGACAAAGGAGATTTTGCCTTAATTTTAGGTGGTCTTAATAGCGGAATGTTACTATGCCTTAACATTTCTAGACGATGTTTTGGGGCAGATTGTTTGTCAATCGACCAAAAGTTACTAAGCACATTTTTCTTGAACTAAGGTCCACGATTTATAGGAAATCCACTCAACGGTTATTTAAGGAAAAGTAAACCCGTTAATTTTAGAGCTATGAGGTCAGCGTGTTGCTTAATTGGGTTTCTTTTGAAAGGTTGGGTTTGGCTAACAGTGTAGGCCCCTGATCGGACGCCACTGTTTGATCCGCGTTCTGCGGCGTCTATTCATGGTCTACACTTTTAACTTCCAGTAACGGGATTTAAGGGTCAGATGCTTCAAAAACTGATCAGGGTCTACACTTTTTGCTTCAAATTTAGGCAGACAATTTTCCTAACCTATACTCAGAGACAATCGATACACCAGTCATTTCAGTGCTTGGATTTTACTTCTAGTATGCTAAACAGAGAAACGTGCAGACCTAGCTCAGAGTGCTAGAAGCACAAACTCATTATTATCCCCACGATATTGTGATTGGCAAATGGCTGCGTTCATCATGAGGGCGTGTAAGAGCGTGGGGATTTGCGATAAGATGCCATCGACTGTGCGTTCCAGTTTTAGTTGTAACTTTTGGTCGATTAATAAACAATTGACCCCAAAGCTAGAATAAAAGGACCATTGACTCGAGTGGTGCTCTCTAGCGGAACACAGCGGAATGTTACTTGCTCTTATCCCCCCTTACTGCAATCCCCATTTCTACCATAAATATGTGGTCACAAGTATGGTAAGTCAGTCGACAAAAGAAAACATTTATTTAGTGCTTTAGAAGTTGAAATAAAGCAAGATAAAAGAATAAAAGCAAATGCATCAGAACAGTAATTGTCATTAATTGGGCCCCGTCAAGCGATTTTGGTACTTATCGCCTATGCGAGCAGCGAAGGTTCAGGCGAGCCTGCGCATCCGCGCAGTCTCGCCAGAACCTTCGCTGCTCGCTCATATAAGCAATCAATCAAGAGGAACCTTCAGACAGAAAGCCATATCCCTGGCCCCTCTGAATGGCTGGGCATGCGCAGTTAAAATGTGTCATGACGGAATGCTCGAAGACACAAATTCGCTTGGCGGGGCTCAATTGTGGATATAACCTCTGAGATACGTGTAAATAGCTGTTGGTCCAAGTTGATGAAATTTTGTCGTCTCGCATGGGTTTGGAGATTCGACCATTACGCTAACATACCTGTACGACATAGTGCCTTTTTCACATCTCTAAAATGGCTACTTTTCTGATGAAATTCTGTGATATTTTTGTTATTTTTACTTCAAACATAGGTTGTGGGTGGTCGTTAGAAGCGTCTCATTGAGGCGGGTCTAACGAGTACCCACAACCTATGTCTATGAGCATAAATATGGAAAATATTCTATACCCCAATAAACCCCAGTTTTCTCTATATAAAGTGGGGTGTAAGGGGTTGTTCATTTCACGGACTTGTTAGCGTGATGCGGAGTTTTTTTCTTTTTCGGAAATGGAAAATCCGCCAAAGTATAAATCCGCGAAAAGATCCATTCATTAAAACAGCAAAATTTGCTTCCGCCAAATTAAAGTGTTTTACAGCATGCAGACTCGCCCCCGCCCATCGGGGCTTGGACAAATTGACACGGCTCGAAGGTGCTTTCGCGGAGAGCTGAAAATGACCACTCATGAGTACTGGTAAACCGCTTAGAAGCACTAAGCCTGCCTAGGCAGTGTTGAGTCAGACTGTCCAATGCAAATAAGCCTTTTGGTTTCTTTTGGCGGCAGGGCTTGAGATGTCATTTCATCTCAACGTCGGGTTAAAGTCCCAGAAAACTGGAAGCAACGTCTCCAAAACGACCTAAATAGTGTTGACTGGGGCGTTAAACCTAAATTTCAACATACAAACAGTATGCAGACATGCCAGCTGATAGTGTCTAAAGCCGCTGAACATATCAATGATTGCTTTTAAAACTGTATAGAGCCAGATCAGATGGCGTGTATAGAATTTGTGGGAATAAATTACATGAAGTAATCTGATTGGTTCAAAGTCAGAAATAGTTGTGCTTGTTTGTTTTATATAAGTTTTAACATTCCAGTCAACACTATTAAGGTCATTTTGTAGACCTTGCTTCCAATTTTGTCTAGCTTTTAACCGACATGTTTTTTATGCATGGACGGTCCGACTCGCACCACTTTGCCTGGGCAGGCTTAGAACGTCTAAGCGGTTTGCCAGTACTCATGTGCGCGGTCGGTTTTAGCTCAGCGTGGAAGCACCTTGCAGCCCATTCTATTTCTTCAAGCCCCGATGGGCGGGGGCGCAAATTAATTATTCAGAGGAATAAGTGTTAAGAGCATACAAACTACAGTGAAACTTCGATGGCTCGAACATTGATGGCTCGTTACCACGTCTATTTCGAATTCGTTCTTGGGTTCATAGCATATATTTCCCAAAACTGCTGATTATAACAGACGGCAGTCACAATAATCGTCATCTTTGTTGTCTGCTGGTTTCTCTAACACTCATTATGGCAAACAGTGTGGACCCAGATCAGGCTGCTCCACTTGGAGCAGTCTGATCAGGGTCCACACTGTGTGTCTTGTAGCAAAAATATTTTAAAAGGTTTTCAAGATAACGACAAAAGAAGGCGACGTTTTCAGATGCAGTTTTTCTTGGCATCTTTTCTGCTCGTATTTCATTTTTAATCGATGAAGCAATTGTAATGAGTACACACAACAACACCTCTGTTGGAAATTAAATCGAAAATATATCGCTGTTATCATCACATGAACAAATGCGTGAAATGAATCCCCATACCCCACTTTATATAGAGAAAACTGGGGTTTACGGGGTTATACATTATTTCTCTTATTTCTGCTCAAAGACATAGGCTGTGGGTACTCATTAGAACCGCCTCATTGAGGCGGTTCTAACGAGCACCACAGCCTATGTTTGCAGTATAAATAAGAAAAAACTCACTGATTTTCCTCAGAAAAGGAGCCATTTTGGAGATGTGAAAAATGCACTAAGTCGCACGGGTGTGTTATCGTAATGTGCCTCCTGCCCTTGTGTTATGATCAACCCTCAGTGTAATGAATACCCCTATATTTATGGTCCCAAACGTTTTGGGCCATTGACGTTGGACTGTGTAAGATAAATTTTCTGGACATGCTGTAAAATTCCTAAAAATTCGGACACCTTGAGGCCTTGCTGTAATTCTCCTAAAAATTCTAATAAATTTGTCTCATGTCTTAAAGGTGCAGAATGACTGGCAAAATTGTAGACCCTGATCAGACTGCTCCTTCAGGATCTGCACTGTTTGCTTATGCTTAACTGTCTCAATACTTAGGATCATTTTGGTTCTAGATATATTTTGGTTCTAGATATAGTTAGCTATTGGGACACAATAATAGTGAGTGTTGTTCATATCTTAATGAACACATTGACTTATGCGATGTCTCGTGGTCTATAAGTGACGTCAAATTAAACTATGGTTCAGTCATATATGATTGCATGATGTCGACTCTTCCTTCCAGGAAAACTGCTTGTCTATGCCCCCAAACCAGATTGTTTGCAACATAATGCTCTTGAGCGGATGTTATCCATACTTCTGTGAACGTGAAAAAAATACATTCATTTCTTAACCCAAATCCAGCTGTTCATGACAACCCCAACTTTTTCAAAAAGTGTAGATCCTGATCAGATGGCTTCTCTCCGGAACAACACTGTTTGTCATCCAGTGTGCAAATATGAATGAATACCTGATATCAAGTAATTTGATTGGTCTTTAGTCAGAAATGGGTGTGCCTTAGTTAATTTATTCAGCAGGGTTAGGGTTATATTAACACCCACTTGATACTCATAGTGTGCAACTTCCACTTGAAAGTGTGAAACACCCACTTGATAGTGTACATTATTTTTCTGATGAAAATTTTTGATATGTTTCTTATTTCTGCTCTGAGCATAGGTTGTGAGTGGCCCATTGTAAGTGCTTTTAGAACTGCATCAATGAAGAGGTTTAACTCTTATCCTGCTGCTCACGACAACCATTTTCCTTGCAAACAGTGTAGATCCAGATCAGATGGCTTCTGAAGAAGCCATCTGATCAGGATCTACACTGTTTGACATCCAATTTATGAATTTGTAGGAATAAATTACATCAAGTAATCTGATTGGTTCAAAGTCAGAAATGGGTGTGGCTAAACTGAATATTCAGCAAGATAAGGGTTAAGAAAGTTTACATGGTCTATCTTTGAAGCAGTAGCAAGAAAAATCTCCTACGCTTTCTTTTTTAGAGTCTTAAAAAAGAGCATTATATTGTCAAACATTTTTCAAAATGTCAGAACAAAAATGGTGTAACTGACAAAAACATTGGAAAAGGCTGAAATAAGTTATGATTTAGGCAAAATTCAGCGGAAGTACTTATTTACCAAGTTAATTATGTGCTTAGGCACCCATTTATGCATGGCCAGTATGTCAGTCAGACCATTTATGTACCAAGTAGATGAAATTAGTATTTAAAAATATCGTAGCAGGGCGTTAGTGGTGACATCCGTACTGTTAATTGCAATAAAACTGTAACCGAATTTAATTTTAGAATTTTAGAAAATCCCATTTATGACACAGTAGAATACATAACTTCCTAATGGGGAAAATAATGTTTTAATCTTCTTCCCCCCCCCCTCCCCCCCAAATGCATTACGTATTTCCTATGTGCGTAGACAGAATCTGTACCTGTGATTTTACCTGTACAGTTATCAATTACGTCATGGCCATCTTTTCTGATAAGCGTCATGTGTCCATGGGAGGTAAATAAGCCCAGGGGCGTGGCCAGCTTGGACCTCTGGGGCATAATTGGCAGGATCTATGTTGGTGACCACTTGATGATGCTACATACCAAATTCAAGCCCTGCAGAGAAGAATTTTGAAGATTTTCCCATTATAAGTCTATGGGAGCTATATGTTGCCATGGCAACCGGAATTTCAATCTGTCAGACCCAAAATCTAATGCAGCCTTTTCCCCTTCCTGGTAATGCTTCACATGAAATTTATTATTATTACCTATGAGGTATCAGAGGTATACTTATTTGAAATTGTGGAAGGACGACGGATGACGGAGCATTGTATAATTCTGTTCCATATAAAGTGGTGTTTACACTCGTGTGAATTACATTGTTAGAACTGCTCCATTGTAGGGGTTCTGACATGTACCCACAACCTACGTCTTGAAGCAGATGATCATAAAGGTGAAAAATAGCCATCTGAGGAGATGGCAAATCCCCCGACCAAAAGCCAGTATGGCCTTCAGAAGACTGTTCACGAAGAGAAAGTGTACCAGAATTAAAACACACTGGTAAGCCCATAGTATATTTTGTATATGTTATGTTTATTGAGACTATCTTCGCCTAATGATACAAAGGATCACTTCTCAGCGTGATGGAAATCCAAGATTTCCAATGCACAAAGTATTGGTATACCGAGTTGTGGTTTTTGCACATGAAATGCCTTTTCAACCTTGTATATACATGTACAATTGAGGCAAGTACCAGCAATATATCTCAAAGGTATTGGAGTTATAGCCATCTCAAGATTATACTGTCAGGGGAGATAACTCTTAAACCAGAGCACTCTGAATTGTGGTTCTTGTGCATGACACGCCTGCTTAACCTCATGTATACCTGTACCAAGTACCATCAATATGTCTCAAAGGGTATTGGAGATATAGTATCACAAGGTGGTCGTACTGTTATATTGAAAGGGGAGATAACTCAAATACCACAGTACCAAGAGTTGTGGTTCTTGCGCATGACATGTCTTCTATACCTTGTATACAATTGTGCCAAGTTCCTTCAATATATCTCAAAGGGTATTGGAGTTATGGCCATCACAAGGTTATATTGTCAGGGGAGATAACTAAAAAACCAGGGCACCCAATGTTGTTCTTGCGCATGACACACCTGCTTAACCTCATGTACATCTCCAACAAGTGCAAGCACTGTCTCAAAAGGTATTGGAGGTATGGTGATCACAAGGTGGTCATACTATTATATTGGAAGGGGAGATAACTCAAATACCCTAGCACCCAGAGTTGTGGTTCTTAGGCATGACGCACAGTCTCCACCGTGTCCACAATTTTGCCAAGTACCATAAATATATCTCAAAGGGTATTGGAGTTATGGCCATCACAAGGTTATATTGTCAGGGGAGATAATTAAAATACCAGGGCACCCAGAGTCATGGTTCTTGACACGACACGCCTGCTTAACCACATGTACAACTGTACCAAGTACCATCAATATATCAAAAAGAGTATTGGATATATCCCCATCACTAGGCAGTGATTCTATTTTATTTGAAGGGGAGATAACTAAAAAAACATGGCACCCAGAGTTTTGGTTCTTGCGCATGAGACGCCGTCTCAGCCTTGTGAACAACTGTGCCAGATACCATCAACATATCGCAAAAGGTATTGGAGTTATGGCCATGACAAGATAGTCACTCTATTTTATTGGAAGGGGAGATAACTCAAAAACCATGGCAACCAGAGTTGTGGTTCTTGGGCATGACACGCCGTCTCAGGCTTGTGAACAATTGTGCCAGGTACCATCAATATATCTCAAAGGGTATTGGAGTTATGGCCATCACACGGTTGTCATTCTATTTTATTAAAAGGTGAGATAACTCAAAAACTATGGAAGCCAGCCAGAGTTCTAGTTCTTGTGCACGACATGCCGTCTCAAGCCTTGTGAACAATTGTGCCAAGAACCATCAATGAATCTCAAAGGGTGTTGGAGTTAGGGCCATCACAAGGTTGCGTCTACAGACAGACGGACAACAGAGCGTGTGGAGAGACGGACGGATGCCAGGCTAATCACTATATTCCCCGAACCTATTCGATCGGGGGATAAAAATGCAAATACACTTCTGTTTATGCTCACATGCCTTTAAGTACTTGATAGGACGATTTTAAAGGGTTTTGCATTATTTGGGCATGTTGCCCATCTTGGACAAATGACCAGCATCTGTTTAACCCTCAAATTACAAAAATTCATATAAAATTTGTCTTCAACTTGACAGGTAGCTGCAGGGATGTTTGAAAAATGTTACTTGGTGGGCAGAGATGGCGAATTCCCAGATTACAACGAGGTCCAAAATAGCATACCTGAGCTCAAGGCAATGAACCATAAATGAGACCGTTTTTTATTATTATTATTTTACAGCTCTTTCATGATTATCTTACATATATCAACACCACCATTTGTCATATATGGAGGAAAACTGGAGTTCCTGGAGAAAACAACATGACTTTCTTTACAGAACTTGGTGTCCCCACATGTAACCCAACTGAGGCTCAAACCCGCAAGGGCAAATGAATACATTACGAAAACACACCTATACAAATATACTGAACCGAAAAAGAAACGCAACTTTTTAACCCAAAAGATATTCATGCAACCATCAGGTTGACTGAAAAATCATTTTGCGATTTACATTCATACTTTTTTAAACATTCTTATGCAGAAAACATTTGGGCGATATCTGTACAGTTTAACGCTCCACTGGGCAATTCGTTGTTTTCAACATTTCCTCGTGCAGTACATTAAATGTATACAATAACCTCATCATATTGGCATATTGTGTTACCTGTAGTTTAGGTTTCTTAAGTCTGGTAAAATTTTCTACGGAATATAGTACGTTTGACGCAAGATCAACGTAACGTAGCGGTCCAAATGCACCTACGTGGGACGTCTCAGCCTGTCATCGCCGGGAACTTCCAAATGAGTAAATCGACGATAACTCGCTTGTACCAGCGTCTACGTCAAACGGGAACGACAAATGACAGACCCAGAAGTGGACGTCCACGCGTCACGACACGTCGACAGGACCGATACATCCGTCTAACCCACCTTCGTAATCGGTTCCGTACAGCCGTCGAGACGTCTCAGGTGACACCAGGAACGCACAATAATCGAATAAGTGCAGATTCTGTCAGGAATCGGCTTCGAGAGTTTGGCGTACGTCCTCGTCGTCCGTACGTTGGTATGCCATTAACACCACGACGACGTCAGGTTAGAATGGCGTTGCTCACACAACATAGGCCAAACCTGTTTCCCCTTCGTCAGTGGCGTAACGTAATGTTTTTTGATGAGTCCAGGCACTTGTTGTACAGAACTGACGGCTGTCAATGTGTGTATAGGCGTGACGGAGAGCGTTATCGTGACAATTGTTTGGTTGAACGTGATCGTTTTGGAGGCGATGGGTTGGTGTTGTGGGCTGGCATATCTTATGGTCATAGAACACCCCTGGTATTCATTGATGGATCTTTGACGGCTCAGTGTTACGTTGACGTCGTTTTACGACTGGTAGCTGTTCCATATGTACGACAGCACAACGTTACGTTTCAACAGGATAACGCTCGGGCTCATGTAGCAAGGCTCAGCATGGCATTTCTTCAGCAAATCAAAGTTGACGTGATGCACTGGCCTCCGTATAGTCCAGATCTTTCTCCTATAGAAAATTTCTGGGACGTATTTGATAGGCGCGTACGTAACCGCCCCAAGCCTTGCGTCTCGCGCTCATACAGGAATGGAATGCTATTCCCCAGGCAGAGATCGTTTAATCCTGTCGATGACCAGGCGTGTGCGTGCAGGACTGAATGCAAACGAAGAACATACTCGCTATTAAGGATATTCTGCGACCAACATGGCTGAAATAGCACAATATGCACTTGAAAAAAGAAATTATGAATTTGAGCATTAAGCAAAGGTCTCAGAAATTTTTTTCTTATTAGTGTAAAAAATAACAGGGCAAAGTTTACTCAAGACAAAACCACTTAAATATCTGAATTACTATAACGAGAGAAATGTAAAATCAATATTGCAATATATGCTCGTTTGTTTTAGACTTAGAACCAAATTGTTTATGAATAAGGCAGTGGCTATTCGTACGGCCCCGTACGATTAGCCTGCATTGGCTAATCGTACGGCCCCGTACGATTAGCCTGTATTGGCTAATCGTACGGCCCCGTACGTTTAGCCAATATATGCTATATTGGCTAATCGTACGGCTATAATTCGGTACCAAGGAATACCGGTAGGTCAAAATATATTTAGCGAATATTAAATGTGTATTGGGCAGTATGAAACAGAATTATATTATTTATGTATATATTCTTATAAGTATTGTTAAATATTACTATTGGTGGTATATACATGTCAACAGAAAAAAATAGTTTAATAGTACTATCAATTATCAGTTTGCTTAGGATGGTAAGTTTATGGACAAGAGCGGGACGAACGAAGCGGCGACTATATGCTCGGGGAGCATAAAAATATATACCCCTTTAAACCCCATTTTTTTTATATAAATTGGGATTTAGAGGATTGTTCTTTTTTAAATAGAAGGGTAACACGAGCAGGTAAGAGTCTGATCAGACTGCGTCTTCGCGGGCGAATTTGTGTGTTCGTTGGTCGCACGTCTTTTTCACCCTTAAATTGTTCCAAGTGTCTCGCTACTACGATAGTCAAGTTTGTTTTGTTTGTTTGTTTTGGAGTTTAAAAGCCTATTCAACACTGTTTAAGGTCATTTTTGAGCCGAGCTGTTTACCTATCCACACTTTTCATGGGCAGGCTTTCACATAAGCGTTTAACAAGTACAGTGTACATTCTTTCGCCAGAAACTGACAACTGCCATTCTCGAATCAGCGGAAGGGACAAAATGACCGGAGAAAAGATTTAACGTCCCCGTCACTGTGACACTGTATAGGTCATTTTGGAGACGTTGCTTTCAATTTTGTGAGACTTTTAACCGACATTGAGATGAAATGACAACTCAAGCCCTGTCACCCAATGAAACTAATATGGTTTATAAGCGGGTGAATGTCGAACCGTCCATTATATAAACCCTTCCAAAATTGGAAGCAACTTCATTGGAAGAATGACATACACAGTGATGACGGGGACGTTAACCCTTTTCCACTCAGACACGTGATTTTACGTGTCTGCACCCCACCCCCCATTTTAAGACCCAGAAGTACCTAAAATCTGCATTTTCTACTCCTGGATAGTTATGTTTGCTTTAGGATTTGTTGGCCTAAAAGTGATCTGTTTTTTTTCATGCCCCCCCCCCCCCACTAAAAATATTCGGGGGGGGGGGATGAAAAAGGGGGGGGGGGGGGGGGTGGGGGGCTCACATCCCGAAAAAGTTTGGTGAAAACAGATGGCTAATTGAAGTTGCTGTCAGGTGCAACATTGTGAAAATAAGCGAAATTCACAAAATCCCTGAGTGGGAAAGGGTTAAACCTCAAATTAAACAAACCAAAACCAGTACTCATGTGCGGTCGGTTTCAGCTCTGAGTGAAAGCATCATGCAGCGCATATATATCTTCAAGCCCCGATGAAATGTTTTGTGGGTGCTCTAAGTTATCACCCTGTCTGTCCGTCACTCTGTCCGTCTAAATTTGTCATGTTTTGTTTTCTAATCTTCCTTTCTCTGGGATATGACAAGGGTTGACGTGTCGTTAAATCCAAAACAAACGGACAAATAAAAAGCCTCCTCATTTACAGCTATGATCATACGGCAGATAAATATGTTTGATATTTTTCTTAATTCTTGTCCACATATAGATTGTGGGTGCTCGTTTGAACCGACTCAATTAGGCGGCTCTAACGAGTACCCACAATCTATGTTTTATAGCAAAATAAGGAAGATAATAAATTCCCCCGTAAATCTTACTTTTTCTGTGTATAAAGGGGCGTTTAGAGGGTTGTTCATTACATGGACTTGTTAATTTGATGAATACGCCTTCTAGAAGAAGTGCGGTTCCAAAGCCTTGCGTCGTGGGTCGTCTTTCGTGCGCCGTCAACAGTTTCTTTTAATGCAAACTCCTCCTAAACCATTTGGTCAATTTGATACAAACTTCACCGCCCGTCCATTAATATCCTTTTATATTTGGGGTTTCAGCACGTTTCACATAGGGGCTAGGAATGGCTATTCTTTCAAGGCCGTACGATCAGCTGATTTTTCATACCACCAACAGTACACAAGTATCACTATCTTGGTACCGAACTAGAATGGCCGTACGATTAGCCAAGATAGCCTTTATTGGCTAAAAGTACGGGGCCGTACGATTAGCCAATACAGGCTAATCGTACGGGGCACTACGATTAGCCAATGCAGGCTATTCGTACGGGACCGTACGAATAGCCACTGCCTATGAATAAATATAAAATATATTGCCACTTGTGTATGAGTAATTGCACAGGGAAGGTGCACCGGGACATATTTTTTCATAAAACAGCTCCAAAAGGGAATAATTAATTTTCGTTCACGTGGTGTGTAGAAAATTTCGAAACAAAATTCATCATGGCCGAACATCTGGGGATGTGTTTACACGCAAGTTCACACGTTCGTATTGACGTAACCATAACGGGATCGCCAAGGTACTTGATATAATCTGAAACCCCAAACATACATCTTTAAAACCGCACCATTCGATTTTCAGATAGGAACTATCAAATACTAACATTTCGACAATACATTTGTTGTGTTACTTTGTGTAAAGTTTTTCGGCAAGGAGCCGAACAACACCCTGGCTAAAACATTAGATTAATACGCCAAGGCACTTTTTTATCAGCGAAAGATCGAGTTATTTTGCGTCATATTTACATTATTGTAATAAATTTATGTACGTTATGAAATCTTCTGTTAGGATTCCAGGGGATGTCACCGGCAAAGAAAAATTATATACATTTAATCAATAAATACTTTTGAAACTACTTTTCATCCGCGATTTGTCTGAAGGGAGACCACTGTTATAGAAATGCTGGTTTCCGGATGGAGCCGAGTACTTTATTTTTTTAAACAAGTTTGGCTTTTACAAGAATTTTGTCACCGCTCAAAACGAGAGAAATGTATCGAGGAAAAGTGGTTCAGTGTAGCCTACATTTACTTTGGCAGCATTTTCAAGCTAAATTTATGTCCAGACCAGCTCAGTCCTGCTCACGAACTCTTATAAACGGCACAGACCAGTCGTTAGAGAAGAGTGATGTTGTAAACGCCCAAAGACGTAGTCAAAGAATCTCGAACCAGATATGAAGCCGGTAACCAGATTGATGTCACAAACTGTCAATTTATCATGGAGGAAAATAATGGTCGCAGCGACGAGTTTCAATTGATTTTATAAATATTTCTCTTTAAACCACAACCGCTTTTCGTATCTTTCGCCTTTACATATTAAGTAAGTTATTTTACACCCCCTGGTCAATATACTGCATATCGATCCGTCAGTATTTTATGAGAATCCTCGTGCAAGTCGTTGGTTACAAATGTAAACATTAGACACGTGTGAGAAGTATACTTCACCACCTAGTTTTACAAAATAGTTACACAGCATTATCATGATTGTATTGCATTTTTTTTTAGATATAAATGATATGTTTGACAAAATTATATAAAGTTAATAAATTTCACATAGGAACTATCAAATACTAACATTTCGACAATACATTTGTTGTGTTAAAGAAAATTTAATAACAACTTTAAAATCACAGTAGCTAGTGTTAAAGATTTGTCTTATTTTGTTCCCTTTCTTTTTTTCTACCTGTAAACATAACACAGGTGTGTTCAGTCAGCCACAACAATAAACGTATCTGCATATTTATTCCAATGAATGCAAGTTTATCTCTCCATACACAGAAAGGACTTTTTTTACTGTGTCAAGAAATGTGTAAAATAAAAAGACAAGATTTTTTTCCTGAACACAAAACATGCCTTGGTTGAAAACAGTTTATTTGAATTTAGTGCAGCTAATCAAAATTTAGATTCCTGGTGCACCTTAAGGAAACATGTAGCTTCACAGTGATTTCTTTTTGTCATTGTTACTTGTGGGAATTGTGACCTTGACCTTTGACCCCCTGACCTTGAAATTCAACAGGTTCATCCTCTGTACATGGTGAACATTTGTGGAAGGTTTGATGCTTCTACGATGAATACTGTGTCTTCTAGCCTGCTCACAAGGTTTTCAATGTCAATTCCATTGTGACCTTGACCTTTGACACCCCTGACCTTGAAATTCAATAGGGTTCATCCTCTGTACATGGTGAACGTTTGTGGTAGGTTTGATGCTTCTACGATGACTACTGTGTCTTCTATCCTGCTCACAAGGTTTTCAAGGTCAAGTCCATTGTGACCTTGACCTTTGACCCTGACCTTGAAATTCAATAGGGTTCATCCTCTGTACATGGTGAACATTTGTGGAAGGTTTGATGCTTCTACGATGAATACTGTGTCTTCTATCATGCTCACAAGGTTTTCAAGGTCAAGTCCATTGTGACCTTGACCTTTGACCCCTGACCTTGAAATTCAATAGGGTTTATCCTTTGTACATGGTGTACATTTGTGGAAGGTTTGATGCTTCTACGATGAATACTGTGTCTTCTATCCTGCTCACAAGGTTTTCAAGGTCATGTCCATTGTGACCTTGACCGTTGACCCCTGACCTTGAAATTCAATAGGGTTCATCCTCTGTACATGGTGAACATTTGTGGAAGGTTTGATGCTTCTACGATGAATACTGTGTCTTCTATCCTGCTCACAAGGTTTTCAAGGTCAAGTCCATTGTGACCTTGACCTTTGACCCCTGACCTTAAAATTAATAGGGTTCATCCTCTGTACATGGTGAACATTTGTGGAAGGTTTGATGCTTCTACGATGAATACTGTGTCTTCTATCCTGCTCACAAGGTTTTCAAGGTCAAGTCCATTGTGACCTTGACCTTTGACCCCTGACCTTGAAATTCAATAGGGTTCATCCTCTGTACAGGGTGAACATTTGTGGAAGGTTTGATGCTTCTACGATGTATACTGTGCCTTCTATCCTGCTCACAAGGTTTTCAAGGTCAAGTCCATTGTGACCTTGACCTTTGACCCCTGACCTTGAAATTCAATAGGGTTCATCCTCTGTACATGGTGAACATTTGTGGAAGGTTTGATGCTTCTACGATGAATACTGTGTCTTCTATCCTGCTCACAAGGTTTTCAAGGTCAAGTCCATTGTGACCTTGACCTTTGACCCCTGACCTTAAAATTCAATAGGGTTCATCCTCTGTACATGCTTCTACGATGAATACTGTGTCTTCTAGCCTGCTCACAAGGTTTTCAAGGTCAAGTCCATTGTGACCTTGACCTTTGACCCCCTGACCTTGAAATTCAATAAGTTCATCCTCTGTACATGGTGAACATTTGTGGAAGGTTTGATGCTTCTACGATGAATAATGTGTCTTCTAGCCTGCTCACAAGGTTTTCAATGTCAATTCCATTGTGACCTTGACCTTTGACACCCCTGACCTTGAAATCCAATAGGGTTCATCCTCTGTACATGGTGAACGTTTGTGGTAGGTTTGATGCTTCTACGATGACTACTGTGTCTTCTATCCTGCTCACAAATTTTTCAAGGTCAAGTCCATTGTGACCTTGACCTTTGACCCCCTGACCTTGAAATTCAATAGGGTTCATCCTCTGTACATGGTGAACATTTGTGGAAGGTTTGATGCTTCTACGATGAATACTGTGTCTTCTATCCTGCTCACAAGGTTTTCAAGGTCAAGTCCATTGTGACCTTGACCTTTGACCCCCCTGACCTTGCAATTCAATAGGGTTCATCCTCTGTACATGGTGAACATTTGTGGAAGGTTTGATGCTTCTACGATGAATACTGTGTCTTTTATCCTGCTCACAAGGTTTTCAAGGTCAAGTCCATTGTGACCTTGACCTTTGACCCCTGACCTTAAAATTCAATAGGGTTCATCCTCTGTACATGGTGAACATTTGTGGAAGGTTTGATTCTTCTACGATGAATACTGTGTCTTCTATCCTGCTCACAAGGTTTTCAAGGTCAAGTCCATTGTGACCTTGACCTTTGACCCCTGACCTTGAAATTCAATAGGGTTCATCCTTTGTACATGGTGAACATTTGTGGAAGGTTTGATGCTTCTACGATGAATACTGTGTCTTCTATCCTGCTCACAATGTTTTCAAGGTCAAGTCCATTGTGACCTTGACCTTTGACCCCTGACCTTGAAATTCAATAGGGTTCATCCTCTGTACATGGTGAACATTTGTGAAAGGTTTGATGCTTCTATGATGAATACTGTGTCTTCTATCCTGCTCACAAGGTTTTCAAGGTCAAGTCCATTGTGACCTTGACCTTTGACCCCTGACCTTAACATCTAATAGGGTTCATCCTCTGTACATGGTGAACATTTGTGGAAGGTTTGATGCTTCTACGATGAATACTGTGTCATCTATCCTGCTCACAAGGTTTTCAAGGTCAAGTCCATTGTGACCTTGGCCTTTGACCCCCTGACCTTGAAATTCAATTGGCTTCATCCTCTGTACATGGTGAACATTTGTGGAAGGTTTGATGCTTCTACGATGAACACTGTGTCTTCTAGCCTGCTCACAAGGTTTTAAAGGTCAAGTCCATTGTGACCTTGACCTTTGACCCCCCTGACCTTGAAATTCAATAGGGTTCATCCTCTGTACATGGTGAACATTTGTGGAAGGTTTGATGCTTCTACGATGAATACTGTGTCTTCTATCCTGCTCACAAGGTTTTCAAGGTCAAGTCCATTGTGACCTTGACCTTTGACCCCCTGACCTTGAAATTCAATAGGGTTCATCCTCTGTACATGGTGAACATTTGTGGAAGGTTTGATGCTTCTACGATGAATACTGTGTATTCTATCCTGCTCACAAGGTTTTCAAGGTCAAGTCCATTGTGACCTTGACCTTTGACCCCCTGACCTTGAAATTCAATAGGGTTCATCCTCTGTACATGGTGAACATTTGTGGAAGGTTTGATGCTTCTACGATGAATATTGTGTCTTCTAGCCTGCTCACAAGGTTTTCAAGGTCAAGTCCATTGTGACCTTGACCTTTGACCCCCTGACCTTGAAATTCAATAGGGTTCATCCTCTGTACATGGTGAACATTTGTGGAAGGTTTGATGCTTCTACGATGAATACTGTGTCTTCTATCCTGCTCACAAGGTTTTCAAGGTCAAGTCCATTGTGACCTTGACCTTTGACCCCCTGACCTTGAAATTCAATAGGGTTCATCCTCTGTACACGGTGAACATTTGTAGAAGGTTTGATGCTTCTACGATGAATACTGTGTCTTCTATCCTGCTCACAAAGTTTTCAAGGCCAAGTCCATTGTGACCTTGACCTTTGACCCCTGACCTTAAAATTCAATAGGGTTCATCCTCTGTACATGGTGAACATTTGTGGACGGTTTGATTCTTCTACGATGAATACTGTGTCTTCTATCCTGCTCACAAGGTTTTCAAGGTCAAGTCCATTGTGACCTTGACCTTTGACTCCTGACCTTGAAATTCAATAGGGTTCATCCTCTGTACATGGTGAACATTTGTGGAAGGTTTGATGCTTCTACGATGAATACTGTGTCTTCTATCCTGCTCACAAGGTTCCGGACAGACACACACACACACAGAAACACACACTAACACACGGACACACGGCACCGATGCTATATCCCAATTCGCAACGTTGTTGCGAGGGGATAATAAGTCTTACCCCTGAAAATCCCAATTTCACTATATAAAAGTGGTGTTCAAGGGGTTCAAAATTATATATGTGTGTTTACGTGATGAAACCAAAAGCAAAGCTCCCATTACTGTGAATTTGTTTGTTTGTTTGATTTGAGGTTTATCGTCACCGGTCATTTTGGAGACGTTGCTTCCAATTTTGTGGGACTTTTACCCGACATTTGAGATGAAATGACACCTCAAGCCAGGTCACCCAATGAAACCAATAGGGTTTATAAGCATGGACGGTCCGACACTCACACCGCTTTGCCTGGGCAGGCTTAGATCCTCTAAGCAGTCTACCAGTACTCGTGTGTGGGTCGGATTCAGCTCTGCTTGGAAGCATCGTGCAGCCCATATATTTCTTCAAGCCCCGATGGGCGGGGGCCGCCCTTTACTGTGAATGTCAAAGTTTGGGTACACAACAAAAAGCCATATTACGCTAACAGCTCTGTTTCCAGATGATGGGAGGATGGAGAATGTCTTATGGTTGCATTATCATCATGATGAGACAGAAAAGAAAATGAAAACAGGTTTTCTTACTGTTTAATATCCATTCCATTATATGAAATTTTTAAAACACAAAACTATTATTCTTTAGATTCTCTATAAAATTAGCCCTTTCAAACCTGCAGGGCAATACAGATACATGTACCTAAATGTATCAGAACAGAGTAGATCCAGATGAGACATTTCAATAAGAACAGTCTAAACAAGATCTACTATATTTGTGCTACTTTGTTAATGATTTTGAATAAACATCACCCTTTGGTAACAATGGATCTGTTCAATTCACAGCTTGAAGAGTCCATTGCAGAAACTCAAGGGCATAAGACTTAAATTGCCAATAACAACAACTGTCATCTGTTTTTTTTCTGTCTGCCAGGTATTTTAAATGTCACTGTTGCACACAGTGTGGACTTAGATCAGACTGCTCTTCTAGGAGCAGTCTGATCTTGGTCAACACATTTTGCTTGTATGCAAAAATTTGTTTGAAAAGTTTGTAAGAAGATTCAGCTGACAATATAACCAGACTACATATTCAGATGCAGTTTTTCTCGGCATCTTAAGGGTTAACACACTAGAGGCCCAAGTGGGCCAGAATCGCTCACCTGCCTTTAGCACATTGCCTTTAGCAGTCCTGAATCTGCATGTTGTCTTAATCCCTTAACAACTTAGTCTAATTTTGGATTCAGGAAGAAACAAGGATTTTAACAATTCTGAAACTCCATGTTGCATCCATTGTCTCACACCATCTTACAGCTTAATCAGTCTAAACGTTAATGAGCAGATGTGGTTGGAAGGTTTTCAAGATGGCTGCCATGGCTTACAGTTTGAGACGAGATGTCATTTGAAGAATTTCAAGGAAGCTGTCATGATGACTGCTTTGGATATCAAACAGAATGGTTTTAGCAATTCTGAATCTTGCCTCCCGACAAGTTCAAACAAGTTACTATTGCCCAGACAACATTTTCCCCATTAAATGTCTATGGGAGACTAAAGGGCATGTAACTCTCACATGAATAGTCTGTTCTGCCCCAAAAACGAACAGGTCCAAGATTTTATTCCTGTCCTCATTATATGTAAGTCTGAAGAAGATTCCATTAAAAATGAAACAGACAACTCTTTCCCGAGTGTATGAGGCCCTCAAGGTTGGGTAACTTTTATGCCAGCCAAATGCAAACTGGTCCTAGATTTTATGCCTGTCCTAATTACCTGCAAGTTTGATGAAGATTTTATATAAAAAAAATGAACCCAATGTCTATCGGACAATGTTTTTCTGCAAGCTTGATACTTGATACTAAATACTATCATAAATGAATCCACTGTCAAGCAGACAACATTATCCCCATTATACCTCTATGGAAGACAAAAGTGCAAGTAACTCTCATGTGAATAATCCAATCTGCCCAAATTCAAACTTATTCAAGATTGATGGATATTTTGCTTGTCAATGCAGCACTGGTGAGAAATCGTCACGGGAAAGGTTACGCATTAGATCTGTAGCTTTAGATATTATCATTAATATGCTGAACTTGTAGCAAAGTGCAATATTAACCCATTTAGTATCAGAAACCCCAGAACGGGTACCCTGCCAAACAGTGCAGGCCCAGATCAGACAGGCCTCCACTGTTTGATTTAAGTTAAGCCATTTTCCAAACAAATTTTGAAGAAAACACAACCTGACACCCCTAAATTTTGAATGGACTCTTGCTACATATAAGGAGGAGTGAGTGAGTGAGTTTTAGTTTTACGTCCCACCAACAGCTAAGGTCATACGGAGACGGGACCTCGGTTTAAAGACTCATCCGAAAGTCTGGAGAAGCCCGGGATCGATCCTGCCATACCTGGTTTACAAGGCGAGTAGCGTAACCACTGCACCACGGAGGCTTCTGAAACATATAAGGAGGAAGATTACATTTGGTACAAAAGGGGTTAAATAGAAGACAACAAACACCTTGTAAAACCATGTATTCTTTAATGGCCTCATTTCAGCAGGTGATACTAAATCTAGCCGAAATGCGTAAAGTAGGGGATTTGCTATTTACTCCACAGACCCTAATGTAATTCACCCGTTTTTTAATTCAACTTCCTCAAAACATTTATACTGCTTATGAAACACAGCTAATACAAAGTTTTTTACTAATTCCAAACCAGATGTCACTCTTATTGTTACATGTTCTTAACCCATCGTTATGCATTCTTTTGTTCCGTAGGTATGTATGGAGACTTTCAATTGGCCCCCGCCCATAGGGGCTTGAAGAAATAAATTGGGCTGCATGATGCTTTCACGTTGAGCTGAATCCGGTCCGCACACTAGTACTGGTAAACCGCTTAGAGGATCTAAGCCTGTCCAGGAACCGCGGTGCGAGGCGGACCGTCCATGCTAATAAACCCTATTGGTTTCATTGGGCGACAGGGCTTGAGATGTCATTTCATCTCAATGTCGGGTAAAAGTCCCACAAAATTGGAAGAAACGTCTCCGAAATGACCTTTACAGTGTTGACGGGGACGTTAAACCTCAAATCAGACAAATGGAGGCTTTCAAAATTTTCAGCAACCTGACCACAAACTTATGTTACAAAATCTGATGCAATAATACAAGAAGTTTGGATCACTGAGCTCCTCACATGGGCTCTCACTCAAATAAAAACTACACTCAACTAATTGTGTCCGGAAAATATTAACCCTTATCTTGCTGTTCAAAACAACCCCTACCTTTGCAAACAGTGTAGATCCAGATCAGATGGCTTCTGAAGAAGCCATCTGATCAGGATCTACACTGTTTGCCATTCAGTTTGTGAATTTGAATGAAAACATTATATTATGTAATCTGATTGGGTGATAGTCAGAATGGGTGTGGCTTATTAAAATATTCAGCAGGATACAGCCAACTCTTGTTATCTTTACTCCTCAAAACTAGAATTTTCAGCTTGAGCTAACAAATGCTTCGAGATAGAAGGAGTGGAAATGTAAAGAAAATGTGGCAAACAAAAGCATCCTTGCACTTAACCCATTTTGTGTCAAATGGAATCTTTCACTTTTATAAATAACACGAGTCCATTTCAAAATTTAGGGATGTCAGGTTGTGTTTTCTTCAAAAACTATTTGGAAATTGGCAGAAAGTTTTCAAATGTCTGACCGCGACGGGTAAAACTTGTCCAGTATGGTGGAAATAGCATAACTTAAGAATCGTGTATGGTAGGGTTTTGAAATTTCATATATGGATTCCTCGTATCACTGAGTTGTAGAAATATCTTTTTTTAATAGAATATAGCTGCAGTGAGATCAGAGTGGTGCATATGAGGGTAATCTTGGAATCATAGGTTGGGCTTGTCAAACACTGTAGACCCAGACCAGAGGCCAAATAACCCGGCATCTGATCAAGAGCTACACCATTTGCTTGAAACCCGAAATCAATCTGTAGTTCAGCACTCTATCCACTACACTGCACTTGTAAAAAAGGTTAACCAAAAAGTAAACCTGAAAAAACAAAGTTCAAAAAATGACAATTTTCACCAAAATTTTGGTCCTTGGTGCCAATAATGGATTGTATTTGAAAGGAATCCCTCCAATGAAGCAACAGTCATAGTATGAAAGCAATCCACTGGAGAATAAAGGTAATATATCACTTTGAACAAAGGATAACCAAAAGGTAAACCTTGGACGACGCCCGCCCGCCCGGACATTGCTACTTTAAAGGACGGATTTTTTTTTAAAAACCCATCCAATAACCATTCCTGCCAGTGTGTGTGTGTGTGAATTCGAGTTTAACGTCGCTTTCAACAATTTTTCAGTCATTATAATCACGACGGTGTCTGGTTGCGACAGGGAGCTCAATGCTCACTTTTATCGTTCTGCCTCACTGAAGTATCATGTCCCAGACACATTACATGATACCACACCCAGTCACATTATCCTGACACTTGTTCGACCAGTCCTAGCTCTACCCCGTAAATCTGAGTGCCAAGCGAGGTTTAACTCTTATCCTGCTGCTCACGACAACCATTTTCCTTGGAAACAGTGTAGATCCAGATCAGATGGCTTTTAGTACCATTTTTAACGACTTTGGTATGTCGCGGCCCGGGATCGAACCCGTGACCTCCCGTTCCCCGGAGCGGAAACTCTACCAACTGAGCTATCGGGGCCGGTCCATTCCTGCCAGTATGCAAGTGTGCAGGATAGACAAATGGACAGACAGACAGAGGGACAGACAGGCCTAAACCAATATGCCCCTCAACTACTCCGAAGTTGCGGGCACAAAAATGACTGAACTTTCAGCAAACAGTGTAGACCCTGATCAGAGACAGATGCCATGTTCTGCAGCATCAGATTTGGGCCTACACTGTTTGCCAATTATCAATATTGGGGTGTCCGTTACAAAATGGGTTAAATGCATCTGTCCAGAGATAGATTTTTGCTTGACATACATCATTAAACCAGTTAAAATGAGAAGTCTGTGGTAGACTATACATCCAACCTAGAAGAGATTATAGTACTTCTAGGTGAATGTACGATAAAATGACAAACCAGTACTGTATTTGCCATAATACATGTATGAGCATAGTGCACTTAGACATTTCATTTTAACCCATTGTATACTAGTGGACTCTTCCATTGCTGTATGTTGGACAAGTGCATTTGTCATATAAGGGGTTGCAGGCCTATTTTCCGTTTTTATTCTATTTTTGACGGAAAATTCCGTTTAATAGCAAATAGTGCAGGCCCTGATCAGACGCCGCGTTATGCGGCGTCTGATCTGGGCCTGCATTGTTTGCCAAGGTACCCCTTTAGGGGCTTTCTGCATACTACGGGTTAATCATAACAAGAGGGCCAAAAGGCCCTATATCACTCAACTGTGTACCAGAAAATTATTAATGATGTTTTAAGAATGCCCATCAGGGCTTGAAGAAATAGACTGGGCTACATGGTGCTTCTATGCAGAGCTAGAACCGACCACACATGAGAACTGGTAAACAGGTTCTAAGCCAGCCCAGGAAAAGTGGTGCCAGTTGCACCATCCATGCATATTGACCCTATTGGTGTCATTGGGTGGAAAGAGTTCAAGATATATTTCATCTCGATGTTGGACAAAAGTCCCACAAAACTAGAAGCGACGTCTCCAAAATGACCTACACTGTGCTGACAGGGATGTTAAACCTCAAATCAATAAACAAGGACAGGTAACTCCAAAGTTGTTTGTCTCATGCAGCCGAAATTCGAACTCTTTGTAGACTGTATGACCCTCCTGGTTATCTGCAAATTTGATGAAGATCAGATCAGAAATGGCTGAGAAAAAGTGGAAACGTCGTTTTCCCCATTATTAGTCTATGGAACCTTTTTGTTTCCATGGCAACCACAGTTCTGATCAAAACTGGTCCAAAACCAAATGCAGTCGTTCCCCCAACCCAGTGATGCTGCACATAAAATTTGATTGGGATTGGCCAGCTAGTCACTTAGATATTCAAGTTCAAAGGTGTGGACGACGGAGCGAGGTTTTATGCTTATTCTCGTTTACTGAAAGTTTCACAAAGATCAGATTAGAAACGGCTAAGAAAAGGTGGAGACACTATTTTTCACTAGTATTTATGCTCAAGGGCAGGTAATTTGAAAGCCTTTTGTCTCATGCGGCCCAAATTTGAACTAAACATAGAATGTAAGCTCCTTCTGGTTATCTGGAAATAAAAATCAAAAATGAGTTCCCTTAAGGGCAATGAAAACATTCATAAGAAAGAAGATGGGCCATACTACGTAGTTTCGGCTAATAAAGCCTCATCAGTGACCCTGTAATGATCCGGCAAAGAAAGCCAGAGGAAACATACCGCAACCTCGCGAACCTCGAACAGGCAGCCGACTCAAAGACCGACAGTTTGATGAAGGTCAGGTTAGAAATAGCCAAGCAAAGTTGGAGACATCGTTTTCCCATTGTAAGTCTTTTCGAAAATTTTTCACCCTCAAGGTGATGTAACTGGAAATCCGGTGGTCCGATTCAAGCCAAAATCGAACTCATTAGAGATTTTATGCTTATCCTCATTTACTAAACATGCTAAAAGTAACAAAACGATCAGACCAAAAAGCAGTTGCGGAAAGCTGGATACACCATTTTTCGCTAATATTTATGCTCAAGGGCAGGTAACTCAGAAGTCATTTGACCTGTGTGGCACAAATTCAAACTCAACATAGACTGTATGCCCCTGCTGGTTATCTGCAAGTTTGATGAAGATCTGATTTGAAATGGTTGAGAAAAGCTGGAGAAGTCGTTTTCCCATTGTAAGTCTATGAGAAAATCTTTCACACTCAAAGAGATGTAACTAGAAAACCACTGGTCAGATTCAAGTCAACTTGGAACTCGCTTGAGATTTTATGCATGCCCTCTTTACCAAAAGTTACAAAATGATCCAATCAAAAACGGCTGTGAAAAGCTAGAGACACAATTTTTCACTTACATTAAAAATTTTATGCTCAAGGGCAGGTAACGCAGAAGCTGTTTGTCCCGTGCAGCCCAAATTTGAACTCAACGTAGACTCTAAGCCCCTCCTGGTTATCTGCAAGTTTGATAAAGATCTGATCAGAAATGGCGGAGAAAAAGTGGAGACGTCGTTTTCCCAATTATAAGACTACGGGACAAATTTTTCACGCTCAAGGGGATGTAACTGAAAAAAACGCTCGTCAGATTCAAACCAAATTCTAACTCGTCCAAGATTTTATGCTTGTTCTCGTTTATGAAAAGTTACAAAAAGATCATATCATAAACACCTGAGAAAAGCTGGAGACGCCATTTTTCACTTATATTTATGCTCAAGGGCTGTTAACTCCAAAGCTGTTTGTCCCATCCATCCCAAATATGAACTCAACGTAGACTGTAAGCCCCTCCTGATTATCTGCAAGTTTGATGAAGATCGGATCAGAAATGGCTGAGAAAAAGTGGAGACGTCCTTTTCCCCATTATAAGTCTATGGGAAAATTTTTCACGCTCAACGGGATGAAACTGGAAAACCACTGGTCAGATTCAAACCAAATTCGAACTCGTCCGAAATTTTATGCTTGTCCTCGTTTATGAAAAGTTACAGAAAGATCAAATCATAAACGGCTAAGAAAAGCTGGAGACACCATATTTCACTTATATTTATGTACAAGGGCAGGTAACTCCAAAGCTGTTTGTCCCTTGCAGCCCACATTCGAACTTGCAAAGCCTGGAGACGTCGTTTTCCCCATTATTAGTCTATGGAACCTTTTTGTTTCAATGGCAACCACAGTTCTGACCAAAACTGGTCCAAAACCTAATGCAGTCAATCCCCCAACCGAGTGATGCTGCACATAAAATTTGATTGGGATTGGCCAACTAGTCACTTAAATATTCAAGTTCAAAAGTGTGGACGACGGACAGACGACGGACAACAGACAACGGACTGACGCCAGATGCCTACCTATACCATAAGCTCACCTTGTGAGCCTTCGGCTCAGGTGAGCTAACAAGAGGGCCCACAGGGCCCTGGTTCGCTCACCTGTTTGTCACTGTCTCGAGTAATTTCTATTTTTAGCTCTGGTGGCCATCTTGTTCATCAGCAGAGTGATTTTAGCTTATCTGGTAGGGAGCAACCTAGGCAACATTCCTGTGAAGTTTGAATCAAATTGGCCTTAGGGTTTAGGAGGAGTTCACGTTTGAATCAAATTTACAATATTTTTTCTATTTTCAGCTCCGGTGGCCATTTTGTTCATCGGAGCGGGATCATTTTAGCCTTTTTGGTAGCGGGTCATCTAAGCAACATTACTTCGAAGTTTGAATGAAATTGGCCCAAGGGTACAGAAGGAATTGTCGTTTGAAGTTTTTTTTTTTTTTTTTTAGCTCTGGCAGCCATCTTGTTCATTTGTGTTGAATGAGTTTTAACTATTTTGGTAGGGAGTCACCTAGGCAACATTCCGGTGAAGTTTTAAATCCAATTGGCCCAAGGGTTTAGCAGGAGTTCGCATTTGAAGCAAATTTACAATGATTTTCTATTTTTAGCTCTTGTGACCATTTGTTAATCGTTAATGCTATTTTCCTAGAGGGTCATCTGCACAACATGGGTCAAAAGTTAAAATAAAATAGGTCAAATGTAAAGGAAAAAGGTCAAAGATCATTATGTATGAATAGAAAGCCCTTGTCGCAAGGAACCTACATGCCGAATATGAAGGCTGTATCTCAAATGCTTCAAAAGTTATGACAAAGTAGGTCAAAGGTCAAGGTCATGGGTCAAAAGTTTTGAACGGTTGAGAAAACCTTGTCACAAGGAACATCATGCCAAATATTAATGCTCTATCTCATATGGTTCAAAAGTTATGATAAAGTAGGTCACAGGTTAAGGTCAGAGGTCAAATCTTTATATGAGTGGGAAGCCCTTGTCACAAGGGACTTATATGCCAAATATGAAGGCTCTATCTCAAAGGGTTCAAAAGTTATGACAAATTAACCTACCGATCTACTTTTTGATTTGACATGACCCATATTTGAACTTAACTGAGATATTGTCCAGATGATCATTCTGAGCAAGTTTAATGGTGATATGACTAAAACTGTGGCCTCTTAGAGTGTTCAAAACGTTTTTCTATGATTTGACCTGCTGGCCTACTTTTTGACCCGACATGACCCATATTCGAACTTGACTGAGATATTGTCAAGATGATCATTCTGGGCAAGTTCGATGATGATCGGACCAAAACTGTGGCCTCTAGTGTGTTCACAAGGTTTTTCTATGATTTGACCTGCTGGACTACTTTTACCCGACATGACCCATATTCAAACTTGACCCAGATATTGTCAAGATGATAATTCTGAGCAAGTTTGATGATGATCGGACCACAACTGGGACCTCTAGTGTGTTCACAAGGTTTTTCAACAATCTGATCTACTGACCTTCTTATTGACCAGACATGACCCATATTCGAAATTAACCGAGACATGGTCAAATGATCATTTTGAGCAGCTGGGAGTATTTCGTTATTAATACAGTATTTTGAAACACCGTGCATGCAGTCATGCAGACATGAATGTAAGCGACCGCACATGAGTAGCCAAGGCCTAGTGGTAAATCGCTTAGACATTCAAAGCCAGCCCAGTAAAAATAGTGAGAGTTGGACCATCCATGCATATAAACATATTATTGGTTTCAATTGGCAGCAGGGCTTGAGGTGTCGATTTTTCTCAATGTAAAAGTCCACCAAAATTGGAAGCAACATCTCCAAAATGACATGTACAGTGTTGAGGTGTCCTTAAACCTGAGATCAAATAAAACATAAAAATTTTGGGCGCATTTATTTTCATAGCGTTTGTTTCCTAGTTCACGCAGATCAGAAGTCACTGATTTCACCAAGTCTTGCACCAACGCACAGTTTCTAGCGACATGGCGGTGTAGATGCCCATCGACATTCCTATACCCCCAATCCAACCAGGGACTGCGCCAACGGCCCAATAAATCATATGGACATGCAACTGGCGAATGTTCCTGTCAAACTGCAATGATATACAGGCTGTTCTGATTCTTAGATTGTTGCCAGTGCCCTATCGTCGGAAATTTCATGCACTGGCTGAGGCTTCTTTTGGGAAACGTTCTTCTCCAAATTAGAGAGAAAGAGAGGCAGGTAGAGGGAGATAGCTTTCATCTATTGTAATGCAGGTTTTTCAATCCCATTAGTTATGTTGGGATAAATGTGTTTGTTTGTTTGTTTGTATTGGAGTTTAACGGCCCAGTCAACACTATTTAGGTCATTTATGAGCCGGTCAGTTTACCTATCAACACTTTCCTGGGCAGGCTTATACGTAAGCGGTTAACCAATACAGTGCACATTCTTTCTCCAGAAACTGACAACTGCCCTTCTTGAATCAGCGGAAGGGAGAGAATGACCGTAGAAAAGATTTCATGATCAATCTCCACGAAAGAATGTTGCCGACCCCGGCGGGAGTCGAACCCGCGTCCTCCTGATCACCAGTCAGACGCGCATCCGACTGAGCCACTGAGGCCGGCGGGATAAATGTGTATCCTATTTGTATATTTTGTAGATAAGTAGAAAGAGGACTTTGAGTTTGATGTTTGTTTTACGGCCATTGTGTTATACATATAGGGCTGATTGATTTCAGGTGAAGAAAACCGGAGTACCTGCGCAAAATCGCCTGACCTTCTTTTGTAGAACTTGGCATCCCATATGTCACCCGGGCCATGCTCGAACCACAGCGGTGATAGACTTAATTTTATACACTATTTAAATTTCCAGTGTAAAATCTAATGTAAATCTATAGAAAACAATATAGTTCATACTTCCATGAACACACCGAGTCACATGATTTCAGTGACGTCAGTCTCAACCATGGTTTTCTAAGATTTGTATCGTTCTTTGTTAGAAAACAGCGTGTAAATGTTTTTTTGTTGTTTTTTTTTTTTTGCTATAAAAGTTTGCCCTATAAGCATGTAACTGTAAGAAATGAACTTCTGCTGTTCATGAAATTGTGAACGACAACGGGTCGCTAGCGAAGTTTGCATGAACCCCTTCAGGGTTCATTACCGTTGCAGGCGACCGACCCACTGCAGCCATACTTTCATAACCGGCAGAACAAATATTCGTTTCTTCAATCTATATGATTCAGCGCTTTTAAAACTTGGTCGTAGAATTCCATTAAGAAGGGAGATGAACACCTTCACAATGAAAATGCCAGTCATAGAGGTAGTCTTTGTAACTTTTGTCAATTGACTGTGGGGTGGAGTGTTCAATCCCTGCACTAAAGATGTTCAAAGATTTCAGTTGCCTGCAGAACTCTGGTTGTCATGGCAACGAAAACGAGAAAATAAGGAAAAAATTAAAAAATTAAACTCTTCTCCAAAAGCACATGCCCTAGGGTTCACAGGTTTTACATAGACTAATAAAGGATAAAAAAAATCTTTTCTGAAACCCCAAGGCCCAGGTCTTTTATATTTAGTTGACGCTTCATCTGGAGGACCTCTAAAAAGATTGTACAAATTATGACCCTGGGGCCAAAAATGGCCACGCCCCAGGGCCCACTTTTTTCAAGGACTTTTATAGGGAAACCCTTAAAATCTTCTCAAAACGACGAGGCCCAGGTCTTTAGTATGATGCTTCATCTAGTGGACCTCGATCATGATTGTTCAAATTATAGTCCAAGGGCTTAAATGGCCTCGCCGATGGCCCACTTGTTACAGCAGGTGCGCGAACCAGGGCCCTCATTGCCCTCATGTTTATTTATGTATTTCTGTAAAATTTTACTGAATGCCACTGAAAGGGAGCCGATATATTTTTTTGATTGTTAGCAAGCATCTAAACGCTATTTGATATTTCGGGATCCGCAACTGGGTACTGTGATCTGCAACTTGGGTCTAAATGTGGTCTAATATTCTATAATTCAGAATGTCAGCTGAATAAGATTAAGAAAACTAATTGTGTGCATTTGTAAAGATATATTTTTCTTTAAAATGGTATGAAACGTTTAAAGCAGCAAGCAGCCTTATTGTCTACAACACTCAATGATGCGTGACTGGTGCGGAACTGGATACTGGTATAAAAACAGAAAGACCAACATCACATGTATTCAATTCATTTTCAAAACAAAAGGAAACTGTTATATGAACTCTTTTAAGGTACTCTGCACTCCCAGTCTTCGTGAAAAGCATAGGACTATCTGACAAAACAGGCATTTTTGTGTTTTGTTCTGCTAAAATGACAAATGTCCTGTGAAATTAAACGCTTTAAAGATGGAGAAAACAGCAATATTCATGGTTCATAGCATGCACTGGTGAATTCTATGATAAACTGCAAAGTCATGGGGGTATAGCTCACTCATTCTACAGTCAGGTACCCAGTGCTGGATAGTACCCATTTCCGCATCAACACAACTTTGATAAGTTGCTAACACAGTTTGAAATGTGGGCCTCCGTGGCCTAGTGGATAAGAGCGCTGATTCTTGATCATTACATCTATCACCGCCGTAGGTTCGAGCCTGACTATGGGCACGTGTGAGACGCCAAGTTCTGCAACGGACGGTCAGGCGGTTTTTCTCAGGGTACTACGGTTTTCGCCTACCTGAATAATGATTGGCTTGATATGAGTGAAATAATCTTGAAAGGGACGTAAAATCCAAACAGAAAGACCAACATCACATGTATTCAATTAATTTCATTTTCAAAAGAATAAGGAAACTGTTATATGAATTCTTTTAAGTTACTCTACAATCCCATTCTTCGCGAAAAGTATAAGACTGTTTGTTTGTTTGTTTGATTTGAGGTTTAACGTCCCCGTCAACACTGTAAAGGTCATTTTGGAGACGTTGCTTCCAATTTTGTGGGACTTTTACCCGACATTGAGATGAAATGACATCTCAAGCCCTGTCGTCCAATGAAACCAATAGGGTTTATTAGCATGGACGGTCTGCCTCGCACCGTGGTTCCTGGACAGGCTTAGATCCTCTAAGCGGTTTACCAGTACTAGTGTGTGGGCCAGATTCAGCTCTGCGTGGAAGCATCATGCAGCCCATATATTTCTTCAAGCCCCTATGGGCGGGGTCCTAAGTATAAGACTGTCTGACAAAACAGGTACTTTTGTCTTTTGCACCTCAGATAAACAATCGTCTCGATATGAGTGAAATAATCTTGAAAGGGTCGTAAAACCAAACCAAAAAAAAAACAGTTTGAAAGCCACTGAGCATAATACTTATTATTATACCTCACGCGATTTTACCATACAAAACGCTCATAGACCAGAGGGTGATAATTTTTATTATTATACCTCACGCGATTTTACCATACAAAACGCTCATAGACCAGAGGGTGATAATTTTTACTATCCCATGCGATATTAAACTATCACATGCGCAAAAATGATGCGCGTACGGTTCAATTTTTCAGGGTGATAATATCACATGCGCAAAAATGATGCGCGTACGGTTCAATTCATCAGGGTGATAATAAGTTCGGTATAATAAAATAAATATCACATTTCTGAGAGGGTGATAGTAAGAATATTCACCCTTCGGAAATGATTATCGACCTCGGCTTCGCCTCGGTCGATAATCATTTCCTCAGGGTGAACATTCTTACTATCACCCTCTCAGAAATGTGATATTTATATACTATCCCATGCGATATTAAACTATCACATGCGCAAAAATGATGCGCGTACGGTTCAATTTTTCAGGGTGATAATATCACATGCGCAAAAATGATGCGCGTACGGTTCAATTCATCAGGGTGATAATAAGTTCGGTATAATAAAATAAATATCACATTTCTGAGAGGGTGATAGTAAGAATGTTCACCCTTCGGAAATGATTATCGACCTCGGCTTCGCCTCGGTCGATAATCATTTCCTCAGGGTGAACATTCTTACTATCACCCTCTCAGAAATGTGATATTTATATACTATCACTGTATAGCATATTCAGCCATACTGAGTCCCATGCTATTTGAATGATCTTGTGATCGCCATATCTCCAATACCCTTCGGGGCATATTAATGGTACTCAGTACAATTTTCGTAATGCAGTAAAGCTAGTGTGTCACGCACAAGAACCATTGCCAAGGCTGCATTTGTTTTCTTAGTTTCTCACCTGACAATATAACTATTGAAGGCCATAAACTGCAATACACTTTGAGATATGGAGAATTGCACGACCTGCAGAAAAAGCGACCGACTGAAGTCGGTTGATTTCTAAGAGTGCCCTAAAATCACCGTGTCATTCTGTCATTCGGTCAATCGGTCATTCTGTCAGTCTGTCAGTCTGTCTGTCCGTCCGTAACCCGTTTGTGAAAATTGGAGATAGTGACTTAACCGCTTGGAATATTTAAACAATTTTGGCATACTGATAGATATCAATGAGATCTAACCAATGAACTTGCGAAATATTACATTCCATTTAGTATAGCCTCGCCGAGGCGAAAAATGTGAAAATTTTCGAACTGCTTCTCCTCGGAAACCGTTGGGCCGATTGAAGTCAAATTTCATATGGAGCCTCTATGGGATGGGGGAAACCAAAATTTGCTCATGGGGTCCAGGTCACATGACCAAAATGGCCGCCAAGCCATATATGGTATGTCTGTCTGTCTTACCGTCCGTAACCCTTTTGTGAAAATTGGTGATAGTGACTTAACCGCTTGGAATATTTAAACAATTTTTGGCATACTGATAGATATCAATATGATTTAACCAATGAACCTGCTAAATATTACAATCTATTAAGTATAGCCTCGCCGGGGCGAAAAATCCGTAACCCTTTCACGGGAAATTGTGAAAATTGGTGATAGTGACTTAACCGCTTGGAATATTTAAACAATTTTTGGCATACTGATAGATATCAATGAGATCTAACCAATGCACTTGCGAAATATTACATTCCATTTAGTATAGCCTCGCCGAGGCGAAAAATGTGAAAATCTTCGAAGTGCTTCTATTCGAAAACCGTTTGGCCGATTGAAGTCAAATTTCATATGGAGCCTCTATGGGATGGGGGAAACCAAACTTTGCTCATGGAGTCCAGGTCACATGACCAAAATGGCCGCCAAGCCATATATGGTCTGTCTGTCTGTCTGTCCGTCCGTAACCCGTTTGTGAAAATTGGTGATAGTGACTTAATCGCTTGGAATATTTAAACAATTTTTGGCATACTGATAGATATCAATGAGATCTAACCAATGAACTTGCGAAACATTACATTCCCTTTAGTATAGCCTCGCCGAGGCGAAAAATCCGTAACCCGTTTGTGAAAATTAGTGATAGTGACTTAACCGCTTGAAATATTTAAACAATTTTTGGCATACTGATAGATATCAATGAGATCTAACCAATGAACTTGCGAAATATTACATTCCATTTAGTATAGCCTCGCCGAGGCGAAAAATGTGAAAATCTTCGAACTGCTTCTCCTCGGAAACCGTTGGGCCGATTGAAGTCAAATTTCATATGGAGCCTCTATGGGATGGGGGAAACCAAACTTTGCTCATTGAGTCCAGGTCACATGACCAAAATGGCCGCCAAGCCATATATGGTCTGTCTGTCTGTCGTCCGTAACCCGTTTGTGAAAATTGGTGATAGTGACTTAATCGCTTGGAATATTTAAACAATTTTTGGCATACTGATAGATATCAATAAGATCTAACCAACGAACTTGCGAAACATTACATTCCATTTAGTATAGCCTCACCGGGGCGAAAAATCCGTAACCCGTTTGTGAAAATTAGTGATAGTGACTTAACCGCTTGGAATATTTAAACAATTTTTGGCATACTGATAGATATCAATGAGATCTAACAAATGAATTTGCGAAATATTACATTCCATTTAGTATAGCCTCGCCGAGGCGAAAAATGTGAAAATTTTCGAACTGCTTCTCCTCGGAAACCGTTGGGCCGATTGAAGTCAAATTTCATATGGAGCCTCTATGGGATGGGGCTAACCAAAATTTGCTCATGGGGTCCAGGTCACTTGACCAAAATGGCCGCCAAGCCATATATGGTCTGTCTGTCTGTCCGTCCGTAACCCGTTTGTGAAAATTGGTGATAGTGACTTAACAGCTTGGAATATTTAAACAATTTTGGGCATACTGATAGATATCAATGAGATCTAACTAATAAACTTGCGAAATATTACATTCCATTTATTATAGCCTCGCAGAGGCGAAAAATGTGAAAATTTTCGAACTGCTTCTCCTCGGAAACCGTTGGGCCGATTGAAGTCAAATTTCATATGGAGCTTCTATGGGATGGGGGAAACCAAAGTTTGCTCATGGGGTCCAGGTCACATGACCAAAATGGCCGCCAAGCCATATATGGTAAAAACCCTTCAAAACTATTTTTCTCCAGAACCACTGGGCAGATTTCCACGAAACTTGATAAATGACATCCGGGACGTAGGCCAAGCATAAATTGCTAAAATGGTGACCCTGGGTTGACCTTGACCTTCTTTGTGCCTAGGTCAAACTTTGACACATATGCTTTTGTATTGGAAAATGTGAGAATGCATTTTATCCTGCAAACGATTCAGAATACAGTACTAAAGTATAAGATATATTTTTGCTCCTTACGATAAGGCGCATTTATTGGGGGAACCGTTTTAGGTCCAGGTCACATGTTTATCTTAAAAATTTCAACTTTTTGGAGGTAAAAGTTTCAATTCAGGCGTGTTTTCGTAATGAATCAGTTTAACTCTTATAATGCTGTTCACGACAACCTCTATCTTTGGAAACAGTGTATATCCAGATCAGAAGGCTTCTGAAGAAGTCATCTGATCAGGATCTACACTGTTTGACATTAAGTTTATGGCTTTGTAAGAATAAATATCATCAAGTAATTTGATTGGTTAAAAGTCAGAAATGGGTGTGGCTAATTACATTCGATTTAGTATAGCCTCGCCGAGGCGAAAAATGTGAAAATTTTCGAACTGCTTCTATTCGGAAACCGTTGGGCCGATTGAAGTCAAATTTCATGTGGAGCCTCTATGGGATGGGGGAAACCAAAATTTGCTCATGGGGTCCAGGTCACATGACCAAAATGGCCACCAAGCCATATATGGTCTATCTGTCTGACCGTCCATAACCTGTTTGTGAAAAATGGGGATAGTGACTTAACCGCTTGGAATATTTAAACAATTTTTGGCATACTGATAGATATAAATGAGATCTAACAAATAAACTTGCGAAATATTACATTCCATTTAGTATAGCCTCGCCGAAGCGAAAAATGTGAAAATTTTCGAACTGCTTCTACTCGGAAACCGTTGGGCCGATTGAAGTCAAATTTCATATGGAGCCTCTATGGGATGGAGGAAACCAAAATTTGCTCATTGGGTCCAGGTCACATGACCAAAATGGCCGCCAAGCCATATATGGTAAAAGCCCTTCAAAGATAGTCTTCTCCAGAACCACTGGGCAGATTTCCACGAAACTTGATATATAGCATCTGTGACGTAGGCCCATCATAAATTGCTAAAATGGTGTCCCTGGGTTGACATTGACCTTCTTTGTGCCTAGGTCAAACTTTGACACATATACTTTTGTATTGGAAAAGTGAGAATGCATTTTATCCTGCAAACGATTCAGAATACAGTACGAAAGTATAAGATATATTTTTGCTCCTTACGATAAGGCGCATTTATTTGGGGAACCGTTTTAGGTCCAGGTCACATGACCAAAATGGCCGCCATACCCATATATGGTAACACTCATAAAGCTAAAAGCATCCGGCGGGTCGTGCACTTCAGCTGAAGCACTGGTTTTACACAAAATTTACAATGCTGTAATGTGCAAGAATCACAACTCAGAATACCAATACCTTGTGCGCTAGAAATTATGGAACTTCATCATCCTGAGAAATGGACCGTGTATCATTGGGTAAAGATAGTCCCAATAAACATTACATAAATACAATTCTGCAGATGTTGCAGCAGTACACTGTGGAGGTAACTAGTGTATTTTTATAGTTTTATTCTGACGCACTTTCTTTTGTGATCAACCTTCTGAAACCCATATTGGCTTTTGGGAGAGAAATTTGCAAGCTCTTCTGATGATTTTTTTTCAATGTCAAGGCGAGGGGCGGGGCATATGTGTACTGTGACAACATTTCATATTTAGTCTGAACCTAAAATGTCTTCAAGATGGGTGTTTTGTTGCCTTTAGTTAAATAATACTGTAAAGCTTCTGAATTGAAATGTGTTCACATTTTTATGTTCATATATCAGTATTCTTACCTTGGTGGTATTGTCATGCGATTTCTTTGGAAAATGAAGAGTAACTGCCCTTTAAATCTTTTGGTGCAGATATATTTGGAAGTTTTTCTGATTTATGTTGTACACCAGTCACTTGTACGTCAGTTCAAGCAGTAAAACATGACATGATTCGAAAAACAAAAATAAACTTTCATTTTCTTTTCCTCTACCCCCTATTTTTTTGTTATTTTCGCCATGAAATCGATAAAAAAGTCAATAATTGTTTGAAAACTGTTTGCTTGTTGAACGCCTTATATTGTTTCCTTTTTATTCTTAGCTTATCAACAACTTTTTATCTAGTATTATTGTTATATATGAGATTCCAGCACATTTTGTTTTCACAGGTTAGTTATTTCCTTTTTGTTTTTCCTTAAAGTATACAAGTTTCATTCGATATTTTATCCTACAAGATACAGTTACCCCAATCCAAATTTTACATGATTTGAATCCCCTTAAAAACTGTTTCAAAAACATTGCAATAACTTACTTCAGCATCGGTGCCGCTTTAATTATATCTTTCCAAATATGCGCAAAATTGTTAATTTTGATTTTTTTTTAAATTATCGTAATTAGCCAAAGTTTAAAGTGTTTGTATTATGGCATACTTTGTACTATTCAGAAACTGATTTCTGCATTCTGCAAACTAAACTTAGAATTTTTTTACTATTACTTTGTTTCTCTTTTCTTTTCATTTATGTTATTATATTTTCATCATAAAATATGATAATTTCCGTAAAAATAACACAGTGTTTTGCCAGATTTTGTCAAAACTTGATTTTGCTCGTTGCCATGGCAACGGAGGCTCAGATCAGAATTTAATTGTGCATTTTATTTTTCATACATGGAAATACATAATATATCAAAGAATCGTTTAATTCTGAGACTATGTGTGCCGGACCCCTATTTAAAAATGTTGTTGCTTACAGAGAATTGCTCTTAAAATGCTAATATGAAGTTCGAATCAAATACAATTATTATAGATGAATATTGCAGGATGTAAGAAATTGGAAGTCCGATGCCAGAAGGAGAAAGTCTGAAATCATAAATTAGGAGTTTGAAGTCAGACGTTCGAAATTAGAAGTTATAAGTTGAAATTTAGAAATAAGAAATCAGAACTGAGAAGTGATGAAGTAAGCAGTCCCGTTTACGTAATCGAAACTTCTTGAGGTGGGGATATTGCAAGTGCAAATATCTGCTTTGTTTTCTGTTTTTTTTTGTTTTTTTTTTGTTTCGTGTCGAAGGGGTCAAATCAATTAACGACGAAATAAGGTCACCTTAATTTTGGCATAATGTCGAATGCTAAACTTGGTTTTGGCATAGTACTAGCGAAATGAAATTACCAGGCTTTAAATTTGGTTTGCCTGAAGTTCTGAACGCATACATTTAGTAGATTGCTAGGCCTAGAGGTATCTCCGCAAAGTGAGATACCGAACTTAGAGCATGGGTGCCGCCCCTTTTGTCATACCAAGAAAGGGGGAGGAGAAGTAACTGTTTTCCTTTTTGTTTCTTGTGCTTTCTTAGTATCTGTAACAAAAAGTTATTTTCATGAAATGCATAGCTGTTTGGCTGGGTCAGGCTTTCATTGGAATATCGGTCACCCATTTACACAGTGTCTGTCTGCCTGTCCGTCTGTCCGTCCCACCGTCTGTCTGTTTGTCTGTCTGTCAGACCAGTTAGTAAGTCAGCCAGTAAGTCAGTGATGGTCTTTCTGACTGGCTGACTTATTGACTGGTGAATTACTGTCTGCTATTATTGTTTCCAGAAAGCAAGGTGCAGCGAAGACAGCGAAGGGTTGTGCAACCCTTTACTAATAGCTTTTTGCAGGTATGGTTCGGACAACCATACCTGCAAAAAGCTATTAGTAAAGGGTTGCACAACATCTACTACATTTTCTGTCCCTAGAAGGACATTCTCTGACAGAATACATGTTTTGGAAAAACTAAAACTTGCTTCAAGAATGGGGACTCAAACTGCACACTGGAGCAGGCACACTGAGCAAACTGCAAAGGATTTGTTTGTCTGTTTGATTTGAGGTTTAACGTTCCCGTCAACACTGTGGAGGCCATTTTAGAGACGTTGCTTCCAATTTTGTGGGACTTTTACCCGACATTGAGATGAAATGACATCTCAAGCCTTGCCGCCCAATGAAACCAATAGGGTTTATTAGCATGGACGGTCCGCCGCGCACCGCGGTTCCTGGACAGGCTTAGATCGTCTGAGCGGTTTACCAGTACTAGTGTGCGGGCCGGATTCAGCTCTGCGTGGAAGCATCATGCAGCCCATATATTTCTTTAAGCCCCTATGGGCGGGGGCTTGTAAAAACTGCAAAGGAAGAGATGGCATTGGATAGAGCGAAACAGCCGTTAAGCTACACACTTGGGGAAGAAAAATGGTTGCCCAAGAAAGGAGCAATCGTAACAAACGTTAATTTGAACAAGCAAAGTGGCCTTTTAATATATGCAGTGACAAGTCATTTTGGCTCGAAAGCGAGAGGTTGTGGGGCTAACCCTGCTACTACCAAATGCTTTGTCCTTTAAAAAGACGCGTTATCGACATTACTAAGTAACGAAATCTGTCTTCAATGCCTTATTTTGTTTGTTTGATTTGAGGTTTTACGCCCACGTCAAAACTGTAAAGATCATTTTGGAGACGTTGCTTCCAATTTTGTGGGACTTTTACCCGTCATTGATATGAAATGACACCTCAAGCCCTGTCGACCAATGAAACCAATAGGGTTTATAAGCATGGACTCGCACCGCTTTGCCTTGGTATGCTTAGCTCCTCTAAGCGGTTTACCAGTACTCGTGTGAGTCGGCTTCAGCTCTGCGTGGAAGCAACATGCAGCCCATTTATTTCTTCAAGCCCCGATGGGCGGGGGCCGAAAAAAAACATTTGCAAAGACTGCACAAATATACAGAAATTAATAAGTGATAACCCACATTCACACAAATGTAACACAACAAACAAGAAATATCTTTATAAAAGATAAACGGCGTAAGAGATATTGGAATATGAATATTGAAACTATTTTGTGGTTCAATATGAAAAGGACAAATGTTTTGAAATATAACATTTCTAACGAATTCAAAAACCGTATAAAAAGTATTTGAAAAATCCATGCCAATCGGGTACTTTTTTGATAAAGAGTACAAAGTGTAACACTGTGCAGCCCAATCTATTTCTTCAACATTATTTCGCCCAACACAATTGTTTTAACAATATTTGAAGACCTACTATTGAATAAACATTCCTAAAAAAAAAAAAAAAAAAAAAAGACACACAAGTAGCCCTCATAGAGGATATTTTGAAAGATTTGTTTGCAACAAATGTAGCATGAGCACAAGCAGGCTGATACTGGTATACGGCATGATCAATTTGCGTACTAAGTTTCAACTTTGAAGCACACAAAGTTCCTGAGAAAATTGCGACACATAATTTCAATGGGTAAAATGGGGCGTCCAACTTACAGTTGGCTTACAGTTGGACAAGGCTACAATCAACCACCATTCCGTTGTGACTTAGATTGATGGCGGTACTGTGTTTATCTTTATTTAGAGACACTGTATTAGAGTGTATCTTATAAAAGAAGGTTAACGGTTAAAGAAGACTGCTCACGATTGGCTTCTAGCGATGGCCAATCCAGCTAATCAAGCATATCACCAACACTACTTTTGTTCCGCCATCTCCTGCAGGTCCATCGAGCAGCCGTCCTACCTTGGGGATGCCAAATAGATGGACTTTTACCCGACATTGATATGAAATGACACCTCAAGCCCTGTCATCCAATGAAAACAGAAAGCTTATATGCATCGGACTATATGACTCACGCCCATTTGCCTGGACAGGCTTAGTCCTACTAAGCGGTTTACAGTTAACGTGTGTGGTAAGATTCAGCTTTGCGTGGAGGCACCTTGCAGCCCAAACTATCAATACAAGCCCCGATTGGTGGGGGCGAAAAGAACAGTCGATACCATAGGTATCAGGCATATAGTGATGCACTGAAGAATTCCTTCTTTCCCGGAACTATTCCTCAGTGGAAAAGTCTTCCCTCCTGTGTGGAAAATGCCAAAACTGCAGAAGAGTTCAAAACCCACAAGGTATAAGTTGGGACTCAGAGGTAAACGTTTCAGTACACCTCGGTAATAGATTGTAAATACTTTAAAAACCTCATCCCTTGATTTTATTTTGTTAAATTTAGCGAACCACCTAACTGAGGTAATGGTCAAATGTAACAGTCTCAGTATCTGATAGGCTCCTGGGAACTATATTGTGTTTTGGGAGCTGCCGCGATGATGTGGGAGCTACTCCGCTTGAAAATTTGCGACATTACCACTTCACTGTACATGGATTGATCATTTTTATGTCTAAATGATGCATGAGTGCTGACATACCCGGAATAAGTGCCAAAGGATCTCGCTCTAAACGAAAACTTAGCCGTCATTGATATGCCTGATGCTCTGTTTCTGGTTGGGCCCATCGGAGTCTAACTGTTGGTTTTCTTTTGCTCCAGCATTTCAGTGGTTTCTTGCTGTCGAGTCCTCGCCGTTGTCTCACCTCTGTGGTTCTTTGATTATTTGTGTTCACGGAGATGTTGCACTGATGAGTTAGGAGGCATTCCTGCGGACTGAACCAAATTATTTGTCTAAATCGCGACGGAAGTAAGGGCGAGGATGTGGCCACGTAAAATCGATTTAAGCCCCCCCCCCCCCCCCCCCCCCAGTGGAAATCTTTCCACTGACCGTTCCAAGGCGGTTCTTCTGTGGCGATTTATTTATGTTGTTGTTTGTTACTTACTGTGTGTATCACTTGTGTCTTTTTATTTTGGATGGCCATATGGCCATTTTGTGGGAAAGTAACTGTCCATATGGCCTTCCTTTGTTTAGGTTTCCATTATGGTCTGGTCGCTTAATGTTTGTGTTTCTTTCCCTTTGGTGTCTTTGATGGATGGAGTAAGTTAATTGTATCGATTCCTGATCTTTGTTTTACTTTTACTTTACAAAACAGTTGCATTATTCATTCGTGTTGATATAAAACTATGGTCAGATTACTCCGTTTTCGATTTTGTTAGGTCACCTACTTTTCAGCAACGATTTTTTTTTTCAATATTTTTTCGGCCGGCTTAGAAAGATAAATCATTTTAACATTGCTTAGCATTGCCGAAATTTCATATTATTCTCTCGTTCTTCCACAGTAAATCAAAACGCACAAGGGTACTTACCTTTGTTTACCATTCCCAGGTCCTAGGAAGTATCGCGAGTGTTCCCGTGTCTTTGGAGCAAAATTACGTTGACGCGATTTCGCGATAGCACCCCTGATGTCCACCCGTGCAAAACGGGTTTACATGTATATGCTTGGATGGTCCGACTTGCTCTGATTTTGCCTGGGCAGGCTTAGATCTTCTAAGCGGTCAAAAGGTATTCGTGTGCACAGTCGATTTCAGCTCTGCGTGGAAGCAATTTGCAGCCCAATATATTTTTCCAAGCTCCGGTGGGTGGGGCGGATAACGTGTGGTTGGCAAAATTTACAAGGGTTTTCGTCATATGAATTTGTTAACGTGTCTCGGTCCCCGCACACCAGGGCTTGGAGAAATAGGTTGGGCAACGTGATGCTTCCACGCAGAGCTGAAACTGACCGCACATGAGTTCTGCTTATCCGCTTAGACGTCCTGAGCCTGCCTAGGAAAAATGGTGCGAGTCAGACCGTCCAGTGCATGTTTCATTGGGCGACAGGGCTTGAAATGTTATTTCTTTTCAATGTCGGATAAAAGTCTCACAAAATTAGAAGTATAACGGGAACGTTAAACTTCAAATCAAACAAACTGTTCACGTGTCTTGTTTTTAAAGAAAATACAGTCGAACTTCAATGGCTCGAACACCTTTGGGACCACGAGATTCTGTTCGGGACATGGGAGTTCGAGCCACTGAGGTTACTGTCAGGAGGCATAACGAGATACTTTTAGACATCTTTACGGTGTTCTATAATGAATATGTATGCTGAGTGTACTCATTAGAATCGCCTCATCGAGGCGATTCTAATGAGTACACACAGCATGCATTTGCAAGATAAAAGATTAAATCTCCTTGATTATCCCCCACTATTTTTATGTACAGTATTTCGCAAGGGGCTCAAGAATGGGTTCGGCACATCCATGGTAAACGAGCCATCGGTGTTCGAGCCATCGAAGTTCTACTGTATTCTGCCTTTAGTAGCAGGAGACATTTTTTGTCGAGTATCAAGTATCGAGACAAAGATTCTGGTAAAGTTTCATGAAGAGTGAAGCAAAACTGTGGTCTCTCGAGGATTAACTACAGTAGAACTTCGATGGCCCGAACAACGATGGCTCGCTTACCAAGGATGAGTCGAACCCATTCTTGAGTCCCTAGCGAAATCCTCTACATAAGATATAGTGGGAGATAATTAAGGAGATTTTAGTTTTTATCTCAGCATACATATTCATTATAGAACACCGAAAAGATGTCTAAAAGTATCTCGTTATGCCTCCTGACAGTTATCTCAGTGGCTCGAACTACCCCTATCTCGAACAGATTCTCGAGATCCCAAAGGCGTTCGAGCCATTGAACATCGACTGTAGGTAAATGTTGTCGAAGCACGACGCACGTCGCACGTACGACGGACTAAAGGTGATTACAAATGCTCACCATAAAATTTTAACATTGTTCCCGAATTGCAACGTATTCGGCCCAAGAGATGTAGGGTGACTGCCATAGAAAGCAGATCCACTGCATTGTTTGTCCAGACATGTACGTCAAAAGTATTTATTCATTTTGTCGGGCAACTGGCTCCAACCCATCGTGGCTTGAAGAAATATATTGGCTGCATGATGCTTCCACGCAGAGCTGAAACCGACCCGCACACGAGTACTGGTAAACAGCTTAGTGTCTAAGCCTGCCCAGGCAAAGCAGTCCATGCTTAAAAATCCTATTGGTTTCACTGGGCGACAGGGCTTGAGATGTCATTTCATCCCAAGGTCGGGTAAAAGTCCCACAAAATTGGAAGCAACGTCTCCGAAATGCCCTTTACAGTGTTGACGGGGACGTTAAACCTCAAATCAAACAAGCAAATCATTTTGTCGGGACCAGGCTCTGGATTTCAAAGCAAACTTTCTTATACATGCCATTGACATCAGTTACAACTTTACTTGTACATACTGCAACATTGAGTACAGGTTGCACCCATCGGGGCTTGACGAAATAGATGGGCTGCATGATGCGTCCACACAGAACTAAAACCGACCCGCACAAGAGTACTGGTAAACCGCTTAGAGGATCTAAGCCATGCAGCCCAGGCAATGCGGTGCGAGTCGGCCCGTCCATGCTTATAAACCCTATTGCAGTTTCATTGAATGTCGTGTCGCTGTCGAGTAAAATTCCCACAAAATTGGAAGCAGCGTCTCCAAAATGACCTTTATAGTGGGGATGGGGACGTTAAACTTCAAATCAAACAAACAAAAACATTGTGTAAGAAAGCAGCAAACAGCTGTACAGTCTTTTTTGTATGTGTATCGATTCGACTTAAATCGTCCCGTGCATTGGTCAGTGAGAAGATTTTGAGTTGACGAGTGAAGTATTCATTGATTGATCTGTTCATCCCATTGGTCGATGGTCGCATGATTTTTTTGTGTGATACATGCCTACTTGAACATGCATTTTTCAATGTTTTGACAAGAAAGAAAAAAAAAATGTATAAGTGATAGATAATTGATGTCTTGTAAGTTGATTTTTGTTTTTATCTGGGGCCAGTTTCATCAATAAACATCGGGCCTCCGTAGCCTAGTGGGTAAGAGCGCTGACTCTTAGTCATTAGGTCTCTCACCGCCGTAGGTTCGAGCCTCGCTCGGGCCACGTGTGCGACGCCAAGTTCTGCAACGGAAGGTCAGGTGGTTTTTCTCCGGGTACTCCGGTTTTCGCCCACCTCTGATTAACGATCGGCTCGATATGAGTGAAATAATCTTGAAAGGGCCGTAAAACCCAAACCAAAAAAAAAAAAGAAATCAATAAACATCGCACGATTAATCTTAAATTGTTCGTTCGCACTTTTTAAAGAACTGCGTACGTCAGTTTCATCATTCGGCCCCCGCCCATAGGGGCTTGAAGAAATATATGGGCTGCATGATGCTTCCCCGGCCCGCACACTAGTACTGGTAAACCGCTTAGAGGATCTAAGCCTGTCCAGGAACCGCGGTGCGAGGCGGACCGTCCATGCTAATAAACCCTATTGGTTTCATTGGGCGACAGGGTTTGAGATGTCATTTCATCTCAATGACGGGTAAAAGTGCCACAAAATTGGAAGCAGCGTCTCCAAAATTACCTTTACAGTGTTGACGGGGACGTTAAACCTCAAATCAAACAAACAAAACGTCAGTTTCATCAAAACATCGCAAAGTGTTCGTACGAGCTAAATTTGCGTTTCACTAAAATATGTCGCAATTTTGAGTATGCTCTTAAACATGCCGTCTTGAAATAGCCGTGTAAAGTGGAAAACACATTTTAAAATTATTGTTCCAGTAAACCTAGATGTATATTCAGTACAACGTTGAATCAACATTGATTCTACGTTGTTTCAAACTTGTGTTTCCATTTTATTATCGAAATATACTAGACCCCTTTCCCACTGTACACTGGTGTGTTGGTCTGTTTGGAGGACGTCGTGACGTAAGACTAGCGTTGATTTAACCTTGTCATAACGAACCTTGTCAGTAAATCCGGGGGTGGGGTGTGGGGCGGGGTGTCTGCAGCATGAGTGCACGCGTTTTGTTAAGTTTATAATATTTGATTTTGTTTGTTTAAGGTTAAACGTCCCCGTCAACACTGTATAGGTCATTTTGGAGAGGTTCCTTCCAAGTGTGTGGGACTTTCACCCGACATTGAAATGGATGACATCTCAAGCCTTGTAAAACTCCGCAGAAAGGGAGGAAATATCTGTCAGTGGTCGAACATAAAATGTGTTTCGTATCAATGTCATTTCGTTTTCGGACATTTTACTGTTGAAGGCAGTCATTCATTAATTTTAGTTGTTAGAAAACGTACCTGTCGAAGCATTTTGCCAGTATGTTGACTAAATGATAAAAGCGTCATACACGTTGGTTCCTAAGCTCGTTTTACAGAATGAATCTTATTACAAACCTGTTTTCTGAGAACTCTTAAATTATGTTTGAAGAAATTTAAGTAAAAGCCAACTATAAAATTTGCAGTTACATATGATTAAATATTCTACAGATAACGATTAAATTACCATGAATAGCAAAGTGCGATTTTTCCGTTTAACACCAGTTTCAGGATTTTCTTTAGGTCAGTCCTTAAATTTACAGACCAAAAAGTCCTTAAATTTATAGACAGTCTTCAAATTCATGGACTGTCTTTAAATACAACAACTTTCTTAGACCTGATAATATGACTTCGCTGATCATTTTATTAACTTTTCACGTCTGCCCCCGCCCATCGGGGCTTGAAGAAATATATGGGCTGCATGATGCTTCCACGCAGAGCTGAATAAGACCCACATACGAGTACTGGTAAACCACTTAGAGGATCAAACCTTGCCCACGTAAAGCGGTGTGAGTGTCGGACCGTCCATGCTTATAAACCCTATTGGTTTCATTAGGCGACAGGGCTTGAGATGTCATTTCATCTCAGTGTCGGGTAAAACTCCCACAAAATTGGAAGCGACGTCTCCAAAATGACCTTTACAGTGTTGTCGGGGACGTTAAACCTCAAATCAAACAAAACAAAAATTAACTTTTCACGCTCAATTTAATAAGAGCATGCATACAGGATTCAATTTATCGTATGAACACAGTTTATGCACGATTTTTACACAAAACGTTAATACATGACGTTGTTTAATAAGGAACCGCATATAACGTTACCTGACGTAGCCTCTGTAAGTGTTGTCAAATTTCAGCTCCGGTTTGCAAATGTCTGTTTGTTTGTTTGTTTGATTTGAGGATCTGAGATGAAATGACATCTAAAGCCCTGTCGCCGCATGGAATCAATAGGGTTTATAAGTATGGACGGTCCGGCTCGCACCACTTAGCCTTGGCGGCATATACGTCAATGTGTAACAGCACCATAAAGTAACTTTGTATAACCTGTCTGTTGAGGTCATGCAGAAGAACAATAACAGTACTATGTATACTCAAACGCAATTTTTGTCGCACCTGCTATTAGCATGGCGCGATATAGGCGTCCGCTTTTCCGTTCGTTCGTCCGTCTGTCCGTTTGTCAAGACGTCAACATTTGTTACCAGCCTAGCGTTTATGGTCAAGTTAATTTCTCAAGAACAACAAGTTTTATTAGTGATACTTGGTACACACTTGTACAGTGTATCATGGGATGGCAACATAAATGCAGGCATCCATATTTGACCTTGGCCTATATTTAACTGACTGACTTTGTAAAATATTGCGGCCACCCTAGCGTTCATCCTAATGGTCAAATTAATTTCTCAAGAACAATAAGAGCTTCTTTAATGATACTTGGTACAAACTTTTGTTTGTTTGTTTGTTTGATTTGAGGTTTAACGCCCCCGTCAACACTGTAAAGGTCATTTTGGAGACGTTGTTCCAATTTGGTGGGACTTTTACCCGGCATTGGGATGAAATGACATCTCAAGCCCTGCCACCCAGTAAAAACAATAGGGTTTGTAAGCACGGACTTAGGCTTAGATACTTTATGCGGTTTACCAGTACTTGTGTGCGGTCGGTTTCAGCGCTGCGCGGAAGCATCATGTAGTCCATCTATTTCATCAAGCCCCTATGGGCGGGGGCGTAGGCAATGATCTGTAGCAAACATTTTTTCATTGATTTATCGTCTGCCAGGCCGTCCAGCCTTTCAATGAAAAATAGATTCAGTTCATTTGCAACATAGATCTTACAGCATGATTGATTTTAACCCATTTAGTACCGAAACCCTAAAATGGATAATTTGCAAACAGTGCAGGCCCAGATCAGATGCCACAGAACGCGAAGTCTGATCAGGGCCTCCACTTTTTTCTAAAAGTTCAGTCCTTCTTCATTTAAATTTTGAAGAAAAGACAGCCTGACACCCCTAAATTTTGAAATGAACTCCTGATATATATAAGGAGGAAGATTCCATTGGTACAAAAAGGGTTATATAACAAAGAACCTGTTCTATAGCTGTCTGTTAGCGCAATTATACAATCGCCTGCACATAGACGAAATGACAGTACCCAAGACCATAATCCCCTCCCCCGCCGTCGTCATTAAAGGTTTTCGTACATACGAGCGTACGCACATGTACGTACGTCTTTCCGCATGTGGTGTACGTACGCGATCCTGAAACTCGGGTTAAGGTTTTTACCAGGAAGAACCTAAACTTTTAAGAGCTCATATTTTCCAGACCATATGATGGAATTGTGATGATATGTATAGGTTAAAAGGTTTATTCAACAATACGCTGGCCCTTGCCTATGACCACTAGGTCAAGTAAAATCATACAATGGATTTGGTTCATATTTGGTACAATGATAGATACTCATTTAAAGTTTATTTAGCGTACTCGCACCAATGCCCACAACCTCAAAGTCAAGGTCACCGACTCATAATTTTAAACATAATCGCGCCCATGCCCATGACCTCAAGGTCAAGGTTATAGACTCAGAATTTTAATATGTCAGCTTTTTAGCTCACCAGAGCCGAAGGCTCCGGGGGAGCTTATAGGATAGGCAGTTGTCCGTCGTCTGCGTCTGTCTGCGTCTGGTGACGTCAACACTTTTAAACGACATCTCCTCTGAAGCCGCTAGGCCGATTGGGCCCAAATTTCATCTGTAACATCCTTGGGTTGGGGGATTGAAAGTTTGTGATTTTTTATGATATTCGGCTCATTAGTTTGGTTGCTAGGGCAACTTAGAGTTTCCATAGACTTATAATGTGGAAAATTGAAAAATGGCATTTACTGCCAACCCGCTGCAGATATTTTGACAAAATTTTCATAGAAATATACCTTAGGCAATCTACAATCTGCCATATAATTTTAGGCCTACTGCTCATTTGTATTGGTTGCCATGGAAACCAAATTGAAAAAAAAAAATAGAAAAAAAAATTCTTAAAAAATCATCTCCTCAGAAACCGTATGCTCTATGAGGCTGAGAGTTTATGAAAATATTCACCATATTTGCTTTTACAGGTTTTGTGTTTTTTATGAAATTCGGCTCTTTAGTTTGGTTGCTATGGTAACTTAGATTTTCCATAGACTTATAATGGGGAAAATTGAAAAATGGCATTTGCTGCCAAGCCGCTGCAGATATTTTGACAAAAGTTTCATAGAAATATTCCTTAGGCAATCTCCTATCTGTCATATGAATTTAGGCCTACTGCTCATTTGTATTGGTTGCCATGGAAACCAAATTGAAAAAAAAAATAGAAAAAAATACTTAAAAAATCATCTCCTCAGAAACTGTACGCTCTATGAGGCTGAGAGTTTATGAAAATATTCACCATATTTGCCTTTACAGGTTTTGTGTTTTTTATGAAATTCAGCTCTTTAGTTTGGTTGCTATGGCAACTTAGATTTTCCATAGACTTATAAATTGGGAAAAGTGAAAAATGGCATTAACTACAAAGCCTTTGCAGATATTTTGACAAAACTTTCATAGAAATGTTCCTTTAGTAAACTTCTCTCAGCAATATGATTTTATGTCAACCTGAGGGTCCAGTAGGTTGTGCCGGGGCCATTCCCCGCCCCAAGTACTTCACAAAATGCCTTATATCTCAGAAACCTTACAGATCCCCACCCCTAAACCATATATATTCTTGTTCCTTATGATAAGATGCATTAAATGACACCAACCTGGGGATCCCCCCGGTTGTGCCGGGGACATGCCCCACCCCCTCCACTTCATAAAATGCCATTTATCTCAGAAACCATTCAGATCCCCACCCGTAAAGCGTATATATTCTTGTCTCTTATGAAAAGATGCACTCAGTGTCACCAACCTGGGGGTCCGCCAGGATGTGCCTGGGCCATGCCCCACCCCTCCATTTCACAACAGCCCCAATATTCCAGAAACCTAACAGATCCAAACCCCAAAATGAAATATATTTTTGTTCCTTATGATGAGTTGCATTCAGTGACACCAACCTGGGGGACACCCCGGATGTGCCGGAGATATGCCCAACCCCTCCACTTCATAAAAGGTTGGCCCCCGCCCATAGGGGCTTGAAAAAAATATATGGGCTGCATGATGCTTCCACGCAGAGCTGAATCCGGCCCGCACACTAGTACTGGTAAACCGCTTAGAGGATCTAAGCCTGTCCAAGAACTGTGGTGAGAGGCGGACCGTCCATGCTAATAAACCCTATTGGTTTCATTGTGTGGCAGGGCTTGAGATGTCATTTCATCTCAATGTTGGGTAAAAGTCCCACAAAATTGGAAGCAATGTCCCCAAAATGACCTTTACAGTGTTGATGGGGACGTTAAACCTCAAATCAAACAAACAAAACTTCATAAAAGGCCAAATATTCCAAAACCTTACAAATCCTCACCCCTAAACGATATATATTCTTGTTTCTTATGATAAGAAGCATTAAGTGACACAAACCTGGGGGTCCCCCCAGATGTGCCGGGGACATGCCCCACCCCCTCCATTTCATAAAATGCCATTTATCTCAGAAACCATTCAGATCTTCACCCCTAAACCATATATATTCTTGTTTCTTATGATAAGACGCACTCAGCGACACCAAGCTGAGGGTCCCCCGGGATGTGCTTGGGTCATGCCCCACCCCCTCCACTTCATAAAAGGCCAAATATTCCAGAAACCTTACCGATCCCCGTCCCTAAACCATATATATTCTTGTTCCTTGTGATAAGACACATTCAGTGACACCAACATAGGGTTCCCCCAGGGCTCGACCGGGCCATGCTCCATTCTTCAACTTCACAAAAGACCATATATCTGAGAAACTGTTCAGAGCCCTACCCCTAAACCATATATATATTCTTGTGCCTTATGATAAGATGCAATCAGTGACACCAGCATGGGGTCCCCCCCCCCATGTGGTGCCACGGGCCATGACCCACCCCTTTACTTCATTAAAAGCCATATATCTCAGAAATCGGTCAGATCCCCACCCCTTAACCATATATATTCTTGTTCCTTATGATAAGACCCCACTTCATAATAGGCCATATATCTCAGAAACTATTCAAATCCCCACCACATAATCACATATTTTCTTAGACACATTCAGTCAACCCATCTTGTGGGGTCTGCAGGGGCCATTTCTCTCCCATCCACTTCATAAAAGGGCCTCATATCTCAGAAACTGTTCAGCATTAGGTTGCAACAATCTTGGGCTTTTCTGGAATACACCATGCCCGTATCCCTCCACTGCCTAAAAGACCTTACATCTCAGGAGCCATACATATCCCACCGCTAAACCATATATGTCTCTGTTCTTTTTTTATAAGACCCATTTAGTGGCACCAACCAGGGCTCCATTGGGTTCATGCCCCACCCTCTCTACTATATAAAACACCTAATATTTCAGATACAGTCCACGTGAGTGCTCATTTGGGAATTGGCAGACTTTGTAATTGGTAGATTAAATCATACCATGTTAAAATACATGTCTGCCATTGGGCAATGCCCATCTGAGCTCTGGTTTATGAAATTTGGCTCTTTGTTTTGTTTGCCATGGCAAGTTAAGAGTTTCCATTGACTTATAATGGGGAAAATTGAAAAATGACATTTATGCCTTTCAAGATATTTTGTCAAACTTACATAGAAATGTTCCTTTAATAATGTTCTTTTAGGCCTATTGGTTGCCACAGATGGGAAATTGTCAGTTGTCATCTGTTGTCCTGCAACAACACATTCAAGCGACATCAGACCTCTGAAGCCACTAGGCTGATTGGGTCCAAATTTTATCTGTAGCATCCTTGGGCGCAGGGCTTCCATGTTTAATTAAAATACTTTGCTGCCAGTCGGCAGTGCCCCCTGAGCTCTGGTGAGCATAGTGGCCCATGGGCCTCTTGTTTTAATAAGAGCTCGCATTTCCCACCCAATTTAATCAATTTAGTTCGTATTATACGGGTCGTTTCTCTGGCTAATCCGTTTCGTTTTCGTCCACAAATGATTAATGATCGGCTCGAAATAAAAGAAATAATCTTAGAAGGGCCGTAAAACAAAAACTCAAGGTCAATGTCACAGACTTCGTAATTTATTTTTTATGGACTTGATTTATATCTGGATGATGATACGCACTTTTTTCCAAGATTTAAACGACATTACCCACACCTACGCCGATGGATGGTCTCAAGGATAGTTTTCCTACCGAACTAAGCGGTCTTTTCTTTTTGGCAACATGCTTTTTTCCTTGGCGAAGATGGTCCCTGGGCGGGGGCATCTGTGTCGTATTCATACTTTTCGTTTAAAGTGTCGATTTGAGGTACACCGAGCCTTAATTTTAACCAAAAGTCTAATCGCAGGTTGTAGGTAATCGTTAGAACTACCTGAACGCGTTGGTTCTTTCGATTGCATTAAGGTTTTAAATCCCCGCAAACCGTTGGTACACTGTACATGTTCTTAGGTCATTTTGGAGACGCTGCTTTCAATTTTGTAAGATCCAGCCTTGAGGTGAAGTGGCATTATAAACCCTACCGACCAAAGAAACCGTTAAGAAGCGGTCCCACTTGCACCACTTTTCTTTGGGCAGGCTTTTACAATCTAAGCGGTTAACCACCAGTAATCAAGTTTGGTTGGTTTTAACTCTGAGCGGAAGCACAGTGTCTCCAAGACCCGATGGTTGATAGCCAGCGTCGGTTCTAGGTTACACCATGAAATATAGATTGTGGGTCCTCGTATGCACGACCACAAAGGGACGCTTCTAATGAGTACTCTCCATCTCTATTGAAATAATAAGAAAACCCCACGCTAGGCCCATGTACGTTACTGAAAGGTCAAGGTCATACTTAGCGGTCGAAGGTTAAATGCTAAAATCAACATATTTTCAGGCGTGGGCATCCGTGTCCCATGGACGCATTTCTAGTTCATTGTTTTTCCAAAACGCCCTGCGCACGTCCGGCATATACGTCAATGTGTAACAGCACCATAAAGTAACTTTGTATAACCTGTCTGTTGAGGACATGCAGAAGAACAATAACAGTACTATGTATACTCAAACGCAATTTTTGTCGCACCTGCTATTAGCATGGCGCGATATAGGCGTCTGGTTTTCCGTTCGTTCGTCTAGCTGTCCGTTTGTCAAGACGTCAACATTTGTGACCAGCCTAGCGTTTATCCTAATGGTCAAGTTAATTTCTCAAGAACAACAAGTTTTATTAGTGATACTTGGTACACACTTGTACAGTGTATCATGGGATGGCAACATAAATGCAGGCATCCATATTTGACCTTGGCCTATTTTTAACTGACTGACTTTGTAAAATATTGCGGCCACCCTAGCGTTCATCCTAATGGTCAAATTAATTTCTCAAGAACAATAAGAGCTTCTTTAATGATACTTGGTACAAACTTTTGTTTGTTTGTTTGATTTGAGGTTTAACGCCTCCGTCAACACTGTAAAGGTCATTTTGGAGACGTTGTTCCAATTTGATGGATACTAGAAATGCGCAATGGATTGGGTATTAACCTAGCGATTATTTGCCACGGTAAATGTCTCTGTGCAAATAGGAGTTAAGTTGGACAAAGTAAGAATCAAATCAGACAGGGTTTTTTTCTGATGAAAGGATGCATTACTCCCTATATTCGGTACTGGTTTTCGGAAAAACAAATAATACAAAAATAAGACAAAAATAGATTACACGATAACGAAGAGGTCATTGGCTATTCAACAAATCCGTATGAAAACACACCGATTTTAAAGACGCACTTTGATATGGAAGTTTCTTGTGACATGACTACCTTTTTCTACTTTATTTTTGTTTCTTTTGCTGATTTGATATTTTGAGGATGTATATATTAATGTTTATTTGTTCTGTTTGCACATATACTTATTGCTCTCCTGTAGTGGAGGAAATAAAGAATCAATCAATCAATCAATTATTAGATATCTCGTCTGCCACATTTGATATGCAAAATTCTGTTGTTTTTTTCTCCGGGGACTCCGGTTTTCGCCCACATGTGAATTATGATCGACTCGAAATGAATGAAATAATCTTGAATAAACCAAAAATAATGATTTTCGTCCCTCTTCCGTATTGCACCATGCTAATTTATTTATAATTCTAGTTCAATTACTTCCAGATATCTTTACACAAACATGACCTCAAAATGTATGTTTTATTCTGTTTTCACATTATATGATTGTTTTATGAACTTCTTAAGAATTTATAATTCATAATTTAATAATAGGAATCATAATAGCAATATATTATAAATTAAATACAGAAAAGATAAAATATTCCTACTTTGTTCCGATTCTCAGTTTTGCGCAGAGGCAATTCCGAAATTGTCTTGCGCAAGGTAGGAATTATCACTGCGCAACAAATTACTACTACATGTATGCGCAGGACAATTCCGGAATTGTACCAAGTCCTACTTTGAGCAGAACATACATAGTGGGCTTTAGATGAATCGCCTGACATGTCAAGCAAATTACCTTTTAAAATATATCAGTTTGTTTGATATTCTAAGCTTTTAGTTTCAATTTCAGGGAAGCATCGTGCAGCCCATCTATTTCTTCAAGCCCCGATGGGCGGGGGACGGAAGTGCTCGCTGATTGAATGCAAACCTATGAAGACTATACAGAATGGTTAACCAGAACTATGGAATTGTGTTTGTGCTGACAGACTTATTACAAGGTAGGATAGTCCGTAAACAATTTCTTCAAACGACATCTCCTAAACCACTGATCGGATTTTGACCAAACTTCATAGGAATGATCCTTAGGTGGGACACTTTCAAAAGTTGTTCAAACGGTTCCGGTCCATTGAACATCTAGATCACTGGAGCCATAAATAATAGATTTTTTTTCACTGAATACCTATAAATGGTTTAGGGTTGGGGATCTGAAAGGTTCCCCCCCCCCTGCCCAGGGATACTACAGATGAAATTTGGGCCAAATCGACCCAGTAGTTTTAGTGGTGATGTCGTTTGAAAGTGTTGACGCAGACGAAATTGCTACTTTGAGGCGGTTCTAACGAGTACCCACAACATATGTCTTGGAGCAGGAATAAGGAAAATAATGTTTACCCCCTTAAACCCCAGTTTTCCCTGTATAAAATGGGGTTTAGGGGGTTCTTTATATCACGGACTTGCTCACGTGATGTTCGGCGGTAGAATTTACAATGTATTTGTATAGGCGTGTTTTCGTAATGTAACCACTTTCGGTAGTCTCCATTAGAATGACACATCCGTGTGACATAATGCACTTTTTCTTGTTTATTTCCGATGCCCTACGAAAACGCGCCTATGCAAATCCACAATAAATTTTACTGCCGAATAAACGAACATTTTAAGATGGAAAAATTATGATATTTTTGTGATTCGAGCTTTTGATTTCCTTACTCTTTAAGGTCACTAATATTATTCTTCAATACCTTAACACACTCATTCTTACACGAGTTGCTTACACGGTGTATTAACAGAACTGTGTATTTTCGTGCAGTTCAGTAGTTCAGTAAGAGAAAAGGATTTGTATGTCACAATTTTATTGACAGTACGAGTCCAGATAGGATGCCCCTTTCTTTGGCATCTGATCAGGACCTTAGTCGCCTGGAAAAAACTGCAAAATGTTCCGACAATTTCCAAATAATTCTTTAAGTAAACAAAACGGTTAACCTGACACCCCTAAATTTTGAATTGAGTGTTATTGTTTACATCCAAACAACAGCTAAGGTTATATGGAGATCCCTACTAAAATTCTAAATGGAATTCAAGAATTCATATCGGTGGAATTCCACTGGACAAAATCGCAAGAATTCTGGTAAAAAATCATTGGAATCCTGGTGTTTTTTTAGCTCACCAGAGCCGAAGGCTCCGGGGGAGCTTATAGGATAGGCAGTTGTCCGTCGTCGTCTGCGTCTGCGTCGTCTTCGTCAACATTTTCAAACGACATCTCCTCTGAAGCCACTGGGCCGATTCAGCCCAAATTTCATCCGTAGCATCCTTGGGCAGGGGGATTGAAAGTTTGTGTTTTTAATGAAAATCGGCTCATTAGTTTGGTTGCTATGGCAACTTAGAGTTTCCATAGACTTATAATGGGGAAAATAGAAAAATGGCATTTACTGCCAAGCCTCTGCAGATATTTTCATAGAAATGTTCCATAGGTAATCTACTATCTGCCGTATGATATTAGGCCTTCTGCTCATTTTTATTGGTTACCATGGAAACCAAAATGAAAAAAATAGACAAAAAAATACTTAAAAAATCCTCTCCTCAGAAACCATATGCTCTAGGAGGCTGAGACTTTATGAAAATATTCACCATATTTGCCTTTACAGGTTTTGTGTTTTTTATGAAATTTGGCCTTTTAGTTTTGTTGCTATGGCAACTTAGAGTTTCCATTGACTTATAATGGGGAAAACTGAAAAATGGCATTTAAGTCATTGCAGATACTTTGACAAAACTTACATAAACATGTTCCTTGTGTAAACTTCTCTCAGCCATATGCTTTTATGTCAACCTGGGGGTCCCCTAGGTTGTGCCCGGGCGATGCCCCGCCCCCTCTACTTCATAAAATGCCTTATATCTCAGAAACCTTACAGACCCCAACCCCTAAACCATATATATTCTTGTTCCTTATGATAAGATGCATTAAGTGACACCAACCTGGGGGTCCCCCGGGATGTGCCGGGGACATGCCCTGCCCCCTCTATTTCATAAAATGCCATTTATCTCAGAAACCATTTAGATTCCCACCCCTTAACTATATATATTCTTGTTCCTTATGCTAAGATGCATTAAGTGACACCAACCTGGGGGTCCCCCGGGATGTGCCGGGACATGCCCCACCCCCTCCACTTCATAAAATGCCATATATCTCAGAAACCATACAGATCCCCACCCCTAAACTATATATATTCTTGTTCCTTATGCTACACCAACCTGGGGGTCCCCCGGGATGTGCCGGGACCATGCCCAACCCCTCCACTTCATAAAAGGCCAAATATTCCAGAAACCTTACAGATCCCCTGCCCTAAACCATATATATTCTTGTTCCTTATGATAAGACACATTCAGTGACACCAACCTAGGGGTCACCCAGGGTGCCATTGACAACAATCTTGGGCTTCTTTTGGATCTGCCATGCCCGATTCCCTTCATTGCTTAAAACGCCTTACATTTCAGGAACCATAAATATTCCCACTGATAAACCATATATGTCTTTGTTCCTTTTGATAAGATGCACTTAGTGACACCAACCAGGGCTCCATTGGGTCCATGCCCCGATCTCTCTACTTTATAAAACACCTAATATTTCAGATACAGTCCACATGTGTGCTCATTTAGGTATGGGGTTTGTTTGGGAGACTTTATAATTGGTATAATAAAATCATATCATGTTATAATACATGGCTGCCATTGGGCAGTGTCCACCTGAGCTCTGGTTTATGAACTTTGGCTCTTTGGTTTGTTTGCTATGCCAAGTAATGAGTTTCCATTGTCCTATAATTGGGAAAAATGAAATTAATGCCTTTCAAGATATTTTGTCACGCTTTCATAGAAATGTTCCTTTAATAATGTTCTTTTTGGCCTATTTGTTGCCACAGATGGGAAATTGTCAATTGTTATCTGTTTTCCTGCAACAACACATTAAAGCGACATCGAATCTAAATCCACGAGGCTTATTGGGTCCAAATTTTATCTGTAGCATCCTAGGACACAGGGCTTCCATGGTTGATTAAAATACATTGCTGCCAGTGGGCAGTGGCCCCCTGAGCTCTGGTGAGCATTGTGGCCCATGGGCCTCTTGTTTTATTTTTTTTTCTGTGAAATTCTATCCGAATTTCTGTGTAATTCTGAACCTTGGTGGTTTTCCTATGAAATTCTAGTCATTTGCTCTTTTCGTTTTGATCTTATTGATAAGGATAGATAACTGTAGTTCCCTAGATCAGACTCACAACAACATGTTTTATCCTGCTTTTAATCCGCACTGGATGTGGGCCTTTAAGCTCATGTTGCAAGTCTTTAAACATTTTAATTTAATTGAATAATATCTTCTGGTTTTTCCTTTCTAGTTATATCTCTTCCAGATTTTGGCTCAGAGCCACCTCCACTCAGGGAAAGGGTGTCCCATACATCCTGGTCTGAGGGTTGCATGGTCATCCGTTTCCTGTCTTTTCCTTATCCCTTCAGGATTCTGGTTCAATACAGCCTGCCTCTCAGACCGCTGGATCCTAAGGACATCCTATCTAGGTGTTCCTCTGTCAGCCATCTCAAAAATGACTGATTTCTTGAGTTTATTTAAAAAGCTCATTTTTGCTGCAGCTTGTTTGTCCTTGGGTTAACAGGAAAAGGAAGCTGCTCCAAGGCAGGTGCCCGGATGAGCATATGGTAATGATGTCACTTGTTGGTGATGATGTCACACACTTCAAAGTTTTTATGCTTATGAAAAACGAATGAAGGTATAACAAAACCGGATTTATCAGGCGAGTAGTCGGCCCCCGCCCATCGGGGCTTGAAGAAATAGATGGGCTGCAGGATGCTTCCAGGCAGAGCTGGAACCGACCCGCAAACAAGTACTGGAAAACCGCTTGACGGGGACGTTAAACCTCAAATCAAACAAACTGGTAAACCGCTTAGAGGGTCTAAGCCTGTCCAGGCAAAGCGGTGCGAGTGTCGGACCATCCATGCTTATAAACCATATTGGTTTCATTGGGCGGTAGGGCTTGAGATGTCATTTCATCTCAATGTCGGGTAAAAGTCCCACAAAATTAGAAGCAACGTCTCCAAAAAGACATAAACAGTGTTGGCGGGGACGTTAAACCTCAAATCAAACAAACAAAATCAGGCGAGTAGCAAAGCCATCACGAAAAAAAGCCTATATAATTTTGACCCCCTTGAACCCCACTTTTATAAAGTAAAACTGGGGTTTCCGGGGTATACCTTATTTTTCTTATTTCTGCTCTAAAATATAGATTTTGGACACTCGTAAGAACCGCCTCATCAGAACCGCCTCGAATTTGCATTTTGTCGGCGATAAAGGTGGCAATGTATTAATTTTGTATAGGCTTGTTTGCGTAACGCCACTATATCACAGAGGCTTCTAAAATTTTGAAATGACTTGTGATGAAAACAACTGCAAGATTCCATTTGATACAGAATGGGTTAATAATTCATAGAGTCGAACTTCAATGGCTCGAACACCTTTTGGACCTCGAAAATCTGTTCGAGATTGGGGTAGATCGAGCTACTGAGGTTACTGTCAGGAGTCATAACGAGATACTTTTAGATATATTTTCGGTGTTCTCTAATGAAAATGTATGCTGTGTGTACTCATTAGAATCGCCTCATCGAGGCGATTCTAATGAGTACACACAGCATACATTTGCAGGATAAGACTAAATTCTCCTTAATTATCCCCCACTATTTCTTATGTAGAGGATTTCGCTTGGGACTCAAGAATGGTAATTGAGCCATCGGTGTTCGAGCCATCGACGTTCTACTGTATTAGGTAAACCTTGAGAGCCAACTTTATCCCTATCTGGAACAGGATGTGAACTTGGTCCCTTGATTGGAAATAAAAAGTATTCTATTATATGTTATTCTATTGTTGCTGGTAAATTCAGAGTAGCGTCCCTTGGTTTGTATGATGTCATTTATTTCATTGATGACATCGCAAATTTATTGACTGATTTACATGATTAAACACTTTCACCCCTGAAATCCTGAGGTCGATCATTTCATCTTTTTTATTTTATTTTGGACATGTCCAATCTTATAAATAAGGGATTTGGCAATCATAAACATGATGACAAACAGTGTAGACCCTGATGATATAGTTCACTGGATCTTGACTGTTTTCTAAAGCATCTGTACTGGTCTAAAGGGTTTAAAGTGTTAAATCTGGACCTGTTTTACAAATATTTAGTATGTTAAGAATACTTGCTATCTATCTATCTATCTATCTATCTATCTATCTATCTATCTATCTATCTATCTATCTATCTATCTATCTATCTATCTATCTATCTATCTATCCATCTATCTATCAAAGCTCCCGCCCATAGGGGCTTAAGAAATATATGCGCTGCATGATGCTTCCACGCAGAGCTGAATCCGACACGCACACTAGTACTGGTACGAAAACCGCTTAGAGGATCTAAGCCTGTCCAGGAACCGCCGTGCGAGGCGGACTGTCCATTCTAATAAACCCTATCTGTTTCATTGAGCGACAGGGCTCGAGAAGTCATTTCTTCTCAATGTCGGTTAAAAGTCCCACAAAACAGAATGCACAGTGTTGACGGGGACGATCTCTCTCTCTCTCTCTCTCTCGCTCTCTATCTATCTATCTATCTATCTATCTATCTATCTATCTATCTATCTATCTATCTATATCTATCTATCTATCTATCTATCTATCTATCTATCTATCTATCTATCTATCTATCTATCTATCTATCTATCTATGCCTCAGCTGACACTGTTTTCCTCTTAGCCCACAACTTGATCAGTCTGCCTTTCCGTCTATGGAAATCCTACTCTCAGCCTGCCCTACACTCCAAGTATCTGATCTTCGCCTTTGCTTGTCTGGAATCTGCAGATATCAGATTTTTTTTTCAGATTCAAGCCGAGCAAACTCTGCTAAAATGCAAATGGAACTATATGGTCTTGAGAAGTCAATAATTTTGTGATGTCATCAGTGAAATAAATGACGTCGTTCAAACCAAGGGACGCTACTCTGATGCATCACATCCTGTATGGAATAGAAAAGAATATTACCCCTGTGGGCTCTGTACTGAAAGTGTTGGTATGAAGAACTGGTGAATTTGTTGTGGTACTTGCAATGTCTGGTATCATAAAAACTATCAACCCTACTCCACCCCAACAAACCCCAAAGCATCCTACCTAACCACCCCTTCTACCCCTATCCCAGCCCATCTACACTTCCCACTCCACCTAACCTACCCTACCCTACCCTACCTTGATCTCGCTCAACTCCAACGTACCTACCCTACCCATCCCCACCTAACCCCACCCAACATACCCACTCTCATCCAATCTACCTTACCCTACCCCATACCAACGCACCGACCCTATCCGCCCCTACCTATCCCAATTTCACTCTACCTACCCTGCCTAACATCACCCCACCTCACGTAACCCCAAACTACCTACCCTTCCCAGCCCACCTATCCCACCTAACACCACGATTCCCATCTACCTACCCTATCCTATCCTACCATAAAATCCTCCGCCCCCGCCCATAGGGGCTTGAAGAAATATATGGGCTGCATGATGCTTCCGCGCAGAGCTGAATCCGTCCCGCACACTAGTACTGGTAAACGGCTTGGAGGATCTAAGCCTGTCCAGGAACCGCGGTGCGAGGCGGACCGTCCATGCTAATAAACCCTATCGGTTTCATTGGGCGACAGGGCTTGAGATGTCATTTCATCTCACTGTCGGGTAAAAGTCCCACAAAATTGGAAGCAACGTCTCAAAAATGACCTTTACAGTGTTGACGGGGACGTTAAACCTCAAATCAAACAAACAAACAAACTACCCTAAAATCCCCCACTTACCCCAACCCCACCCTACTTACCCTACCCTGCCTAGTTGAATGCACCGTACCTACTCCTACCTATCCCAACCCCACCCTACTTACCATACCTTAACCTTATCTACCTACCCCGACCTCACCTACCCTACCCTATCCACCCATCTACCCCAACCACACCTTACCTACTTTGCACTCCACCTACCCTACCACACCCCATCCATAACGCAGCCACCATAACCCAATCCCACCCTACCTTAATCTACCCCACGCGTCCAACCCAAACCTATCCACCCCACCTACCCAAACCTCACCCACCCTAGCTACCGTACTCTAGCTACACAACCCAAACCCCACCCAACCTACTCCACACGGCCCAAACGAATGTGCCCACCCTACCCATCCCCAACTACCCTAATCCCACCCTACCTACCTTACCCTCCCTTATCTTACACTACCCCTGCCCACCAAACCCCAACATACCTTCCCTACTTACCTCCACCCCTACCGGCCCCCGCCCATAGGGGCTTGAAGAAATATATGGGCTGCATGATGCTTCCACGCAGAGCGGAATCTGGCCTGCACACTAGTACTGGATACCGCTTAGAGGATCTAAGCCTGTCCAGGAACCGCCGTGCAAGGCGGACCGTCCATGCTAATAAACTCTATTGGTTGCATTGGGCGACAGGGCTTGAGATGTCATTTAATGTCAATGTCGGGTAAAATTCCCACAAACCAGGAAGCAACGTCTCGAAAATGACCTTCACAGTGTTGACGAGGACGTTAAACCTAAAATCAAACAAACAAAAACCCTCCGCCCCAACAAAACCTACACCCAATGCCAATGCATCCACCCAAATTCCACCCATCCCCACCTCACCTTTCCTACCTCATTCCACACCAGTGCACCAACCTACCCCATATCTTCCTAGCTACCCTTCCCTACTTAACCTTACCCTAACCTTCCTAACCCCTACTTACCCGACCTTAACCTCATCTACCTACCCCAAATCCACCTACCCTACCCTATCAACCCCACCTACCCCAACCACACCTTATCTACTTTGCACTCCACCTACCCTACCATACTCCATCCATAACGCACCCACCATAACCCAATCCCACCCTACCTACCCTACCTAACCCTACCCCACCCATCAAACCCAAACCTATCCACCCCAACCCCCGAACCTCAGCCACCCAAGCTACCGTTCTCTGCCTACACAACCAAAACCCCACCCGACCTACCCTACCCCACACGACCCCAAACCAATGCACCCACCCTATCCATCCGTTACTACCCCAATCCCACCCTACCTACCCTACCCTACCTAATCTTGCACTACCCCTGCCCACCAAACCCCAACATACCTTCCCTACCTACCTCCACCCCACAAAACCTACCCCACCCCATGCCAATGCATTCATCCCAAACCCACCCATCCCCACCTCACCTTCCCAACCTCATTCCACACCAGTGCACCCACCTGCCCACAACCACCTACCCCATATCTTCCTAGCTACCCTCCCCTACTTAACCTTGCCCTAACCTACCCAACCCCAACTTACCTACCCTACCAATTCTAACCCCACCTTACCCTACCTACCCACCCCAAACTCCCCCAATCCCCAACCTACCCCATCCCACCCACCCCTTCCAACCCACCCACCTACCCTACCCCAACCCACTCCAAACTACCCTACAATACGCTACCACACCCCACCCCACCCAACCCCAGTCATAACAATTGTATTCAAATAAAATAGTCTAGGCCATGCCTTCTATGCTAGTAGATGATAACAAATGTTTAAAATAACTTGAAGTCATCAAACCATGGCATGCATCATTTATTGGTTAAGAACTACAGAATTTTCTCAACTGATGACCCTGATTTGTTTTTTACATAGATTGAAAAACAACCCAAAAATACAAATATCATTCTGTATATAAAAGGGGAGGTTTTTAAATTCATTTTACATTTAATGGCTATAAACGTTGTATTGTTATGCCCAACATGCAGATCAAATTTTGAAATCCTGTTTCGCATTTAATTCCAAAGACCTTATGAAAAAAGATACTTTTTAAATGACTGTAAAACCTTTTACATTACACTTACAAGAAATACTTTCAAAGTAACTATTTGCAAGACCTTTGCACCTGAATAAAAATTAGAGTTGATGTTTGTAGACTGCTATTGAGGAAAGACTGTTAATTAATCTTACCAAGTGATTTTAAGTCACTGTTTGCAAAAGCTTTGCAGTATGAAAACTGTCAGAGATCCTGTTTGCGAACATTCGTAGTGTGCTAAAAGCTTTTTTTATTTTATACTTAGCAGTAAACTCAATGCATATCTGAAACAAATAAAACTGCTATCAATCACAAGTGAAATGATATCGTATTGACTGATACCATTTATATCATTTCACTGTAGCGTTGACGTTTACTTTCTGGTCGAAAAAAAGGTTAATTTTCCTTTGATTTACTAAGAATAATAATTCCTTATGTCGATAGAATATAGTTTTAAGGTCGGCATTAACACTGAATGAACAGGCGCCATATTTGACAACAGCAACGCTTTGATTTGAACATCTCCCTTTTGCCGACACACATCTCGGGCATAATTATTTAAATGCTCCAGCACAGATTTAGGCTTAGCTGTCATTGTTACAAATGGTCTACAAGGCGTACAAGTTCACTGAATGGCTGAGTTAGAGTTTGTGCGAAAAAATATGTGTTCAAATTAGCGTATTATTTTTCCAACGTGATAAAACGACCACGACTAACTGCTACACATGGAATCGATGATACAGTGGCTGTGTGTATGTCACATAGAGCCTTCAAAAATTAAATGGATTTCAAATAAGCACAATGCATTCTGTAACATACCTTGAAAAGCATTCTTTGAACTAAAATTTCAAAATTTCGATTTGTTTATGCTTTGAAACTGACAGTTGTGACGTCAACAAGCCCGGCCAATATAGTAACTTCACCTCGGGTCATACATTAACGTAAGTGTCCTAATAAATCATATAATAAAAAGAACATTAACTTTTTTCGGCGGATACCAAAAGTATTTCATCTCGTGTGTTAAAAACATCCGAATTTTCACTCGTGCTTCGCACTCGTGAAAATTTAGATGTTTTCAACACACTCGATGAAATATTTTTGGTATCCAACACAAAAAATTAACTATACTCTATGTATTTGCAATCTCTTTGCAGAGGTACAGCTATGTTTGCAAAATGTTTGCACCAATCTGTTGCAAAGCACTTGCAAAGGGTATGCAACTTGTTATTTTACTGGAACCTATTCAGAATATGCAAATGGATTGCAAGGACAATTTTTATACCCCCGACATAAGAAGTATGCTATGGGGGTATATAGTTTTCGTTTTGGCGTTCGTCAGTCCGTCTGTCCGTCTATCCGGACTTCTATCCGTCTGTCCGCCCGTCCATCAACATTTTGCTTAAAGTTTTGCGTTATTGTTTTTAAGACATTGTATCTTCTGAACCCTTTGATACATTTAGTTCTTTCTTTCACTGAAGTTACATACTGGACTAAACATCTCATTTATGCATGTCCCACCTGCTTACAGTGACCTTGACGTCAAGGCCACAGACTTAGAATTTTTACATTCCATTAAAGTTTTGCGTTAAAGTTTCTAAGAGATTTATCTACTGAGCCCTTTCATAGATTTAGATGATACTTACACTGAAGTTACATACCGGTCTAAAGATTTCATTGATGCATGCCCCCCCCCCCCCCCCCCACACAGTTACCTTGAGGTCAAAGTCACAAACTTAGAAATTTTACATTTGGTTCAAGTTTGTGACAAAGTTTATAGATGCGGGTACGTTCTAAATACTAACATAAATTCAATTGATACTTGCATTGGTTTTTCCATACCAGGCCATTGATTTTATTAATGCATACCCCACACTGCTGCTTCAGTAACATTGATGCCCCCATCCTTCAGTAACTTGGTCAATTTAGAAATTTGTGTTTGGTTTAGCTTTTACAACCACATTTTAGATTCTTATAGCTTCTTGACATCTTCATTCATATTACATGCAATCTCGAAAAATATGTTGGAGTGGTGCTGGCCGGGGGTATATGCGATCCGCTGGTTGTTTTCTCAAGTAGCATGGGATATTGCAGCGGGCTGTTTCGGATAGACAATTTATAAGTTTTGCTTCGGTTTGAGACATAGTCCTAGTGCCATGAAACCTTACTCTTATATTCCAGATGAAGTAGATTCTTTCTTGTGTTTCTGCAAATTCAATTACTGCAAGTCTCCTTGCCAAACACATCAATAAAAACTGATTTATACGGCTTTAAAGTACGCCCCCCCCACACACACTCCCAAGAACATAAATCAGAGGCAAACAAATCCGCAAATACACCCAGTTAGACCTAAATAAGCACTACGATCACACTTTTACAGTATCTATGGCGACACACATGCCATAAGAAACATTTTATAAAACAGAATCGGATAGAACCTACAAATGTTTAGTAATAGTGTTTAATGACTGAAAATAGGTTAGTGCTGGTGACATTCTACCTTTGCTATACCAACCCTTATTTTCTTTATTATGCATCAAAATAATTGCCGAATAGAAATTTATGTCATATCTGATAATTAACTCGTGCATAATAAAAGTTCAGTAACAAAGAATCTTTCAAGGTTGCGAAGAAGTTATTGCTTTCCGATTCAACAATGAAAGCCGAGGAATGAAAGTAGAGACAATGATCAGGAATCGATACAATTAACCCGCAGCTCCCATCAGAGACACCAACGGGAAAACATGAAGCAACAGACTCAAACGGAAACACCAACAGCGGAAAGCCAATAGGATAGTTACTTTCCCCAAAAATGGCCAAAAGGCTATCCAAAATAAAATAATATAAGCGACACAAACACCCAAAGACAAACCATAACAAAAATAAACCGCGACAGAAGAACCGCCTTGGAACGGTCAGCGGAAACGAATTCCACTGTGGGGCTTAAATCGATTTTACGTGGCCACAATCCTCGCCCTTACTTCAGTCGCTATTAAGACAAATAATTTGTTCAGTCCGCATGAAGGCTTACTGCTGAACTTACTTACTTACAGAAGGCCAAGACAAGCTTCCTACGTTATATTGGTTACCTAAACTTCATAAAAGACAAAACAAAGCACGGTTTATTGCAAATTCAAGCTCTTGTACCACCACTGAACTTTCCAGTTATTAACGTCATGTTTTACTGCCATCCAAAAACATGTGATAAAATGTTGCGACAACGTATTTGAAAGATCAGGTAGAAATCTGTTTTGGTCTACAAATCATTCTAATGAAGTTTTAAATAAATTGAACCCAGGCGTTTTCGTGCTTCAAGTCTGTCTACTTATGATTTTTGCCACCATTTACACTACACTTCCTCATAATCTTATAAAAGAACAACTTAGTGATTCAATTGAATGTTCATTTCATAGGGAAGAATCCCTCTATCTTGCATGTAATGTAAGAAATGCGTTTTTCACTTCTGAAGAGCAACTTTACTTTATGGTCATATCAGAATGTGTGTGAAGCTCTCACCTTTCTACTTGACAATATTTACATAAGATTTGGTACTAAGTTATTTAGACAAGCTGTGGGTATTCCGATGGGTACTAATTGCGCACAACTTCTGGCTGATCTGTTTTTGTTTTGTTATGAGAGAGACTTCATGATGTCCCTTTCTGCTGATAACCAGTCTGAAATCATTGGAGCTTTTAGCTCCACTTCTATATATTTGGATGCTTTATTAAATATTTATAATACCTATTTCGATGGTTTGATCAGTCAAAGTTACCCCTCCCCCCCCCCCCCCGCCCAAAACTTCAGTTAAATAAAGGAAATTCTTCTGATACCGAGGCCTCGTTTTTTGATTTACATCTGTCTATTGTGGATAGGTTTGTTACTTGCAAAATTTATGATGAACGCGATGATTTAGATTTTGAGATTGTAAAATTTACTTTTTTGGATGGTGATGTTCAACGTGTGCCATCCTACGGCGTTGATATTTCACAATTAATTCGATTTGCCAGAGTGTGTAGTCATGTAACTGACTTCAACACACGTAATAAATTGTTAACGGCTAAACTTCTTAATCAGGGTTATCGGTACCATAAACTACGTAAAACCTTTTCAAAATTTTATAGCCGTCATTCTGATTTCATTCCAAAATTCAATACTGGATTTAAATCGCTTCTGCAACTAGGTCTATCGGAATCCAAATTTTACGGTGACTAAATATATAAATCTAGAAAAAAAATTATAACCGCAGTGACTTTCGGAGTCTTAACTGTTGGTTTTCTTTTGCTCCAGCAATTCTGTTGTTTTATGCTGTCGAGTCCTCAACCTTGTTTCATCTCTGTAGTTTTTTGATTTGTATGTTATCGGAGATGTTACACTGATGAGTTAGGAAGCCTTCATGCGGACTAAACAAAATAAGTGTATAGTGCGACAGAGGTAAGGGCGAGGATTACGGCCATGTAAAATCGATTTAAGCACCCCCCCCCCCCAGTGGAATTCTTGCCACTGACCGTTCCAAGGCGGTTCTTATGTGGCGGTTTATTTATGTTGTTGTTTGTTACTACTTACTGTGTGTATCACTTGTGTCTTTTTATTTTGGATGGCCATTTGACCATTTTGTGGGAAAGTAAATGTCCGTATGACCATCCTTTGTTAAGGTTTCCATTATGGTCTGGTCGCTTCATGTTTGTGTTTCTTTCCCTTTGGTGTCTTTGATGGGTGGAGTAAGTTAATTGTATCGATTCCTGATCTTTGTTTTACTTGTACTTTATTTAGCACCCAATTTCGTAAAATCATTCTTCGATATAAAAAGATTGGGTACAACATAAATGTTATACGACAAACTGCATGCATGGTAGTTAACCCAATCACGGTTGACAACCTTGCTTCCCTCTTCAATTGCACGCTGGTTGGTCAGGCCTCAGATTTTATGACGGTTCCAACATAAAGTCATTGCGGTTATAGATTTTACTTAATTTATATACTAAGTCACCATATAATTCGGTTTCCGATAGACCTCGTTGCAGAAGAGATTTAAGTCCAGTATTGAATTTTGAAATTGAATCAGAATGACGTCAAATATGGCAACATACATGCCATGAAGATACATTTAATGAAACAGAATTGGATAGAACCTTCAAACCTTTCTACCTATGCTATACCAAACCCTTATTTTCTTTATGATGCATCAAAAGAATTGCCAAATAAAAATTTGGGTCATATCTAATAATTTACTCATGTATATTTAATGTTTAGTCATAAAGAATCTTTCCAGTTTGCGAAAATGTATTCGCTCTCAGATTCAACTTTGAAAGCCGAGCAAATCGCATGTTTTTGAAAAGCGCAAAGTTTACCTCTTTCTGTAATGGAACCAAGACACCGACTTGCATCAGTGCAGTGGCTCTTCTCTAATGTCTTTGGAACAATTCTATCCTAAATAGCACGGATACTCATTTTATGGCTATTTTCACACCTACATCCCGTATTTGAAGTAAAACATGACATTTTGAGGATATTTTGAAGACAAACTGCCAAGAAAATGTTTATAAATAGAAAAAAGCTGAATATATCTGTTCACATCCCATTGACATGAATACAATAAATTAGACATTATAATGGATGAGAAAACTTATCGGGGTATTGCAGCGGGATATTTTGGAGGGTCATATCTAAAGGTCATAGCTAAAAATTTCCTCATGCATAATAAAAGTTCCGTCACAAAGAATCTTTCAAGTTTCAAAAAAGTAATCACTTTCAGATTCAATTATGAGCAAACCACATGTTTTTGAAAAGCGCAAAGTTTACCTCTTTTTGGAACCCAGACACCGACTTGCATCAGTGGCACTTCTCCAATGTTGGAATAATTCTATCCTAAAATGTACAGAATTATGCCTAAATAGCACCAATACTCATTTTTATGGCTTTTTCACACCTACACCCCATATTTAAAGTAACACATGACAGTTTCAGGATATTTTGAAGACAAAACCGCCAATGCAATGAAAAAGATATCTGTTCACATCCCATTGACATGAATACAATAAATTAGAAATTATTATGGATGAAAAAACTTATCGGGATATTGCAGCGTCCTGTTTCGGAGAGACATATCTAAAGGTCATATCTAAAAATTTTCTAATGCATAATAAAAACTCAGTCACAAAGAATCTTTCAAGTTTCCGAAAAAGTTATCACTTTCAGATTCAACTATGAAAGCCGAGCAGATCCCACGTTTTTGAAAAGTGCAAAGTTTACCTCTTTCTGAAATAGAACCCAGACATTGGCTTGCATCAGTGGTTCTTCTCAAATGTCTTTGGAACAATTCTATCCTACAATCCACAGAATTATGCCTAGATAGCACGCATGTTCGTCTTTTTTTTGGCTATTTTCACACATACACTCCCTATTTAAAGTAAAAAATGACATTTTTGAGGATATTTAGAAAACAAAACTGTCAATGAAACGTTTATGAGTGCCTTAATGCCATAAGAAATTGCTGAATATATCTGTTCACATCCTTATTACAGGATGAATACAAAATAGAAGTAGAGGCAATGGTTAGGAATCGATACAATCAGCCCATAGCTCCCATCAGAGACACCAAAGGGAAAGAAACACAAACATGCATCAACAGACCTAATTGAAACACTCAACAGCGGAAAGCCAAAATTTTCCCACAAAATGGCCAATAGGCTATCAAAAATAAAATAACACAAGAGACACAAACACCTAAAGACAAACCATAACAAAAATAAATAAACAAAAACCCCTATTTAAAGTAAAAAAATAAACATGATATTGTGAGGATATTTTGAAGACAAAACTGCCAAGAAAATGTTTGTAAATGCCTTAATGCCATGAGAAATAGCTGACTGTATATGTTCACATCCTTTTGACATAAACACAATAAATTAGACTTTATAATGGATGAGAAAACTTATCGGGATATTGCAGCGGGTTGTTCGGAGAGACAATTTTTAACTTTTGCTTTGGTTTGAGACATAGTCCTTGTGCCATGAAACCAAACTCTTATATTCCAGATGAAGTAAATTCTTGTGTTTCTGCAAATGCAATTACTGCAAGTCTCCTTTCCAAACACATCACTAAAACTGATTAACATGGCTTTAATGTACCTACCCCTCTCCTAAGAACATAGATCAATGGCAAAAACTCATCAAATACACCCAGTTAGACCTAAATTAGCACTACATCACATTTTTACAGTATCTAAGGCAAAATAAATGCCAAGAAAATATATTTTATGGAACAGAATTGGATTGAACCTACAAACGTGTGGAAATAATATATAATGACAGAAAACAGGACAGTGCTGTTGACATTTCTATCTTTGCTATAGGGAGCTTACCACTAAATAATTTCGATAGGCGACAACAGTACTTTTTTACCTGCTCCCACCAAAACTACACATACAAAACATTTCAAACCTTATACCTCTTTATAGAGCCATCCTAGCCCAGCAGGTTCATGAGAAAAAACCCACATGTTGTCTGCTCCTTTTCAAGTTTGTTTACCTACTAGTATGCAATAAATGCTAACCAACATTTTAAAGGAGGAGTGACCATATACAATCAGCAACAATTTCTCTGAGCTTGCAGATATATTTATAAAACGTATCATTTTAGTCCTTTATACCTGTCATTTACGCACATTGAAATTAAACATGGGATATACGGAATCAAGTCTGGTTATTAGAACGCAACTAAAACTAGGTCCAAAAGAGATAAAGCCCGGCACCTCCAAGTATCTAGTGCAATGATACCAATACCGACTCCTTGTTTTCTTCATGATGCATCACAAGAATTGCCAAACTGAAGTTTAGGTCATATCAAAAAATTTCTCATGCATAATAAAAGTTCAGACATAAAGAATCTTTCAAATTTCCGAAAAAAATTATCGCATTCAGATTCAACTATGAAAGCCGAGCAAACTATATGTTTTTGAAAAGCGTTTAGCTCTTTTTGGAATAAAAAACCAAGACACCGGCTTGCATCAGTCGTTCTTCTTCAGTGTCTTTGGAACAATTCTATTCTAATATGCACAGAATTATGCCTAAATAGCACGAATACTCGTTTTATGGCTATTTTCACACCAACAAGCCCAATTTACAGTAAAAAAATGATATTTTGAGGATATTTTGAAGACAATACTGCCAAGAAAATGTTTAAAAATGCCTTTAGGCCATGAGAAATAGCGGACTATATCTGTTCACATCATTTTTAAATGAATACAATAAATTAGAACTTATAATGGATGAAAACACTTATCGGGATATTACAACGGGCTGTTTCGGAGAGACATGTATTAAGCTTTGCTTTGGTTTGAGACATAGTCCTAGTGCCATGAAACCTTGCTCTCATATTACAGATGAAGTAGATTCCTTCTTGTGTTTCTGCAAATGCAATTACTGCAAGCCTCTTTTCTTAACACACCAATGAAAACTGATAAACAGGGCTTTAAAGTGCCCGCCACTGTCACCAGAACATAGATCAGTGGCAAAAACTCATCAAATAAACCGAGTTAGACCTTAATATGCACTACGATCACATTTTTACAGTATCTATGGCAAAATAAATGCAATGACGAAATATTTTACGAATCGGAATTGGATAGAACCTACAAACGTGTGGAAATCGTATGTAATGACAAAAACAGGACAATGCTGCTGACATTTCTATCTTTGCTACAGGGAGCTTTCCACTAAATATTTTCCATACGCTACAATAATAAGCTTTCCGGATATTTTGAAGACAAAACAACAACAGAGATGTTTATAAATGCATTAATGGCATGAGAAATAGATGACTATATCTGTTCACATCATTTTGACACGAATTCAATAAATTAGAACTTATAACAGATGAGAAAACTTATCGGGATATTGCAGCGGGCTGTTTCGGAAAGACAATTTTTATGTTTTGCTTTTGTTTGAGACATATTCCTCGTGCCATCAAACCTAACTCTTATATTTCTGATGAAGTAGACTCCTTCTTGTGTTTCTGCAAATGCAATTACTGCAATTTTCCTTTCCAAACACATCAATAAAGCGTGCTAACCCTGCATGATACCCCACCACTGCAGGCCTATATTGTATGCTCCATGACCAAAATAGGCTTCCTTAAGTGTTCTATATATCTGTAAAATTGTATCAGGGTATTCCATATAGTTAGGCAGCTATAGGCCAAACATATTTCTTACATAGAAAAAAAATACACCAATAAAAGTCCAAAAAGTATTTAATGGAAATTGTTAAAAACCCTAACTCTGCCAAATGTTACCTCATTGTGCCCACTAACCATCCCAACCATGCTTCTATAAATGGTCTATTTAAGAATTGTTATCCAAATATTCCATTATGTAAAGGAAAAAAAAACATTTAATGAGAATTGTTAACGACCAAAACTCTGATAAAGATGTTAATGTATTTTGCCAATGAACAATCTCAAACACGCTTCCTTTAATAGTACATATATGTGAAGTTTCATCCATATATTCCATTAAGTTAAGGAATAAGAGCCCAAAAAGCATTTAATGGGACTTGTACACAGTCATAACTGTTGAATATGTTAACGTATATTGCCAATTAACAATAGTAAACATTCTTCCTATAGTGGTCTATATATCTGTGAAGTTTCATCCATGTATTCCATTTAGAAAAGGAAGAAGTGTTCACAAACCATTTAATGAAAACTGTTAACAACAATTACTCTGTCAAATGTTAATGTATTTGTGCCATGAGCAATTCCCAAACCACACATTCCCAATACCAATAAATTTCTACAAAATTCATCCAATTATGCCATAAAATAAACGAATAAGCGTCCAAAAAACAGTAAATGGAAATTGTTAAGGGTACGGCCATAACTGTCGAATATGTTAACGTATTTTACCAATTAATAATACTAAACATTCTTCCTATAGTGGTCTATATATCTGAAGTTTCATCCATACATTCCATTCAGTAATGGAATATGTGTTCAAAACCATTTAATGGAAATTTTTAACGACTATAACTCTGTCAAATATAAACCTATTTGTGCCAAGAGCAATTCCCAATACAAATATATATACAACATTTCATCCAATTATTCCATAAAATAAACAAATAAGAGCCCAAAAACATTTAATGGAAATTGTTAACGGCAATTACTCTGTCAAATATTAACGCAGTTTGCCTTTAAACAATCCAAAACCTGTTTCTAATCGTGGTCTATAAAACAGGGACGTACCATACATATATTCCAATAAGTAAAGGATAAGTGCCCCAAAACTATTCAATATAAATTGTTAACGGCCATAAGTACGTTAATTGTTAACGTATTACGCTCATTAACAATCCCAAACCATTCATACCCAATACCAATGTATCTACAAAATTTGAAGAAAATCCGTGAAAAAACGTTCAGGTTATTGATCGGAAACGCCACAAAAACCCTTATTTTGAACTGAAAAGGGCCCTAACTCTGTCAGATATTAACGGATTTTGCCCATTAACAATCCCATACCACTCATTCCCGATATAAACATGTATGCAAACTTAAAAAAAAATCGTGAAAAATTACGCAAGTTATCGATCGGAAATGGTGCGGACGGACTGACGGACTGACACTCGACGGTATATCATAATTAAACTGATAAACATGGCTTTAAAGTAGCCTCGCCCCCTTTCCAAGAACATAGATCAGAGGCGAAAAATCATCAAATACACCAATCTAGACCTAAATTAGCACTTCCATCACATTTTTACAATATCTATGGCAAAATAAAAGCCATGAAGATACCTTTTATGAAACAGAATGTGTGGAAATAGTCTGTAATGACAGAAAACAGGATAGTGCTGCTGACATTTCTATCTTTGCTATAGGGAGCTTACCACTAAATAATTTCCATAAGCGACAGTAGTAACATTTTACCTTCTCCCACAAAAACTACACATACAAAACTTTTCAAACCTTATCCTTCTTTATAGAGACGTCCTAGCCCAACAAGTTAATGAGAAAAAAATCCACATGTTGATTTGCTCCTTTTCAAGTTACAATCAACTATGTTTGTTTACCTACTAGTACGGAGTAAATAGTAACCAACATTTTTAAAGGAGGGATGACCATATAAAATCAGTAACAATTTCTTTGAGCTTGCAGATATATCTATTAAACATACATCATGTTTGTCCCTTATACCTGTCATTTTCTCTCATTAATAGTACATGGGTTATATATCCAATGGAAGCAAGTCTGGTAGTTAGAATGCAACTAAAGGCTCGGACCAAAAGAGACAAAACCCGGCACCTCACAGTATCTGGTGCAATGCTACCAGTACCGAACCCTTATTTTCTTTATGATGCATCAAAAGAATTGCCAAATAGAAATTTAGGTCATTTCTAAAAAATTTCTCATTCATAATAAAAGTTCAAATACAAAGAAGCTTTCAAGTTCCCAAAAAGTTATCGCTTTCAGATTCAATTATGAAAGCCTAGCAAACTATATGTTTTTGAAAAACACAAAGTTTACCTCTTTATGGAATGGAACCCAGACACCGACTTGCCCTAGCGGTTCTTCTCCAATGTTTTTGGAACAATTCTATCATAAACTGCACATAATTATGCCTAAATAACACCAATACTCGTTTTCATAAATATTTTTACACCTACAACCCCTATTTAAAGTGATAAATGATATTTTGATGATATTTTGAAGACAAAACTGCCAAGAAAATGTTTATAAATACCTTACTGCCATGACACAAAGCTGGCTATATCTGTTTACATACTTTTGACATGAATACAATACACTAGAACCTAAATTGATGAGAAAACCTATCGGGATATTAAGGCGGGCTGTTTCAGAGAGACTAATTTTAACTTTTGCGTTGGTTTGAGTCATAGTCCTAGTGCCATGAACACTTACTCTTACATTCCAGATGAAGTAGAGTCTTTCTTGTGTTTCTGCAAATGCAATTACTGCAAATAAAAATCAAAAATGAGTTAAAGTCTCCTTTCGAAACACATCAATAAAACTGATAAACGTGGATTAAAAGTACTCGCCCCTCTCCCAAGAAAATAGATCAGTGGCAAAAACTCATCAAATACACCCAGTTAGCTCTAAATTAGCATTACCACCACATTTTTATAGTATCTATGGCAAAATAAATGCCAACAAAATACATTTTATGAAACAGAAATGGATAGAACCTACAAACGTGTGGAAGTAATATGTAATGACAGAAAACAGAACAGTGCTGCTGACATTTTTATCTTTGCTATAGGGAGCACACCACTTATAATTTTCCATAGGCGACAACAACTTTTTACCCGCTCCCACAAAAACTACACATACAAAACCTTTCAAACCTTATACCTCTGGAATGTGCCATCCTAACCCAACAAGTTAATGAGGAAAAATCCACATGCCGACCTGCTCCTTTTCAAGTTACAGTCAACCATGTTTGTTTACCTACTAGTATGGAGTAAATACTAACCCCATTTTAAAGGAGGATTGACCATATAAAATCAGAAACAATTTCTTTGAGCTTGCAGATTAGTTATACAAAATGCATCATTTTAGTCCCTTATACCTGTCATTTTCTCACAATGAAATAAAACATTAGATATATATGCAATCGAAGCAAGTCTGGTATTTAAAGCGCAACTAAAAGCTTGGTCCGAAAGTGATAAAACCTGGAACCTCCCAGTATCTTGTGAAATGGTACCAATACCGAACACTTATTTTCTTTATGATGCATCAAAAGAATTGCCAAATAAAAATTTAGGGCATATCTTATAATTTACTCATGCATAAAAAACATTTAGTCCTAAAGAATATTTCAAGTTTCAGAAAAAGATATCGTTTTCACATTCAACTATGAACGCCGAGAAAACCATACGTTTTTGAAAAGCACAAAGTTTACCTCTTTATGGAATGGAACCCAGACACCGGCGCTTGCATCAGTGGTTTTTCTCCAATATCTTCGGAACAATTCTATCCTCAAATGCACAGAATTATGCCTAAATAGCACCAAAACTCGTTTTTATGGCTATTTGCACACTTACATCCCCTATTTAAAGTAACAAATATGATATTTTGAGGATATTTTGAAAACAAAAATGACAAGAACATGTTTGTAAATGCCTAAATGCCATGAGAAAAAGCTGACTATATCTGTTCACATCCTTCTGACATGAAAACAATAAATTTCCACTTATAACGGATGAGAAAACTTATCGGGATATTGCAGCGGGCTGTTTCGGAGAGACAATTTTTTAGTTTTGCTTTGGTTTAAGACATAGTCCTAGTGCCATGAAACCTTACTCTTATATTCCAGATGAAGTAGATTCGTTCTTGTGTTTCTGCAAATGCAATTACTGCAAATAAAAATCAAAAATGAGTTCCTTTAAAAGCAATGAAAACATTCATAAGAAAGAAGATGGGTCATACTACGTAGTTTCGGCTAATAAAGCCTGGTCAGTGACCCTGTAATGATTCGAAAAAAAAAGCCAGAGGAAACATACTGCAATTTTGCAAATTTCGAATAGGCAGTCGATACAAAGACTGATATAAATCAAATTGGGGTCCAAAAAATTAAAAAACCTGTCTAGAATATGAGTCTAAACCAATAGTTTATTTCTGATTTCTCAGAATATTCACGCTGATCTCAAAGGACCAAAAGTAAAATATAAACTACACTGTGGTTGATGTACGGGGAGACGTTTTACGGCCGCCACACGGCACAACACCAGCTCAATGAAGGCAAATAAAAATCCAAAATGAGTTCCTTTAAGAGCAATGAAAACATTCGTAAGAAAGAAGATGGGTCATACTACGTAGTTTCGGCTAATAAAGCCTCGGCAGTGACCCTGTAATGATCCGGAAAATAAGCCGGAGGAAACATACTGCAATTTTGCAAATTTCGAATAGGCATACGATACAAAGACTGATATAAATCAAATTGGGGTCCAAAAATTAAAAACCTGTCTAGAATATGAGTCTAAACCAATAGTTTATTTCTGATTTCTCAGAATATTCACGCTGATCTCAAAGGACCAAAAGTAAAATATAAACTACACTATGGTTGGTCCAAACACATGAATAAAAAACTAATTTACATGGCTTTAATGTACACCCCCTCCCCAGAACACAGATCAGAGGCAAAAACTCAACAAATACACCCAGTTAGACCTAAATTAGCACTACCATCACATGTTTGTATTATCCATGGCAAAAAAAAAAACATGCCATGAAGATACATTATATGAGACAGAATTGCATAGGACTGCAAATGTGTGGAAATAGTATGTAATGACTGAAAAAAGGACAGTGCTGCTGACATTTCTATCTTTGTTACTGGGAGCTTAACACTAAATATTTCCATAGGCGACTTACCCGCGCCCTCAAAAACTACACATACAAAACTTTTCAAATTTTGCTTGTTTATAGAACCATCCTAGCCTGACAACTTAATGAGAAAAAATCCACACGTTGATCTGCTCTTTTTCAAGTTACAGTCAACCATTTTTGTTACCGACTGGAACGGAGTAAACACAAACTAAATTTTTAAAGGCGGGGTGACCGTTTAAAATCAGCAACAATTTCTTTGAACTTGCAGATATATTTATAAAACATGCATCATTTAAGTCCCTTACACCTGTCATTTTCTTACATTGAAATATAACATTGGGTATATATCCAATGGAAGCAGGTCTGGTATTTAGAACGCAATTAAAAGCTCGGTCCAAAAGTTATCAAACCCGGCACCTCCCAGTATCTAGTGCAATGCTACCAAAACCGAACCCATATTTATTAATGACGTATCAAAAATTGCCAAATAGAAATTTAGGTCATATCTGATAATTTACGCATGCATAAGAAAAAATCAGTCACAAAGAATCTTTGACGTTTGTGACGTATGAAAAAAAAATGGCCAAATAGAAATTGGGTCATATCTGATGATTTACGCATGGATAATAAAAGTTCAGTCACAAAGAATCTTTTAAGTTTGAGAAAAAAATATCGCTTCCAGATTCAACTATGAAATCCGAGCAAACCGTATGTTTTTGAAAATGCAAAGTTTACCTCTTTCTGGAATGGAACCCAGACACCGGCCTGAATCGGTATTTACACTCCAATGTCTTTTGAACAATTCTACCCGAAAATGCACAGATATATGCCTAAATATCACCATTACTCATTTTTATGGCTATTTTCTGTGGCAGTTGGATGAAAGCCTCCAACATACAGAAAAATCGTCCGTTCATCCGGTATTATTTTGTGAAAAAATTTGTTCAAATGTATCTTACAAAATTACATTTATTTTCATTACCAAATTCATTATGCCAGATGTATCCTTTTAAACCTTTCCTATCTCATGTTACTACCATGCTTCATTTGTACGTGTATCATCCTGTGCTGGTGGGCCGCACACTGGACGAAAGATAACCTCATATATGTCTAACATATAATTATATTTGTACTGTGTATGTGTCACTTTTTTCAAGCTCAATCACTCTGCAAATCAAAGAATGAAAGAGGCACTTTACATACGTTATTAGATTAGTAACTTTTCATTTCATGTGACTCCAGAGTTCACAGAATCGGACACGTATTACTTAGTTTTGAAGTGTACGTGATCATCTAGTAGTTTCTGTTTTGAGTGGTTTATAAAATCTTGTTCTTTCGGCAAGATTAGATTTTATACTGCAGCGGGCTGTTTCGGAGAGACAATTTTTAAGATTTGCTTTGGTTTGTGACATAGTCCTAGTGCCATGAAACCTTACTCTTATATTCAAGACGAAGTAGATTCTTTCTTGTGTTTCTGCAAATAGAATTACTGCAAGTCATCTTTCTAAACATATCAATCAAAATGTTTTAAATGGTTTAAAAGTACACCCTCCCCCCCCCCCCACCTACAAAGAACTTAGATCAGAGGCAAAAACTCGTAGAATACACCCAGTTAGACCTATATTCGCACTACCATCACATTTTTACATTATCCATGGCAAAACCCATGCCATGAAAATACATTTTATAAAACAGAATTGGCGGTCCCCGCCCATAGGGGCTTGAAGAAATATATGGGCTGCATGATGCTTCCACGCAGAGCTGAATCCGGCCCGCACACTAGTACTGCTTAGAGGATCTAAGCCTGTCCAGGAACCGCGGTGTGAGGCGGACCATCCATGCTAATAAACCCTATTGGTTTCATTGAGCGACAGGGCTCGAAATGTCATTTCATCTCAATATCGGGGAAAAGTCCCACAAAATTGGAAGCAACGTCTCCAAAATTACCTTTACAGTGTTGACGGCGACGTTAAACCTCAAATCAATCAATCAATGAATAAAACAGAATTGGATAGAACCACAAATGTGTGGAAATAGTATGTAATGACTGAAAACAGGACAGTGCGCTTGACATTTCTACCTTTGCTATTGGGAGCTTAACAATAAATATTTCCATAGGCGACCTACCTGCGCATACACGAACAAAACTTTTCAAACCTTGCATGTTTATAGAACCATCCTAGGCCAACAAGTTACTGCGAAAAAAATACACATGTTGATCTGCTCCTTTTCAAGTTACAGTCAACCATGTTTGTTTACCGAATAGAACGGAGTAAATGCAAACCAACATTTTTAAAGGAGGGTGACCATATAAAATCAGCAACAGTTTCCATGGGCTTGCAGATATATTTATAAAACATGTATCAGTTAAGTCCCTTACACCTGTCATTTTCTTACATTGAAATAAAACATTGGGTATATATCCAATGGAAGCAGGTCTTGTATTTGGAACGCAGCTAAAAGATCGGTCCAAAATTGATAAAACCCGGCACCTCCCAGTATCTAGTGCAATGCTACCAATACTGAACCCTTATTTTCTTAATGACGTACAAAAAATTGCGAAATAGAAATTTAGGTCATATCTGATAATTTACGCATGCATAATAATATGTTCAGTCACAAAGAATCTTTGAAGTTTGCGAAAAGTTATCGCTTTCAGATTCAACTATGACTGCCGAGCAAACCAAATGTTTTCGAAAAGTGCAAAGTTAACTTCTTTCCGGAATGGAACCCAGACACCGGCTTGCATCAATATTTCCTCTCCAATGTCTTTGGAACAAAGCTACCCTAAAATAGCCAATACTCATTTTATGGCTATTTTCTATTGCAGTTGGGTAAAAAGCCTCCAACATACAGAACCATCGTCCGTTCATCCGGTATTATTTTGTAAATACATCTGTTCAAATGCATCTTACAAAATTACATACCATTTTAAACCTTTCCTATATCACGTTACTTCCATGCTACATTTGTACGTGTATCATCCTGTGCCGGTTGGCCGCACACTGGGCGGAATATAACCTCATCTGTGTCTAACATTTGTGTTTGTTCTGTGTATGTGTCACGTTTTCATGTCCCATTACTCTGTACATCACAGAATGAAACATGCATTTCATATAGGTTATTAGATTAGTAATTTGTCATTTCATGTGACTCCAGAGTTAACGGAATGGTACAAATATCACTAAGTTTTGAAGTGTACGTTATCATCTAACAGTTTCTTTCTTTAGTAGTTTATAAAATCTTGTTCTTTTGGAAACGAATCCCCTCAATACTATTTTTATCACAATCGTGGATCTCATATTTTGCAAAGGATCTACTGTTTTTCAAACCAACATTTTATTTAAACAAACGTATTCGCTTCCCGTGCCTGTAGGGAATAAGATATACAGGTCACTTTCCTTCTATTGTGAATGGGGATAAAATTCCCTGTTGGAACAGGAGACACAAAATGCCATAAGAAAAAGCGGAATATATCTGTCCTTTTGACATGAATACAATAATTGAAACATATAACGGATGAGAAAACTTATTGGGATATTCCAGCGGGCTGTTTCGGAGAGACGGGTTTTAAGTTTTGCTTTGGTTTGAGACATTGTCCTAGAGCCATGAAACCTTACCCTTATATTCCAGATGAAGTAGATTCTTTCTTGTGTTTCTTGTGTTTCTGCAACTGCAATTACTGCATGTCTTCTTTCTAAACACATCAATGAAATTTAATTTACATGGCATTAAGGTACACCCCCTCCCCCCCCCCCCAAGGAACATAGATCAGAGGCAAAAACTCATAATATACACCCAGTTAGACCTAAATTCGCACCACCATCATATTGTTACATTATCCATTGCAAAATACATGCCATGAAGGTACATTTTATGAAACAGAATTGGATAGAACTATAAATGTGTGGAAATAGTATGTAATGGCTGAAAACAGGACAGTGCTGCTGACATTTTCTATCTTTGTTACTTGGAGCTCAACATTAAATATTTCCATAGGCGACTTACCTGCGCCCACAAAATCTACACATACAAAACATTTCAAACCTTGCATGTTTATAGAACCATCCTAGCCCAACAAGTTAATGAGAAAGAAATCCACATGTTGATCTGCTCCTTTTCAAGTTACAGTCAACCATGTTTGTTTACCGACTCCAACGAAGTAAATAAAAAACAACATTTTTCAAGGAGGGGTGACAACATAAAATCAGCAATAATATTTTTGAGCTTGCAGATATATTTATAAAACATGCATCATTTAAGTCCCTTACACCTGTCATTTTCTCACATTGAAATAAAACATGGGATATATATCCAATGGAAGCCTCTCTGGTATTTAGAACGCAACTACACGCTCGGTCCAAAAGTGATAAAAACCGGCACCTCCCAGTATCAAGTGCAATGCTACCAATTCCGAACACTTTTTTTTTCTTTATGACGTATTAAAAGAATTGCCGAATACAAATTTAGGTTGTATATGATAATTTTCTCATGCATAATAAAAATTCAGTCACAAAGAATATTTTAATTTGCAAAAGTTATCGCTTCCAGATTCAACTATGAAAGCCGAGCAAACCATATGTTTGTGAAAAGTGCAAGGTTTACCTCTTTCTGGAATTGAACCCAGACACCGGCTTGCACCAGTATTTCCTAAAATGCACAAAGTAAACGCCTCCAACATACAGAACAATCGTCCGTTCAACCGGTATTATTTTGTGAATAAATTTGTTCAAATGCATCTTACAAAGTAGAAGTAAAACAAAGATCAGGAATCGATACAATTAACTTACTCCACCCATCAAATACACCAAAGGGAAAGAAACACAAACATTAAGCGACCAGACCATAATGGAAACCTAAACAAAGGAAGGCCATAAGGACAGTCACTTTCCCACAAAATGGGCATATGACCATCCAAAATAAAAAGACACAAGTGATACACACAGTAAGTAACAAACAATAAAATAAATAAACCGCCACAGAAGAACCGCCTTGGAACGGTCAGTGGAAAGATTTCCACTGGGGGGCTTAAATCGATTTTACGTGGCCACAATCCTCGCCCTTACTTCCGTCGCGATTTAGACAAATAATTTGTTCAGTCCGCATGAAATCACATTTCTTTTTTATTACAAAATTCATTACGCGAGATCTATCCTTTAACACATTTCCTATCACAACTTACTACCATGCTACATTTGTACTTGTGTAATCCTGCGCTGATGGGCCACACACTGTGTCTAACATATATATTTGTACTGTGTATGTGTCACTTTTTCAAGCTCTATCACTCTGCACATCAAAGAATGAAAGATGCATTATATATACGTTATTAGACTAATAACTTTTTTATCAAACCAACCTTTTATTTAAACAAACGTTTTCGGCCTCCCGTGTCTGTAGGGAATGGGGATGAATTTCCATGTTGAAACAGGTGCCACTTAATGCCATGAGAAATAGCTGAATTTATCCGTTCACAACCTTTTGACGTGAATTCAATAATTAGACTCCGATGGGCCCAACCAGAGACAGAGCATCAGGCACCAACCAACATTACCTTGAATTAGATCTCTCTAATTCTCAATAAGCCTTTACGTTGGTACCGTCATAGAATCTTAGGCCTGACCCACCGGCGTGCAATTAAAGAGGGAAGCAAAGTTGCCAACCGTGATTGGGTTAACTACCATGCACGCAGTCTGTCGTATAATATCCATATTGTATCCAATCTTTTTATATCGAAGAATGATTTTACGAAATTGGGTGCTAAAGTCTTTGCGGTTATATATTTTTCTGAATTTATATACTAAGTCACCATAAAATTCGGGTTCCGATAGACCTTGTTGCAGAAGAGATTTAAGTCCAATATTGAATTTTGAAATTAAATCAGAATGGCGTCTATAAAATTTTGAAAAGGCTTTGCGTAGTTTATGGTACCGATAACCCTGATTAAGAAGTTAAGCCGTTAATAATTTATTACGAGTGTTGAAGCCAGTTACATGACTACACACTCTAGCAAATCGAATTAATTGCGAAATATAAACGCCATAGGATGGCGCACGAGGAACATCACCATCCAAAAAAGGAAAATTTACAATCTCAAAATCAAAGTCATCGCGTTTATCATAAATTTTGCATGAAACAAACCCATCCACAACAGACAGATGTAAATCCAAAAACGGGCCCTCGTTATCAGAAGAATTTGCTTTATTTGACTGAAGTTCTGGGGGGTTAATCTGACTGATCAAACCATCGAAATAGGTATTATCAATATTTAATAAAGCATCTGAATATCTAGAAGTGGAGCTAAAAGCTTCAATAATTTCAGATTGGTTATCAATGGAAAGCGACAACATGAAGTCTCTTTCATAACAATACAAGAATAGATCAACCACAAGAGGTGCGCAATTCGTACCCATCGGAATGCCCACAATTTGTCTAAATAACTTAGTACCAAATCTAATATAAATATTGTCAAGTAGAAAGGTGAGGGCATCACACACTTTCTGACATGACCAAAGTGTATAATTCTTATGCTCTTTAGAAGTGAAAAATGCATTTCTGACATTACATGCAAGATAGAGAGAATCTTCTCTGTGAAAAGCCCATTCAATTAAACCATTAAGCTTTTCTTTTATAAGATTATGAGGAAGTGTAGTGTAAAGAGTGGAAAAATCGTAAGTAGACAGACTTGAAGCACGAAAATGTCTGGATTACAATTTATTTAAAACCTCATTCGATTTTTTATAGACCAAAACAGATTTCTTCCTGATCTTTCAAAGACTTTATCACAATATTTAATCACATGCGTTTTAATAGCAGTAAGACAGGAAGTTAATAATTTAGAAAGTTCAGTGGTAGTGCAAGAGCTAGAGTTTGCACTAAACCGTGCTTTGTAAGGTCTTTTATGAAGTTTTGGTAACAAGTATAGCGTAGGAAGCTTGTCTTGGCCTTCGGTAACACACACAGCAAACTTGGTGGCTGAATGACAAATATGTGTATCTACTATAACTCTCTCTTCAGCTAAAGGCTGAAGTTCATAGGCCTTAGTACCACCAAGCTCCTGCTTAAGCGTGTTAACATAGTGGAGCCGTCACACAACGACGACGTTGTTAGCGGCCTTGTCTGCATGGGCCAAAACAAACTTCTTATGAAATTCTTGAATACCTAGTTTAAGATGACGTAAAGACGTCTTAGGCTTAGGAGGTAATAAGTTAGTATTGTGAGAATAGAAAGAAATGCGTTTATTCACTAGTTTTAAAATGCTTAGTTTCCAGTCCTTAAGGGCTTTATGCTCAACATACTCTCGATTACACCATCGATTACCGAATTCATTCAAGGAAGCAGCGATTTCATCTCTACATTTACTGAAATCAATTTTAGAAGGAAACCGATATTTCGGTCCTTTAGAAATTATATTCCTTATCCTAGAATCAGGAATAATTTTCAAATTGCGAGTAATTACATGACCAGCAGCAGGATAGCAATACACTGGGTTTTTACAATCACATGAATTTTGAGTATTAGTATCAATATCAAGATCTGAAACAAGTTTATTAAAATTAAAAATGATAGCTCTAACAGGTTTGTTGTATTTATAGCAAATTATAGGTGTTTCAGTATTTTGAAAATAAGCAGGAATGGAAGAAAGCACCGAGCTCTCACGGAAGATACTGGGCAAATCTATAAAATCCATACCCTTATTAATGAAGGATATTTTGAAGAAATGGCGTTTATGATTAATATTAGAATCAATGTAAGGACGGAGAGTATGCTGAGTATAGCCTCTAGTTAAGAGAGCCGCATCATATAACTGATTAGAACTATCGTAGAATTTATTCGCCTCGGTGTCCAGAGGACGTAAAACAGAAACGGGTAATGAACTTAAAAATGAAAGCATAGAGTGGCGTCCATGATTTAATATTATAATTGACAGTCACTTCAGTCTAGTATTGTTTCGTTTAAACGCACGTAATTTACGTTTAAAGTTACCATTTTTTCCTGGTGCCGTGAGATCTAGTTCTGCGTTTTCGACATTCCAGGAGCGAGAAAATATCAAAGTCTGGCATTCTAGAAATATTACCCTCATGATAAATGTTGTCATTAAGTCCCAGTGGAAAAGGGGTCTGTAAACGTTTAATCCATTTCAGTTCAGCCTGATGTCTTTTTATAATTTTGAATCTAGATGTAGAATTTGCATCGTAATAAAGTTTTTCCACTGGTTGTATAACAATGTTATTTACAGAATGACCTGTACGTCGAAAGTGACGGTACAAGAAAGTGTCAGTTTTCTTAGGCTTACGCATTATACGATAATGCTCGTTCAATCTAGTTTTAAGCATGCGGTTAGTTTGACCGACGTACTGCATATTACAGTTTGCAGCACGTCATGTAATTAGATAAATTAAATCTGTAGACTGTCATGTCAAATCAGACATGTTAACTACAGAGAAGCGTCTACCGTTTACAGATGAAGTAACGGCAGACGCAGTGCTTAAATGCGAACAACATCTGCACCTCTTGGCATTGCACTTAGAAATACTAGGATACATTCCACTTCTTTTCCACGGATTAGTATATTTTCGAAGATTGGCGACATTGGTATTGCCTGCTCCATTGAGATTAACTGAATTTACAGAAGACAAATTTAAGGGTCTAACCAATACTGAAGGCAACATAGTATTAAAGTTTTTAATAGAATGGGGAATCCGTACAGAAGAAGCAGAGTGTAACCTAAGGGGTGATATTGATATTTTAAATGTATTTGTGATACTCATTTGGGTTAATAAGGTTATGATACCGTCAAAACTAAAGCGATCTTCATACCGGTCATTAAATAAAACAGCATATAAAATTACTGAAGATGATTCCTTCGAATAGATGGAAGGTAAAACAAAAGCCAAGTCTTCTTTCGAAACATCAATAAAAATTAAATTACATGGCTTTAAGGTACACCCCCTTCCCAAGAACATAGATCAGATGCAAAACCTCATCAAATACACCCAGTTAGACCTAAATTCGCACTACCATCACATTTCTACATTATCCATTGCAAATGCATGCCATGAAGATACATTTTATAAAACAGAATTGGACAGAACTACAAATGTTTTGAATTAGTATGTAATGACTGAAAAAAGGACAGTGCTGCTGACATTTCAATCTTTGTATCTGGGAGCTTAACACTAAATTTTTCAATAGGTGACCTACCTGCGCCCACAAAAACTACACATACAAAACTTTTCAAACCTTGCTTTTGTTATAGAACCATCCTAGCACAACAATTTAATGAGAAAAATCCACATGTTGATATACTTCTTTTCAATATACAGTCAACCATGTTTATTTACAGACTAGAACGAAGTAAATAAAAAAAAAAAAAATCCAAGGAGGGGTGACCATATAAAATCAGCAATAATTTCATTGAGCTTGCATATATATTTATACATCATGCATCATTTAAGTCCCTTACACCTGTCATTTTCATTATTGAAATAAAACATGGGGTATGTAGCCAGTGGAAGCAAGTCTGGTATTTAGAACGCAACTAAACATTCGGTACAAAAGTGATAAAATCCGGCATCTCCCAGTATCAAGTGCAATGCTACAAATACCGAACCCTTTTTTTCTTTTTGACGTAACATTATAATTGCCAAATAGAAATTTAGGGCAGACATGATTATTTTCTCATACATAATAAAAGTTCAGTCACAAAGAATATTTTAACTTTGCGTAAACGTTATCGCTTCCAGATTCAACTATGTAAGCCGAGAAAACCATATGTTTTTTGACAAGTGCAAAGTTTACCTCTTTCATGAATGGAACCAAGACATCGGCTTGCATCAGTATTTCCTCTTCAATGCATTTGGAACAATTCTATCATATAATGCACAGAATTATGCTCAAATAGCACCAATACACATTTTTATGGCTATTTTCTGTGGCAGTTGGCTCAAGCCCTCCAACATACAGAACAACCGTCTGTTCAACCGGTATTATTTTGTGAATAAATTTGTTCAAATTCATTTTACAAAATTACTTTTCTGTTTTATTACAAAATTCATTACGCAAGATCTATCCTTCTAAACATTTCCTATCTAAAGTTTCTACCATGCTACATTTGTACGTGTATCATCCTGCGCTGGTGGGCCGCACTCTGGACGAAAGATAACCTCATCTGTGTCTAACATATATATTTGTACTGTGTATGTGTCACTGCTTCATGCTCCATCACTCTGCACATCAAAGAATGAAAGATGCACTATATATACGTTATTAGAATAGTAACTTGTTTTTCATGTGACTCCAGAGATTACAGAATTTGACACTTATCACTTACTTTGAAGTGTACATCTAACAGTTTATTTATTTAGTAGATTATAAAATCTAGGATCTCTCAGAAATGAATCACCTCAATACTATTTTTTATCACGAGCGTGGATCTCATATTTTGCAAAGGATCTCCTGTTTTCCAAACCAGCCTTTTATTTAAACAAACGTTTTGGCCTCCCGTGTCTGTCGGGAAAAAATATACAGGTCACTTTCCTGCTGTAGTGAATGGGGATGAAATTCCCTGATGAAACAGGAGCCACTTAATGCCATGAGAAGTAGCTGAATATATCTGTTCACAACGTTTTTGACATGAATACCATTATTAAAACATATAACGGATGAAAACACTTATCGGGATATTGCAGCGGGCAGTTTCGGAGAGACAGATTTAAATTTTGCTTTGCTTTGAGACATTGTCCAAGAGCCATGAAACCTTACTCTTATATTCCAGATGAAGTAGATTCTTTCTTGTGTGTCTTGTGTTTCTGCAAATGCAATTACTGCAAGTCTTCTTTCTAAACACATCAACAAAAATAAATTTACATTGCATTAAGGTACACCTCTCCCAAATACATAGATCAGAGGCAAAAACTCATCAGATACACCCAGTTAGACCTAAATTAGAACTACCATCACATTTCTACATTATTCGTTGCAAAATGCATGCCAAGAGAATACATTTTATAAAACACAAGTGGATAGAACTACACATTTGTGGAAATAGTATGTAATGACTGAAAAAAGGACAGTGCTGTTGATATTTCTATCTTTGTTACTGGGAGCTTAACACTAAATATTTCCATAGGCGACTTACCTGCGCCCACTAAAACTACACTTACAAAACTTTTCAAACCTTGCTTGTTTATAGAACCATCCTAGCTCAACAAGTTAATGAGAAAAAACCCACATGTTTATCTGCTCCTTTTCAAGTTACAGTCAACCATGTTTGTTTACCGACTAGAAGTAAATGAAAACAACATTTTTCCAGGAGGAGTGACCATATAAAATCAGGAATAATTTCTGTGAGCTTGCAGATATATTTATAAAACATGCATTATATTAGTCCAATTCACCTGTCATTTTCTCACATTGAAATAAAACATGGAATACATATCAAGTGGTAATAAGTCTGGTATTTAGAACGCTACTAAACACTCGGTCCAAAAGTGTCATCAATGTTCGATCACCTACAGTAGGAACCCCTGGAAACCAGACGGTCAAAGACTCAGTCACCCTACTGTACAAAGTGGTTCAGGACCTTGTTGATATACCTGCCGCTTATTACTTGACCCCGGTCACAGCAAGGACCAGAGCTACAGACTCCAGGAAGTTCAGACAGTTTTCAACATCATCTGATTCTTTTAAGTTTACCTTCTCCCCTCGTACCGTACCTTTGTGGAATTCTGTACCAGCTTCTGTAGCTGAGGCTCCATCACTGGCATCATTTAGGATGGAGCTATCCACCCTCTCATTCTAAGCAAGTAAAGGGCCCAGTCACCTAGTGACTCTGCAAGGGGGAGCTGTGCTGTCGGGGACGTATGGGCCCTGGTACGGCCACGGAAGGCAGAGAGGTCTTTACTTATTGAGCCAAAAGTGGCTGGGGTAACTTTCTTAGATATACTGGGATTATTGGGAGCTTAACACTAAATTTTTCAATAGGTGACCTACCTGCGCCGAAAAAAACTACAGACACAAAAGTTTTCAAACCTTGCTTTTATTATAGAACCATCCTAGCCAAAAACAGTTAATGAGAAAAAAATCCACATGTTGATCTACTCCTTTTCAAGTTACAGTCAACCATGTTTGTTTACAGACTAGAACGAAGTAAATAAAAAAAATTCAAGGATGGGTGACCATATAAAATCAGCAATACTTTCGTTGAGCTTGCAGATATATTTATATATCATGCCTCATTTAAGTCCCTTACACCTGTCATTTTCATTATTGAAATTAAACATGGGGTATGTAGTGCGTGGAAGCAAACTTGGTATTCAGAACCCATTTAAACGCTCGGTCCAGAAGTGATAAATTCAGGCATCTCCCAGTATCAAGTGCAATGCTACCGATACCGAACATTTTTTTTCTTTATGACGTAACAAAAATATTGCCAAATAGAAATTTAGGTCATATATGATAATTTACTCATGCATAATAAATGTTCAGTCACAAAGAATATTTTAAGTTTGCGAAAAAGTTTTCGCTTCCAGGTTCAACTATGAAAGCCGAGCAAACCATATGTTTTTGAAAAGTGCAAAGTTTACCTCTTTCATTAATGGAACCCAGACACAGGCTTCCATCAATGTTTCCTCTCCAATGTATTTTGAACAATTTTATTCTAAAGTGCACAGAACTATGCTTAAATAGCAGCAATACTCATTTTATGGCTATTTTCTGTGGCAGTTGGGTAAATGTCTCCAACATACAGAACAATCGACCTTTCAACCGGTATTATTTTGTGACTAGAAGTAAATGAAAACAACATTTTTCCAGGAGGGGTGACCATATAAAATCAGCAATACTTTCGTTGAGCTTGCAGATATATTTATATATCATGCCTCATTTAAGTCCCTTACACCTGTCATTTTCATTATTGAAATTAAACATGGGGTATGTAGTGCGTGGAAGCAAACTTGGTATTCAGAACGCAACTAAACGCTCGGTCCAGAAGTGATAACTTCCGGCATCTCCCAGTATCAAGTGCAATGCTACCAATACCGAACCCTTTTTTTCTCTATAACGTAACAAAAAATTGCCAAATAGAAATGTAGGTCATATATGATAATTACTCATGCATAATAAAAGTTTAGTCACAAAGAATATTTTAAGTTTGCGAAAATGTTTTCGCTTCCAAGTTCAACTATGAAAGCCGAGCAAATCATATGATTTTGAAAAGTGCAGAGTTTACCTCTTTCATGAATGGAACCCAGACACAGGCTTCCATCACTGTTTCCTCTCCAATGCATTTTGAACAATTTTATTCTAAAATACACAGAATTATGCTTAAATAGCGACAATACTCATTATAGCTATTTTCTGTGGCAGTTGGGTAAATGCCTCCAATATACAGAACAATCGTCCTTTCAACCGGTATTACTTTGCGAATACATTTGTTCAAATGCATTTAACAAAATTACATTTCTTTTTTATTACAAAATTCATTACTCGAAATCTGTCCTTTAAAACCTTTCCTATCACAAGTTACTACTATGCTACATTTGTACGTGTATCATCCTGCGCTGTTGGGCCGCACACTGGACGTAAGATCTGTGTCTAACATATATATTTGTACCGTGTATGTGTCACGTTTTCATGCTCCATCACTCTGCACATCAAAGAATGAAAGATGCATTATATATACGTTATTATACTAGTAACTTGTCATTTCGGGGGAATCCAGAGTTTACAGAATTGACCACTTATCACTTTTTGAAGTGTACGTTATCGTCTAACAGTTTATTTCTTTAGTAGTTTATAAAATAGAGTTCTTTCGTAAACACATCACATCAATACTATTTTTATCACGATCGTGGATCTCATATTTTCCAAAGGATCTCCTGTTTTCGAAACCAGCCTTTTATTTAAACAAACGTTTTCGGCCTCCCGTGTATGTAGGGAATAAATATACAGGTCACTTTCCAGCTGTAGTGAATGGGGATAAAATCCCTTTTTAAACAGGAGCCACTTAATGCCATGAGAAATAGCTGAATATACCTGTTCACAGTCTTTTGACATGAATACAATAATTAAAACATATTACGGATGAGAAAACTTATCGGGATATTGCAGAGGCTGTTTCGGAGAGACAAATTTGAAGTTTTGCTTTGGTTTGAGATATTGTCCTAGAGCCATGAAACCTTACTCTTATATTCCCGATGAAGTAGATACTTTCTTGTATTTCTTGTGTTTCTGCAAATGAAATTACTGCACGTCTTCTTTCTAAACACATCAATAAAACAAAATTTAAATGGCTTTAAGGTACACCCCCCTCCCAGGAACATAGATCAAAGGCAAAAACCTATCAAATACACCCAGTAAGACCTAAACTCGCACTACCATCACATTTCTACATTATTCATTGCAAAGTGCATGCCATGAAGATACATTTTATAAAACAGAATTGGATAGAACTACAAATGTGTGGAAATTGTATGTAATGACTGAAAAAAGGACAGTGCTGCTGACATTTATATCTTCGTTACTTGGAGCTTAACACTAAATATTTCCATAGGCGACTTACCTGCGCCCATAAAAACTACACATACGAAACTTTTCAATACTTGCTTTTTATAGAACCTTCCTAGTCCAACAAGTTAATAAAAAAAAAACAACAAAAAAAACATATTGATCTGCTCTTTTTCAAGTTACAGTCAACCATGTTTGTTACCGACTAGAAGTAAATAAAAACAACATTTTTCCAGGAGGGGTGACCATATAAAATCAGGAATAATTTCTTTGAGCTTGCAGATATATTTATAAAACATGCATTATATAAGTTCCTTTCACCTGTCATTTTCTCACATTGAAATTAAACAGGGAATACATATCCAGTGGAAACAAGTCTGGTATTTAGAACGCAACTAAACGCTCGGTCCAAAAGTATCATCCATGCTCGATCACCTACAGTAGGAACCCCTGGACACCAGACAGTCAAAGACTCAGTCACCCTACTGTACAAAGTGGTTCAGGACCTTGTTGATATACCTGCCGCTGATTACTTGACCCTAGTCACAGCAAGGACCAGAGCTACACAACCAGGAAGTTCAGACAGTTTTCTACATCATCTGATTCTTTTAAGTTTACCTTTTCCCCTCGTACCGTACCTTTGTGGAATTATGTTTCAGCTTCTGTAGCTGAGGCTCCATCACTGTCATCATTTAGGATGGAGCTATCCACCCTCTCATTCTAAGCAAGTTAAGGGGCCCAGTCACCTAGTAACTCTGCAAGGGGGAGCGGTGCTGTCGGGGACGTATGGGCCCTGGTACCACCACGAAAGGCAGAGAGGTCTTTACTTCTTGAGCCAAAAGTGGCTGTGATAACTTTTTTTCCTTCTCTCTTGTTTATGTTGTACCTCTGTGCTTATATATTATATTATTTTTTGTCCTATTTTCTTGATAATTTAACGCTAATTTAAGACGTAATACTACTTCTTGCGGACTTTATTCTCTTGCTTTTCATCTTTCTAGCGCTAACAATACTGAAGTCATATCCGTTGAGTAATAGTCAAGATTGACGGAACAACGTAGAGATGTAGATGTCGATGTAGAATAAAAATTAATTTACATGGCCATAAGATACGGCCCCCTCCCAAGAACAAAGATCAGAGGCTAAAACTCATAGAATACACCCAGTCAGAACTGAATTCGCACTACCATCACATTTTTACATAATCCATTACAAATGCATGCCACGAAGATACATTTTATAAAACAGAATTGGATAGAACTACAAATGTGTGGAAATAGTATGTAATGACTGAAAAAAGGAAGAGCTGCTGACATTTCAATCTTTGTTACTGGGAGCTTAACACTAAACTTTTCAATAGGTGACCTACCTGCGCCAAAAAAAACTGCACATACAAAAATTTTCAAACCTTGCTTTTATTATAGAACCATCCTGGCCAAACAAGTGAATGAGAAAAAATCCACATGTTGACCTACTCCTTTTTAAGTTACAGTCAACCATGTTTGTTTACAGACTAGAACGAAGTATATAAAAAAAAACATTTTTCAAGGAGGGGTGACCATGTAAAGTCAGCAATACTTTCTTTGAGCTTGCAAATATATTTATATATCACTTTCAAGCTGTAGTGAAAGGGGCCACTTAATGCCATGAGAAATAGCTGAAATTACCTGTTCACAGCCTTTTGACATAAATACAATAATTAAAACATATTAAGGATGAGAAAACTTATCAGGATATTGCAGCGGGCTGTTTCGGCGAGACAAATTTGAAGTTTTGCTTTGGTTTGAGACATTGTCCTAGAGCCATGAAACCTTACTTTTATATTCCAGATGATATAGATTCTTTCTTGTATTTCTTCTGTTTCTGCAAATGCAATTACTGCACGTCTTCTTTCTAAACACATCAATAAAAAAATAATTTACATGGCTTTAAGGTACACCCCCTCCCAAGAACATAGATCAAAGGCAAAAACTTACCAAATACACCAAGTTAGACCTAAACTCGCACTACCATCACATGTCTACATTATCCATTGCAAAGTGCATGCCATGAAGATACATTTTATAAAACAGAATTGGATAGAACTACAAGTGTGGAAAATAGTATGTTCTGACTGAAAAAAGGACAGTACTGCTGACATTTCTATCTTCGTTACTGGGAGCTTAACACTAAATATTTCCATAGGCGACTTAAATGCGCCCACAAAAACTGCACATACATACTTTTCAAACCTTGCTTTTTATAGAACCTTCCTAGCCCAACCAGTTAATGAGAAAAATATCCACATTTTGATCTGCTCCTTTTCAAGTTACAGTTAACCATGTTTGTTTACCGACTGTAAGTAAATAAATACAACATTTTTCAAGTGGGGTGACCATATAAAATCAGAAATAATTTCTTTGAGCTTGCAGATATATTTATAAAACATGCATTATATTAGTCCCTTTCACCTGTCATTTTCTCACATTGAAATGAAACATGGAATACATATCCAGTGGAAACAAGTCTGGTATTTAGAACGCAACTAATCGCTCGGTCCAAAAGTATCATTCATGCTCGACCACCTTCATTAGGAACCCCTTGAAACCAGAAGGTCAAAGACTCAGCTCACCCTACTGTACAAAGTGGTTCAGGACCTTGTTGATATATCTGCCGCTATTTACTTGACCCCATTCACAGCAAGGACCAGAGCTACACACTCCAGGAAGTTTAGACAGTTTTCAACATCATCTGATTCTTTAAAGTTTAGCTTTTTCCCTCGTACCGTACCTTTGTGGAATTCTGTACCAGCATCTATAGCTGAGGCTCCATCACTGGCATCATTTAGGATGGAGCTATCCACCTTCTCATTCTAAGCAAGTTAAGGGGCCCATTAACCTTGTAACTCTGCATGGGGGAGCTGTGCTGTCGTGGACGCATGGGCCCTGGTACTGCCACGGAAGGCAGAGAGGTCTTTACTTGTTGAGCCAAAAGTGGCTGGGATAACTTTCTTAGATATACTGGGATAACTGGGAGCTTAACACTAATTTTTTCAATAGGTGACCTACCTGCGCCGAAAAAACTACATATACAAAAGTTTTCAAACCTTGCTTTTATTATAGAACCATCCTTGCCAAAAAAAGTTAATGAGAAAAAAATCCACATGTTGATCTACTCCTTTTCAAGTTACAGTCAACCATGTTTGTTTACAGACTAGAACGAAGTAAATAAAAAAAAAATTTCAAGCAGGGGTGACCATATAAAATCAGCAATACTTTCGTTGAGCTTGCAGATATATTTATATATCATGCATCATTTAAGTCCCTTACACCTGTCATTTTCATTATTGAAATTAAACAAGGGGTTTGTATTCAGTGGAAACAGGCCTGGTATTTAGAACGCAACTAAACGCTCGGTCCAGAAGTGATAAATTCAGGCATCTCCCAGTATCAAGTGCAAAGCTACCAATACCGAACCTTTTTTTTTCTTTATGACGTAACAAAAATATTGCCAAATAGAAATTTAGGTCATATATGATAATTTACTCATGCATAATAAAAGTTCAGCCACAAAGAATATTTTAAGTTTGCAAAAAAGTTGTCGCTTCCAGATTCAAATATGAATGAAAGCCGAGTAAACCATATGTTTTTGAAAAGTGCAAAGTTTACCTCTTTCATGAATGGAATCCAGTGGAACCCAGACACTGGATTCCATCACTGTTTCCTCTCCAATGCATTTTGAACAATTTTATTCTAAAATGCACAGAATTATGCTTAAATAGCAGCAATACTCATTTTATGGCTATTTTCTGTGGCAGTTGGGTAAATGTCTCCAACACACAGAACAATCGTCCGTTCAACCGGTATTATTTTGTCAATAAATTTGATCAAATGCATTTTTCAAAATTACATTTAGTTTTTATTTCAAAATTAATTACTCGAGATTTATCCTTTTAAACCTTTCCTATCACAAGTTACTACCATGCTTCATTTGTACGTGTATCATCCTGCGGTTTTGGGCCGCACACTGGACGTAAGATAACCTCACCTGTGTCTAACATATATATTTGTGTCACGTTTTCATGCTCCATCACTCTGAACATCAAAGAATGAAAGATGCATTATATATACGTTAATAGACTGGTAACTTGTCATTTCATGTGACTCCAAAGTTTATAGAATTGTCCACTTATCACTTATTGAAGTGTACGTTATCGTCTAACAGTTTATTTCTTTAGTAGTTTATAAAATATTGTTCTTTCGGAAACGAATCACCTCAATACTATTTTTTATCACGATCGTGGATCTCATATTTTGCAAAGGATCTCCTGTTTTCCAAACCAGCCTTTTATTTAAACAAACGTTTGCGGCCTCCCGTGTCTGTAGAGAATAAATATACAGGTCACTTTCCTGCTGTAGTGAATGGGGATGAAATTCCCTGTTGAAACAGGGGCCACTTAATGCCATGAGAAAAAGCTGAATATATCTGTTCACAACCTTTTGACGTGAATACAATACTTAAAACATATTACGGATGAGAAAACTTTTCGGGATATTGCAGCGGTCTATTTCGGAGAGACAAATTTGAAGTCTTGCTTTGGTTTGAGACATTGTCCTAGAGCCATGAAACCTTACTCTTATATTCCAGATGAAGTAGATTCTTTCTTGTATTTCTTCTGTTTCTGCAAATGCAATTACTGCACGTCTTCTTTCTAAACACATCAATAAAAATAATTTACATGGCTTTAAGGTACACCCCCTCCCAAGAACATAGATCAAAGGCAAAAACTTATCACATGCACCCAGTAAGACCTAAACTCGCACTATCATCACATGTCTACATTATCCATTGCAAAGTGCATGCCATAAAGATACATTTTATAAAACAGAATTGGATAGAACTACAAATGTTGGCAAATAGTATGTAATGACTGAAAAAAGGACAGTGCTGCTGACATTTCTATCTTCGTTACTGGGCGCTTTACACTAAATAGTTCCATAGGCGACTTACCTACGCCCACAAAAACTACACATACAAAACTTTTCAAAACTTGCTTTTTTATAGAACCTTCCTAGCCCAACAAGTATAATATGAAAATTATCCACATATTGATCTGCTCCCTTTCAAGTTACAATCAACCATGTTTGTTTACCGACTAGAAGTAAATAAAAACAACATTTTTCAAGGAGGGTGACCATATAAAATCAGAAATAATTTCTTTTAGCTTGCAGATATATTTGTAAAACATGCATTATATTAGTCCCTTTCACCTGTCATTTTCTCACATTGAAATAAAACATGAAAAACATATCAAGTGGATACAAGTCTGGTATTTAGAACGCAACTAAACGCTCGGTCCAAAAGTATCATCCATGCTCGATCACCTACAGTAGGACCCCCGGGAAACCAGACGGTCAAAGACTCAGCTCACCCTACTGTACAAAGTGGTTCAGGACCTTGTTGATATGCCTGCCGCTGATTACTTGACCCCAGTCACAGCAATGACCAGAGCTACACACTCCAGGAAGTTCAGGCAATTTTTAATATCATCTGATTCTTTAGGTTTTAGCTTTTTCCCTCGTACCGTACCTTTGTTGAATTCTGTACCAGCTTCTGTAGCTGAGGCTCCATCACTGGCATCATTAAGGATGGAGCTATCCACCCTCTTATTCTAAGCAAGTTATGGGGCCCAGTCACCTAGTAACTCTGCAAGGGGGAGCTGTGCCGTCGGGGACGTATGGGCCCTGGTACCGCCACGGAAGGCAGAGAGGTCTTTACTTGTTGAGCCAAAAGTGGCTGGGATAACTCCTACCTGCGCCGAAAAAAACTACACATACAAAAGTTTTCAAACCTTGCTTTTATTATAGAACCATCCTAGCCAAAACAAGATAATGAGATAACAATCTACATGTTGAGCTTATCCTTTTCAAGTTACAGTCAACCATGTTTGTTTACAGACTAGAACGAAGTAAATAATAATAATAAAAAAAAAACATTTTTCAAGGAGGGGGACCATATAAAATCAACAATACTTTCCTTGAGCTTTCAGATATATTTATATATCATGCATCATTTAAGTCCCTTACACCTGTCATTTTCATTATTGAAATTAAACATGGGGTATGTATTCAGTGGAAGAAAGCCTGGTATTTAGAACGCAACTAAACGCTCGGTCAAGAAGTGATAAATTACAACATCTCCCAGTATCAAGAGCAATGCTACGAATACCGAACCCTTTTCTGTCTTTATGACGTAACAAAAATATTGCCAAATAGAAATTTAGGTCATATATGATAATTTACTCATGCATAATAAAAGTTCAGTCACAAAGAATATTTTAAGTTTGCGAAAAAGTTTTCGCTTCCAGATTCAACTATGAAAGCCGAGCAAACCATATGTTTTTGAAAAGTGCAAAGTTAACCTCTTTCATGAATCGAACCCAGACACAGGCTTCCATCAGTATTTCCTCTCCAATGCATTTTGAACAATTTTATTCTAAAATGCACAGAATTATGCTTAAATAGCAGCAATACTCATTTTATGGCTATTTTCTGTGGCAGTTGGGTAAATGCCTCCAACATACAGAACAATCGTCCGTTTAACCGGTATTATTTTGTCAATAAATTTGTTCAAATGCATTTTACAAAATTACATTTCTTTTTTATTACAAAATTCATTACTCTAGATCAATCCTTTAAAACCTTTCCAATCACAAGTTACTACCAGGCTTCATTTAAACGTGTATCATCCTGCGCTGTTGGGCAGCACACTGGACATAAGATAACCTCAATTGTGTCTAACATATATATTTGTACCGTGTTTGTGTCACGTTTTCATGCTCCATCACCCTGCACATCAAAGAATGAAAGATGCATTATATATACGTTATTAGACTAGTACCTTGTGACTCTAGAGTTTACAGAATTGACCACTTGTCACTTTTGGAAGTGTACGTTATCGTCTAACAGTTTATTTCTTTAGTAGTTTATAAAATATTGTTCTTTCGGAAAAGAATCACCTCAATACTATTTTTAATCACGATCGTGGATCTCATATTTTGCAAAGGATCTCTTGTTTTCTAAACCAGCCTTTTATTTAAACAAACGATTTCGGCCTCCCGTGTCTGTAGGCAATAAATATACAGGTCACTTTCCTAATGTAGTGAATGGGGATAAAATTCCATGTTGAAACAGTAGCCACTTAATGCCATGAGAAATAGCTGAATATATCTGTTCACAACCTTTTGACGTGAATACAATAATTAAAACATATTACGGATGAGAAAATTTATCGGGATATTGCAGCGGTCTGTTTCGGAGAGACAAATTTGAAGTTTTGCTTTGGTTTGAGACATTGTCCTAGAGCCATGAAACATTACTCTTATATTCCAGATGAAGTAGATTCTTTCTTGTTTTTCTTGTGTTTCTGCAAATGCAATTGCTGCACGTCTTCTTTCTAAACACATCAATAAAAATTATTTACATGGCTTTAAGGTACACCCCCTCCCAAGAACATAGATCAAAGGCAAAAACTTATCAAATACGACCAGTTAGAGCTAACCTCGCACTATCATCACATTTCTACATTATCCATTGCAAAATGCATGCCATGAAGATACATTTTATAAAACAGAATTGGATAGAACTACAAATGTGTGGAAATAGTATGTAATTACTGTAAAAAGGACAGTGCTGCTGACATTTCTATCTTCGTTACTGGGCGCTTTACACTAAATATTTCCATAGGCGACTTACCTGCGCCCACAAAAACTACACATGCAAAACTTTTCAAACCTTGCTTTTTTATAGAACCTTCCTAGCCCAACAAGTTAATGAGAAAAAAGTCTACATATTGATCTGCTCCATTTCAAGTTACAGTCAACCATGTTTGTTTACCGACTAGAAGTAAATAAAAACAACATTTGTCAAGGAGGGGTGACCATATAAAATCAGAAATAATTTCTTTGAGCTTGCAGATATATTTATAAAACATGCATTATATTAGTCCCTTTCACCTGTCATTTTCTCACATTGAAATAAAACATGGAATACATATCCAGTGGAAACAAGACTGGTATTTAAAACGCAACTAAACGGTCGGTCCAAAAGTATCATCCATGCTCGATTATCTACAGTAGGAACCCCTGGAAACCAGACGGTCAAAGACTCAGCTCACCCTACTGTACAAAGTGGTTCAGGACTTTGTTGATATACCTGCCGCTGATTACTTGACCCCAGTCACAGCAAGGACCAGAGCTTCACACTCCAGGAAGTTCAGACAGTTTTCAACATCATCTGATTCTTTAAAGTTTAGCTTTTTCCCTCGTACCGTACCTTTGTGGAATTCTGTACCAGCATCTGTAGCTGAGGCTCTATCACTGGCATCATTTAGGATGAAGCTATCCACCCTCTCATTCTAAGCAAGTTAATGGGCCCAGTCACCTAGTAACTCTGCAAGGGGGAGCTGTGCTGTCGGGGACGAATGGGCCCTGGTACCGCCACGGAAGGCAGAGAGGTCTTTACTTGTTGAGCCAAAATTGGCTGGGATAACTTTCTTAGATATACTGGGATTATTGGGAGCTTAACACTAAATTTTTCAATAGGTGACCTACCTGCGCCGAAAAAACTACATATACAAAAGTTTTCAAACCTTGCTTTTATTATAGAACCATCCTAGCCAAAACAAGATAATGAGAAAAAAATCCACATGTTGATCTACTCCTTTTCAAGTTACAGTCAACCCTGTTTGTTTACAGACTAGAACGAAGTAAATAAAACAAAATTCAAGGAGGGGTGACCATATAAATTCAGCAATACTTTCGTTGAGCTTGCAGATATATTTATATATCATGCCTCATTTAAGTCCCTTACACCTGTCATTTTCATTATTGAAATTAAACATGGGGTATGTAGTGCGTGGAAGCAAACTTGGTATTCAGAACCCATTTAAACGCTCGGTCCAGAAGTGATAAATTCAGGCATCTCCCAGTATCAAGTGCAATGCTACCAATACCGAACCTTTTTTTTCTTTATGACGTAACAAAAATATTGCCAAATAGAAATTTAGGTCATATATGATAATTTACTCATGCATAATAAAAGTTCAGTCACAAAGAATATTTTAAGTTTGCGAAAAAGTGTTCGCTTCCAGATTCAACTATTAAAGCCGAGCAAACCATATGTGTTTGAAAAGTGCAAAGTTTACCTCTTTCATTAATGGAACCCAGACACAGGCTTCCATCACTGTTTCCTCTCCAATGTATTTTGAACAATTTTATTCTAAAATGCACAGAACTATGCTTAAATAGCAGCAATACTCATGTTATGGCTATTTTCTGTGGCAGTTGGGTAAATGTCTCCAACATACAGAACAATCGTCCTTTCAACCGGTATTATTTTGTGAATACATTTGTTCAAATGCATTTTCCAAAATTACATTTCTTTTTTATTACAAAATTCATTACTCGAGATCTATCGTTTAAAACCTTTCCTATCACAAGTTACTACTAAGCTACATTTGTACATGTATCACCCTGTGCTGTTGGGCCGCACACTGGACGTAAGATAACCTCATCTATGTCTAACATATATATTTGTACCGTGTATGTGTCACGTTTTCGTGCTCCATCACTCTGCACATCAAAGAATGAAAGATGCATTATATATACGTTATTGGAGTAGTAACTTGTCATTTCATGTGACGTCAGAGTTTACAGAATTGACCACATATCACCTTTTGAAGTGTACGTTATCCATCACTGGCATCATTTAGAATGGAGCTATCCACCCTCTCATTCTAAGCAAGTTAAGGGGCCCAGTCACCTAGTAACTCTGCAAGGGGGAGCTGTGCTGTCGGGGACGTATGGGCCCTTGTACCGCCACGGAAGGCAGAGAGGTCTTTACTTGTTGAGCCAAAAGTGGCTGGGATAACTTTCTTTTATATACTGGGATAACTGGGAGCTTAACACTAAATGTTTCAATAGGTGACCTACCTGCGTCGAAAAAAAAAAACACATACAAAAGTTTTCAAACCTTGCATTTATTATAGAACCATCCTAGCTAAAACAAGATAATGAGAAAAAAATCCACATGTTGAACTACTCCTTTTCAAGTTACAGTCAACCATGTTTGTTTACAGACTAGAACGAAGTAAATAAAAACATTTTTCAAGGAGGGGTGACCATATAAAATCAGCAATACGTTCGTTGAGCTTGCAGATATATTTATATATCATGCCTCATTTAAGTCCCTTACACCTGTCATTTTCATTATTGAAATTAAAGATAGGGTATGTCTTGAGTGGCAGCAAACTTGGTATTTAGAACGCATTTAAACGCTCGGTCCAGAAGTGATAAATTCAGGCATCTCCCAGTATCAAGTGCAATACTACCAATACCGAACCCTTTTTTTTCTTTATGACGTAACAAAAATATTGCCAAATAGAAATTTAGGTCATATATGATAATTTACTCATGCATAATAAAAGTTCAGTCACAAAGAATATTTTAAGTTTGCGAAAAAGTTTTCGCTTCCAGATTCAACTATGAAAGCCGAGCAAACCATATGTTTTTGAAAAGTGCAAAGTTTACCTCTTTCATTAATGGATCCCAGACACAGGCTTCCATCACTGTTTCCTCTCCAATGCATTTTGAACAATTTTATTCTGAAATGCACAGAATTATGCTTAAACAGCAGCAATACTGATTTTATGGCTATTTTCTGTGACAGTTGGGTAAATACCTCCAACATACAGAACAATTGTCCTTTCAACCGGTATTATTTTGTGAATACATTTGATCAAATGCATTTTCCAAAATTACATTTCTTTTTTATTACAAAATTCATTACTCGAGATCTATCCTTTAAAACCTTTCCTATCACAAGTTACTACTATGCTACATTTGTACGTGTATCACCCTGCGCAGTTGGGCCGCACACTGGACGTAAGATCACCTCATCTATGTCTAACATATATATTTGTATCGTGTATGTGTCACGTTTTCATGCTCCATCTTTCTGCACATCAAAGAATGAAAGATGCCATATATATACGTTATTAGACTAGTACCTTGTCATTTCATGTGACTCCAGAGTTTACTTAATTGACCACTAATCACTTTTTGAAGTGTACGTTATCCATCACAGGTATCATTTAGAATGACCCTATCCACCCTCTCATTCTAAGCAAGTTAAGGGGCCCAGTCACCTAGTAACTCTGCAAGGGGGAGCTGTGCTGTCGGGGACGTATGGGCCCTGGTACCGCCACGGAAGGCAGGGAGGTCTTTACTTGTTGAGCCAAAAGTGGCTGGGATAACTTTCTTTTATATACTGGGATAACTGGGAGCTTAACACTAAATGTTTCAATAGGTGACCTACCTGCGTCGAAAAAAAAAAAAACATTCAAAAGTTTTCAAACCTTGCTTTTATTATAGAACCATCCTAGCCGAAACAAGATAATGAGAAAAAAATCCACATGTTGAACTACTCCTTTTCAAGTTACAGTCAACCATGTTTGTTTACAGACTAGAACGAAGTAAATAAAAAACATTTTTCAGGGAGGGGTGACCATATAAAATCAGCAATACTTTCGTTGAGCTTGCAGATATATTTATATATCATGCCTCATTTAAGTCCCTTACACCTGTCATTTTCATTATTGAAATTAAACATGGGATATGTATTGAGTGGAAGCAAACTTGGTATTTAGAACGCATTTAAACGCTCGGTCCAGAAGTGATAAATTCAGGCATCTCCCAGTATCAAGTGCAATACTACCAATACCGAACCCTTTTTTTTCTTTATGACGTAACAAAAATATTGCCAAATAGAAATTTAGGTCATATATGATAATTTACTCATGCATAATAAAAGTTCAGTCACAAAGAATTTGTTTGCGAAAAAGTTTTCGCTTCCAGATTCAACTATGAAAGCCGAGCAAACCATATGTTTTTGAAAAGTGCAAAGTTTACCTCTTTCATTAATGGAACCCAGACACAGGCTTCCATCACTGTTTCCTCTCCAATGTATTTTGAACAATTTTATTCTAAAATGCACAGAATTATGCTTAAATAGCAGCAATACTCATGTTATGGCTATTTTCTGTGGCAGTTGGGTAAATGTCTCCAACATACAGAACAATCGTCCTTTCAACCGGTATTATTTTGTGAATACATTTGTTCAAATGCATTTTCCAAAATTACATTTCTTTTTTATTACAAAATTCATTACTCGAGATCTATCGTTTGAAACATTTCCTATCACAAGTTACTACTATGCTACATTTGTACGTATATCACCCTGCGCCGTTGGGCCGCACACTGGACGTAAGATAACCTCATCGATGTCTAACATATATATTTGTACCTTGTATGTGTCACGTTTTCGTGCTCCATCACTCTGCACATCAAAGAATGAAATATGCATTATATATACGTTATTAGACTAGTAACTTGTCATTTCATGTGACTCCAGAGTTTACAGAATTGACCACTTATCACTTTTTGAAGTGTACGTTATCCATCACTGGCATCATTTAGAATGGAGCTATCCACCCTCTCATTCTAAGCAAGTTAAGATGCCCAGTCACCTAGTAACTCTGCAAGGGGGAGCTGTGCTTTCGGGGACGTATGGGCCCTGGTACCACCACGGAAGGCAGAGAGGTCTTTACTTGTTGAGCCAAAAGTGGCTGGGATAACTTTCTTGTATATACTGGGATAACTGGGAGCTTAACACTAAATGTTTCAATAGGTGACCTACCTGCGTCGAAAAAAAAAAAAAAAAAAAACACATACAAAAGTTTTCAAACCTTGCTTTTATTATAGAACTATCTTAGCCAAAACAAGATAATGAGAAAAAATTCATATGTTGCTCTACTCCTTTTCAAGTTACAGTCAATCATGTTTGTTTACAGACTAGAACGAAGTAAATAAAAACATTTTTCAAGGAGGGGTGACCATATAAAATCAGCAATACTTTCGTTGAGCTTGCAGATATATTTATATATCATGCCTCATTTAAGTCGCTTACACCTGTCATTTTCATTATTGAAATTAAAGATGGGGTATGTATTGAGTGGAAGCAAACTTGGTATTTAGAACGCATTTAAACGCTCGGTCCAGAAGTGATAAATTCAGGCATCTCCCAGTATCAAGTGCAATACTACCAATACCGAACCCTTTTTTTATTTATGACGTAACAAAAATATTGCCAAATTGAAATTTAGGTCATATATGATAATTTACTCATGCATAATAAAAGTTCAGTCACAAAGAATATTTTAAGTTTGCGAAAAAGTTTTCGCTTCCACATTCAACTATGAAAGCCGAGCAAACCATATGTTTTTGAAAAGTGCAAAGTGTACCTCTTTCATTAATGGAACCCAGACACAGGCTTCCATCACAGTTTCCTCTCCAATGCATTTTGAACAATTTTATTCTTAAATGCACAGAATTATGCTTAAATAGCAGCAATACTCATTATATGGCTATTTTCTGTGACAGTTGGGTAAATACCTCCAACATACAGAACAATCGTCCTTTCAACCGGTATTATTTTGTGAATACATTTGTTCAATTGCATTTTACAAAAATACATTTCTTTTTTATTACAAAATTCATTACTCGAGATCTATGCTTTAAAACCTTTCCTATCACAAGTTACTACTATGCTACATTTGGACGTGTATCACCCTGCGCTGTTGGGCCGCACACTGGACGTAAGATAACCTCATCTATGTCTAACATATATATTTGTACCGTGTATGTGTCACGTTTTCATGCTCCATCACTCTGCACATCAAAGAATGAAAGATGCATTATATATACGTTATTAGACTAGTAACTTGTCATTTCATGTGACTCCAGAATTTGCAGAATTGACCACTTATCACTTTTTGAAGTGTACGTTATCGTCTAACGGTTTATTTCTTTAGTAGTTTATAAAATAGTGTTGTTTCGGAAACGAATCACCTCAATACTATTTTTATCACGATCGTGGATCTCATATTTTGCAAAGGATCCCCTGTTTTCCAAACCAGCCTTTTATTTAAACAAACGTTTTCGGCCTCTCGTGTCTGTAGGGAATAAATACACAGGTCGCTTACCTGCTGTAGTGAATGGGGATGAAATTACGTGTTGAAACAAGAGCCACTTAATGCCATGAGAAATAGCTGAATATATCTGTTCACAGCCTTTTGACATGAATACAATAATTAAAACATATTATGGATGAGAAAACGTATCGGGAAATTGCAGCTGGTTGTTTTGGAGAGACAAATTTGAAGTTTTGCTTTGGTTTTAGACATTGTCCTACAGCCATGAAACCTTACTCTTAAATTCCAGATGAAGTACATTCTTTCTTGTATTTCTTGTGTTTCTGCAAATGCAATTACTGCACGTCTTCTTTCTAAACACATCAACAAAAATAATTTATATGGCTTTTAGGTAAACCCCCTCCCAAGAACATAGATCAAAGGCAAAAACTTATCAAATAGACCCAGTTAGACCTAAACTCGCACTACCACCACATGTCTACCATATCATGCAAAGTGCATGCTATGAAGATACATTTTATAAAACAGAATTGGATAGAACTACAAATATGTGGAAATAGCATGTAATGGCTGAAAAAAGGACAGTGCTGCTGACATTTCTATCTTCGTTACTGGGAGCTTAACACTAAATATTTCCATAGGCGACTTACCTGCGCCCACAAAAACTACACATACAAAACGTTTCAATCCTTGCTTTTTTATAGAACCTTCCTAGCCCAACAAGTTAATGAGAAGAAAATCCACATATTGATATGCCCCTTTTCAAGTTACAATCAAACCTGTTTGTTTACCGACTAGAAGTTAATAAAAACAACATTTTTCAAGGAGGGCTGATCATATAAAATCAAGAATAATTTCTTTGAGCTTGCAGATATATTTATAAAACATGCATTATATTAGTCCCTTTCACCTGTCATTTTCTCACATTGAAATAAAACATGGAATACATATCCAGAGGAAACAAGTCTGGTATTTAGAACGCAACAAAACGCTCGGTCAAGAAGTGATAAATTCCAGCATCTCCCAGTATCAAGAGCAATGCTACCAATACCGAACCCTTTTTTTCTTTATGACGTAACAAAAATATTGCCAAATAGAAATTTAGGTCATATATGATAATTTACTCATGCATAATAAAAGTTCAGTCACAAAGAAAATTTTAAGTTTGCGAAAAAGTTTTCGCTTCCAGATTCAACTATGAAAGCCGAACAAACCATATATTTTTGAAAAGTGCAAAGTTTACCTCTTTCATGATGAGCCCAGACACAGGCTTCCATCAGTATTTCCTCTCCAATGCAATTTGAACAATTTATTTCTAAAATGCACAGAATTATGTTTAAATAGCAGCAATACTAATTTAATGGCTATTTTCTGTGGCAGTTGGATAAATGCCTCCAACATACAAAACAATCGTCCGTTTAACCGGTATTATTTTGTCAATAAATTTGTTCAAATTCATTTTACAAAATTACATTTCTTTTTTATTACAAAATTCATTACTCGAGATCTATCCTTTAAAACCTTTCCTATCACAAGTTACTACCAGGCTTCATTTGTACGTGTATCATCCTGCGCTGTTGGGCCGCACACTGGACGTAAGATAACCTCATCGGTGTCTAACATATACATTTGTACCGTGTATGTGTCACGTTTTCATGTTCCATCACTCTGACCATCAAAGAATGAAAGATGAATTTTATATACGTTATTAGACTAGTAACTTGTCATTTCATGTGACTCCAGAGTTTACAGAATTGACCACTTGTCACTATTTGAAGTGTACGTTTTCGTCTAACAGATTATTTCTTTAGTAGTTTATAAAATATTGTTGTTTCGGAAACGAATCACCTCAATACTATTTTTTATCACGATCGTGGATCTCATATTTTGAAAAGGATCTCCTGTTTTCCAAACCAGCCTTTTATTTAAACAAACGTTTTCGGCCTCCCGTGTCTGCAGGCAATAAATATACAGGTCACTTTCCTGCTGTAGTGAATGGGGATGGAATTCCCTATTGAAACAGGAGCCACTTAATGCCATAAGCAATAGCTGAATATATCTGTTCACAACCTTTTGACGTGAATGCAATAATTAAAACATATTACGGATGAGAAAACTTATCGGGATATTGCAGCGGGCTGTTTCGGAGAGACAAATTTAAAGTTTTGCTTTGGTTTGAGACATTGTCCTATAACCTTACTCTTATATTCCAGATGAAGTAGATTCTTTCTTGTTTTTCTTGTGTTTCTGCAAATGCAATTACTGCACGTCTTCTTTCTAAACACATCAACAAAAATAATTTACATGGCTTTAAAGTACACCCCCTCCCAAGAACATAGATCAAAGGCAAAAACTTATCAAATACACCTTGTTAGACCTAAACTCGCACTATCATCACATTTCTACATTATCCATTGCAAAGAGCATGCCATGAAGATACATTTTATAAAACAGACTTGGATAGAACTACAAATGTGTGGAAATAGTATGTAATGACTGAATAAAGGACAGTGCTGCTGACATTTCTATCTTCGTTACTGGGCGCTTAACACTAAATATTTCCATAGGCGACTTACCTGCGCCCACAAAAACTACACATGCAAAACTTTTCAAACCTTGCCTTTTTTATAGAACCTTCCTAGCCCAACAAGTTAATGAGAAAATGTCCACATATTGAATTGCTCCTTTTCAAGTTATAGTCAACCATGTTTGTTTACCGACTAGAAGTAAACAAAAACAACATTTTTCAAGGAGGGGTGACCATATAAAATCAGAAATAATTTTTTTGAGCTTGCAGATATATTTATAAAACATGCATTATATTAGTCCCTTTCACCTGTCATTTTCTCACATTGAAATAAAACATGGAATACATATCCAGTGGAAACAAGTCTGGTATTTAGAACGCAACTAAACGGTCGGTCCAAAAGTATCATCCATGCTCGATCACCTACAGTAGGAACCCATGGAAACCAGACGGTCAAAGACTCAGCTCACCCTACTGTACAACGTGGTTCAGGACTTTGTTGATATACCTGCCTCTGATTACTTGACCCCATTCAAAGCAAGGACCAGAGCTACACACTCCAGGAAGTTCAGACAGTTTTCATCATCATCTGATTCTTTAAAGTTTAGCCTTTTCCCTCGTACCGTACCTTTGTGGAATTCTGTATCAGCTTCTGTAGCTGGGACTCTATCACTGGCATTATTTAGTATGAAGCTATCCACCCTCTCATTCTAAGCAAGTTAATGGGCCCAGTCACCTAGTAACTGTGCAAGGGGGAGTTGTGCTGTCGGGGACGTATGGGCCCTGGTACCGCCATGGAAGGCAGAGAGGTCTTTTCTTGTTGAGCCAAAAGTGGCTGGGATAACTTTCTAAGATATACTGGGATAACGGGGAGCTAAACACTAAATTTTCAATAGGTGACCTTCCTGCGCCGAAAAAAACTACATATACAAAAGTTTTCAAACCTTGCTTTTATTATAGAACCATCCTAGCCAAAACAAGATAATTAGAAAAAAATCCACATGTTGATATACTACTTTTCAAGTTACGGTCAACCATGTTTGTTTACAGACTAGAATGAAGTAAATAAAAAAAATTTCAAGGAGGGTGACCATATAAAATCAGCAATACTTTCATTGAGCTTGCAGATATATTTATATATCATGCCTCATTTAAGTCCCTTACACCTGTCATTTTCATTATTGAAATTAAACATGGGGTATGTAGTGCGTGGAAGCAAACTTGGAATTTAGCACGAATTTAAACGCTCGGTCCAGAAGTGATAAATTCAGGCATCTCCCAGTATCAAGTGCAATGCTACCAATACCGCACCTTTTTTTCTTTATGACGTAACAAAAATATTGCCAAATAGAAATTTAGGTCATGTATGATAATTTACTCATGCATAATAAAAGTTCAGTCACAAAGAATATTTTAAGTTTGCGAAAAAGTTTTCGCTTCCAGATTCAACTAACAAAGCCGAGCAAACCATATGTTTTTGAAAAGTGCAAAGTTTACCTCTTTCATTAATGGAACCCAGACACAGGCTTCCATCACTGTTTCCTCTCCAATGTATTTTGAACGATTTTATTCTAAAATGCACAGAATTATGCTTACATAGCAGCAATACTCATTTTATGGCAATTGTCTGTGGCAGTTGGGTAAATGTCTCCAACATACAGAACAATCGTCCTTTCATTACAAACACTCATCAGGAAAACACGCCTATATAAATTCGATCCCCTTGAACTCCACTTTATATAGTAGAAATGGGGACCTCCAGGTGTAGACAGTATTTATCTTGTTCTTGCCCTAGAGCATGGAGTGTGGGTGCTCGTTTGGACTGCCTCACTGGGGCGGTTCTAGCGGATACCCGCAGTCTGTGTTATGGGCGTGGATATGGGGAGTATTTCGAATTTTACTTGGAAAAATCACTTTCAGTGGTAAAATTTTACCGGTATATTTGATTAGGTGTGTTTACGTATTGATTCGTATAGAGTAACTTCCGAGAGGTTGAGAGAAATGTTGCTGCTAATTGTGTTCCGGTTATTTCTGCATTTTGAAGATATATTTCAAGACGTTCTACCTATATCTATCCTTTCTCCTTATTTCTTGGATATTTCTCTTCTCTTTTGATAGTCCCCATACTCGTGTGGTTATGTTTGATTTGTCATTCGTGAATTGCTTAAAACTGTATTTTGTACTTGGGAAGGGCCGTAACTAATGTTGCTAGAACTTGTGGCCCAACCCATTTGCTTGTATGTTATAAGCAATAAAATATGTTTAAATCAAAATCGTCCTTTCAACCGGTATAATTTTGTGAATACATTTGTTCAAATGCATTTTACAAAATTACATTTCTTTTTTATTACAAAATTCAATACTCGAGATCCATGCTTTAAAACCTTTCCTATCACAAGTTACTACTATGCTACATTTGTACGTGTATCACCCTGCGCTGTTGGGCCGCACACTGAACGTAAGATAACCTCATCTATGTCTAACATATATATTTGTACCGTGTATGTGTCACGTTTTCGTGCTCCATCACTCTGCACATCAAAGAATGAAAGATGCATTATATATACGTTATTAGACTAGTAACTTGTAATTTCATGTGTGACTCCAGAGTTTACAGAATTGACAACTTATCATTTTTTGAAGTGTACGTTATTCATCACTGGCATCATTTAGAATGGAGCTATCCACCCTCTCATTCTAAGCAAGTTAAGGGGCCCAGTCACCTAGTAACTCTGCAAGGGGGAGCTGTGCTGTCGGGGACGTATGGGCCCTTGTACCGCCACGGAAGGCAGAGAGGTCTTTACTTGTTGAGCCAAAAGTGGCTGGGATAACTTTCTTTTATATACTGGGATAACTGGGAGCTTAACACTAAATGTTTCAATAGGTGACCTACCTGCGTCGAAAAAAAAAAAAAAAAAAAAAAAAACACATACAAAAGTTTTCAAACCTTGCTTTTATTATAGAACCATCCTAGCCAAAACAAGATAATGAGAAAAAATCCACATGTTGATCTACTCCTTTTCAAGTTACAGTCAACCATGTTTGTTTACAGACTAGAACGAAGTAAATAAAAAACATTTTTCAAGGAGGGGTGACCATATAAAATCAGCAATACTTTCGTTGAGCTTGCAGATATATTTATATATCATGCCTCATTTAAGTCCCTTACACCTGTCATTTTCATTATTGAAATTAAACATGGGGTATGTATTGAGTGGAAGCAAACTTGGTATTTAGAACGCATTTAAACGCTCGGTCCAGAAGTGATAAATTCAGGCATCTCCCAGTATCAAGTGCAATACTACCAATACCCAACCCTTTTTTTTTCTTTATGACGTAACAAAAATATTGCCAAATAGAAATTTAGGTCATATATGATAATTTACTCATGCATAATAAAAGTTCAGTCACAAAGAATATTTTAAGTTTGCGAAAAAGTGTTCGCTTCCAGATTCAACTATGAAAGCCGAGCAAACCATATGTTTTTGAAAAGTGCAAAGTTTACCTCTTTCATTAATGGAACCCAGACACAGGCTTCCATCACTGTTTCCTCTCCAATGCATTTTGAACAATTTTATTCTAAAATGCACAGAATTATGCTTAAATAGCAGCAATACTGATTTTATGGCTATTTTCTGTGACAGTTGGGTAAATACCTCCAACATACAGAACAATCGTCCTTTCAACCGGTATTATTTTGTGAATACATTTGTTCAAATGCATTTTACAAAATTACATTTCTTTTTTATTACAAAATTCATTACTCGAGATCTATCCTTTAAAACCTTTCCTATCACAAGTTACTACTATGCTACATTTGTACGTGTATCACCCTGCGCTGTTGGGCCGCACACTGGACGCAAGATAACCTCATCTATGTCTAACATATATATTTGTATCGTGTATGTGTCACGTTTTCATGCTCCTTCACTCTGCACATCAAAGAATGAAAGATGCATTATATATACGTTATAAGACTAGTACCTTGTCATTTCATGTGACTCCAGAGTTTACTTAATTGACCACTAATCACTTTTTGAAGTGTACGTTATCCATCACTGGCATCATTTAGAATGGAGCTATCCACCCTCTCATTCTAAGCAAGTTAAGGGGCCCAGTCACCTAGTAACTCTGCAAGGGGGAGCTGTGCTGTCGGGGACGTATGGGCCCTTGTACCGCCACGGAAGGCAGAGAGGTCTTTACTTGTTTAGCCAAAAGTGGCTGGGATAACTTTCTTGTATATACTGGGATAACTGGGAGCTTAACACTAAATGTTTCAATAGGTGACCTACCTGCGTCGAAAAAAAAAAAAAAAAAAAAAAAAAAACACACATACAAAAGTTTTCAAACCTTGCTTTTATTATAGAACCATCCTAGCCAAAACAAGATAATGAGAAAAAAATCCACATGTTGAACTACTCCTTTTTAAGTTACAGTCAACCATGTTTGTTTACAGACAAGAACGAAGTAAATAAAAAAAACATTTTTCAAGGAGGGGTGACCATATAAAATCAGCAATACTTTCGTTGAGCTTGCAGATATATTTATATATCATGCCTCATTTAAGTCCCTTACACCTGTCATTTTCATTATTGAAATTAAACATGGGGTATGTATTGAGTGGAAGCAAACTTGGTATTTAGAACGAATTTAAACGCTCAGTCCAGAAGTGATAAATTCAGGCATCTCCCAGTATCAAGTGCAATACTACCAATACCAAACCCTTTTTTTCTTTATGACGTAACAAAAATATTGCCAAATAGAAATTTAGGTCATATATGATAATTTACTCATGCATAATAAAAGTTCAGTCACAAAAGAATATTGTAAGTTTGCGAAAAAGTGTTCGCTTCCAAATTCAACTATGAAAGCCGAGCAAACCATATGTTTTTGAAAAGTACAAAGTTTACCTCTTTCATTAATGGAACCCAGACACAGGCTTCCATCACTGTTTGCTCTCCAATGTATTTTGAACAATTTTATTCTAAAATGCACAGAATTATGCTTAAATAGCAGCAATACTGATGTTATGGCTATTTTCTGTGGCAGTTGGGTAAATGTCTCCAACATACAGAACAATCGTCCTTTCAACCGGTATTATTTTGTGAATACATTTGTTCAAATACATTTTCCAAAATTACATTTCTTTTTTATTACAAAATTCATTACTCGAGATCTATCGTTTAAAACCTTTCCTATCACAAGTTACTACTAAGCTACATTTGTACGTGTATCACCCTGTGCTGTTGGGCCGCACACTGGACGTAAGATAACCTCATCTATGTCTAACATATATATTTGTACCGTGTATGTGTCACGTTTTCGTGCTCCATCACTCTGCACATCAAAGAATGAAAGATGCATTATATATACGTTATTAGACTAGTAACTTGTAATTTCATGTGTGACTCCAGAGTTTACAGAATTGACCACTTATCATTTTTTGAAGTGTACGTTATCCATCACTGGCATCATTTAGAATGGAGCTATCCACCCTCTCATTCTAAGCAAGTTAAGGGGCCCAGTCACCTAGTAACTCTGCAAGGGGGAGCTGTGCTGTCGGGGACGTATGGGCCCTAGTACCGCCACGGAAGGCAGAGAGGTCTTTACTTGTTGAGCCAAAAGTGGCTGGGATAACTTTCTTTTATATACTGGGATAACTCGGAGCTTAACACTAAATGTTTCAATAGGTGACCTACCTGCGTCGAAAAAAAAAACACATACAAAAGTTTTCAAACCTTGCTTTTATTATAGAACCATTCTAGCCAAAACAAGATAATGAGAAAAAAATCCACATGTTGAACTACTCCTTTTCAAGTTACAGTCAACCATGTTTGTTTACAGACAAAAGCGAAGTAAATAAAAAAAAAACATTTTTCAAGGAGGGGTGACCATATAAAATGAGCAATACTTTCGTTGAGCTTACAGATATATTTATATATCATGCCTCATTTAAGTCCCTTACACCTGTCATTTTCATTATTGAAATTAAACATGGGGTATGTATTGAGTGGAAGCAAACTTGGTATTAGAACGCATTTAAACGCTCGGTCCAGGAGTGATAAATTCAGGCATCTCCCAGTATCAAGTGCAATACTACCAATACCCAACCCTTTTTTTCTTTATGACGTAACAAAAATATTGCCAAATAGAAATTTAGGTCATATATGATAATTTACTCATACATAATAAAAGTTCAGTCACAAAGAATATTTTAAGTTTGCGAAAAAGTGTTCGCTTCCAGATTCAACTATGAAAGCCGAGCGAACCATATGTTTTTGAAAAGTGCAAAGTTTACCTCTTTCATTAATGGAACCCAGACACAGGCTTCCATCACTGTTTCCTCTCCAATGTATTTTGAACAATTTTATTCTAAAATGCACAGAATTATGCTTAAATAGCAGCAATACTCATGTTATGGCTATTTTCTGTGGCAGTTGGGTAAATGTCTCCAACATACAGAACAATCGTCCTTTCAACCGGTATTATTTTGTGAATACATTTGTTCAAATGCATTTTACAAAATTTCATTTCTTTTTTTATTACAAAATTCATTACTCGAGATCTATGCTTTAAAACCTTTCCTATCACAAGTTACTACTATGCTACATGTGTACGTGTATCACCCTGCGCTGTTGGGCCGCACACTGGACGTAAGATAGCCTCATCTATGTCTAACTTATATATTTGTACCGTGTATGTGTCACGTTTTCGTGCTCCATCACTCTGCACATCAAATAAACATAAAAAAATGAGTTCCTTTAAGAGCAATGAAAACATTCATAAGAAAGAAGATGGGTCATACTACGTAGTTTCGGCTAATAAAGCCTCATCAGTGACCCTGTAATGATCCGGCAAATAAAGCCAGAGGAAACATACTACAATTTTGCGAATTTCGAATAGGCAGTCGATACAAAGACTGATATAAATCAAAATGGGGTCCAAATAATTAAAAACCTGTCTAGAATATGAGTCTAAACCAATAATTTATTTCTGATTTCTCAAGAATGAAAGATGTATTATATATACGTTATTAGACTAGTAACTTGTCATTTCATGTGACTCTAGAGTTTGCAGAATTGACCACTTATCACTTTTTGAAGTGTACGTTATCCATCACTGGCATCATTTAGAATGGATCTATCCACCCTCTCATTCTAAGCAAGTTAACGTGCCCAGTCACCTAGTAACTCTGCAAGGGGGGGGGGGCTGTGCTGTCGGGGACGTATGGGCCCTGGTACCGCCACGGAAGGCAGAGAGGTCTTTACTTGTTGAGCCAAAAGTGGCTGGGATAACTTTCTTGTATATACTGGGATAACTGGGAGCTTAAAACTAAATGTTTCAATAGGTGACCTACCTGCGTCGAAAAAAAAATACATTCAAAAGTTTTCAAACCTTGCTTTTATTATAGAACCATCCTAGCCAAAACAAGATAATGAGAAAAAAAATGCACATGCTGAACTACTCCTTTTCAAGTGACAGTCAACCATGTTTGTTTACAGACTAGAACGAAGTAAATAAAAAACATTTTTCAAGGAGGGCTGACCATATAAAATAAGCAATACTTTCGTTGAGCTTGCAGATATATTTATATATCATGCCTCATTTAAGTCCCTTACACCTGTCATTTTCATTATTGAAATTAAACATGGGTTATGCATTGAGTGGAAGCAAACTTGGTATTTAGAACGCATTTAAACGCTCGGTCCAGAAGTGATAAATTCAGGCATCTCCCAGTATCAAGTGCAATACTACCAATACCGAACCCTTTTTTTCTTTATGACGTAACAAAAATATTGCCAAATAGAAATTTAGGTCACATATGATAATTTACTCATGCATAATAACAGTTCAGTCACAAAGAATTTGTTTGCGAAAAAGTTTTCGCTTCCAGATTCAACTATGAAAGCCGAGCAAACCATATGTTTTTTTAAAAATGCAAAGTTTACCTCATTCATTAATGGAACCCAGACACAGGCTTCCATCACTGTTTCCTCTCCAATGTATTTTGAACAATTTTATTCTAAAATGCACAGAATTATGCTTAAATAGCAGCAATACTCATGTTATGGCTATTTTCTGTGGCAGTTGGGTAAATGTCTCCAACATACAGAACAATCGTCCTTTCAACCGGTATTATTTTGTGAATACATTTGTTCAAATGCATTTTCCAAAATTACATTTCTTTTTTTATATTACAAAATTCATTACTCGAGATCTATCGTTTAAAACCTTTCCTATCACAAGTTACTACTAAGCTACATTTGTACGTGTAACACCCTGCGCTGTTGGGCCGCACACTGGACGTAAGATAACCTCATCTATGTCTAATATATATATTTGTACCGTGTATGTGTCACGTTTTCGTGCTCCATCACTCTGCACATCAAAGAATGAAAGATGCATTATATATACGTTATTAGACTAGTAACTTGTCATTTCATGTGACTCCAGAGTTTACAGAATTGACCACTTATCACTTTTTGAAGTGTACGTTATCCATCACTGGCATCATTTAGAATGGAGCTATCCACCCTCTCATTCTAAGCAAGTTAAGGGGCCCAGTCACCTAGTAACTCTGCAAGGGGGAGCTGTGCTGTCGGGGACGTATGGGCCCTGGTACCGCCACGGAAGGCAGAGAGGTCTTTACTTGTTGAGCCAAAAGTGGCTGGGATAACTTTCTTGTATATACTGGGATAACTGGGAGCTTAACACTAAATGTTTCAATAGGTGACCTACCTGCGTCGAAAAAAAACACATACAAAAGTTTTCAAACCTTGCTTTTATTATAGAACCATCCTAGCCAAAACAAGATAATGAGAAAAAATCCATATGTTGATCTACTCCTTTTCAAGTTACAGTCAACCATGTTTGTTTACAGACTAGAACGAAGTAAATAAAAAACATTTTTCAAGGAGGGGTGACCATATAAAATCAGCAATCCTTTCGTTGAGCTTGCAGATATATTTATATATCATGCCTCATTTAAGTCCCTTACACCTGTCATTTTCATTATTGAAATAAAAGATGGGGTATGTATTGAGTGGCAGCAAACTTGGTATTTAGAACGCATTTAAACGCTCGGTCCAGAAGTGATAAATTCAGGCATCTCGCAGTATCAAGTGCAATACTACCAATACCGAACCCTTTTTGTTTCTTTATGACGTAACAAAAATATTGCCAAATTGAAATTTAGGTCATATATGATAATTTACTCATGCATAATAAAAGTTCAGTCACAAAGAATATTTTAAGTTTGCGAAAAAGTTTTCGCTTCCACATTCAACTATGAAAGCCGAGCAAACCATATGTTTTTGAAAAGTGCAAAGTTTACCTCTTTCATTAATGGAACCCAGACACAGGCTTCCATCACTGTTTCCTCTCCAATGCATTTTGAACAATTTTATTCTAAAATGCACAGAATTATGCTTAAATAGCAGCAATACTCATTTTATGGCTATTTTCTGTGATAGTTGGGTAAATACCTAAAACATACAGAACAATCGTCCTTTCAACCGGTATTATTTTGTGAATACATTTGTTCAATTGCATTTTACAAAAAAAAAAAACCATTTCTGTTTCATTACAAAATTCAATACTCGAGATCTATGCTTTAAAACCTTTCCTATCACAAGTTACTACTATGCTACATTTGGACGTGTATCACCCTGCGCTGTTGGGTCCCACACTGGACGTAAGATAACCTCATCTATGTCTAACATATATATTTGTACCGTGTTTGTGTCACGTTTTCATGCTCCATCACTCTGCACATCAAAGAATGAAAGATGCATTATATATACGTTATTAGACTAGTAACTTGTCATTTCATGTGACTCCAGAGTTTACTTAATTGACCACTAATCACTTTTTGAAGTGTACGTTATCCATCACTGGCATCATTTAGAATGGAGCTATCCACCCTCTCATTCTAAGCAAGTTAAGGGCCCAGTCACTTAGTAACTCTGCAAGGGGGAGCTGTGCTGTCGGGGACGTATGGGCCCTGGTACCGCCACGGAAGGCAGAGAGGTCTTTACTTGTTGAGCCAAAAGTGGCTGGGATAACTTTCTTGTATATACTGGGATAACTGGGAGCTTAACACTAAATGTTTCAATAGGTGACCTACCTGCGTCGAAAAAAAAAACAAAAGTTTTCAAACCTTACTTTTATTTTAGAACCATCCTAGCCAAAACAAGATAATGAGAAATAAATCCACATGTTGAACTACTCCTTTTCAAGTTATAGTCAACCATGTTTGTTTACAAACTAGAAAGAAGTAAATAAAAAAAAAATTTCAAGGAGGGGTGACCATATAAAATCAGCAATACTTTCGTTGAGCTTGCAGATATATTTATATATCATGCCTCATTTAAGTCCCTTACACCTGTCATTTTCATTATTGAAATTAAACATGGGGTATGTATTCAGTGGAAGCAAGCCTGGTAAACGCAACTAAACGCTCGGTCAAGAAGTGATAAATTTCGGCATCTCCCAGTATCAAGTGTAATGCTACCAATTCCGAACCCTTTTTGTTTCTTTATGATGTAACAAAAATATTGCCAAATTGAAATTTAGGTCATATATGATAATTTACTCATGCATAATAAAAGTTCAGTCACAAAGAATATTTTAAGTTTGCGAAAAAGTTTTCGCTTCCACATTCAACTATGAAAGCCGAGCAAACCATATGTTTTTGAAAAGTGCAAAGTTTACCTCTTTCATTAATGGAACCCAGACACAGGCTTCCATCACTGTTTCCTCTCCAATGCATTTTGAACAATTTTATTCTAAAATGCACAGAATTATGCTTAAATAGCAGCAATACTCATTTTATGGCTATTTTCAGTGATAGATGGGTAAATACCTAAAACATACAGAACAATCGTCCTTTCAACCGGTATTATTTTGTGAATACATTTGTTCAATTGCATTTTACAAAAAAAAAACAAAAAACATTTCTGTTTTATTACAAAATTCAATACTCGAGATCTATGCTTTAAAACCTTTCCTATCACAAGTTACTACTATGCTACATTTGGACGTGTATCACCCTGCGCTGTTGGGTCGCACACTGGACGTAAGATAACCTCATCTATGTCTAACATATATATTTGTACCGTGTATGTGTCACGTTTTCATGCTCCATCACTCTGCACATCAAAGAATGAAAGATGCATTATATATACGTTATTAGACTAGTAACTTGTCATTTCATGTGACTCCAGAGTTTACTTAATTGACCACTAATCACTTTTTGAAGTGTACGTTATCCATCACTGGCATCATTTAGAATGGAGCTATCCACCCTCTCATTCTAAGCAAGTTAAGGGCCCAGTCACTTAGTAACTCTGCAAGGGGGAGCTGTGCTGTCGGGGACGTATGGGCCCTGGTACCGCCACGGAAGGCAGAGAGGTCTTTACTTGTTGAGCCAAAAGTGGCTGGGATAACTTTCTTGTATATACTGGGATAACTGGGAGCTTAACACTAAATGTTTCAATAGGTGACATACCTGCGTCGAAAAAAAAACAAAAGTTTTCAAACCTTGCTTTTATTTTAGAACCATCCTAGCCAAAACAAGATAATGAGAAATAAATCCACATGTTGAACTACTCCTTTTCAAGTTATAGTCAACCATGTTTGTTTACAGACTAGAACGAAGTAAATAAAAAAAAATTTTCAAGGAGGGATGGCCATATAAAATCAGCAATACTTTCGTTGAGCTTGCAGATATATTTAAATATCATGCCTCATTTAAGTCCCTTACACCTGTCATTTTCATTATTGAAATTAAACATGGGGTATGTATTCAGTGGAAGCAAGCCTGGTAAACGCAACTAAACGCTCGGTCAAGAAGTGATAAATTTCGGCATCTCCCAGTATCAAGTGTAATGCTACCAATTCCGAACCTTTTTTTTCTTTATGACGTAACAAAAATATTGCCAAATAGAAATTTAGGTCATATATGATAATTTACTCGTGCATAATAAAAGTTCAGTCACAAAGAATATTTTAAGTTTGCGAAAAAGTTTTCGCTTCCAGATTCAACTATGAAAGCCGAGCAAACCATATGTTTTTGAAAAGTGCATAGATTACCTCTTTCATGGATGGAACCCAGACTCAGGCTTCCATCACTGTTTCCTCTCCAATGCATATTGAACAATTTTATTCTAAAATAAACCGAATTATGGTTAAATAGCAGCAATACAAACTTAATGGCTATTTTCTGTGGCGGTTGGGCAAATGCCTCCAACATACAGAACAATCGTCCTTTCAACCGGTATTATTTTGTGAATACATTGGTTCAAATGCCTTTCCTATCACAAGTTACTACAATGCTACATTTGTACGTGTATCATCCTGCGCTGTTGGGCCGCACACTGGACGTAAGATCACCTCATCTGTGTCTAACATATCTATTTGTACCGTGTATGTGTCACGTTTTCATGCGCCATCACTCTGCACATCAAAGAATGAAAGATGCATTATATATATACGTTATTAGACTAGTAACTTGTCATTTCATGTGACTCCATAATTTACAGAACTGACACCTTATCACTTTTTGAAGTGTACGTTATCGTCTAACGGTTTATTTCTTTAGTAGTTTATAAAATAGTGTTGTTTCGGAAACGAATCACCTCAATACTATTTTTATCAGGATCGTGGATCTCATATTTTGCAAAGGATCCCCTGTTTTCCAAACCAGCCTTTTATTTAAACAAACGTTTTCGGCCTCCCGTGTCTGTAGGGAATAAATATACAGGTCGCTTTCCTGCTGTAGTGAATGGGGATGAAATTACCTGTTGAAACAAGAGCCACTTAATGCCATGAGAAATAGCTGAATATATCTGTTCACAGCCTTTTGACATGAATACAATAATTAAAACATATTATGGATGAGAAAACGTATCGGGATATTGCAGCGGGCTGTTTCGGAGAGACAAATTTGAAGTTTTGCTTTGGTTTTAGACATTGTCCTACAGCCATGAAACCTTACTCTTATATTCCAGATGAAGTACATTCTTTCTTGTATTTCTTGTGTTTCTGCAAATGCAATTACTGCACTTCTTCTTTCTAAACACATCAACAAAAATAATTTATATGGCTTTAAGGTAAACCCCCTCCCAAGAACATAAATCAAAGGCAAAAACTTATCAAATACACCCAGTTAGACCTAAACTCGCACTACCATCACATGTCTACCATATCCATTGCAAAGTGCATGCTATGAAGATACATTTTATAAAACAGAATTGGATAGAACTACAAATGTGTGGAAATAGTATGTAATGACTGAAAAAAGGACAGTGCTGCTGACATTTCTATCTTCGTTACTGGGAGCTTAACACTAAATATTTCCATAGGCGACTTACCTGCGCCCACAAAAACTACACATACAAAACGTTTCAATCCTTGCTTTTTTATAGAACCTTCCTAGCCCAACAAGTTAATGAGAAGAAAATCCACATATTGATCTGCTCATTTTCAAGTTACAGTCAAACCTGTTTGTTTACCGACTAGAAGTTAATAAAAACAACATTTTTCAAGAAGGGCTGATCATATAAAATCAGGAATAATTTCTTTGAGCTTGCAGGTATATTTATAAAACATGCATTATATAAGTCCCTTTCACCTGTCATTTTCTCACATTGACATAAAACATGGAATACATATCCAGTGGAAACAAGTCTGGTATTAAGAACGCAACTAAACGCTCGGTCAAGAAGTGGTAAATTCCAGCATCTCCCGGTATCAAGAGCAATGCTACCAATACCGAACCCTTTTTTTCTTTATGACGTAACAAAAATATTGCCAAATAGAAATTTAGGTCATATATGATAGTTTACTCATGCATAATAAAAGTTCCGTCACAAAGAAAATTTTAAGTTTGCGAAAAAGTTTTCGCTTCCAGATTCAACTATGAAAGCCGAACAAACCATATATTTTTGAAAGTGCAAAGTTTACCTCTTTCATGATGAGCCCAGACACAGGCTTCCATCAGTATTTCCTCTCCAATGCATTTTGAACAATTTTATTCTAAAATGCACAGAATTATGTTTAAATAGCAGCAATACTAATTTAATGTTTATTTTCTGTGGCAGTTGGATAAATGCCTGCAACATACAGAACAATCGTCCGTTTAACCGGTATTATTTTGTCAATAAATTTGTTCAAATTCATTTTACAAAATTACATTTCTTTTTTATTACAAAATTCATTACTCGAGATCTATCGTTTAAAACCTTTCCTATCACAAGTTACTACCAGGCTTCATTTGTACGTGTATCATCCTGCGCTGTTGGGCCGCACACTGGACGTAAGATAACCTCATCTGTGTCTAACATATATATTTGTACCGTGTATGTGTCACGTTTTCATGTTCCATCACTCTGACCATCAAAGAATGAAAGATGCATTTTATATACGTTATTAGACTAGTAACTTGTCATTTCATGTGACTCCAGAGTTTACATAATTGACCACTTGTCACTATTTGAAGTGTACGTTTTCGTCTAACAGATTTTTTCTTTAGTAGTTTATAAAATATTGTTCATTCGGAAACGAATCACCTCAATACTATTTTTTATCACGATCGTGGATCTCATATTTTGCAAAGGATCTCCTGTTTTCCAAACCAGCCTTTTATTTAAACAAACGTTTTCGGCCTCCCGTGTCTGTAGGCAATAAATATACAGGTCACTTTCCTGCTGTAGTGAATGGGGATGAAATTCCCTGTTGAAACAGGAGCCACTTAATGCCATAAGCAATAGCTGAATATATCTGTTCACAACCTTTTGACGTGAATGCAATAATTAAAACATATTACGGATGAGAAAACTTATCGGGATATTGCAGCGGGCTGTTTCGGAGAGACAAATTTGAAGTTTTGCTTTGGTTTGAGACATTGTCCTATAGCCATGAAACCTTACTCTTATATTCCAGATGAAGTAGATTCTTTCTTGTTTTTCTTGTGTTTTTGCAAATGCAATTACTGCATGTCTTCTTTCTAAACACATCAACAAAAATAATTTACATGGCTTTAAAGTACACCCCCTCCCAAGAACATAGATGAAAGGCAAAAACTTATCAAATACACCCAGTTAGACCTAAACTCGCACTATCATCACATTTCTACATTATCCATTGCAAAGTGCATGCCATGAAGATACATTTTATAAAACGGAATTGGATAGAACTACAAATGTGTGGAAAAAGCATGTAATGACTGAAAAAGGACAGTGCTGCTGACATTTTTATCTTCGTTACTGGGCGCTTTACACTAAATATTTCCATAGGCGACTTACCTGCGCCCACAAAAACTACACATGCAAAACTTTTCAAACCTTGCTTTTTATAGAACCTTCCTAGCCCAACAAGTTAATGAGAAAATGTCCACATATTGATCTGCTCCTTTTCAAGTTACAGTCAACCATGTTTGTTTACAGACTAGAATGAAGTAAATAAAAAAAAATTCAAGGAGGGGTGACCATATAAAATCAGCAATACTTTCGTTGAGCTTGCAGATATATTTATATATCATGCCTCATTTAAGTCCCTTACACCTGTCATTTTCATTATTGAAATTAAACATGGGGTATGTAGTGCGTGGAAGCAAACTTGGTATTTAGAACGAATTTAAACGCTCGGTCCAGAAGTGATAAATTCAGGCATCTCCCAGTATCAAGTGCAATGCTACCAATACCGAACCTTTTTTTTCTTTATGACGTAACAAAAATATTGCCAAATAGAAATTTAGGTCATATATGATAATTTACTCATGCATAATAAAAGTTCAGTCACAAAGAATATTTTAAGTTTGCGAAAAAGTTTTCGCTTCCAGATTCAACAAACAAAGCCGAGCAAACCATATGTTTTTGAAAAGTGCAAAGTTTACCTCTTTCATTAATGGAACCCAGACACAGGCTTCCATCACTGTTTCCTCTCCAATGTATTTTGAACAATTTTATTCTAAAATGCACAGAATTATGTTTAAATAGCAGCAAATAAAAATCAAAAATGAGTTCCTTTAAGAGCAATGAAAACATTCATAAGAAAGAAAATGGGTCATACTACGTAGTTTCGGCTAATAAAACCTAATCAGTGACCCTGTAATGATCCGGCAAAGAAAGCCAGAGGAAACATACTGCAATTTTGCGAATTTCGAATAGGCAGTCAATTCAAAGACTGATATAAATCAAAATGGGGCCAAATAATAAAAAAACCTGTCTAGAATATGAGTCTAAACCAATAATTTATTTCTGATTTCTCAGAATATTCACGCTGATCTCAAAGGACCAAAAGTAAAATATAAACTGCACTATGGTTGATGTACGGGGAGACTTTTTACGGCCGCCACACAGCAATACTCATTTTATGGCTATTTTCTGTGGCAGTTGGGTAAATGTCTCCAACATACAGAACAATCGTCCTTTCAACCGGTATTATTTTGTGAACACATTTGTTCAAATGCATTTTATAAAATTTCATTTCTTTTTTATTACAAAATTCATTACTCGAGATCTATCGTTAAAACCTTTTCTATCACAAGTTACTACTATGCTACATTTGTACGTGTATCACCCTGCGCTTTTGGGCCGCCCACTGAACGTAAGATAACCTCATCTATATCTAACATATATATTTGTACCGTGTATGTGTCACGTTTTCGTGCTCCATCACTCTGCACATCAAAGAATGAAAGATGCATTAAAAATACGTTATAAGACTAGTAACTTGTCATTTCATGTGACTCCAGAGTTTAAAGAATTGACCACTTATCTATTTTTGAAGTGTACGTTATCCATCACTGGCATCATTTAGAATGGAGCTATCCACCCTCTTATTCTAAGCATGTAAACGGGCCCAGTCACCTAGTAACTCTGCAAGGGGGAGCTGTGCTGTCGGGGACGTATGGGCCCTGGTACCGTCACGGAAGGCAGAGAGGTCTTTACTTGTTGAGTCAAAAATGGCTGGGATAACTTTCTTGTATATACTGGGATAACTGGGAGCTTAACACTAAATGTTTAAATATGTGACCTACCTGCGTCGAAAAAAAAAAAAAAAAAAAAAAAAAAAAAAACATACAAAAGTTTTCAAACCTTGCTTTTATTATAGAACCATCCTAGCCAAAACAAGATAATGAAAATAATCCACATGTTGAACTAGTCCTTTTCAAGTTACAGTCAACCATGTTTGTTTACAGACTAGAACGAAGTAAATAAAAATATTTTTCAAGGAGGGGTGTCCATATAAAATCAGCAATACTTTCGTTGAGCTTGCAGATATATTTATATATCATGCCTCATTTAAGTCCCTTAAACCTGTCATTTTCATTATTGAAATTAAAGATGGGGTATGTATTGAGTGGAAGCAAACTTGGTATTTAGAACGCATTTAAACGCTCGGTCCAGAAGTGATAAATTCAGGCATATCCCAGTATCAAGTGCAATACTACCAATACAGAACACTTTTTTTCTTGAGGACGTAACAAAAATATTGCCAAATAGAAATGTAGGTCATATATGATAATTTATTCATGCATAATAAAAGTTCAGTCACAAAGAATATTTTAAGTTTGCGAAAAAGTTTTCGCTTCCAGATTCAACTATGAAAGCCGAGCAAACCATATGATTTTGAAAAGTGCAAAGTTTACCTCTTTCATTAATGGAACCCAGCCACAGGCTTCCATCACTGTTTCCTCTCCAATGCATTTTGAACAATTTTATTCTAAAATGCACAGAATTATGCTTAAATAGCAGCAATACTGATTTTATGGCTATTTTCTGTGACAGTTGGGTAAATACCTCCAACATACAGAACAATCGTCCTTTCAACCGGTATTATTTTGTGAATACATTTGTTCAAATGCATTTTCCAAAATTACATTTCTTTTTTATTACAAAATTCATTACTCGAGATCTATCGTTTAAAACCTTTCCTATCACAAGTTACTACTAAACTACATTTGTACGTGTATCACCCTGTGCTTTTGGGCCGCACACTGGACGTAAGATAACCTCATCTATGTCTAACATATATATTTGTACCGTGTATGTGTCACGTTTTCGTGCTCCATCACTCTGCACATCAAAGAATGAAAGATGCATTATATATACGTTATTAGACTAGTAACTTGTAATTTCATGTGTGGCTCCAGAGTTTACAGAATTGACAACTTATCATTTTTTGAAGTGTACGTTATCCATCACTGGCATCATTTAGAATGGAGCTATCCACCCTCTCATTCTAAGCAAGTTAAGGGGCCCAGTCACCTAGTAACTCTGCATGGGGGAGCTGTGCTGTCGGGGACGTATGGGCCCCTGTACCGCCACGGAAGGCAGAGAGGTCTTTACTTGTTGAGCCAAAAGTGGCTGGGATAACTTTCTTTTATATACTGGGATAACTGGGAGCTTAACACTAAATGTTTCAATAGGTGACCTACCTGCGTCGAAAAAAAAAAAAAAAAAAAAAAAAAAAAAAACACATACAAAAGTTTTCAAACCTTGCTTTTATTATAGAACCATCCTAGCCAAAACAAGATAATGAGAAAAAACTCACATGTTGATCTACTCCTTTTCAAGTTACAGTCAACCATGTTTGTTTACAGACTAGAACGAAGTAAATAAAAAACATTTTTCAAGGAGGGGTGACCATATAAAATGAGCAATACTTTCGTTGAGCTTGCAGATATATTTATATATCATGCCTCATTTAAGTCCCTTACACCTGTCATTTTCATTATTGAAATTAAACATGGGGTATGTATTGAGTGGAAGCAAACTTGGTATTTAGAACGCATTTAAACGCTCGGTCCAGAAGTGATAAATTCAGGCATCTCCCAGTATCAAGTGCAATACTACCAATACCCAACCCCTTTTTTCTTTATGACGTAACAAAAATATTGCCAAATAGAAATTTAGGTCATATATGATAATTTACTCATGCATAATAAAAGTTCAGTCACAAAGTATATTTTAAGTTTGCGAAAAAGTTTTCGCTTCCAGATTCAACTATGAAAGCCGAGCAAACCATATGTTTTTGAAAAGTGCAAAGTTTACCTCTTTCATTAATGGAACCCAGACACAGGCTTCCATCACTGTTTCCTCTCCAATGCATTTTGAACAATTTTATTCTAAAATGCACAGAATTATGCTTAAATAGCAGCAATACTGATTTTATGGCTATTTTCTGTGACAGTTGGGTAAATACCTCCAACATACAGAACAATCGTCCTTTCAACCGGTATTATTTTGTGAATACATTTGTTCAAATGCATTTAACAAAATTACATTTCTTTTTTATTACAAAATTCATTACTCGAGATCTATCCTTTAAAACCTTTCCTATCACAAGTTACTACTATGCTACATTTGTATGTGTATCACCCTGCGCTGTTGGGCCGCACACTGGACGTGAGATAACCTCATTTATGTCTAACATATACATTTGTATCGTGTATGTGTCACGTTTTCATGCTCCTTCACTCTGCACATCAAAGAATGAAAGATGCATTATATATATGTTATTAGACTAGTACCTTGTCATTTCATGTGACTCCAGAGTTTACTTAATTGACCACTAATCACTTTTTGAAGTGTACGTTATCCATCACTGGCATCATTTAGAATGGAGCTATCCACCCTCTCATTCTAAGCAAGTTAAGGGGCCCAGTCACCTAGTAACTCTGCAAGGGGGAGCTGTGCTGTCGGGGACGTATGGGCCCTTGTACCGCCACGGAAGGCAGAGAGGTCTTTACTTGTTGAGCCAAAAGTGGCTGGGATAACTTTCTTGTATATACTGGGATAACTGGGAGCTTAACACTAAATGTTTCAATAGGTGACCTACCTGCGTCTAAAAAAATAAAAAATAAAAAAACACACATACAAAAGTTTTCAAACCTTGCTTTTATTATAGAACCATCCTAGCCAAAACAAGATAATGAGAAAAAAATCCACATGTTGAACTACTCCTTTTAAGTTACAGTCAACCATGTTTGTTTACAGACAAGAACGAAGTAAATAAAAAACATTTTTCAAGGAGGGGTGACCATATAAAATGAGCAATACTTTCTTTGAGCTTGCAGATATATTTATATATCATGCCTCATTTAAGTCCCTTACACCTGTCATTTTCATTATTGAAATTAATTGTGGGGTATGTATTGAGTGGAAGCAAACTTGGTATTTAGAACGAATTTAAACGCTCGGCCCAGAAGTGATAAATTCAGGCATCTCCCAGTATCAAGTGCAATACTACCAATACCGAACCCTTTTTTTTCTTTATGACGTAACAAAAATATTGCCAAATAGAAATTTAGGTCATATATGATAATTTACTCATGCATAATAAAAGTTCAGTCACAAAGAATATTTTAAGTTTGCGAAAAAGTGATCGCTTCCAGATTCAACTATGAAAGCCGAGCGAACCATATGTTTTTGAAAAGTGCAAAGTTTACCTCTTTCATTAATGGAACCCAGACACAGGCTTCCATCACTGTTTCCTCTCCAATGTATTTTGAACAATTATATTCTAAAATGCACAGAATTATGCTTATATAGCAGCAATACTCATGTTATTGCTATTTTCTGTGACAGTTTGGTAAATGTCTCCAACATACAGAACAATCGTCCTTTCAACCGGTATTATTTTGTGAATACATTTGTTCAAATACATTTTCCAAAATTACATTTCTTTTTTATTACAAAATTCATTACTCGAGATCTATCGTTTAAAACCTTTCCTATCACAAGTTACTACTAAGCTACATTTGTACGTGTATCATCCTGCGCTGTTGGGCCGCACACTGGACGTAAGATAACCTCATCGATGTCTAACATATATATTTGTACCGTGTATGTGTCACGTTTTCGTGCTCCATCACTCTGCACATCAAAGAATGAAAGATGCATTATATATACGTTATTAGACTAGTAACTTGTAATTTCATGTGTGACTCCAGAGTTTACAGAATTGACAACTTATTATTTTTTGAAGTATCCTTCACTGGCATCATTTAGAATGGAGCGATCCACCCTCTCATTCTAAGCAAGTTAAGGGGCCCAGTCACCTAGTAACTCTGCAAGGGGGAGCTGTGCTGTCGGGGACGTATGGGCCCTTGTACCGCCACGGAAGGCAGAGAGGTCTTTACTTGTTGAGCCAAAAGTGGCTGGGATAACTTTCTTTAATATACTGGGATAACTGGGAGCTTAACACTAAATGTTTCAATAGGTGACCTACCTGCGTCGAAAAAAAAAATACACATACAAAAGTTTCCAAACCTTGCTTTTATTATAGAACCATCCTAGCCAAAACAAGATAATGAGAAAAAAAATCCACATGTTGAACTACTCCTTTTCAAGTTACAGTCAACCATGTTTGTTTACAGACAAGAGCGAAGTAAAAAAAAAAACATTTTTCAAGGAGGGGTGACCATATAAAATGAGCAATACTTTCGTTGAGCTTGCAGATATATTTATATATCATGCCTCATTTAAGTCCCTTACACCTGTCATTTTCATTATTGGAATTAAACATGGGGTATGTATTGAGTGGAAGCAAACTTGGTATTTAGAACGCATTTAAACGCTCGGTCCAGAAGTGATAAATTCAGGCATCTCCCAGTATCAAGTGCAATACTACCAATACCCAACCCTTTTTTTTCTTTATGACGTAACAAAAATATTGCCAAATAGAAATTTAGGTCATATATGATAATTTACTCATACATAATAAAAGTTCAGTCACAAAGAATATTTTAAGTTTGCGAAAAAGTGTTCGCTTCCAGATTCAACTATGAAAGCCGAGCGAACCATATGTTTTTGAAAAGTGCAAAGTTTACCTCTTTCATTAATGGAACCCAGACACAGGCTTCCATCACTGTTTCCTCTCCAATGTATTTTGAACAATTATATTCTAAAATGCACAGAATTATGCTTAAATAGCAGCAATACTCATGTTATGGCTATTTTCTGTGGCAGTTGGGTAAATGTCTCCAACATACAGAACAATCGTCCTTTCAACCGGTATTATTTTGTGAATACATTTGTTCAAATGCATTTTCCAAAATTACATTTCTTTTTTATTACAAAATTCATTACTCGAGATCTATCGTTTGAAACATTTCCTATCACAAGTTACTTCTATGCTACATTTGTACGTATATCACCCTGCGCTGTTGGGCCGCACACTGGACGTAAGATAGCCTCATCTATGTCTAACTTATATATTTGTACCGTGTATATGTCACGTTTTCGTGCTCCATCACTCTGCACATCAAATAAAAATAAAAAAATGAGTTCCTTTAAGAGCAATGAAAACATTCATAAGAAAGAAGATGGGTCATACTACGTAGTTTCGGCTAATAAAGCCTCATCAGTGACCCTGTAATGATCCGGCAAATAAAGCCAGAGGAAACATACTACAATTTTGCGAATTTCGAATAGGCAGTCGATACAAAGACTGATATAAATCAAAATGGGGTCCAAATAATTAAAAACCTGTCTAGAATATGAGTCTAAACCAATAATTTATTTCTGATTTCTCAAGAATGAAAGATGTATTATATATACGTTATTAGACTAGTAACTTGTCATTTTATGTGACTCTAGAGTTTGCAGAATTGACCACTTATCACTTTTTGAAGTGTACGTTATCCATCACTGGCATCATTTAGAATGGATCTATCCACCCTCTCATTCTAAGCAAGTTAACGTGCCCGGTCACCTAGTAACTCTGCAAGGGGGAGCTGTGCTTTCGGGGACGTATGGGCCCTTGTACCGCCACGGAAGGCAGAGAGGTCTTTACTTGTTGAGCCAAAAGTGGCTGGGATAACTTTCTTGTATATACTGGGATAACTGGGAGCTTAAAACTAAATGTTTCAATAGGTGACCTACCTGCGTCGAAAAAAAAAATACATTCAAAAGTTTTCAAACCTTGCTTTTATTATAGAACCATCCTAGCTAAAACAAGATAATGAGAAAAAATGCACATGCTGAACTACTCCTTGTCAAGTGACAGTCAACCATGTTTGTTTACAGACTAGAACGAAGTAAATAAAAAACATTTTTCAAGGAGGGCTGACCATATAAAATCAGCAATACTTTCGTTGAGCTTGCAGATATATTTATATATCATGCCTCATTTAAGTCCCTTACACCTGTCATTTTCATTATTGAAATTAAACATGGGGTATGTATTGAGTGGAAGCAAACTTGGTATTTAGAACGCATTTAAACGCTCGGTCCAGAAGTGATAAATTCAGGCATCTCCCAGTATCAAGTGCAATACTACCAATACCGAACCCTTTTGTTCTTTATGACGTAACAAAAATATTGCCAAATAGAAATTTAGGTCACATATGATAATTTACTCATGCATAATAACAGTTCAGTCACAAAGAATTTGTTTGCGAAAAAGTTTTCGCTTCCAGATTCAACTATGAAAGCCGAGCAAACCATATGTTTTTGAAAAGTGCAAAGTTTACCTCTTTCATTAATGGAAACCAGACACAGGCTTCCATCACTGTTTCCTCTCCAATGTATTTTGAACAATTTTATTCTAAAATGCACAGAATTATGCTTAAATAGCAGCAATACTCATGTTATGGCTATTTTCTGTGGCAGTTGGGTAAATGTCTCCAACATACAGAACAATCGTCCTTTCAACCGGTATTATTTTGTGAATACATTTGTTCATATGCATTTTCAAAAATTACATTTCTTTTTTTATATTACAAAATTCATTACTCGAGATCTATCGTTTAAAACCTTTCCTATCACAAGATACTACTAAGCTACATTTGTACGTGTATCCCCCTCCGCTGTTGGGCCGCACACTGGACGTCAGATAACCTCATGTATGTCTAATATATATATTTGTACCGTGTATGTGTCACGTGTTCGTGCTCCATCACTCTGCACATCAAAGAATGAAAGATGCATTATATATACGTTATTAGACTAGTAACTTGTCATTTCATGTGACTCCAGAGTTTACAGAATTGACCACTTATCACTTTTTGAAGTGTACGTTATCCATCACTGGCATCATTTAGAATGGAGCTATCCACCCTCTCATTCTAAGCAAGTTAAGGGGCCCAGTCACCTAGTAACTCTGCAAGGGGGAGCTGTGCTTTCGGGGACGTATGGGCCCTGGTACCGCCACGGAAGGCAGAGAGGTCTTTACTTGTTGAGCCAAAAGTGGCTGGGATAACTTTCTTGTATATACTGGGATAACTGGGAGCTTAACACTAAATGTTTCAATAGGTGACCTACCTGCGTCGAAAAAAAAACACATACAAAAGTTTTCAAACCTTGCTTTTATTATAGAACCATCCTAGCCAAAACAAGATAATGAGAAAAAAATCCATATGTTGACCTACTCCTTTTCAAGTTACAGTCAACCATGTTTGTTTACAGACTAGAACGAAGTAAATAAAAAAACATTTTTCAAGGAGGGGTGACCATATAAAATCAGCAATCCTTTCGTTGAGCTTGCAGATATATTTATATATCATGCCTCATTTAAGTCCCTTACACCTGTCATTTTCATTATTGAAATAAAAGATGGGGTATGTATTGAGTGGCAGCAAACTTGGTATTTAGAATGCATTTAAACGCTCGGTCCAGAAGTGATAAATTCAGGCATCTCCCAGTATCAAGTGCAATACTACCAATACCGAACCCTTTTTTTCTTTATGACGTAACAAAAATATTGCCAAATTGAAATTTAGGTCATATATGATAATTTACTCATGCATAATAAAAGTTCAGTCACAAAGAATATTTTAAGTTTGCGAAAAAGTTTTCGCTTCCACATTCAACTATGAAAGCCGAGCAAACCATATGTTTTTGAAAAGTGCAAAGTTTACCTCTTTCATTAGTGGAACCCAGACACAGGCTTCCATCACTGTTTCCTCTCCAATGCATTATGAACAATTTTATTCTAAAATGCACAGAATTATGCTTAAATAGCAGCAATACTCATTTTATGGCTATTTTCTGTGACAGTTGGGTAAATACCTAAAACATACAGAACAATCGTCCTTTCAACCGGTATTATTTTGTGAATACATTTGTTCAATTGCCTTTTACAAAAAAAAACATTTCTTTTTTATTACAAAATTCAATACTCGAGATCTATGCTTTAAAACCTTTCCTATCACAAGTTACTACTATGCTACATTTGGACGTGTATCACCCTGGGCTGTTGGGTCGCACACTGGACGTAAGATAACCTCATCTATGTCTAACATATATATTTGTACCGTGTATGTGTCACGTTTTCATCCTCCATCACTCTGCACATCAAAGAATGAAAGATGCATTATATATACGTTATTAGACTAGTAACTTGTCATTTCATGTGACTCCAGAGTTTACTTAATTGACCACTAATCACTTTTTGAAGTGTACGTTATCCATCACTGGCATCATTTAGAATGGAGCTATCCACCCTCTCATTCTAAGCAAGTTAAGGGCCCAGTCACTTAGTAACTCTGCAAGGGGGAGCTGTGCTATCGGGGACGTATGGGCCCTGGTACCGCCACGGAAGGCAGAGAGGTCTTTACTTGTTGAGCCAAAAGTGGCTGGGATAACTTTCTTGTAGGTCATATATGATAATTTACTCATGCATAATAAAAGTTCAGTCACAAAGAATATTTTAAGTTTGCGAAAAAGTTTTCGCTTCCAGATTCAACTATGAAAGCCGAGCAAACCATATGTTTTTGAAAAGTGCATAGATTACCTCTTTCATGAATGGAACCCAGACTCAGGCTTCCATCACTGTTTCCTCTCCAATGCATATTGAACAATTTTATTCTAAAATAAGTAAAGTAGAAGTAAAACAAAGATCAGGAATTGATACAATTAACTTACTCCATCCATAAAAGACACCAAAGGGAAAGAAATACAAACATTAAGCGACCAGACCATAATGGAAACCTAAACAAAGGAAGGCCATATGGACAGTTACTTTCCCACAAAATGGCCATATGGCCATCCAAAATTAAAAGACACAAGTGATACACACAGTAAGTAACAAACAACAACATAAATAAATCGCCACGGAAGAGCCGCCTTGGAACGGTCAGTGGAAGATTTCCACTGGGGGGCTTAAATCGATTTTACGTGGCCACAATCCTCGCCCTTACTTCCGCCGCGATTTAGACAAATAATTTGTTCAGTCCGCATGAAGGCCTCCTAACTCATCAGTGCAACATCTCCGTGAACACAGAAATCAAAGAACCACAGAGGTGAGACAACGGTGAGGACTCGACAGCAAGAAACCACTGAAATGCTGGAGCAAAAGAAAACCAACAGTTAGACTCCGATGAGCCCGACCAGAGACAGAGCATCAGGCACCAACCAACATTATCTCTTTAATTTTCAATAAGCCTTTACGTTGGAGCCGTCATAGAATCTGAGGCCTGACCCACCGGCGTGCAATTAAAGAGGGAAGCAAAGTTGCCAACCGTGATTGGGTTAACTACCATGCATGCAGTCTGTCGTATAATATCCATGTTGTACCCAATCTTTTTATATCGAAGAATGATTTTACGAAATTGGGTGCTGAAGTCATTGCGGTTATATATTTTTCTGAATTTATATACTAAGTCACCATAAAATTCGGGTTCCGATAGACCTTGTTGCAGAAGAGATTTAAGTCCAATATTGAATTTTGAAATTAAATCAGAATGGCGTCTATAAAATTTTGAAAAGGCTTTGCGTAGTTTATGGTACCGATAACCCTGATTAAGGAGTTTAGCCGTTAATAATTTATTACGAGTGTTGAAGTCAGTTACATGACTACACACTCTAGCAAATCGAATTAATTGCGAAATATAAACGCCATAGGATGGCGCACGAGGAACATCACCATCCAAAAAAGGAAAATTTACAATCTCAAAATCAAAGTCATCGCGTTTATCATAAATTTTGCACGAAACAAATCCATCTACAATAGATAGATGTAAATCCAAAAACGGGGCCTCGGTATCAGAAGAATTTGCTTTATTTAACTGAAGTTCTAGGGGGTAAATCTGACTGATCAAACCATCAAAATAGGTATTATCAATATTTAATAAATCATCTAAATATCTAGAAGTAGAGCTAAAAGCTTCAATAATTTCAGATTGGTTATCAATGGAAAGCGACAAAATGAAGTCTCTTTCATAACAATACAAGAACAGATCAGCCACAAGACCGAATTATGCTTAAATAGCAGCAATACAAACTTAATGGCTATTTTCTGTGGCGGTTGGGCAAATGCCTCCAACATACAGAACAATCGTCCTTTCAACCGGTATTATTTTGTGAATACATTTGTTCAAATGCCTTTCCTATCACAAGTTACTACAATGCTACATTTGTACGTGTATCATCCTGCGCTGTTGGGCCGCACACTGGACGTAAGATCACCTCATCTGTGTCTAACATATCTATTTGTACCGTGTATGTGTCACGTTTTCATGCGCCATCACTCTGCACATCAAAGAATGAAAGATGCATTATATATATACGTTATTAGACTAGTAACTTGTCATTTCATGTGACTCCAGAATTTACAGAACTGACCACTTATCACTTTTTGAAGTGTACGTTATCGTCTAACGGTTTATTTCTTTAGTAGTTTATAAAATAGTGTTGTTTCGGAAACGAATCACCTCAATACTATTTTTATCACGATCGTGGATCTCATATTTTGCAAAGGATCCCCTGTTTTCCAAACCAGCCTTTTATTTAAACAAACGTTTTCGGCCTCCCGTGTCTGTAGGGAATAAATATACAGGTCGCTTTCCTGCTGTAGTGAATGGGGATGAAATTACCTGTTGAAACAAGAGCCACTTAATGCCATGAGAAATAGCTGAATATATCGGTTCACAGCCTTTTGACATGAATACAATAATTAAAACATATTATGGATGAGAAAACGTATCGGGATATTGCAGCGGGCTGTTTCGGAGAGACAAATTTGAAGTTTTGCTTTGGTTTTAGACATTGTCCTACAGCCATGAAACCTTACTCTTATATTCCAGATGAAGTACATTCTTTCTTGTATTTCTTGTGTTTCTGCAAATGCAATTACTGCACGTCTTCTTTCTAAACACATCAACAAAAATAATTTATATGGCTTTAAGGTAAACCCCCTCCCAAGAACATAAATCAAAGGCAAAAACTTATCAAATACACCCAGTTAGACCTAAACTCGCACTACCATCACATGTCTACCATATCCATTGCAAAGTGCATGCTATGAAGATACATTTTATAAAACAGAATTGGATAGAACTACAAATGTGTGGAAATAGTATGTAATGACTGAAAAAAGGGCAGTGCTGCTGACATTTCTATCTTTGTTACTGGGAGCTTAACACTAAATATTTCCATAGGCGACTTACCTGCGCCCACAAAAACTACACATACAAAACGTTTCAATCCTTGCTTTTTTATAGAACCTTCCTAGCCCAACAAGTTAATGAGAAGAAAATCCACATATTGATCTGCTCCTTTTCAAGTTACAGTCAAACCTGTTTGTTTACCGACTAGAAGTTAATAAAAAGAACATTTTTCAAGGAGGGCTGATCATATAAAATCAGGAATAATTTCTTTGAACTTGCAGGTATATTTATAAAACATGCATTATATTAGTCCCTTTCACCTGTCATTTTCTCACATTGAAATAAAACATGGAATACATATCCAGTGGAAACAAGTCTGGTATTTAGAACGCAACTAAACGCTCGGTCAAGAAGTGGTAAATTCCAGCATCTCCCAGTATAAAGAGCAATGCTACCAATACCGAACCCTTTTTTTCTTTATGACGTAACAAAAATATTGCCAAATAGAAATTTAGGTCATATATGATAATTTACTCATGCATAATAAAAGTTCCGTCACAAAGAAAATTTTAAGTTTGCGAAAAAGTTTTCGCTTCCAGATTCAACTATGAAAGCCGAACAAACCATATATTTTTGAAAGTGCAAAGTTTACCTCTTTCATGATGAGCCCAGACACAGGCTTCCATCAGTATTTCCTCTCCAATGCATTTTGAACAATTTTATTCTAAAATGCACAGAATTATAATTTAAATAGCAGCAATTCTAATTTAATGGTTATTTTCTGTGGCAGTTGGATAAATGCCTGCAACATACAGAACAATCGTCCGTTTAACCGGTATTATTTTGTCAATAAATTTGTTCAAATTCATTTTACAAAATTACATTTCTTTTTTATTACAAAATTCATTACTCGAGATCTATCCTTTAAAACCTTTCCTATCACAAGTTTCTACCAGGCTTCATTTGTACGTGTATCATCCTTCGCTGTTGGGCCGCACACTGGACGTAAGATAACCTCATCTGTGTCTAACATATATATTTGTACCGTGTATGTGTCACGTTTTCATGTTCCATCACTCTGACCATCAAAGAATGAAAGATGCATTTTATATACGTTATTAGACTAGTAACTTGTCATTTCATGTGACTCCAGAGTTTACATAATTGACCACTTGTCACTATTTGAAGTGTACGTTTTCGTCTAACAGATTATTTCTTTACTAGTTTATAAAATATTGTTCTTTCGGAAACGAATCACCTCAATACTATTTTTATCACGATCGTGGATCTCATATTTTGCAAAGGATCTCCTGTTTTCCAAACCAGCCTTTTATTTAAACAAACGTTTTCGGCCTCCCGTGTCTGTAGGCAATAAATATACAGGTCACTTTCCTGCTGTAGTGAATGGGGATAAAATTCCCTGTTGAAACAGGAGCCACTTAATGCCATAAGCAATAGCTGAATATATCTGTTCACAACCTTTTGACGTGAATGCAATAATTAAAACATATTATGGATGAGAAAACTTATCTGGATATTGCAGCGGGCTGTTTCGGAGAGACAAATTTGAAGTTTTGCTTTGGTTTGAGACATTGTCCTATAGCCATGAAACCTTACTCTTATATTCCAGATGAAGTAGATTCTTTCTTGTTTTTCTTGTGTTTCTGCAAATGCAATTACTGCACGTCTTCTTTCTAAACACATCAACAAAAATAATTTACATGACTTTAAAGTACACCCCCTCCCAAGAACATAGATCAAAGGCAAAAACTTATCAAATACACCCAGTTAGACCTAAACTCGCACTATCATCACATTTCTACATTATCCATTGCAAAGTGCATGCCATGAAGATACATTTTATAAATCGGAATTGGATAGAACTACAAATGTGTGGAAATAGTATGTAATGACTGAAAAAGGACAGTGCTGCTGACATTTTTATCTTCGTTACTGGGCGCTTTACACTAAATATTTCCATAGGCGACTTACCTGCGCCCACAAAAACTACACATGCAAAACTTTTCAAACCTTGCTTTTTTATAGAACCTTCCTAGCCCAACAAGTCAATGAGAAAATGTCCACATATTGATCTGCTCCTTTTCAAGTTACAGTCAACCATGTTTGTTTACAGACTAGAATGAAGTAAATAAAAAAAATTCAAGGAGGGGTGACCATATAAAATCAGCAATACTTTCGTTGAGCTTGCAGATATATTTATATATCATGCCTCATTTAAGTCCCTTAAACCTGTCATTTTCATTATTGAAATTAAAGATGGGGTATGTATTGAGTGGAAGCAAACTTGGTATTTAGAACGCATTTAAACGCTCGGTCCAGAAGTGATAAATTCAGGCATCTCCCAGTATCAAGTGCAATACTACCAATACAGAACCCTTTTTTTTCTTTAGGACGTAACAAAAATATTGCCAAATAGAAATTTAGGTCATATATGATAATTTATTCATGCATAATAAAAGTTCAGTCACAAAGAATATTTTAAGTTTGCGAAAAAGTGTTCGCTTCCACATTCAACTATGAAAGCCGAGCAAACCATATGTTTTTGAAAAGTGCAAAGTTTACCTCTTTCATTAATGGAACCCAGCCACAGGCTTCCATCACTGTTTCCTCTCCAATGCATTTTGAACAATTTTATTCTAAAATGCACAAAATTATGCTTAAATAGCAGCAATACTCATTTTATGGCTATTTTCTGTGACAGTTGGGTAAATACCTCCAACATACAGAACAATCGTCCTTTCAACCGGTATTATTTTGTGAATACATTTGTTCAAATGCATTTTACAAAATTACATTTCTTTTTTATTACAAAATTCATTACTCGAGATCTATCCTTTAAAACCTTTCCTATCACAAGTTACTTCTATGCTACATGTGTACGTGTATCACCCTGCGCTGTTGGGCCGCACACTTGACGTAAGATAACCTCATCTATGTCTAACATATATATTTGTACCGTGTATGTGTCACGTTTTCGTGCTCCATCACTCTGCACATCAAAGAATGAAAGATGCATTATATATACGTTATTGGACTAGTAACTTGTCATTTCATGTGACTCCAGAGTTTTCAGAATTGACCACTTTTTGAAGTATACGTTATCCATCACTGGAATCATTTAGAATGGAGCTATCCACCATCTCATTCTAAGCAAGTTAAGGGGCCCAGTCACCTAGTAACTCTGCAAGAGGGAGCTGTGCTGTCGGGGACGTATGGGCCCTTGTACCGCCACGGAAGGCAGAGAGGTCCTTACTTGTTGAGCCAAAAGTGGCTGGGATAACTTTCTTTTATATACTGGGATAACTGGGAGCTTAACACTAAATGTTTCAATGGGTGACCTACCTGCATCGAAAAAAAAAAAAAAAAAAAACATTCAAAAGTTTTCAAACCTTGCTTTTATTATAGAACCATCCTAGCCAAAACAAGATAATGAGAAAAAAATCCACATGTTGATCTACTCCTTTTCAAGTTACATTCAACCATGTTTGATACATACTAGAACCAAGTAAATAAAAACATTTTTCAAGGAGGGGTGACCATATAAAATCAGCAATAATTTTGTTGAGCTTGCAGATATATTTATATATCATACCTCATTTAAGTCCCTTACACCTGTCATTTTCATTATTGAAATTAAACATGGGGTATGTATTGAGTGGCAGCAAACTTGGTATTTAGAACGCATTTAAACGCTCGGTCCAGAAGTGATAAATTCAGGCATCTCCCAGTATCAAGTGCAATACTACCAATACCGAACCCTTTTTTTTTTCTTTATGACGTAACAAAAATATTGCCAAATTGAAATTTAGGTCATATATGATAATTTACTCATGCATAATAAAAGTTCAGTCACAAAGAATATTTTAAGTTTGCGAAAAAGTTTTCGCTTCCACATTCAACTATGAAAGCCGAGCAAGCCATATGTTTTTGAAAAGTGCAAAGTTTACCTCTTTCATTAATGGAACCCAGACACAGGCTTCCATCACTGTTTCCTCTCCAATGCATTTTGAACAATTTTATTCTAAAATGCACAGAATTATGCTTAAATAGCAGCAATACTCATTTTATGGCTATTTTCTGTGACAGTTGGGTAAATACCTCAAACATACAGAACAATCGTCCTTTCAACCGGTATTATTTTGTGAATACATTTGTTCAATTGCATTTTACAAAAAACATTTCTTTTTTATTACAAAATTCAATACTCGAGATCTATGCTTTAAAACCTTTCCTATCACAAGTTACTACTATGCTACATTTGGACGTGTATCACCCTGCGCTGTTGGGCCGCACACTGGACGTAAGATAACCTCATCTATGTCTAACATATATATTTGTACCGCGTATGTGTCACGTTTTCATGCTTTATCACTCTGCACATCAAAGAATGAAAGATGCATTATATATACGTTATTAAACTAGTAACTTTTCATTTCATGTGACTCCAGAGTTTACTTAATTGACCACTAATCACTTTTTGAAGTGTACGTTATCCATCATTGGCATCATTTAGAATGGAGCTATCCACCCTCTCATTCAAAGCACGTTAAGGGGCCCAGTCACCTAGTAACTCTGCAAGGGGGAGCTGTGCTGTCGAGGACGTATGGGCCCTTGTACCGCCACGGAAGGCAGAGAGGTCTTTACTTGTTGAGCCAAAAGTGGCTCGGATAACTTTCTTGTATATACTGGGATAACTGGGAGCTTTACACTAAATGTTTCAATAGGTGACCTACCTGCGTCGAAAAAAAAACACATACACAAGTTTTCAAACCTTGCTTTTATTATCCTAGCCAAAACAAGATAATGAGAAATAAATCCACATGTTGAACTACTCCTTTTCACGTTACAGTCAACCATGTTTGTTTACAGACTAGAACGAAGTAAATAAAAAAAATCAAGGAGGGGTGACCATATAAAATCAGCAATACATTCGTTGAGCTTGCAGATATATTTATATATCATGCATCATTTAAGTCCCTTACACCTGTCATTTTCATTATTTAAATTAAACATGGGGTATGTATTCAGTGGAAGCAAGCCTGGTACACGCAACTAAACGCTCGGTCAAGAAGTGATACATTTCGGTATCTCCCAGTATCAAGTGCAATGCTACCAATACCGAACCTTTTTTTTTTCTTTATGACGTAACAAAAATATTGCCAAATAGAAATTTAGGTCATATATGATAATTTACTCATGCATAATAAAAGTTCAGTCACAAAGAATATTTTAAGTTTGCGAAAAAGTTTTCGCTTCCAGATTCAACTATGAAAGCCGAGCAAACCATATGTTTTTGAAGAGTGCATAGATTACCTCTTTCATTAATGGAACCCAGACACAGGCTTCCATCCGTGTTTCCTCTCCAATGCATATTGAACAATTTTATTCTGAAATAAACCGAATTATGCTTAAATAGCAACAATACAAACTTAATGGCTATTTTCTGTGGCGGTTGGGTAAATGCCTTCAACATACAGAACAATCGTCCTTTCAACCGGTATTATTTTGTGAATACATTTGTTCAAATGCATTTTACAAAATTACATTTCTTTTTAATTACAAAATTCATTATTCGAGATCTATCCTTTAAAACCTTTCCTATCACAAGTTACTACAATGCTACATTTGTACGTGTATCATCCTGCGCTGTTGGGCCGCACACTGGACGTAAGATCACCTCATCTGTGTCTAACATATCTATTTGTACCGTGTATGTGTCACGTTTTCATGCGCCATCACTCTGCACATCAAAGAATGAAAGATGCAATATATATATGTTATTAGACTAGTAACTTGTCATTTCATGTGACTCCAGAATTTGCAGAACTGACCACTTACCACTTTTTGAAGTGTACGTTATCGTCTAACGGTTTATTTCTTTAGCAGTTTATAAAATAGTGTTGTTTCGTAAACGAATCACCTCAATACTATTTTTATCACGATCGTGGATCTCATATTTTGCAAAGGATCCCCTGTTTTCCAAACCAGCCTTTTATTTAAACAAACGTTTTCGGCCTCCCGTGTCTGTAGGGAATAAATATACAGGTCGCTTTCCTGCTGTAGTGAATGGGGATGAAATTACCTGTTGAAACAAGAGCCACTTAATGCCATGAGAAATAGCTGAATATATCTATTCACAGCCTTTTGACATGAATACAATAATTAAAACATATTATGGATGAGAAAACGTATCGGGATATTGCAGCGAGCTGTTTCGGAGAGACAAATTTGAAGTTTTGCTTTGGTTTTAGACATTGTCCTACAGCCATGAAACCTTACTCTTAAATTCCAGATTGTGGGCGCAGTTTACCTCTTTCATTAATGGAACCCAGACACAGGCTTCCATCACTGTTTCCTCTCCAATGCATTTTGAACAATTTTATTCTAAAATGCACAGAATTATGCTTAAATAGCAGCAATACTGATTTTATGGCTATTTTCTGTGACGGTTGGGAAAATACCTCCAACATACAGAACAATCGTCCTTTCAACCGGTATTATTTTGTGAATACATTTGTTCAAATGCATTTTACAAAATTACATTTCTTTTTTATTACAAAATTCATTACTCGAGATCTATCCTTTAAAACCTTTCCTATCACAAGTTACTACTATGCTACATTTGTACGTGTATCACCCTGCGCTGTTGGGCCGCACACTGGACGTAAGATAACCTCATCTATGTCTAACATATATATTTGTATCGTGTATGTGTCACGTTTTCATGCTCCATCACTCTGCACATCAAAGAATGAAATATGCATTATATATACGTTATTAGACTAGTACCTTGTCATTTCATGTGACTCCAGAGTTTACTTAATTGATCACTTATCACTTTTTGAAGTATACGTTATCCATCACTGGCATCATTTAGAATGGAGCTATCCACCCTCTCATTCTAAGCAAGTTAAGGGGCCCAGTCACCTAGTAACTCTGCAAAGGGGGAGCTGTGCTGTCGGGGACGTATGGGCCCTGGTACCGCCACGGAAGGCAGAGAGGTCTTTACTTGTTGAGCCAAAAGTGGCTTGGATAACTGTCTTGTATATACTGGGATAACTGGGAGCTTAACACTAAATGTTTCAATAGGTGACCTACCTGCGTCGAAAAAAAAACACATACAAAAGTTTTCAAACCTTGCTTTTATTATAGAACCATCCTAGCCAAAACAAGATAATAAGAAAAAAATCCACATGTTGAACTACTCCTTTTCAAGTTACAGTCAACCATGTTTGTTTACAGACAAGAGCGAAGTAAATAAAAAAACATTTTTGAAGGAGGGTTGACCATATAAAATGAGCAATACTTTCGTTGAGCTTGCAGATATATTTATATATCATGCCTCATTTAAGTCCCTTACACCTGTCATTTTCATTATTGAAATTAAAGATGGGGTATGTATTGAGTGGAAGCAAACTTGGTATTTAGAACGCATTTACACGCTCGGTCCAGAAGTGATAAATTCAGGCATCTCCCAGTATCAAGTGCAATACTACCAATACCGAACCCTTTTTTTCTTTATGACGTAACAAAAATATTGCCAAATAGAAATTTAGGTCATATATGATAATTTACTCATACATGATAAAAGTTCAGTCACAAAGAATATTTTAAGTTTGCAAAAAAGTGTTCGATTCCTGATTCAACTATGAAAGCCGAGCGAACCATATGTTTTTGAAAAGTGCAAAGTTTACCTCTTTCATTAATGGAACCCAGACACAGGCTTCCATCACTGTTTCCTCCCCAATGCATTTTGAACAATTTTATTCTAAAATGCACAGAATTATGCGAAAATAGCAGCAATACTCATGTTATGGCTATTTTCTGTGGCAGTTGGGTAAATGTCTCCAACGTACAGAACAATCGTCCTTTCAACCGGTATTATTTTGTGAATACATTTGTTCAAATGCATTTTACAAAATTACATTTTTTTTTATTACAAAATTCATTACTCGAGATCTATCCTTTAAAACCTTTCCTATCACAAGTTACTACTATGCTACATGTGTACGTGTATCACCCTGCGCTGTTGGGCCGCACACTGGACGTAAGATAGCCTCATCTATGTCTAACTTATATATTTGTACCGTGTATGTGTCACGTTTTCGTGCTCCATCACTCTGCACATCAAATAAAAATAAAAAAATGAGTTCCTTTAAGAGCAATGAAAACATTCATAAGAAAGAAGATGGGTCATACTACGTAGTTTCGGCTAATAAAGCCTCATCAGTGACCCTGTAATGATCCGGCAAATAAAGCCAGTGGAAACATACAACAATGTTGCGAATTTCGAATAGGCAGTCGATACAAAGACTGATATAAATCAAAATGGGGTCCAAATAATTAAAAACCTGTCTAAAATATGAGTCTAAACCAATAATTTATTTCTGATTTCTCAAGAATGAAAGATGTATCATATATACGTTATTAGACTAGTAACTTGTCATTTCATGTGACTCCAGAGTTTGCAGAATTGACCACTTATCACTTTTTGAAGTGTACGTTATCCATCACTGGCATCATTTAGAATAGAGCTATCCACCCTCTCATTCTAAGCAAGTTAACGTGCCCAGTCACCTAGTAACTCTGCAATGGGGAGCTGTGCTGTCGGGGACGTATGGGCCCTGGTACCGCCACGGAAGGCAGAGAGGTCTTTACTTGTTGAGCCAAAAGTGACTGGGATAACTTTCTTGTATATACTGGGATAACTGGGAGCTTAAAACTAAATGTTTCAATAGGTGACCTACCTGCGTCGAAAACAAAATGCATTCAAAAGTTTTCAAACCTTGCTTTTATTATAGAACCATCTAGAGCCATAACAAGATAATGAGAAAAAATGCACATGCTGAACTACTCCTTTTCAAGTGACAGTCAACCATGTTTGTTTACAGACTAGAACGAAGTAAATAAAAAACATTTTTCAAGGAGGGCTGACCATATAAAATCAGCAATACTTTCGTTGGGCTTGCAGATATATACATATTATTACTACAGTAACTTGATCTGACGCATTGTATCACGTCGAGTGGATGTTTCCAGATCAGCGTATCACACGAGACGCGCAGCGTCGAGTGTGATGCGTAAGATCTGGAAACATCCAAGAGACGTGATACTGTGCGACAGATCAAGTTATTTTAGTGATAATACGTTTATTATATACCTTTTTTCGCTTTTAATAAAGTCTTTTGTCAACGTAAATTGGCGGGAAACTTTGACGTTACATTCTGTGTGTAAGTGACGTCATCATTTCGAACGTTTGGTTCCGCGTTATCGATGGCTGTTTTCTAACGTCGCAACAAATGCCGGGACTCAGGGTTTGCAGGAGTGTGATACGGAATCGGAAAACGCGAGTGCGTGATACGGGATTCTGTATTTTTGTGTCGGAAAACTGATAGTAGACAGCAGTATTTCTTGTAGGTATATAATACATTTATATATCATGCTTCATTTAAGTCCCTTACACCTGTCATTTTCATTATTATACCCCCGGCGTATGCCATGGGGGTATATAGTTTTTGTCTTTTCCGTCTGTCTGTCCGTAAACAATTATTTTGTGTCAAAGATATCTCAGGAACTGCTTCACATAGAAACTTGAAATTTTGCACACATGATCAGTATGACTACTTGTATTGTGGGAAAGAAAATAAGGGCCAAGGGGTCAGGCCTTTTAGAGTTATTTCCCTTTGTAGTTCGGCACTGGCCGGGGGTATACGTGCCCCACTGGGCACTTTTGTCTAGTTGAAATTAAACATGGGGTATGTATTGAGTGGAAGCAAACCTGGTATTTAGAACGCATTTAAACGCTCGGTCCTGAAGTGATAAATTCAGGCATCTCCCAGTATCAAGTGCAATACTACCTATACCGAACCCTTTTTTTCTTTATGACGTAACAAAAATATTGCCAAATAGAAATTAAGGTCATATATGATAATTTACTCATGCATAATAAAAGTTCAGTCACAAAGAATTTGTTTGCGAAAAAGTTTTCGCTTCCAGATTCAACTATGAAAGCCGAGCAAAACATATGTTTTTGAAAAGTGCAAAGTTTACCTCATTCATTAATGGAACCCAGACACAGGCTTCCATCACTGTTTCCTCTCCAATGCATTTTGAACAATTTTATTCTAAAATGCACAGAATTATGCTTAAATAGCAGCAATACTCATGTTATGGCTATTTTCTGTGGCAGTTGGGTAAATGTCTCCAACATACAGAACAATCGTCCTTTCAACCGGTATTATTTTGTGAATACATTTGTTCAAATGCATTTTACAAAATTACATTTCTTTTTTATTACAAAATTCATTACTCGAGATCTATCGTTTAAAACCTTTCCTATCACAAGTTACTACTAAGCTACATTTGTACGTGTATCCCCCTGCGCTGTTGGGCCGCACACCGGACGTAAGATAACCTCATCTATGTCTAATATATATATTTGTACCGTGTTTGTGTCACGTTTTCGTGCTCCATCACTCTGCACATCAAAGAATGAAAGATGCATTATATATACGTTATTCGACTAGTAACTTGTCATTTCATGTGACTCCAGAGTTTACAGAATTGACCACTTATCACTTTTTGAAGTGTACGTTATCCATCACTGGCATCATTTAGAATGGAGCTATCCACCCTCTCATTCTAAGCAAGTTAAGGGGCCCAGTCAGCTAGTAACTCTGCAAGGGGGAGCTGTGCTGTCGGGGACGTATGGGCCCTGGTACCGCCACGGAAGGCAGAGAGGTCTTTACTTGTTGAGCCAAAAGTGGCTGGGATAACTTTCTTGTATATACTGGGATAACTGGGAGCTTAACACTAAATGTTTCAATAGGTGACCTACCTGCGTCGAAAAAAAAAACATACAAAAGTTTTCAAACCTTGCTTTTATTATAGAACCATCCTAGCCAAAAGAAGATAATGAGAAAAAATCCATATGTTGATCTACTCCTTTTCAAGTTACAGCCAACCATTTTGTTTACAGACTAGAACGAAGTAAATAAAAAACATTTTTCAAGGAGGGGTGACCATATACAATCAGCAATACTTTCGTTGAGCTTGCAGATATATTTATATATCATGCCTCATTTAAGTCCCTTACACCTGTCATTTTCATTATTGAAATTAAAGATGGGGTATGTATTGAGTGGCAGCAAACTTGGTATTTAGAACGCATTTAAACGCTCGGTCCAGAAGTGATAAATTCAGGCATCTCCCAGTATCAAGTGCAATACTACCAATACCGAACCCTTTTTGTTTCTTTTTGACGTAACAAAAATATTGCCAAATTGAAATTTAGGTCATATATGATAATTTACTCATGCATAATAAAAGTTCAGTCACAAAGAATATTTTAAGTTTGCGAAAAAGTTTTCGCTTCAACATTCATCTATGAGAGCCGAGCAAACCATATGTTTTTGAAAAGTGCAAAGTTTACCTCTTTCAGTAATGGAACCCAGACACAGGCTTCCATCACTGTTTCCTCTACAATGCATTTTGAACAATTTTATTCTAAAATGCACAGAATTATGCTTAAATAGCAGCAATACTCATTTTATGGCTATTTTCTGTGACAGTTGGGTAAATACCTAAAACATACAGAACAATCGTCCTTTCAACCGATATTATTTTGTGAATACATTTGTTCAATTGCATTTTACAAAAAAACATTTCTTTTTTATTACAAAATTCAATACTCGAGATCTATGCTTTAAAACCTTTCCTATCACAAGTTACTACTATGCTACATTTGGACGTGTATCACCCTGCGCTGTTGGGTCGCACACTGGACGTAAGATAACCTCATCTATGTCTAACATATATATTTGTACCGTGTATGTGTCACGTTTTCATGCTCCATCACTCTGCACATCAAAGAATGAAAGATGCATTATATATACGTTATTAGACTAGTAACTTGTCATTTCATGTGACTCCAGAGTTTACTTAATTGACCACTAATCACTATTTGAAGTGTACGTTATCCATCACTGGCATCATTTAGAATGGAGCTATCCACCCTGTCATTCTAAGCAAGTTAAGGGGCCCAGTCACTTAGTAACTTTGCAAGGGGAGCTGTGCTGTCGGGGACGTATGGGCCCTGGTACCGCCACGGAAGGCAGAGAGGTCTTTACTTGTCGAGCCAAAAGTGGCTAGGATAACTTTCTTGTATATACTGGGATAACTAGGAGCTTAACACTAAATGTTTCAATAGGTGTCCTACCTGCATCGAAAAAAAAACACATACAAAAGTTTTCAAACCTTGCTTTTATTATAGAACCATCCTAGCCAAAACAAGATAATGAGAAATAAATCCACATGTTGATCTACTCCTTTTCAAGTTATAGTCAACCATGTTTGTTTACAGACTAGAACGAAGTAAATAAAAAAAAATGTTTCAAGGAGGGGTGACCATATAAAATCAGCAATACTTTCGTTGAGCTTGCAGATATATTTATATATCATGCCTCATTTAAGTCCCTTACACCTGTCATTTTCATTATTGAAATTAAACATGGGGTATGTATTCAGTGGAAGCAAGCCTGGTAAACGCAACTAAACGCTCGGTCAAGAAGTGATAAATTTCGGCATCTCCCAGTATCAAGTGTAATGCTAACAATACCGAACTTTTTTTTTTCTTTATGACGTAACAAAAATATTGCCAAATAGAAATTTAGGTCATATATGATAATTTACTCGTGCATAATAAAAGTTCAGTCACAAAGAATATTTTAAGTTTGCGAAAAAGTTTTCGCTTCCACATTCAACTATGAAAGCCGAGTAAACCATATGTTTTTGAAAAGTGCAAAGTTTACCTCTTTCATTAGTGGAACCCAGACACAGGCTTCCATCACTGTTTCCTCTCCAATGCATATTGAACAATTTTATTCTAAAATAAACCGAATTATGCTTAAATAGCAGCAATACAAACTTAATGGCTATTTTCTGTGGCGGTTGGGCAAATGCCTCCAACATACAGAACAATCGTCCTTTCAACCGGTATTATTTTGTGAATACATTTGTTCAAATGCATTTTACAAAATTACATTTCTTTTTAATTACAAAATTCATTATTCGAGATCTATCCTTTAAAACCTTTCCTATCACAAGTTACTACAATGCTACATTTGGACGTGTATCACCCTGCGCTGTTGGGTCGCACACTGGACGTAAGATAACCTCATCTATGTCTAACATATATATTTGTACCGTGTATGTGTCACGTTTTCATGCGCCATCACTCTGCACATCAAAGAATGAAAGATGCATTATATATATACGTTATTAGACTAGTAACTTGTCATTTCATGTGACTCCAGAATTTGCAGAACTGACCACTTATCACTTTTTGAAGTGTATGTTATCGTCTAACGGTTTATTTCTTTAGTAGTTTATAAAATAGTGTTGTTTCGGAAACGAATCACCTCAATACTATTTTTATCACGATCGTGTATCTCATATTTTGCAAAGGATCCCCTGTTTTCCAAACCAGCCTTTTATTTATTCAAACGTTTTCGGCCTCCCGTGTCTGTAGGGAATAAATATACAGGTCGCTTTCCTGCTGTAGTGAATGGGGATGAAATTTCCTGTTGAAACAAGAGCCACTTAATGCCATGAGAAATAGCTGAATATATCTGTTCACAGCCTTTTGACATGAATACAATAATTAAAACATATTATGGATGAGAAAACGTATCGGGATATTGCAGCGGGCTGTTTCGGAGAGACAAATTTGAAGTTTTGCTTTGGTTTTAGACATTGTCCTACAGCCATGAAACCTTACTCTTAAATTCCAGATGAAGTACATTCTTTCTTGTATTTCTTGTGTTTCTGCAAATGCAATTACTGCACGTCTTCTTTCTAAACACATCAACAAAAATAATTTATATGGCTTTAAAGTAAACCCCCTCCCAAGAACATAGATCAAAGGCAAAAACTTATCAAATACACCCAGTTAGACCTAAACTCGCACTACCATCACATGTCTACCATATCCATTGCAAAGTGCATGCTATGAAGATACATTTTATAAAACAGAATTGGATAGAACTACAAATGTGTGGAAATAGTATGTAATGACTGAAAAAAGGACAGTGCTGCTGACATTTCTATCTTCGTTACTGGGAGCTTAACACTAAATATTTCCATAGGCGACTTACCTGCGCCCACAAAAACTACACATACAAAACGTTTCAATCCTTGCTTTTTTTATAGAACCTTCCTAGCCCAACAAGTTAATGAGAAGAAAATCCACATATTGATCTGCTCCTTTTCAAGTTACAGTCAAACCTGTTTGTTTACCGACTAGAAGTTAATAAAAACAACATTTTTCAAGGAGGGCTGATCATATAAAATCAGGAATAATTTCTTTAAGCTTGCAGGTATATTTATAAAACATGCATTATATTAGTCCCTTTCACCTGTCATTTTCTCACATTGAAATAAAACATGGAATACATATCCAGTGGAAACAAGTCTCGTATTTAGAACGCAACAAAACGCTCGGTCAAGAAGTGGTAAATTCCAGCATCTCCCAGTATCAAGAGCAATGCTACCAATACCGAACCCTTTTTTTCTTTATGACGTAACAAAAATATTGCCAAATAGAAATTTAGGTCATATATGATAATTTACTCATGCATAATAAAAGTTCCGTCACAAAGAAAATTTTAAGTTTGCGAAAAAGTTTTCGCTTCCAGATTCAACTATGAATGCCGAACAAACCATATATTTTTGAAAGTGCAAAGTTTACCTCTTTCATGATGAGCCCAGACACAGGCTTCCATCAGTATTTCCTCTCCAATGCATTTTGAACAATTTTATTCTAAAATGCACATAATTATGTTTAAATAGCAGCAATACTAATTTAATGGTTATTTTCTGTGGCAGTTGGATAAATGCCTGCAACATACAGAACAATCGTCCGTTTAACCGGTATTATTTTGTCAATAAATTTGTTCAAATTCATTTTACAAAATTACATTTCTTTTTTATTACAAAATTCATTACTCGAGATCTATCCTTTAAAACCTTTCCTATCACAAGTTACTACCAGGCTTCATTTGTACGTGTATCATCAAGCGCTGTTGGGCCGCACACTGGACGTAAGATAACCTCATCTGTGTCTAACATATATATTTGTACCGTGTATGTTTCACGTTTTCATGTTCCATCACTCTGACCATCAAAGAATGAAAGATGCATTTTATATACGTTATTAGACTAGTAACTTGTCATTTCATGTGACTCCAGAGTTTACATAATTGACCACTTGTCACTATTTGAAGTGTACGTTTTCGTCTAACAGATTATTTCTTTAGTAGTTTATAAAATATTGTTCATTCGGAAACGAATCACCTCAATACTATTTTTTATCACGATCGTGGATCTCATATTTTGCAAAGGATCTCCTGTTTTCCAAACCAGCCTTTTATTTAAACAAACGTTTTCGGCCTCCCGTGTCTGTAGGCAATAAATATACAGGTCACTTTCCTGCTGTAGTGAATGGGGATGAAATTCCCTGTTGAAACAGGAGCCACTTAATGCCATAAGCAATAGCTGAATATATCTGTTCACAACCTTTTGACGTGAATGCAATAATTAAAACATATTATGGATGAGGAAACTGATCGGGATATTGCAGGGGGCTGTTTCGGAGAGACAAATTTGAAGTTTTGCTTTGGTTTGAGACATTGTCCTATAGCCATGAAACCTTACTCTTATATTCCAGATGAAGTAGATTCTTTCTTGTTTTTCTTGTGTTTCTGCAAATGCAATTACTGCACGTCTTCTTTCTAAACACATCAACAAAAATAATTTACATGGCTTTAAAGTACACCCCCTCCCAAGAACATAGATCAAAGGCAAAAACTTATCAAATACACCCAGTTAGACCTAAACTCGCACTATCATCACATTTCTACATTATCCATTGCAAAGTGCATGCCATGAAGATACATTTTATAAAACAGAATTGGATAGAACTACAAATGTGTGGAATAGTATGTAATGACTGAAAAAGGACAGTGCTGCTGACATTTTTATCTTTGTTACTGGGCGCTTTACACTAAATATTTCCATAGGCGACTTACCTGCGCCCACAAAAACTACACATGGAAAACTTTTCAAACCTTGCTTTTTATAGAACCTTCCTAGCCCAACAAGTTAATGAGAAAATGTCCACATATTGTTCTGCTCCTTTTCAAGTTACAGTCAACCATGTTTGTTTACAGACTAGAATGAAGTAAATAAAAAAACATTCAAGGAGGGGTGACCATATAAAATCAGCAATACTTTCGTTGAGCTTGCAGATATATTTATATATCATGCCTCATTTAAGTCCCTTACACCTGTCATTTTCATTATTGAAATTAAACATGGGGTATGTAGTGCGTGGAAGCAAACTTGGTATTTAGAACGAATTTAAACGCTCGGTCCAGAAGTGATAAATTCAGGCATCTCCCAGTATCAAGTGCAATGCTACCAATACCGAACCTTTTTTTTCTTTATGGCGTAACAAAAATATTGCCAAATAGAAATTTAGGTCATATATGATAATTTACTCATGCATAATAAAAGTTCAGTCACAAAGAATATTTTAAGTTTGCGAAAAAGTTTTCGCTTCCAGATTCAACTAACAAAGCCGAGCAAACCATATGTTTTTGAAAAGTGCAAAGTTTACCTCTTTCATTAATGGAACCCAGACACAGGCTTCCATCACTGTTTCCTCTCCAATGTATTTTGAACAATTTTATTCTAAAATGCACAGAATTATGTTTAAATAGCAGCAATACTCATTTTATGGCTATTTTCTGTGGCAGTTGGGTAAATGTCTCCAACATACAGAACAATCGTCCTTTCAACCGGTATTATTTTGTGAACACATTTGTTCAAATGCATTTTATAAAATTTCATTTCTTTTTTATTACAAAATTCATTACTCGAGATCTATCGTTAAAACCTTTCCTATCACAAGTTACTACTATGCTACATTTCTACGTGTATCACCCTGCGCTGTTGGGCCGCCCACTGAACGTAAGATAACCTCATCTATATCTAACATATATATTTGTACCGTGTATGTGTCACGTTTTCGTGCTCCATCACTCTGCACATCAAAGAATGAAAGATGCATTAAAAATACGTTATAAGACTAGTAACTTGTCATTTCATGTGTGACTCCAGAGTTTACAGAATTGACCACTTATCTATTTTTGAAGTGTACGTTATCCATCACTGGCATCATTTAGAATGGAGCTATCCACCCTCTCATTCTAAGCAAGTAAACGGGCCCAGTCACCTAGTAACTCTGCAAGGGGGAGCTGTGCTGTCGGGGACGTATGGGCCCTGGTACCGTCACGGAAGGCAGAGAGGTCTTTACTTGTTGAGCCAAAAATGGCTGGGATAACTTTCTTGTATATACTGGGATAACTGGGAGCTTAACACTAAATGTTTCAATATGTGACCTACCTGCGTCGAAAAAAAAAAAACACATACAAAAGTTTTCAAACCTTGCTTTTATTATAGAACCATCCTAGCCAAAACAAGATAATGAAAATAATCCACATGTTGAACTAGTCCTTTTCAAGTTACAGTCAACCATGTTTGTTTACAGACTAGAACGAAGTAAATAAAAATATTTTTCAAGGAGGGGTGTCCATATAAAATCAGCAATACTTTCGTTGAGCTTGCAGATATATTTATATATCATGCCTCATTTAAGTCCCTTAAACCTGTCATTTTCATTATTGAAATTAAATATGGGGTATGTATTGAGTGGAAGCAAACTTGGCATTTAGAACGCATTTAAACGCTCGGTCCAGAAGCGATAAATTCAGGCATCTCCCAGTATCAAGTGCAATACTACCAATACAGAACACTTGTTTTCTTTAGGACGTAACAAAAATATTGCCAAATAGAAATTTAGGTCATATATGATAATTTATTCATGCATAATAAAAGTTCAGTCACAAAGAATATTTTAAGTTTGCGAAAAAGTTTTCGCTTCCAGATTCAACTATGAAAGCCGAGCAAACCATATGTTTTTGAAAAGTGCAAAGTTTACCTCTTTCATTAATGGAACCCAGCCACAGGCTTCCATCACTGTTTCCTTTCCAATGCATTTTGAACAATTTTATTCTAAAATGCACAGAATTATGCTTAAATACCAGCAATACTGATTTTATGGCTATTTTCTGTGACAGTTGGGTAAATACCTCCAACATACAGAACAATCGTCCTTTCAACCGGTATTATTTTGTGAATACATTTGTTCAAATGCATTTTCCAAAATTACATTTCTTTTTTATTACAAAATTATTACTCGAGATCTATCGTTTAAAACCTTTCCTATCACAAGTTACTACTAAGCTACATTTGTACGTGTATCACCCTGTGCTTTTGGGCCGCACACTGGACGTAAGATAACCTCATCTATGTCTAACATATATATTTGTACCGTGTATGTGTCACGTTTTCGTGCTCCATCACTCTGCACCTCAAAGAATGAAAGATGTATTATATATACGTTATTAGACTAGTAACTTGTAATTTCATGTGTGACTCCAGAGTTTACAGAATTGACCACTAATCACTTTTTGAAGTGTACGTTATCCATCACTGGCATCATTTAGAATGGAGCTATCCACCCTCTCATTCTAAGCAAGTTAAGGGGCCCAGTCACCTAGTAACTCTGCAAGGGGGAGCTGTGCTGTCGGGGACGTATGGGCCCTTGTACCGCCACGGAAGGCAGAGAGGTCTTTACTTGTTGAGCACAAAGTGGCTGGGATAACTTTCTTTTATATACTGGGATAACTGGGAGCTTAACACTAAATGTTTCAATAGGTGACCTACCTGCGTCGAAAAAAAAAAAAAAAAAAAACACATACAAAAGTTTTCAAACCTTGCTTTTATTATAGAACCATCCTAGACAAAACAAGATAATGAGAAAAAATCCACATGTTGATCTACTCCTTTTCAAGTTACAGTCAACCATGTTTGTTTACAGACTAGAACGAAGTAAATAAAAACATTTTTCAAGGAGGGGTGACCATATAAAATCAGCAATACTTTCGTTGAGCTTGCAGATATATTTATATATCATGCCTCATTTAAGTCCCTTACACCTGTCATTTTCATTATTGAAATTAAACATGGGGTATGTATTGAGTGGAAGCAAACTTGGTATTTAGAACGCATTTAAACGCTCGGTCCAGAAGTGATAAATTCAGGCATCTCCCAGTATCAAGTGCAATACTACCAAAACCAAACCCCTTTTTTTCTTTATGACGTAACAAAAATATTGCCAAATAGAAATTTAGGTCATATATGATAATTTACTCATGCATAATAAAAGTTCAGTCACAAAGAATATTTTAAGTTTGCGAAAAAGTTTTCGCTTCCAGATTCAACTACGAAAGCCGAGCAAACTATATGTTTTTGAAAAGTGCAAAGTTTACCTCTTTCATTAATGGAACCCAGACACAGGCTTCCATCACTGTTTCCTCTCCAATGCATTTTGAACAATTTTATTCTAAAATGCACAGAATTATGCTTAAATAGCAGCAATACTGATTTTATGGCTATTTTCTGTGACAGTTGGGTAAATACCTCCAACATACAGAACAATCGTCCTTTCAACCGGTATTATTTTGTGAATACATTTGTTCAAATGCATTTTACAAAATTACATTTCTTTTTTATTACAAAATTCATTACTCGAGATCTATCCTTTAAAACCTTTCCTATCACAAGTTACTACTATGCTACATTTGTACGTGTATCACCCTGCGCTGTTGGGCCGCAGACTGGACGTAAGATAACCTCATCTATGTCTAACATATATATTTGTATCGTGTATGTGTCACGTTTTCATGCTCCTTCACTCTGCACATCAAAGAATGAAAGATGCATTATATATACGTTATTAGACTAGTACCTTGTCATTTCATGTGACTCCAGAGTTTACTTAATTGACCACTAATCACTTTTTGAAGTGTACGTTATCCATCACTGGCATCATTTAGAATGGAGCTATCCACCCTCTCATTCTAAGCAAGTAAACGGGTCCAGTCACCTAGTAACTCTGCAAGGGGGAGCTGTGCTGTCGGGGACGTATGGGCCCTTGTACCGCCACGGAAGGCAGAGAGGTCTTTACTTGTTGAGCCAAAAGTGGCTGGGATAACTTTCTTGTATATACTGGTATAACTGGGAGCTTAACACTAAATGTTTCAATAGGTGACCTACCTGCGTCGAAAAAAAAAAAAAACAAAAAAAAAACAAAAAAAAACACACATACAAAAGTTTTCAAACCTTGCTTTTATTATAGAACCATCCTAGCCAAAACAAGATAATGAGAAAAAAAATCCACATGTTGAACTACTCCTTTTTAAGTTACAGTCAACCATGTTTGTTTACAGACAAGAACAACGTAAATAAAAAAAACATTTTTCAAGGAGGGGTGACCATATAAAATGAGCAATACTTTCGTTGAGCTTGCAGATATATTTATATATCATGCCTCATTTAAGTCCCTTACACCTGTCATTTTCATTATTGAAATTAAACATGGGGTATGTATTGAGTGGAAGCAAACTTGGTATTTAGAACGAATTTAAACGCTCGGTCCAGAAGTGATAAATTCAGGCATCTCCCAGTATCAAGTGCAATACTACCAATACCGAACCCTTTTTTTTCTTTATGACGTAACAAAAATATTGCCAAATAGAAATTTAGGTCATGTATGATAATTTACTCATGTATAATAAAAGTTCAGTCACAAAGAATATTTTAAGTTTACGAAAAAGTTCTCGCTTCCAGATTCAACTATGAATGCCGAGCAAACCATATGTTTTTGAAAAGTGCAAAGTTTACCTCTTTCATTAATGGAACCCAGACACAGGCTTCCATCACTGTTTGATCTCCAATGTATTTTGAACAATTTTATTCTAAAATGCACAGAATTATGCTTAAATAGCAGCAATACTCATGTTATGGCTATTTTCTGTGGCAGTTGGGTAAATGTCTCCAACATACAGAACAATCGTCCTTTCAACCGGTATTATTTTGTGAATACATTTGTTCAAATACATTTTCCAAAATTACATTTCTATTTTATTACAAAATTCATTACTCGAGATCTATCGTTTAAAAGCTTTCCTATCACAAGTTACTACTAAGCTACATTTGTACGTGTATCACCCTGTGCTGTTGGGCCGCACACTGGACGTAAGATAACCTCATCGATGTCTAACATATATATTTGTACCGTGTATGTGTCACGTTTTCGTGCTCCATCACTCTGCACATCAAAGAATGAAAGATGCATTATATATACGCTATTAGACTAGTAACTTGTAATTTCATGTGTGACTCCAGAAGTGGCTGGGATAACTTTCTTAAATATACTGGGATAACTGGGAGCTTAACACTAAATGTTTCAATAGGTGACCTACCTGCGTCGAAAAAAAACACATACAAAAGTTTTCAAACCTTGCTTTTATTATAGAACAATCCTAGCCAAAACAAGATAATGAGAAAAAAATCCACATGTTGAACTACTCCTTTTCAAGTTACAGTCAACCATGTTTGTTTACAGACAAGAGCGAAGTAAATAAAAAAAAACATTTTTCAAGGAGGGGTGACCATATAAAATGAGCAATACTTTCGTTGAGCTTGCAGATATATTTATATATCATGCCTCATTTAAGTCCCTTACACCTGTCATTTTCATTATTGAAATTAAACATGGGGTGTGTATTGAGTGGAAGCAAACTTGGTATTTAGAACGCATTTAAACGCTCGGTCCAGAAGTGATAAATTCAGGCATCTCCCAGTATCAAGTGCAATACTACCAATGCCCAACCCTTTTTTTCTTTATGACGTAACAAAAATATTGCCAAATAGAAATTTAGGTCATATATGATAATTTACTCATACATAATAAAAGTTCAGTCACAAAGAATATTTTAAGTTTGCGAAAAAGTGTTCGCTTCCAGATTCAACTATGAAAGCCGAGCGAACCATATGTTTTTGAAAAGTGCAAAGTTTACTTCTTTCATTAATGGAACCCAGACACAGGCTTCCATCACTGTTTCCTCTCCAATGTATTTTGAACAATTTTATTCTAAAACGCACAGAATTATGCTTAAATAGCAGCAATACTCATGTTATGGCTATTTTCTGTGGCAGTTGGGTAAATGTCTCCAACATACAGAACAATCGTCCTTTCAACCGGTATTATTTTGTGAATACATTTGTTCAAATGCATTTTACAAAATTACATTTCTTTTTTATTACAAAATTCATTACTCGAGATCTATCGTTTGAAACATTTCCTATCACAAGTTACTACTATGCTACATGTGTACGTGTATCACCCTGCGCTGTTGGGCCGCACACTGGACGTAAGATAGCCTCATCTATGTCTAACTTATATATTTGTACCGTGTATGTGTCACGTTTTCGTGCTCCATCACTCTGCACATCAAATAAAAATAAAAAAATGAGTTCCTTAAAGAGCAATGAAAACATTCATAAGAAAGAAGATGGGTCATACTACGTAGTTTCGGCTAATAAAGCCTCATCAGTGACCCTGTAATGATCCGGCAAATAAAGCCAGAGGAAACATACTACAATTTGGCGAATTTCGAATAGGCAGTCGATACAAAGACTGATATAAATCAAAATGGGGTCCAAATAATTAACAACCTGTCTAGAATATGAGTCTAAACCAATAATTTATTTCTGATTTCTCAAGAATGAAAGATGTATTATATATACGTTATTAGACTAGTAACTTGTCATTTTATGTGACTCTAGAGTTTGCAGAATTGACCACTTTTCACTTTTTGAAGTGTACGTTATCCATCACTGGCATCATTTAGAATGGATCTATCCACCCTCTCATTCTAAGCAAGTTAACGTGCCCGGTCACCTAGTAACTCTGCAAGGGGGAGCTGTGCTGTCGGGGACGTATGGGCCCTGGTACCGCCACGGAAGGCAGAGAGGTCTTTACTTGTTGAGCCAAAAGTGGCTGGGATAACTTTCTTGTATATACTGGGATAACTGGGAGCTTAAAACTAAATGTTTCAATAGGTGACCTACCTGCGTCGAAAAAAAAATACATTCAAAAGTTTTCAAACCTTGCTTTTATTATAGAACCATCCTAGCCAAAACAAGATAATGAGAAAAAAATGCACATGCTGAACTACTCCTTTTCAAGTGACAGTCAACCATGTTTGTTTACAGACTAGAACGAAGTAAATAAAAAACATTTTTCAAGGAGGGCTGACCATATAAAATCAGCAATACTTTCGTTGAGCTTGCAGATATATTTATATATCATGCCTCATTTAAGTCCCTTACACCTGTCATTTTCATTATTGAAATTAAACATGGGGTATGTATTGAGTGGAAGCAAACTTGGTATTTAGAACGCATTTAAACGCTCGGTCCAGAAGTGATACATTCAGGCATCTCCCAGTATAAGTGCAATAAGTGCAATACTACCAATACCGAACCCTTTTTTTCTTTATGACGTAACAAAAATATTGCCAAATTGAAATTTAGCTCACATATGATAATTTACTCATGCATAATAACAGTTCAGTCACAAAGAATTTGTTTGCGAAAAAGTTTTCGCTTCCAGATTCAACTATGAAAGCCGAGCAAACCATATGTTTTTGAAAAGTGCAAAGTTTACCTCATTCATTAATGGAACCCAGACACAGGCTTCCATCACTGTTTCCTCTCCAATGTATTTTGAACAATTTTATTCTAAAATGCACAGAATTATGCTTAAAAAGCAGCAATACTCATGTTATGGCTATTTTCTGTGGCAGTTGGGTAAATGTCTCCAACATACAGAACAATCGTCCTTTCAACCGGTATTATTTTGTGAATACATTTGTTCAAATGCATTTTCCAAAATTACATTTCTTTTTTTATATTACAAAATTCATTACTCGAGATCTATGCTTTAAAACCTTTCCTATCACAAGTTACTACTATGCTACATTTGGACGTGTATCACCCTGCGCTGTTGGGTCGCACACTGGACGTAAGATAACCTCATCTATGTCTAACATATATATTTGTACCGTGTATGTGTCACGTTTTCATGCTCCATCACTCTGCAAATCAAAGAATGAAAGATGCATTATATATACGTTATTAGACTAGTAACTTGTCATTTCATGTGACTCCAGAGTTTACTTAATTGACCTTGGTTGACGCGTCGTTAAACACGAAATCATCATTATCATAATACTTAATTGACCACTAATCACTTTTTGAAGTGTACGTTATCCATCACTGGCATCATTTAGAATGGAGCTATCCACCCTCTCATTCTAAGCAAGTTAAGGGCCCAGTCACTTAGTAACTCTGCAAGGGGGAGCTGTGCTGTCGGGGACGTATGGGCCCTGGTACCGCCACGGAAGGCAGAGAGGTCTTTACTTGTTGAGCCAAAAGTGGCTGGGATAACTTTCTTGTATATACTGGGATAACTGGGAGCTTAACACTAAATGTTTCAATAGGTGACCTACCTGCGTCGAAAAAAAAACAAAAGTTTTCAAACCTTCCTTTTATTTCAGAACCATCCTAGCCAAAACAAGATAATGAGAAATAAATCCACATGTTGAACTGCTCCTTTTCAAGTTATAGTCAACCATGTTTGTTTACAGACTAGAACGAAGTAAATATAAACATTTTTCAAGGAGGGGTGACCATATAAAATCAGCAATACTTTCGTTGAGCTTGCAGATATATTTATATATCATGCCTCATTTAAGTCCATTACACCTGTCATTTTCATTATTGAAATTAAACATGGGGTATGTATTCAGTGGAAGCAAGCCTGGTAAACGCAACTAAACGCTCGGTCAAGAAGTGATAAATTTCGGCATCTCCCAGTATCAAGTGTAATGCTACCAATACCGAACCTTTTTTTTCTTTATGACGTAACAAAAATATTGCCAAATAGAAATTTAGGTCATATATGATAATTTACTCGTGCATAATAAAAGTTCAGTCACAAAGAATATTTTAAGTTTGCGAAAAAGTTTTCGCTTCCAGATTCAACTATGAAAGCCGAGCAAACCATATGTTTTTGAAAAGTGCATAGATTACCTCTTTCATGAATGGAACCCAGACTCAGGCTTCCATCACTGTTTCCTCTCCAATGCATATTGAACAATTTTATTCTAAAATAAACCGAATTATGCTTAAATAGCAGCAATACAAACTTAATTGCTATTTTCTGTGGCGGTTGGGCAAATGCCTCCAACATACAGAACAATCGTCCCTTCAACCGGTATTATTTTGTGAATACATTTGTTCAAATGCCTTTCCTATCACAAGTTACTACAATGCTACATTTGTACGTGTATCATCCTGCGCTTTTGGGCCGCACACTGGACGTAAGATCACCTCATCTGTGTCTAACATATCTATTTGTACCGTGTATGTGTCACGTTTTCATGCGCCATCACTCTGCACATCAAAGAATGAAAGATGCATTATATATATACGTTATTAGACTAGTAACTTGTCATTTCATGTGACTCCAGAATTTACAGAACTGACCACTTATCACTTTTTGAAGTGTACGTTATCGTCTAACGGTTTATTTCTTTAGTAGTTTATAAAATAGTGTTGTTTCGGAAACGAATCACCTCAATACTATTTTTATCACGATCGTGGATCTCATATTTTGCAAAGGATCCCCTGTTTGCCAAACCAGCCTTTTATTTAAACAAACGTTTTCGACCTCCCGTGTCTGTAGGAGATAAATATACAGGTCGCTTTCCTGCTGTAGTGAATGGGGATGAAATTACCTGTTGAAACAAGAGCCACTTAATGCCATGAGAAATAGCTGACTATATCTGTTCACAGCCTTTTGACATGAATACAATAATTAAAACATATTATGGATAAGAAAACGTATCGGGATATTGCAGCGGGCTGTTTCGGAGAGACAAATTTGAAGTTTTGCTTTGGTTTTAGATATTGTCCTACAGCCATTAAACCTTACTCTTATATTCCAGATGAAGTACATTCTTTCTTGAATTTCTTGTGTTTCTGCAAATGCAATTACTGCACGTCTTCTTTCTAAACACATCAACAAAAATAATTTATATGGCTTTAAGGTAAACCCCCTCCCAAGAACATAGATCAAAGGCAAAAACTTATCAAATACACCAAGTTAGACCTAAACTCGTACTACCATCACATGTCTACAATATCCATTGCAAAGTGCATGCTATGAAGATACATTTTATAAGGTAAAGTAGAAGTAAAACAAAGATCAGGAATTGATACAATTAACTTACTCCATCCATAAAAGACACCAAAGGGAAAGAAATACAAACATTAAGCGACCAGACCATAATGGAAACCTAAACAAAGGAAGGCCATATGGACAGTTACTTTCCCACAAAATGGCCATATGGCCATCCAAAATTAAAAGACACAAGTGATACACACAGTAAGTAACAAACAACAACATAAATAAATCGCCACAGAAGAGCCGCCTTGGAACGGTCAGTGGAAGATTTCCACTGACAGAATTGGATAGGACTACAAATATGTGGAAATAGCATGTAATGACTGAAAAAAAGGACAGTGCTGCTGACATTTCTATCTTCGTTACTGGGAGCTTAACACTAAATATTTCCATAGGCGACTTACCTGCGCCCACAAAACTACACATACAAAACGTTTCAATCCTTGCTTTTTTATAGAACCTTCCTAGCCCAACAAGTTAATGAGAAGAAAATCCACATATTGATCTGCCCCTTTTCAAGTTACAGTCAAACCTGTTTGTTTACCGACTAGAAGTTAATAAAAACAACATTTTTCAAGGAGGGCTGATCATATAAAATCAGGAATAATTTCTTTGAGCTTGCAGATATATTTATAAAACATGTATTATATTAGTCCGTTTCACCTGTCATTTTCTCACATTGAAATAAAACATTGAATACATATCCAGTGGAAACAAGTCTGGTATTTAGAACGCAACTAAACGCTCGGTCAAGAAGTGATAAATTCCAGCATCTCCCAGTATCAAGAGCAATGCTACCAATACCGAACCATTTTTTTTCTTTATGACGTAACAAAAAATATTGCCAAATAGAAATTTAGGTCATATATGATAATTTACTCATGCATAATAAAAGTTCAGTCACAAAGAAAATTTTAGGTTTGCGAAAAAGTTTTCGCTTCTAGATTTAACTATGAAAGTCGAACAAACCATATATTTTTGAAAAGTGCAAAGTTTACCTCTTTCATGATGAGCCAAGGCACAGGCTTCCATCAGTATTTCCTCTCCAATGCATTTTGCCCAATTTTATTCTAAAATGCACAGAATTATGTTTAAATAGCAGCAATACTCATGTAATGGCTATTTTCTGTGGCAGTTGGATAAATGCCTCCAACATAAAGAACAATCGTCCGTTTAACCGGTATTATTTTGTCAATAAATTTGTTCAAATTCATTTTACAAAATTACATTTCTTTTTTATTACAAAATTCATTACTCGCGATCACTCCTTTAAAAACGTTCCTATCACAAGTTACTACCAGGCTTCATTTGTACGTGTATCATCCTGCGCTGTTGTGCCGCACACTGGATGTAAGATAACCTCGTCTGTGTCTTACATATATATTTGTACCGTGTATGTGTCACGTTTTCATGTTCCATCACTCTGCACATCAAATAATGAAAGATGCATTATATATACGTTATTAGACAAGTAACTTGTCATTTCATGTGACTCCAGAGTTTACAGAATTGACCACTTGTCACTATTTGAAGTGTACGTTTTCGTCTAACAGTTTATGTCTTTAGTAGTTTTTAAAATATTGTTCTTTCGGAAACGAATCACCTCAATACTATTTTTTATCACGATCGTGGATCTCATATTTTGCAAAGGATCTCCTGTTTTCCAAACGAGCCTTTTATTTAAACAAACGTTTTCGGCCTCCCGTGTCTGTAGGCAATAAATATACAGGTCACTTTCCTGCTGTAGTGAATGGGGATGAAATTCCCTGTTGAAACAGGAGCCACTTAATGCCATAAGCAATAGCTGAATATATCTGTTCACAACCTTTTGACGTGAATGCAATTATTAAAACATATTACGGATGAGAAAACTTATCGGGATATTGCAGCGGGCTTTTTCGGAGAGACAAATTTGAAGTTTTGCTTTGATTTGAGTCATTGTCCTATAGCCATGAAACCTTACTCTTAAATTCCAGATGAAGTGCATTCTTTCTTGAATTTCTTGTGTTTCTGCAAATGCAATTACTGCACGTCTTCTTTCTAAACACATCAACAAAAATAATTTATATGGCTTTAAGGTAAACCCCCTCCCAAGAACATAGATCAAAGGCAAAAACTTATCAAATACACCAAGTTAGACCTAAACTCGCACTATCATCACATTTCTACATGATCCATTGCAAAGTGCATGCCATGAAGATACATTTTATAAAACAGAATTGGATAGAACTACAAATGTGTGGAAATAGTATGTAATGACTGAAAAAGGACAGTGCTGCTGACATTTCTATCTTCGTTACTGGGAGCTTAACACTAAATATTTCCATAGGCGACTTACCTGCGCCCACAAAAACTACACATACAAAAGTTTTCAAACCTTGTTTTTTTTTTATAGAACCATCCTAGCCAAACAAGTTAATGAGAAAAAATCCACATGTTGAGCTACTCCTTTTCAAGTTACAGTCAACCATGTTTGTTTACAGACTAGAACGAAGTAAATAAAAAAAAACTTTTTTCAAGGAGGGGTGACCATATAAAATCAGCAATACTTTCTTTGAGCTTGCAGATATATTTATATATCATGCATCATTTAAGTCCCTTACACCTGTCATTTTCATTATTGAAATTAAAGATGGGGTATGTATTCAGTGGAAGAAAGTCTGGTATTTAGAACGCAACTAAACGCTCGGTCCAGAAGTGATAAATTCCGGCAGGTCCCAGTATCAAGTGCAATGCTACCAATACCGAACCTTTTTTTTCTTTGTGACGTAACAAAAATATTGCCAAATAGAAATTTAGGTCATATATGATAATTTACTCATGCACAATTAAAGTTCAGTCACAAAGAATATTTTAAGTTTGCGAAAAAGTTTTCGCTTCCAGATTCAACTATGAAAGCCGAACAAACCATATGTTTTTGAAAAGTGCAAAGTTTACCTCTTTCATGAATGGAACCCAGAAACAGGCTTCCATCAGTATTTCCTCTCCAATGCATTTTGAAAAAATTTATTCTAAAATGCACAGAAGTATGCTTAAATAGCAGCAATGCTCATTTTATGGCTATTTTCTGTGGCAGTTGGGTAAATGCCTTCAACATACAGGACAATCGTCCGTTCAACCGGTACTATTTTGTGAATAAATTTGTTCAAATGCCTCCAATATACAGAACCATGTATCGTGTATGTGTAACGTTTTCATGCTCCATCACTCTGCACATCAAAGAATGAAACATGCTTTATATATACGTTATAAGACTAGTAACTTGTCATTTCATGTGAGTCCAGAGTTTACAGAATTGACCATTTATCACTTTTTGAAGTGCACGTTATCGTCTAACAGTTTATTTCTTTAGTAGTTTATAAAGTATTGTTCTGTCAGAAACGAATCACCCCAATACTATTTTTTATCACGATCGTGGTTCTCATATTTTGCAATGGATCTCCTGTTTTCCAAACCAGCCTTTTATTAAAACAAACGTTTTCAGCCTCCCGTGTCTGTAGGCAATAAATATACAGGTCACTTTCCTGAAATAGTGAATGGGGATGAAATTCCCTGTTGAAACAGGAGCCACTTAATGCCATGAGAAATAGCTGAATATACCTGTTCATAGCCTTTTGACATGAATACAATAATTAAAACTTATATCGGATGAGAAAACTAATCGGGATATTGCATCGGGCTGTATCGGAGAGACAAATTTGAAGTTTTGCTTTGGTTTGAGACATTGTCCTAGGGCCATGAAACCTTACTCTTATATTCCAGATGAAATAGATTCTTTCTTGTATTTCTTGTGTTTCTGCAAATGCATTTACTGCACGTCTTCTTTCTAAACACATCAATAAAAAATAATTTACATGGCTTTAAGGTGCACCCCCCTCCCAAGAACATAGATCAAAGGCAAAAACTTATCAAATACACCCAGTTAGACCTAAATCTCACTACCATCACATTTCTACATTATCCATTGCAAAGTGCATGCCATGAAGATACACTTTATAAAACAGAATTGGATAGAACTACAAATGTGTGGAAATAGTATGTAATGACTGAAGAAAGGACAGTGCTGCTGACATTTCTATCTTAGTTACTGGGAGCTTAACACTAAATATTTCCATAGGCGACTTACCTGCGCCCACAAAAACTACACATACAAAACTTTTCAATCCTTGCTTTTTATAGAACCTTCCTAGCCCAAGAAGTTAATGAGAAAAAATCCACATATTGTTCTGCTCCTTTTCAAGTTACAGTCAACCATGTTTGTTACCGACCAGAACTAAATAAAAACAACATTTTTCAAGGAGGGGTGACCATATAAAAATCAGGAATAATTTCTTTGAGCTTGCAGATATATTTATAAAACATGCATTATATTAGTCCCTTTCACCTGTCATTTTCTCACATTGAAATAAAACATGGAATACATATCCAGTGGAAACAAGTCTGGTATTTAGAACGCAACTAAACGCTCGGTCTAAAAGTATCATCCATGCTCGATCACCTACAGTAGGGACACCAGACGGTCAAAGACTCAGTCACCCTACTGTACAAATTGGTTCAGGACTTTGTTGATATACCTGCCTCTGATTACTTGACCCCAGTCACAGCAAGGACCAGAGCTACACACTCCAGAAAGTTCAGACAGTTTTCAACATCATCTGATTCTTTAAAGTTTAGCGTTTTCCCTCGTACCGTACCTTTGTGGAATTCTGTACCAGCTTTAGTAGCTGAGACTCTATCACTGGCATCATGTAGGATGAAGCTATCCACCTTCTCTTTCTAAGCAAGTTAATGGGCCCAGTCACCTAGTAACTCGGCAAGGGGGAACTGTGCTGTCGGGGACGTATGGGCCATGGTACCGCCACGGAAGGCAGAGAGGTCTTTACTTATTGAACCCAAAGTGGCTGGGATAACTTTTTCCCTTCTCTCTTATTTATGTTGTACCTCTGTGCATATATATTATATTATTTTTTAGTCCTATTTTCTTGTTAATTTAACGCTAATTTAAGACTAAATTCTACTTCTTGCGGACTATATTCTCTTGCTTTTCATCTTTCTAGCGCTAACCATAATGAAGTCATATCCGTTGAGTAATAGTCAAAATTGACGGACCAACGTAGAGATGTAGATGTAGATGTAGAATAAAAATTAATTAACATAGCTTTAAGATACACCCCCTCCCAAGAACAAAGATCAGAGGCAAAAACTTATCAAATGCACCCAGTTAGACCTAAACTCGCACTACCATCACATTTCTACATTATCCATTGCAAATGCATGCCACGAAGATACATTTTATAAAACAGAATTGGATAGAACTACAAATGTGTGGAAATAGTATGTAATGACTGAAAAAAGGAAGTGCTGCTGACATTTCGATCTTTGTTACTGGGAGCTTAACACTAAACTTTTCAATAGGTGACCTATCTGCGCCCACAAAAACTACACATACAAAAGTTTTCAAAACTTGCTTTTATTATAGAACCATCCTACCCAAACAAGTTAATGAGAAAACAATCCACATGTTGATCTACTCCTTTTCAAGTTACAGTCAACCATGTTTGTTAACAGACTAGAACGAAGTAAATAAAAAAAAATTCAAGGAGTGGTGACCATGTAAAATAAGCAATACTTTCTTTGAGCTTGCAGATATATTTATATATCATGCATCATTTAAGTCCCTTACACCTGTAATTTTCAATATTGAAATTAAAGATGGGGTATGTATTCAGTGGAAGAAATTCTGGTATTTAGAACGCAACTAAAAACTAGGTCCAGAAGTGACAAAATCCGGCATCTTCCAGTATCAAGTGCAATGCTAACAATACCGATCCCTTTTTTTCTTTATGACGTAACAAAAATATTGCCAAATAGAAATTTAGGTCATCATATATGATAATTTACTCATGCATAATTAAAGCTCAGTCACAAAGAATATTTTAAGTTTGCGAAAAAGTTCTCGCTTCCAGATTCAACTATGAATGCCGAGCAAACCATATGTTTTTGAGTAGTGCAAAGTTTACCTCTTTCATGAATGGAACCCAGACACAGGCTTCCATCAATATTTCCTCTCCAATGCATTTTGAACAATTTTATTCTAAAATGCACAGAAGTATGCTTAAATAGCAGCAATGCTCATTTTATGGCTATTTTCTGTGGCAGTTGGGTAAATGCCTTCAACATACAGGACAATCGTCCGTTCAACCGGTACTATTTTGTGAATAAATTTGTTCAAATGCATTTTACAAAATTACATTTTTTTTATTCCAAATTCATTACTCGAGATCTATCCTTTAAAACCTTTCCTATCACAAGTTTCTACCATGCTACATTTGTCCGTGTATCATCCTGCGCTGTTGGGCCGCACACTGGACGTAAGAAATCCTCATCTGTGTCTAACATATATATTTGTACCGTGTATGTGCTACGTTTTCATGCGCCAACACTCTGCACATCAAAGAATGAAACATGCATTATAAATACGTTATTAGACTAGTAACTTGTCATTACATGTGACTCCAGAGTTTACAGAATTGACCACTTATCACTTTTTGAAGTGTACGGTATCGTCTAACAGTTTATTTCTTAAGAAGTTTATAAAATATAGTTCTTTCGGAAACGAATCACCTCAATACTATTTTATATCACGATCGTGGATCTCATATTTTGCAAAGGATCTCATTTTTTCCAAACCAGCCTTTTATTTAAACAAACGTTTTCGGCCTCCCGTGTCAGTAGGGAATAAATATACAGGTCACTTTCCTGCTGTAGTGAATCGGGATGAAATTCCCTGTTGAAACAAGAGCCACTAAAGGCCATGAGTAATAGCTGGACATATATGTTAACAACGTTTTGACATGAATACAATAATTAAAACATATAACGGATGAGAAAACGTATCGGGATATTGCAGCGGGCTGTTTCGGCACATCAAAGAATGAAACATGCATTATAAATACGTTATTAGACTAGTAACTTGTCATTACATGTGACTCCAGAGTTTACAGAATTGACCACTTATCACTTTTTGAAGTGTACGGTATCGTCTAACAGTTTATTTCTTTAGTAGTTTATAAAATCTTGTTCTTTCTGAAAAGAATCACCTCAATACTATCGCGATCGTGGATCTCATATTTTGCACAGGATCTCATTTTTTTAAACCAACCTTTTATTTAAACAAATGTTTTCGGCCTCCCGTGTCTGTAGGGAATAAATATACACGTCACTTTCCTGCTGTAGTGAATCGGGATGAAATTCCCTGTTGAAACAAGAGCCACTAAAGGCCATGAGTAATAGCTGGACATATATGTTAACAACGTTTTGACATGAATACAATAATTAAAACATATAACGGATGAGAAAACGTATCGGGATATTGCAGCGGGCTGTTTCGGAGAGACAAATTTTAAGTTTTGCTTTGGTCTGAGACATTTTCCTAGAGCCATGAAACCTTACTCTTATATTCCAGATGAAGTAGATTCTTTCTTGTGTGTCTTGTGTTTCTGCAAATGCAATTACTGCAAGTCTTCTTTCTAAACACATTTTTCAAAATTAATGTGCATGGCTTTAAGGTACACCCGTCCTAAGAACATAGATCATAGGAAACAACTCATCAAATACACCCAGTTAGACCTAAATTGGCACTACCATCATATTTCTACATTATCCATTGCAAAATGCATGCCATGAAAATACATTTTATAAAACAGAATTGGATAGAACTAATTTCTGGGCCATTTCATCTTGGCATTAATTAGTTATTTCGGCAGTTAACAATTTTAGGGTTCTTTCTGGCAACATACCATCCTAAATTTTATTTCCAAGTTTTAATATAGAAATCATTTCAAGTTTAGTGTTGTGAACTACAAATATGTGGAAAAAGTATGTAACGACTGAAAAAGGACAGTCCTGCTGACATTTCTATCTTTGCTACTGGGAGCTTAACACTAAATATTTCCATAGGCGACTTACCTGTGCCCACAAAAACTACACATACAAACCTTGCTTGTTTATACAACCATCCTAGCCCAACAAGTTAATGAGAAAAATCCACATTTTGAACTGCTCCGTTTCAAGTTACAGTCAACCAGGTTTGTTTACCGACTAGAATGGAGTAAATACAAAGTAACATTTTTAAGGAGGGGTGACCATATTAAATCGGCAACATTTTCTTTGAGCTTGCAGATATATTTATAAAACCTGTATCATTTTAGTCCCGTACACCTGTCCATTTCTCACAATGAAATAAAACATGGGATAAATTTTCAATAGAAGCAAGTCTGGTATTTAGAACGTTACTAAAAGCTCGGCCCTAAAATGATAAAACCTGGCACCTCCTAGTATCAAATGCTTCCAAAACCGAGACCTAATTTTCTTTATGACGTATGAAAAGAATTGCCAAATAGAAATTAGGTCATATCTGATAATTTACTCATGCATAATAAAAGTTCAGTCACAAAGAATATTTTAAGTTTGCGAAAAAGTTATGGCTGAAAGATCCAAATATGAATGCTGAGCCAACCGTATGTTTTTTAAAATGCATAGTCTACCTCTTTCTGGAATGGAATCCAGACACTGGCTTGCATCAGTATTTCCTCTCCAATGTCTTGGAACAATTCTATCCTAAAATGCACAGATATATGCATAAATAGCACCAATACTCATTTTTATGGCTATTTTCTGTGGCAGTTCGGTAAAAGCCTCCAACATACAGACCAATCGTCCGTTCATCCGGTATAATTTTTGCAATAAATTTGTTCAAATGTATCTTTCAAAATTACATTTTTTTTTTCATTACAAAATGCATTACGCGAGATCTATCCTTTTAAACCTTTCCTATCTCATGTTACTACCATGCTACATTTGTACCTGTATTATCCTGCGCTGGTGGGCCGCCCACTGGACGGAAGATAACCTCATCTGTGTCTAACATATGTGTTTGCACTGTGTATGTGTCACTTTTTCATGCTCCATCGCTCTGCACATCAAAGAATGAAAGATGCATTTTATATACGTTATTAGATTAGTAACTTGTCATTTCATGTGACTCCAGGGTTTACAGAGTTGGACACTTATCACTAAGTTTTGAAGTGTACGTTATCATCTAACAGTTAATTTCTTTACTCGTTTATAAAATCTTGTTCTTTTGGAAACGAATCACCTGGATACTAATTGTTTAATCACAATCGTGGAGCTCATATTTTGCAAGTGATCTCCTGTTTTCAAACCAACCTTTCATTTAAACAAACGTATTTGACCTCCCGTGTCTGTAGGGACTAAATATACAGGTCACCTTCCTTCTGTAGCGAATGGGGATGAAATTTCCTGTTCAAACAGGAGCCACTTAATGCTATGAGAAATAGCTGAATATATCTGTTCCTATCCTACTGACATGAATACAATAAATTAGAACATATATCGGATGCGAAACTTATCGGGATATGGCAGCGGGCTGTTTCGGAGAGACAAATTTTAAGATTTCATTTTGTCTTTGACATAGTCCAAGTGCCATGAAACCTTACTCTTATATTCCAGATGAAGTAGATTCTTTCTTGTGTTTCTGCAAATATAATTATTGCAAGTCTCCTTTCTTAACATATCAATAAAAATGATTTAAATGGCTTTGCAGTGCACCCCCTCCCAAGAACATTGATCAGAGGCAAAAACTCATAGAATACACCCAGACAGACCTAAATTCGCACCACCAACACATTTTCAAATTGTCCATGGCAAAATACATGCCATGAAGATACATTTTATGAAACAAAATTTAATTGAACTACAAATGTGAGGAAATAGCATTTAATGACTAGAAACTGGACAGTGCTGTTGACATTCTACCTTTGGTATTGGGGTCTGAACACTAAATATTTCCATAGGCGACTTACCTGCGCCCACAAAATCTACACGAACAAATCTTTCAAATCTTGCTTGTTTATAGAACCATCCTAGCCCAAGAAGTAAATGAGAAAAAATCCACATGTTAATCTGCTCGTTTTCCCGTTACAGTCAACTATATTTGTTTACCGACTAGAACGGAGTAAATACATTCCAACATTTTAAAGGAGGGGTGATCATATAAAATCAGCAACAATTTCTATGGGCTTGCAGATATATTTATAAAACATGCATCATTTTCTCATATTGAAATAAAACATCGGATATATTTCCAATGGAAGCAGGTCTGGTATTTAGAACGCAACTAAAAGCTCGGTCCGAAAGTGATAAAATCCGACACCTCCCAGTATCTAGTGCAATGCTACCAATACCGAACCCTTATTTTCTTTATGACGTATCAAAAGAATTGCCAAATAGAAATTTAGGTCATACCTGATAATTAACCCATGCATAATAAAAATTTAGTCACAAAGAATCTTTCAAGTTTGCGAAAAGGTTATCAGTTTCAGATTCAACTATGGATGCCGAGCAAACCATACGTTTCCGGAAAGGGCAAAACTTACCTCTTTCTGGAATGGAGTCCAGACACCGGCTTACATCAGTATTTCCTCTCCAATGTCTTTGGAACAATTTTATCCTAAAATGCACAGAATTATACCTAAATAGCACCAATACTCATTTTTATGGCTTTTTTCTTTGGCAGTTGGGTGAAAGCCTCCAACATACAGTACAATCGTCCATTCAACCAGTTTTATTTTGTGAATAAATTTGTTCAGATGTATCATACAAAATTACATTTCTTTTTCATTACAAAATTTATTGCGCGAGATCTATCCTTTTAAACATTTCCTCTCTCATGTTATTACCATGCTACATTTGTTCGTGTATCATCCTGCGCTGCTGGGCCGCACACTGGACGAAGAAACCTCTTCTGTGTCTAACATATATATTTGTACTGTGTATGTGTCACTTATTTATGCTCCATCACTCTGCACAACAAATAATGAAAGATGCATTTTATATACGTTATTTGATCTGTAACTTGTCATTTCATGTGGCTCCAGAGGTTACAGAATTTCTTTAGTAGTTTATAAAATCTTGTTTTTTCGGAAACGAAACACCTCAATACTATTTTTTATCACAATGGTGGATCTCATATTTTGCAAAGGATCTCCTGTTTTCCAAACCAACCTTTTATTTAAAAAAACGTTTTCGGCCTCCCTCGTCTGTAGGGTATAAAATATACAGGTCACTTTCTTTCTGTAGTGAATGGGAATTAAATTCCCTGTTGAAACAGCAGCCACTTAATGCCATGAGAAATAGCTGAATATATGTTGACATGAATACAATAAATAAGAACATATAACGGATGAAATAACTCATCGGGATATTGCAGCGGGCTGTTTCGGAGAGACAATTTTTAAGTTTTGCTTTGGTTTACGACATAGTCCTAGACTCATGAAACCTTACGCTTACATTCCAGATGAAGTACATGTAGGTTCTTTCTTGTGTTTCTTGTGTTTCTGTAAATGCAATTACTGCAAAGTAGAAGTAAAACAAAGATCAGGAATCGATACAATTAACTTACTCCACCCATCAAAGACACCAAAGGGAAAGAAACACAAACATTAAGCGACCAGACCATAATGGAAACCTAAACAAAGGAAGGCCATAAGGCCAGTTACTTTCCCACAAAATGGCCATATGGCCATCCAAAATAAAAAGACACAAGTGGAACACACAGCAAGCAACAAACAACACCATAAATAAACCGCCACAGAAGAACCGCCTTGGAACGGACAGTGGAATGATTTCCACTGTGGGGCTTAAATCGATTTTACGTGGCCACAATCCTCGCCCTTAATTCCATCGCGATTTAGACAAATAATTTGTTCAGTCCGCATGAAAGCCTCCTAACTCATCAGTGCAACATCTCCGTGAACACAAAAAATCAAAGAACCACAGAGGTGAGACAACGGTGAGGACTCGACAGCAAGAAACCACTGAAATGCTGGAGCAAAAGAAAACCAACGGTTAGACTCCGATGGGCCCGACCAGAGACAGAGCATCAGGCACCAACCAACATTACCTTGAATCTTCTTTCTAAACACTTCCATAAAATTAATTTACATGACTTTAAGGTACACCACATCCGAAAAACATAGATCAGAGGCTAAAACTCATCAAATACACCCAGTGAGACCTAAATTCACACTACCATCACAATTTTACATTATCCGTGGTAAAATGCATGCCATGAGGATATATTTTATGAAACAGAATTGGAAAAGAACTACAAATGTGTGGAAATAGTATGTAATGACTGAAAACAGGAAAGTGCTGCTGACATTTCTACCTTTGCTATTGGAAGCTTAACACTAAATATTTTCAAAAGTGACTTACATGCGCCCACAAAACTGCACATGCCAAACTGTTCAAACCTTGCCTGTTTATAGAACCATTATAGCTCAACAAGTTAAAGAGAAAAACTCCACATGTTGATCTGCTCCTTTTCAAGTTACAGTCAATACATGCCATGAAGATACATTTTATGAAACAGAATTGGATAGAACTACAAATGTGTTGAAATAGTATTTTATGACTGAAAACAGTGACAGTTTGCTATTTGGAGCTTAACACTAAATATTTCCATAGGCGGCTTACCTACGCCCTCAAAAACTACACATACAAAACTTTTCAAACCTTGCTTGCTGAAAGACCCATCCTAGCCCAACAAGGTAATGAGAAAAAATCCACATGTTGATCTGCTCCTTTTCAAATTACCGTCAACCATAATTGTCTACCGACTCGAACGGAGGAAATTCAAACCAACATTTTTCAAGGAGGGGTGCCCATATAAAATCAGCAACAATTTCGTTGATCTTGCAGATATATTTATAAATATGCATCATTTTAGTCCCTTCCACCTGTCATGTTCTCACATTGAAATAAAACATAGGATATATATCCAGTGGCAGCAGGTCTGGTATTTAGAACGCAACTAAAAGCTCGGTCCGAAAGTGATAATACCCGGCACCCCCAAGTATCTAGTGCAATGCTACCAATACCGAATCTTTATTTTCTTTATGTCGTACCAAAAGAATAACCAAATAAAAATTTAGGTCATATCTGATAATTAACTCGTGCATAATAAAAGTTCAGTCACAAAGAAATTTTTAAGTTTGCGAAAAACTTATCGCTTCCAGATTCAAGTATGTGTATCATCCTGCGCTGGTGGACCGCACACTGGACGGAAGATAACCTCATTTGTGTCTAAAATATGTGTTTTTACTGTGTGTGTGTCACCTTTTCATTCTCCATCACTCTGCACATCAAAGAATGAAGGAAGCATTTTATATACGTTATTAGATTAGTAACTTTTCATTTCATGTGACTCCAGAATTCACAGAATCAGACACTTATCACTTAGTTTTGAAATGTACGTTCTCATCTAACCGTTTATGTCATTAGTAGTTTATAAAATCTTGTTCTTTCGGAACCGAACCACCTCAATACTAATATTTATCACAATCGTGGATCTCATATTTTGCAAATGATCTCCTGCTTTTCAAACCAACCTTTCGTTTAAACAAGCGTTTTCGGCCTCCCTTGTCTGTAGGGAATAAAATATACAGGTCACCTTCCTTCTGTAGTGAATGGGGATTAAATTCCCTGTTGAAACAGGAGCCAGTTAATGCCATGAGAAAAGCTGAATATATCTGTTCACATCCTTCTGACATGAATACAATAAATTTGAACATATAACGGATGAGAAAACTTATCGGGATATTGCAGCGGGCTGAAAGAGACAAATTTTAAGATTTGCTTTGGTTTTGAAACATAGTCCTAGTCCAAATGTAAGAAAATGGCATTTTTGAGGATATTTTGAAGAACTAAATGCGAAGGAAATATTTATAAATGCCTTAATACCACGATAATTAGCCGAATATATCTGTTCACGACATGAATACAACAAATGAGAACATATGGCGGATGAGAAACGTATCGGGATATTGCAGCAGGCTGTTTAAGTTTTGCTTTGGTTTGAGACATAGTCCTAGTGCCATGAAACCTTACTCTTTATTTATATTCCAGATGAAGTAGATTCTTTCCTGTGTTTCTGCATTAACAATTACTGCACGTCTTCTTTCTAAACACACCAATAAAATCTGATTAACATGCCTTTAAAATACACCCCCTACCCAGATCAGAGGCAAAAAACTCATTAAATACACCCAGTTAGACCTAAATTATGACTAACATCACATTTTTACATTATCCATGACAAAATACATGCCATGGAGATACATTTTATGAAACAGAATTAGATAGAAGTAAAAATATGTGGAAATAGTATGTAATGACTGAAAACAAGACAATGCTGCTGACATTTCTACCTTTGCTATTGGGCGGCCCCCGCACATAGGGGCTTGAAGAAATATATGGGCTGCATGATGCTTCCACGCAGAGCTGAATCCGGCCCGCACACTAGTACTGGTAAACCGCTTAGAGAATCTAAGCCTGTCCAGGAACGGCGGTGTGCGGCGGACCGACCATGCTAATAAACCTTATTGGTTTCATTGGGCGACAGGGCTTGAGATGTCATTTCATCTCAATGTCTGGTAAAAGTCCCACAATATTGGAAGCAACGTCTCCAAAATGACCTTTACAGTGTTGACGGGGACGTTAAACCTCAAATCAAACAAACAAAACCTTTGCTATGGGGAGCTTACCACTAAATATTTCCATAGGCGACTTACCTGCACCCACAAAAAGTACACATACAAATTTTTTATGGCTATTGTCACACCTACATCCCCTATTTAAAAGAAAATTAAATTTGTGAGGATATTTTGAAGACAACACTGCCAAGATATTGTTTATAAATGCCTTAATGTCATGAAAAATATCTAACTACATCTGATCGAATCCTTTTGACATGAATACAATAAATTAGAACATATAACGGATGAGAAAACTTATCGGGATATTGCAGCGGGCTGTTTCGGAGAGACAATTTTTAAGTTTTGCTTTGGTTTGAGACATAGTCCTAGTGCCATGAAACCTTACTCTTATATTCCAGATGAAGTAGATTCTTTCTTGTGTTTCTGCAAATGCAATTACTGCAAGTCTTCTTTCCAAACACATCAAGATATTTGAGCGGGCTGTTTCGGAGAGAGAATTTTTAATTCAGTCTTCATTCCATACACATCAATAAAAACTGATTAACATGCTTTTAAAGTACACCCCTCCCAAGAACAAAGATCAGAGGCAAAAACACGTCAAAAACACACAGTTAGACCTAAATTAGCACTACCATCACAGCTTTACATTATCCAGGGCAAAATACATGCCATGAAGATAGATTTTATGAAACAGAAATGGATAGAACTACAAATGTGTGGACATAGTATGTAATGACTGAAAACAGGACAGTGATGCTGTCATTTCTACCTTTGCTATTGAGAGCTTACCACTAAATATTTCTAAAAGCCACTTACCTGCGCCCCACAAAAACTACACATACAAAAGGAGAAAAAAATCCGCATGTTGATATGCTCCTTCTCAATTTACAGTCAACCATGTTTGTTTACCTTCTAGAACGGAGTAAATACAAATCAACATTTTTAAAGTAGGGGTGACCATATAAAATCAGCAACAATTTATTTGAGCTTGCAGATATATTTATAAAACATGCATCATTTTAATCCCTTTAACCTGTCATTTTCTCACATTGTAATAAAACATGGGATATATACTGGGTCAAAAAAGTTCCTATACCTAAAATTGCTTATGTTGCCATAGTTTCTTCAGAAGAAAACTACAGGAAATTTGTTATGTTTTGGTAATAGGACTCATTTTTTTTGTGCAAAAGCTCCATTCGTTTTTGTTTACCTGAACCCATTATCGTAGAGTATTTCTCTAAACACCCAAGGGGTCACTGTGTGATTTTCGCAGAAAAAATCATGAGAAATGCTATGATTTAACATCCTACAAAATAATTTTACCCAAGATTTCTAGAATTTGCTACATGTTACATTTTATTAGATACCCTTTGCGTCTATTCACAAAAGATTAGGAACTTTAGTTGCATCGGCTACGAGAAACAGGCGATCACGTATTGACCTCCCGTTCTTAGAATTTATGTCAAATGCTGCTTTCAATGGAAATCGGTAGTGCTACATGCTGCATGAATGTTCTGCATTATTTACCTTCTCGATATCTGGTGGAAACAAGGCGTTTTATTTAAAAATGGCAAAAATTGGTTGACAGGTATAAGAATAACAACAGTTCGAAAATTATTATATTTTTAATTGCAAGGGAGATAGTCTGAGAATTTCACAAATTAAAACCTTGCTTAAAATGCAAGATCGCGAAGTGTTGTAAAGTTAACTTGTTTTCCGTTGTTCAGGGGATAATGTCTTCCATCTTGGACACAAAAGAAACTGTCTGCGCGTGCGCAATGTCCTTTTTCTTGCAACATCGTTCTGGGCACATATTGCAAGACAACTGTGGAGCAGAAAGGTCTGGGCAACTACAAGTTTGAGCATTCTCTAGCTAAACGTCCGATTCACATATCTACAGTCATATTTAACTCTATAGCTATCTGATATTTTGTGAGGTTCACCCGGAAGTTGGTATAGTTACTTTTTTGACTGAATATATATCAAATAGAAGCAAGTCTGGTGATTAGAACGCAACTAAAAGCTCCGTCCAAAAGTGATAAAACTCGGCACCGCCCACTATCCTGTGCAATGCTACCAATACCGAACCCTTATTTTCTTTATGATGCATCAAAAGAAATGCAAAATGGAAATTTAGGGCATATCTAATAATTTAATCATGCATAATAAATGTTCAGTCACATAGAATCTTTCAAGTTTGGGAAAATGTTATCGCTTTCAGATTCAACAATGACAGCCGAGCAAACCATATGTTTTTTTTAAAAGTGCAAAGTTTACCTCTTTCTTGACTGGAACCCAGGTACCGGCTTGCATCAATGTTTCTTCTCCAATGTCTTGGGAATAATTATATCCTAAAATGCATAGAACTATGCCTAAATAGAACCAATACTCATTTGTATTGATATTTTCACACCTACACCCCTATATAAAGTAACACAACACATTTTTGAGGAAAGTTTAAAGACAAAACTGCCAAGAAAAAGTTTATAAATGGCTAAATACCACGAGAAATAGCTGAATATATCTGTTCACAACCTTTTGACATGAATACAATAAATCAGAACATATAACAGATGAGAAAACTTATCGGGATATTGCAGCGGGCTTGTTTATAGAACCATCCTAGCCCAACAAGTTAATCCACATGTTGATCCGCTCCTTTCCAAGTTACAGTCAACCACTTTCCCTTATTTTCTTTATGATGCATCAAAAGCATTGCCAAATAGAAATTTAGGTCATACATGCATAATAAAGTTCAGTTACAAAGAATCTTTCAAGTATGCAAAAAAATATCATTTTCAGATTCAACTATGAAAGCCGAGCAAACCATATGTTTTTGAAAAGTGCAAAGTTAACCTCTTTCTGGAATGGAACCTAGACACCGGCTTGCATCAGTGTTTCTTCTCCAATGTCTTTGGAACAACTGATATCGTAAAATGCACAGAATTGTGCCTAAATAGCTGCCTAAATAGCACTCTTATAATTTACTCATGATAATAAAAAGTTCAGTCACAAAGTATCTGTTTGCGAAAACGTTATCGCTTTCAGATTCAACTATGAAAGCTGAGCAAACCATATCTTTTTGAAAAGTGCAAAGTTTACCTCTTTCTGGAATTGAACCTAGACACTGGCTTTGTGGAATTTTGAAAATAGTTGACGGTCACTGCTGAGGCCTAAATGGCCGAAACTAGCTAGTCTGGTCCCAAAAACATGCACACTCCATATTTTCCGTTTCTGTGGTGTATTCCTTGCTTTAAAAGGATAACCCTTTCTAGAACTTATTTGACGTCACTACAGCTGTTATCTGGGAATGTGTGGCCGCCGTAAAAAGTCTCCCTGCCCTACATCATAGTGTAGTTTATATTTTTTTGTCCTTTTGGATCATTGATTCTATTGTGGAATTTCGAAAATACTGGCGGGTCACTGATGAGGCCTAAATGGCCGAAACTTGCTAGTCTGGCCCAGAAAACATGTACACTCCATATTTTCCGGTTCTGTGGTGTATTCATTGCTTCCAAAGGATAATCCTCTCTAGAACTTATTCCATCCGTGTTTCTTCTCCAATGTCTTTGGAACAACTCTATACTAAAATGCACAGAACTATGCCTCATTAGCGCCAATACTCATTTTATGGCTATTTTCACAACTACACCCCATATTTAAAGTAAAAAATGGCATTTTTGATGCAATTTTGAAGACAAAACCGCCAAGAAAATGTTCATAAATGCCTTAATGGCATGAGAAAAATCTGAAAAGATCTGTTTGAATCATTTTGACATGAATACAATAAATTAGAACGTATAACGGATGAGAAAACTTATCGTAGCGGGCTGTTTCGGAAAGACAATTTCTAAGTTTTGCTTTGGTTTGATACATAGTCCTAGTACCGGCCCCGATAGCTCAGTTGGTAGAATGTCCGCTCCGGGGAACGGGAGGTCACGGGTTCGATCCCGGGCCGCGACTTACCAAAGTCGTTAAAAACGGTACTAGCTGCTCCTCGCTTGGCACTCAGATTTACGGGGTAGAGCTAGGACTGGTCGACCCAGTGTCAGGATAATGTGACTGGGTGTGGTATCATGTAATGTGTCTGGGACATCATACTTCAGTGAGGCAGCAGTATAAAAGTGAGCATTGAGCTCCCTGTCGCAACCAGACACCGTCGTGATATGACTGAAAAATTGTTGAAAGCGACGTTAAACCCGAATTCACACAAATGCACACAGACAGACAGACAGACAGACAGACAGACACACACACACACACACACACACACACACACACACACACACACACACACACACACACACACACACAGTCCTAGTGCAATGAAACCTTTGCCTTATATTCCAACAATTTAGAATTTTCCATTTCTGATTTTCACTCTAATGATAAAAAAAAAATTGGAAAGTGGAACGCCACTTTGTTAAAAACAATTCCAGCTCTGCTTCAATTCCACCTCTAAATTCATTCCCAGTTTCTTGGCATAATGACTTTTGTTTTTCATCAGAATATAAAGCAGAACTATTAAACGAATATTTTAGATCTATCTCCACAGTCAATGATGAAAACGTCGAATTTTTAATATAAATGCCAGATTCGGTTATCAAGCATTGCACCACAAGAGGTGGAATCTTTGATTGAACTTTTAAATTCGAACAAGGCTCCAGGGCCAGATGGTATTAGTAGCAAAAATGCTAAAATCTGTAGCAAAAGAAGTATCTGTGCCTCTAGTTACACGCTTTAGTAGATATTTCTGAGCAGGCAAGTTTGCAGAGATCTATAAATATTCAAATGTTATACATTTACCCAAAAAGGGAGATAATTATGATCCTTCGACATTTCGGCCTGTTTCTCTCTTAAGCAACGTTGGCAAACTACCAGAAATAATAGCTTTTAAACACATCTATAACTTTTTAAATGAAAATGATTTACTTTATAAATACCAATCTGGTTTTTAACCCAACCATTCAACAACCTTTCAACTTATAGACATCTATCATCACATCTGCCAAACTTTTGATAATAACCAATTTTCTTGTATGGTTTTCTTAGACGTTTCTAAAAGTTTCGACAAAGTGTGGCATAAGGGTCTTGTTTTTAAATTAAAACAAAATGGCATAGACGGTGAATTATTGGAGTGGATTACTGACTAACTTAGTGGTAGGAAGCAAAAAGTCGTTATAAGAAACAGTTCTTCAACCTTAAGGAGTGTAAATGCCGGCATTCCTCAAGGGTCTGTTCTAGGCCCCCTTTTATTTTTAATCTACATCAATGATTTATCTGATTCTATGCTTAGCCCTACTAGGTTATTTGCCGACGATAGCTCCCTATTCTGCGCTGCAGCTACTCTAAATGGCATTGGGGGTATCATTAACCGTGATTTGCAAATGCTAGTAAATTGGGCATCTCAGTTGTTGATAAAACTTAACCCATATAAAATAGAAGCAATGATTGTCACTTTAAAACCTATTGAATCACTTCCTAATTATCCCCACGTTTTTTAAAAAAAGTGGGGATATTGTAATCGCCTCCGTCCGTCTGTCTGTCTGTCTGTCCGTCTGTCCGTCTGTCTGTCCGGCTATCTCCTCCTTAACCACTAGTCGGAATGTAACCAAATTTGGCTCACAGCTTCCTTACATGATGAGGGCGTGCAACGTCACATTTATTTTTGGCCCCGTCCCCAGGGGCCTTGGGGAGGGGTCAAAAGGTCATATATCAATTAAATTCAATCTCAAAGTCAATTTTATAGATTTTAAAACCAAACTTTGCATAAGTAATGATTAATGATATATGTAACACATATTGGACGAGATTTTGGCTGTGACCCCTGGGTCATGCCCAAGGGGTCGGACTGGGGGTCAGGGGGTCAAAATTCAAATTTTGCTGAATATTGTCATATGGAATATCAAATTGAAGGGGGTGATTAGTAGAATACAATACAAGTAAAATTTTGACCCTGGGGTCAGATTGGAGCCCTTGGGGAGGGGTCAAAGGGTCAAAATTTAAGTTTTTTGGAACATAGTCATGTGGCATATCAAATTGAAGGGCATGATTAGTAGAATATAATACAGGTAATATTTTGACCCTGGGGTCAAATTAGGGCCCAGGGTGAGGGGTTTTTGTACTTGGCCCCTGTGTAGAAAGCGTGGGGATTTGCGATGGCGCGCCATCGACAGTATTCTAGTATAATATTTGATGGAACTCCCGTGAAATGTGTTACAAATCATAAACATTTAGGTCTAACCTTCAGTAGTAACGGTAAATGGCATTCCTATATTGAGAATATTAAAACAGTGCATCAAAAGTTATTGGCATAATAACGAAACTGAAATATACATTTAGTCGTGTTGCATTAAACCAAATTTATTTAGCGTACTTGTTGCCTATTATCGAATATTCATGTGTTGTATGGGATGGCTGTACTGTAGAGAATATTAACTCGCTTCAAACACCTCAGAATGAAGCTGCCCGCATATTTACAGGCTTAACCAGATCAGTTTCTCTGGGCAATCTGGACAGAGAATGTGGCTGGGTGTCACTGTTGGAACGTCGAAGAAAGCAAAAACTTGTATTAATGTATAAAGTAATAGACGGGTTCGTTCCTACATATATATCCGATCTGTTCCTCCTTTAGTGGGAAAAGCAAATACTTACAATCTCCGAAAGCAAGCAGATATTATCGCTCCTTTCTGCAGGACTGAAATCTCTCGCAAATCTTGTATTCCATCCTCAATTTTAGCATGGAATTCTCTTGACGTAGAATTACATAATTTACCGTCTCATTTAAGTTTTAATTATCAATTGAAAAGGCATCAAAATAACTCGAAAGTCCCATTACACTATAGAATTGGTAACAGATATGCGTCTGCTTTACACTTAAGAATTAGAAATAATTGTAGTAATTTACGTCTTGACTTATATATAAACCACTTAACACCTAGTTTCACGTGTAGTTGCTCTGACGAAATTGAAGATGCTGATCATTATTTTTTTCGCTGTTCACATTACACTCACGAAAGAGTAATATTTTTCCAATCAACCAGAGCTTTGCATCCAAGGAATATTAATATTCTTTTATTTGGTGATGTTAGTCTGTCGATAGAAGATAACACTCTCATCATTACAAACATTTATTAAGGATACTAAACGTTTCGCCAACTAGGCTGCTGCTCACTTAGGCCAGCATGACATTTCATTCCATTTTCAGTTCATTATTTTATCACACTGTTTTTCTTTTAATTAATTATTCATTATCTTATACATTTCTTTTCTAATCATTTTTTTTTTCACATCATTTATTTTTCTCATCATCTTTGGAAAATGTGATATATCCTTATTTGTTATATCACTCATTATGAAGTATTCCAAATGTCTCTGTATTTGCCACTATGATGTGATGTATATTACTGTAATACTGTTTCATAGGGCAGGGCCGTAACTAATGTTCGAAGAACTTGTGGCCCGACCCTATTGCTTGATTTATGATGCAATAAAATATGTTTATACATAAAATATTCCAGATGAAGTAGATTCTTTGTTGCGTTTCTGCAAATGCAATTACTGCAAGTCTTCTTTCCACCACATCAAGAAAAGCTGACTTACATGGCTTTAAAGCTAAGTCACAAAGAATTATGCATCAAAAGAAGTGCGCACTTTTGGGTGATGCAAACTACTTCCCCATTTCTTCACCGGTTGAGCTGAAACTTTGCACATGCATTCCTGGTGACCTGGTGGGATGCCTAACACAATTTTCACGATGGTCCCCACATTGACATCGGAGTTATGGCCCTTTTTTCTAAACAATGCGTTAAAAAATCGTGTGATGCCAACTTCTTCCACATTTCTGCACCGATTGAGATGAAACTTTGCATATACATTCCTTGTGCGGTGCAGGGGTGCCTAACACAATTTTCACATTGGTCCTGTCATTTACGTCGGAGTTAAGGCCCTTTATTTTCTAAAATATGCGCTAAAAGCTTCCGGGAAGGCTAACACAATTTTCACGTTGGTCCTCTTATTTACATGTGATTAATGGCCCCTTATTTGCTAAAAAAATGCGCTAAAAACCTTGTGATGCGACCTTCTTCCACATTTCTTCAAGGATTGAGCTGAAACTTTGCACATGCATTCCTTGTTAGTAGCAGGGGTGCCTTACACAATTTTCACATTGGTCCTATCATTTACGTCGGAGTTAAGGCCCTTTATTATCTAAAAAATGCAATGTGCTAAAAAACCTTGTGATGCAAACTTCTTCCACATTTCTTCACAGATTGAGCTGAAACTTTGCACATGGATTCCTTGTGAGGTGCAGGGGTGCCTAACACAATTTTCACATTGGTCCTATCATTTACGTCGGAGTTAAGCCCTTTATTTTCTTAAATATGCGCTAAAAGCTTGTGATGCAAACTTCTTCCACAATTCTTCACCGATTGAGTTGAAACTATGCACATGCATTCCTTTTGAAGTGCCGGGGCGCCTAACACCATTTTCACGTTGGTTCTATTATTTATGTCGGAGTTATGGCCCTTTAGTTTCTAAAAATGCGCTAAAAATCCTTGTTTTTTTACTTTAACATTGGCCGTAGCTTTCGATTGATATGTTATAGGGGTTTCATATTTCACATGTGCATTCCTTGTCACAAGACCTTTCTAGTGCTAACCTAATTTTTGACCCGTGACCTTGACCTTGACATTTGACCTACTTTTTAAAAACTTTAACATTGGGCATAACTTTCAATTGGTAAGTGGAAGGGCTTTCATATTTCACATGTGCATTCCTTGTCTTAAGACCTTTTTAATGGTACCATTAATTTTTACCTTGTGACCTTGTCCTTTTACCAAGTTTCTTAAAACTTTAACATAGTCCATAACTTTCTATTGGTAAGTGATAGGGCTTTTATCTTTCACATGTGCATGCTTTTTACAAGACATGCCTAGTGGTACCATTATTTTTGACCTCGTGACCTTGACTTTTGACCTACTTTTTAAAAACTTTTACTTTGGCCAAAACTTTTTATTCGTAAGTGGTATGGCTTTCACATTTCACAGGTGCATTCCTTGTCAAAAGACCTTTCTTGAGGTACCATAATTTTTGACCTCCTGACCTTGACCTTGACATTTGAACTACTTTTTAGCTCGCCTGTACGAAGTACATGGAGAGCTATTGTTGTAATCTCGGATGGCGTGCGCGTGCGTGTGCTCGTGCTCGTGCGCGTGCGCGTTAAAGTTTTTCAAATGCTTATATCTCAACAGTCACTCATCACAGAGCACTCATATTTGGAACTTTAGTACCTGGGAGGGTCTTCTGATGTTCAAAGAGAACAGACCCCTGGGGTCATGCCCCGGGGTGGAGCTTGGTGTCAAAATCTAGAACACCTATGTAATACTGTGTTAAAGTTTTTGAAATGCTTATATCTCAGCAGTCACGCATCACAAAGCATTCATATTTACAACTTGGATACCTGGGAGTGTCTTCTGAGATTCCAAGACAACACACCCCTGGGTTCATGCCTGGGAGTTAGGAAGGGGTGGGGCTAGGGGTCAAAATCTAGGACAACTTTGTAATTTGTTGTACACCTTTCCCTTATTCTAACAAGTTATAGACAGAATTGGTGACATTGGTTCAAGTGTAAAAGGGTGAAGGTCATGGTGACCTATATTTCATGGTCCAGTGATTTTGTCTTTTATCTTGAAGACTATTTGTTGGAGAAATGTCATACCAGGGATATTAGTTCCATGTGACCCCATGATTGACCTCAAAATATATCTAGGTCACTGTGACCTATATTTCATGGTTCAGTGATTTTGACTATTTTCTCGAATACTATTTGATGGAGAAATGTCATACCTGGATTATTAGTTCCATGTGACCCGATAATTGACCGCAAAATATATCTAGGTCAGTGTGACCTATATTTCATGGCTCATCGATTTTGCCTATTATCTCGAATACTATTTGATGCAGAAATGTCATACCTGGATTATAAGTTCCATGTGACCCGATAATTGACCCCAAAATATAACTAGATCAGTGTGACCTATATTTCATGGTTCAGTAATTTTTTCTTTTATCTCGAATACTGTTTGATGGAGAAATATCATACCTGGGTTATTAGTTCCATGTGACCCCATGATTGACCTCAAAATATAGCTAGGTCAGTGTGACTTATATTTCATGGTTCAGTGATTTTGCCTTGATAATATCTTGATTATTATTTGATGGAGAAATCTCAAACCTGGGTTATTAGTCCCATGTGACCCCATGCTTGACCTCAAAATATGTCTAGGTCACTGTGACCTATATTTCATGGTTCAGTGATTTTGTCAATTATCTTGAATACTATTTGATGAAGAAATGTTACACCTGGATAACTTATTCAATGTGACCTAATTATTGTCCACAAAATAAATCCAGGCCATTGTGACCTTTATTTCATGGTTCAGTGATTTTCCCTATTATCTTTATCATTATTTGATGGAGAAATGTCATACCTGGGTTATTAGTTCCATGTGACCCCATGATTTACCTCAAAATATATCTAGGTCACTGTGACCTATATTTCATGGTTCAGTGATTTGCCTATTATCTTGAATACTTTTTCATGAAGAAACATCATGCCTGGATTATTTATCTCATGTGACCCCATGATTGACCTCGAAATTATGTCTTGGTCAGTGTGACCTAAATTTCATGATTCAGTGACTCTGCCAAAATGAATACTTTTTTTTTTTAGAAACTTCAGTCCTGAATTATAAGTTCCATGTGACCAGATGATTGACATGGAAATATATCTTGGTCAGTGTGACCTATTTTCATGGTTCATTGAGTTTCCTCATAATTCATACACATTGTGATTCTGAAATGTAATATTTGGCATATATGTTCCATGTGACCTGATCACTGACCTCAAAATGTATCTAGGTGTGTGTGACCTATATTTCATGGTTCCGTAATTTTACCTTGTATCTTGAAGGCGCGAAACAGGCGAGCTATGCTGTCGCTGTCTGGCGACAGCTCTTGTTAAAAACTTTAACATTAGCCATAACTTTCGATTGGTAAGTGATATGGCTTTCATATTTCACATGTGTTCTGTGTCACATGGCCTTTCCAACGATCCATTATATTTTTAACTTGTGTACTTGTCCTACTTTTGTAAGGCTTGAACATTGGCCATACATTTCGATTGCTTATTTATACTGCTTTCATATTTAACATGAGCTGTCCGGGGGCATCAGTGTTTCACAAACACATCTTGTTGAAAAGTGCAAAGTTTATCTCTTTCTGGAATGGAATCTAGACACTGGCTTGCATCAGTGTTTTTCTTCTCCAATGTCTTTGGAACAATTCTATCCTAAAATGCACAGAAATATGTCTAAATAGCACCAATACTCATTTGTATGGCTATTTTCATACCTACATCCCACATTTAAAGTAAAAAAATAACATTTTTGAGGACATTTTGAAGACAAAACTGCCAAGAAAATGTTTATAAATGTCTTAATACTACGAGAAATAGCTGAATAATTCTGTTCACAACCTTTTGACATGAATACAATAATTAGAACATATAACGTATGAGAAAAAACTTATCAGGATATTTCAGCGGGCTGTTTCGGAGAGATAATTTCTAAGTTTTGCTTTTGTTTGAGACATAGTCCTAGTGCCATGAAACCTTACTCTTATATTGCAGATGAAGTAGATTCTTTCTTGTGTCTCTGCAAATACAATTACTGTAAGTCTTCTTTCCAAAAACATCAACAAAAACTGATTTACATGCCTTTAAAGTACACCCCCTCCCCAGAACATAGATCAGAGGCAAAAACTCGTCAAATACACCTAGTTAGACCGAAATTAGCACTACCATCACATTTTTACATTATCGATGGCAAAATACATGCCACGAAAACATTTTATGAAACAGAATTGGATAGAACTACAAATTTGTGGAAATAGTATGTAATGACTGAAAACAATACGGTGCTGCTGACATTTCTACCTTTGCTATTGGGAGCTTACCACTAAATATTTCCATAGGCGACTTACCTGCACCAACAAAAACTACACATTCACATTTTATGGTTATTTTCACACCTACACCCCTTATTTAAAGTAAAAAATGACATTTTTTAGATATGTTGAAGACAAACCTGCCAGGAAAATGTTTATAAATGCCTTAATGCCATAAGAAATATCTGAATATATATGTTCGTATCCTTTTGACATGAACACAATAAATTAATATATATAACGGGTGAGAAAACTTATCGGGATATTGCGGCGGGCTTTTTCTTAGAGACGAATTTTAAGTTTTCCTTTCAGGGTTTGCAAAATGCCGGCAAATATGAGTATTTTCAATGCCGGTTGCATTTACCGGTTAATACCGGCAAATACTGGAAAAATGCCGGCAAATACCAAAAAATGGCATTTTCCATCCTGGAATTAAAACAGAACCATATACTCAGCAGTGATATATGGGCATTTTCAATAATACAGGTTACATTATACTTAACTCTGGTATCTGTTTATTTGTCACTATCTAAATTAATTATAAAATATGTAATTAATAAAAAGGCATATTTTGAACGTGCCACAGTACTAATCTGTTTACTGTCACCTTGACTAATCGTTTAAAGTCATATAAAACATGACATCCTTTAGTCCATCCTTGCCCCTGGCTATCCTGTGCTCACTTGAATAAACTTGTGCTCTCTTGAATAAACAAGGTCTTGGGAGTTGTTGTGTTAGTAATTTAGTCAGTTTCCAGGACATTTGTCCCCAGGACGTTTGCCCCCCCCCCCTTCCCATGAAAAAATGTGTTAACGGACTTTTTTCGCTCCCCCAGTTTAAAATACCGGCAAATACTGGACAATGCCGGCAAATACCAGAAAATGGCATTTTCCACCCTGGAATTAAAACAGAACCATATACTCAGCAGTGATATATTGGCATTTTCAATAATACAGGTTACATTATACTTAACTCTGGTACCTGTTTATTTGTTACTATCTAAATTAATTATAAAAATGAAATTAATAAAAAAAAGGCCTAATTGAACCTGCCACAGTACTCATCTGTTTACTGTCACCTGGACTAATCGTTTAAAGTCATATAAAACATGACATCCTTTAGTCCATCCTTGTCCCTGGCTATCCTGTGCTCACTTGAATAAACTTGTGCTCTCTTGAATAAACAAGGTCTTGAGAGTTGTTGTGTTAGTAATTTAGTCAGTTTCCAGGACATTTGCTCCCCCCCCCCCCCCCGCCCAGGACATTTGCCATCCCCAAGGAAAAATGTATTAACAGACTTCTTTCGCTCTTCCAGTTGAAAATACCGGCATACCGGATATCCCCCCACTGCTTATTTTTGGTATGGACATTTGCCCACACCCCAGTGCTTTTTTTCAGAAAGGGACAATTGCACCACCCCCCCCCCCCCCCCACCGATTCAAACTGGCCATAAACCAAGAAGAAAAATCAGTTTATTCATTTATACTTATTGAAAAAAATGATAACAGCAGTTCTTTTGACTCCAGCTATGTATATTATAAAGTACAAGTACTAGGAAGAGAAGATGCAAAGTGCTAGTGCCACAGTTTTTAGAGGTGCCATTATAGCACACAGATGTGTTGTCGCAATGGATGCAATAGAGTTTTCAATGTTTATTATTTTACTTTTTTGCACAAAATATACATGTAGGTTGTGGTTACTCCTGGAGGTAGATCTAATGATGTTTGCGAGCAAAAATATGGAAAATATAGAACATAAATTCACCATGATTACTGTCAGTGCTTACGCCAGTCAGTATATACATTTCTAATGTCATAAGCACGTTTTTGTGAAGTAGATAAAATTCAAGGGACTTAGTGAAGTCTACAAAGATGTTTTATTAAACAGGTACATGAATAATTGATTTCTAACAATTACGTCTATTTAAATGGTATTCAATCAAAGTAGAAGTAAAACAAAGATCAGGAATCAATACAATTAACTAACTCAAAAAATATTAAATGTCCATTGCCCTCAGCCCGATTGACAGTGCTGCTGACATTTCTTCCTTTGCTATTTGGAGTTTATCACTAAATATTTCCACAGGCGACTAAACTGCAACCACAAAAACTACACATACAATTGTTTTTGGCTATTTTCACACTACATCCCAATTTAAAGTAAAAATGACATTTTTGAGGGTATTTTGAAAACAAAACTGCCAAGAAAATGATTCTAAATGCCTTGAGAAATATCTGAATATATTCAACATATTCGAATCATTTTGACATGAATACAATAAATTAGAACATATAACGGATGGGAAACCCTATTCGGATAATGCAGCAAGCTGTTTCGGAGAGACAATTTTTAAGTTTTGCTTTGGTTTGAGACATAGTCCTAGTGTCATGAAAGCTTACTCTTATATTCCATATTCTGTCTTGTGTTTCTGCAAATGCATTTTCTGCAAAGTAGAAGTAAAACAAAGATCAGGAATTGATACAATTAACTTACTCCACCCATAAAAGACACCAACGGGAAAGAAATACAAACATTAAGCGACCAGACCATAATGGAAACCTAAACAAAGGAAGGCCATAAGGACAGTTACTTTCCCACAAAATGGCCATATGGCCATCCAAAACCAAAAGACACAAGTGATACACACAGCAAGCAACTAACAACAACATAAATAAATAAATCGCCACAGAAGTCTTCTTTTCAAACACACTTATTTACATGCCTTTAAAGTACACCCCCTCCCAAGAACAAAGATAAGAGGCAAACACTCATCAAATACATTCAGTTAGACTTAAATTAGCACTACCATCGTATTTGTACATTATCCATGGCAAAATACATGCCATGTAGATACATTATATGAAACAGAATAAGTTAGAACTACAAATGTTTGGCGACTTACCTGCACCCACAAAAACTAATATAAAAATGTTTATGGCTATTTTCGCACCTGCACCCCCTATTTAAAGGAAAAACCTACACATTTTGGGATTTTTAAAGACACAACTGCCAAGAAAATGTTACAAATGCCTTAATGCCGTGAGAAATATCTGAATATATCTGATCGAATCCTTTTGTCATGAATACAATAAATTAGAACATATAACATATGAGAAAACGTATCGGGATATTGCAGCGGGCTGTTTCGGAGAGACAATTGTGAAGTTTTGCTTTGGTTTGAGGCCTAGTCCTAGTGCCATGAAACCTTACTCTTATATACCAGATAAAGTAGATTCTTTCTTGTGTTTCTGCAAATGCAATTACTGCAAGTCTTCTTTTCAAACACATCAAGAAAATCTGATTTACATGGCTTTAAATTTCAGTCGCAAAGAAAGATGCATCAAAAGAATTGCCAAATAGAAATTTAGGTCATATCTAATAATTTTCTTGTCATGTTTAAAGTTCAGTCACAAAGAATCTTTCAAGTTTGCGAAAACGATATCGCTTTCTTATTCAACTATTAAAGCCGAGCAAACCAAATGTTTTTGAGAAGTGCAAAGTTAACCTCTTTCTGGAATGTAACCTAGACACCGGCTTGCACCAATGTCTTTGGAACAATTCTATCCTCAAATGCACAGAACTGTGCCTAAATAGCACAAATACTCATTTTTATGGCTATTTTCACACCTACACCCCCTATTTAAACTAAAAAAAATGTTTAGGATATTTTGAAGACAAAACTGCCAAGAAAATGTTTATTAATGCCTTAATGCCATGATTAATAGCTGCATTCATCTGTCCACAACCTGTTGACATGAATACAATAAATAAGAACATATAACGGATGAAAAAAAATTAACGGGATATTGCAGCGGGCTGTTTAGGAGAGACGATTTTTAAGTTTTGATTTGGTTTTAGACATAGTCCTAGTGCCCTAAAACCTTACTCTTATATTCGAGATGAAGTAGATACTTTCTTGTGATTCTGCAAATGCAATTACTGCAAGTCTTCTTTCCAAACACACATGTAAGTATCGACTGAAACAGGACAGCGCTGCTGACATTTCTGCCTTTGCTATCGGGAGCTTACCACTAAATATTTCCATAGACGACTTACCTGTGCCAACAAAAACTACTTATACAACACTTTTCAAAGCTTGCTTGTTTATAGAACCATCCTAGCCGAACAAGTTAATGAGAAAAATCAACATTTTGTACTGCTCTTTTTCAAGTTACAGTCAACCATGTTTTTTACCTACTGGAACGGAGTAAATGCGAAAAACATTTTTAAAGGAGGGTTGACCATATAAAATCAGCAACCATTTCTTTGAACTTGCAGATATATTTATAAAACATGCCTCATTTTAGTCCCTTATACTTGTCACTTTCTCACATTGAAATAAAACATGGGATATATATCCAATGGAAGCAAGTCTGGTATTTAGAACGCAACTAAAAGCTCGGTCCAAAAGTGATAAAACCCGGCACCTCCCAGTATCTAGTGCAATGTTACCAATAACAAACCCTTATTTTTTATTATGATGCATCAAAAGAACTGCCAAATATAAATTTAGGTCATATCTAATAAATTTACTCACACACAATAAAAGTTCAGTCACAAATATACGAAAAAGTTATCGTTGTCAGATTCAACTATGAAAGCCGAGTTGACCATGTTTTTGAAAGCGCAAAGTTTACCTCATTCTGGAATGGAACCTAGACACAGGCTCGCATCAGTGTTTCTTCTCCAATGTCTTTGGAATAATTCTATCGTAAAATGCACAGAATTATTCCTAAATAGAACCAATACTCATTTTCATGGCTATTTTTTTCACCTACAAGCCACATTTAATATAAAAGATGATATTTGTGAGGATATGTTGTAGACAAAACTGCCAAGAAAATGTTTATAAATGCCTTAATGCCATAAGAAACAGCTAAATTTATCTGTTCATATCCTTTTGATATAAATACAATAAATTAGAACATATACCGGATGAGAAAACTTATCGGGATATTGCAGCGGGCTGTTTAGGAGAGACGAGTTTTAAGTTTTGCTTTGGTAGGAGACATAGTCCTAGTGCCATGAAACCTTTCTCTAATATTCCAGATGAAGTAGATTTTTTCTTGTGTTTCTGCAAATGCAGTTACTGCAAGTCTTTTTTCCAAACACATCGATAAAACTGATTTACATGGCTTTAAAGTACACCCCGCTTCCAAGAACTACCATCACATTTTTACATTATCCATGGCAAAATAGCGAACATTAATGACAGATATGGTCTTTTGAAAACGGTCTTAATACTGAATAGCGGGTTCGTCTCTTTTATCGGAATACATAGCAATGAATTATATAGAAAATAATTTGGGAATGTTAAAACCGGTCTAAATAGTGGAGTGGTCCTAATATAGGGGTGGTCTTTAAGCGGAATTCTACGGTAGTATGTAATGACCGAAAACAGGACAGTGCTGCTAACATTTCTACCTTTGCTATAGACCACTAAATATTTTCAAAAGGCGACAATAGTAACCTTTTACATGCTGCCACAAAAACAACACATTCAAAACTTTTCAAACCTTACTTGTTAATAGAGCCATCCAAGCCCAACCAGTTAATGAGACAAAAACATGTTGATCTGTTTACCTACTAGAACGGAGAATCAGAATTGTTTACCAGTGGATGGATAGGTGCGGTTGGATGGGTGGGGTAGGTTGGGGAAAGGTAAATACAAACCAACATTTTAAAGGAGGGGTGACCATATAAAATCAGCAACAATTTCTTTGAGCTTGCAGATATATTTATAAAAACATGCATCATGTTAGTCCCTTATACCTATCATTTTCTAACATTGAAATGAAACATGGGATTTATATCCAATGAAAGCAAGTCTGGTATTTAGAAGGCAACTAAAAGCTCGGTCAAAATGATAAAATAGAAGTAGAGGCAATGATCAGGAATCGATACAATCAACCCATAGCTCCCATCAGAGACACCAAAGGGATAGACACACAAACATGCGACAACAGACCTAATGGAAACACCAACAGCGGAAAGCCAAAGGGAGAGTACCTTCCCACAAAAAGGTCAATAGGATATCCAAAATAAAATTACACAAACGACACAAACACCGAAAGACAAACCATAACAAAAAATAAATCGCGACAGAAGAGCCGCATTGGAACGGTCAGCAGAAACGAATTCCACTGTGGGGCTTTAATCGATTTTACGTGGCCACAATCCTCTCCCTTATTTCCATTGCGATTTAGACAAATAATTTGTTCAATCCACATGAAGGCCTCCTAACTCATCAGTGCAACATCTCCGTAAACACAAATAATCAAACATCTACAGAGCTGAACCAACGGTGAGGACTCGACAGCTAGGAAACCACTGAAATGCTGGAGCAAAAGAAAACCAAGTTAGACTCCGATGGGCCCGACCAGAGATAGGGCATCAGGCATCAGCCAACATTACCTTGAATTAGATCTCGATAATTCCCAATAAGCCTTTACACAGGAACCGTCATAGAAGCTGAGACCTGATCCACCGGCGTGCAATTAAAGAGGGAAGCAAAGTTGTCAACCGTGATTGGGTTAACTACCATGCATGCAGTCTGTCGTATAACATTTATGTTGTACCCAATCATTTTATATCGAAGAATGATTTTACGAAATTGGGTGCTGAAGTCATTGCGGTTATATATTTTTCTGAATTTGTATACTTAGTCACCATAAAATTTGGGTTCCGATAGACCTTGTTGCAGAAGAGATTTAAGAGATTTTTTAAGCCCCCGCCCATAGGGGCTTGAAACAATATATGGGCTGCATGATGCTTCCACGCAGAGCTGAATCTGGCCCGCACACTAGTACTGGTAAACCGCTTAGAGGATCTAAGCCTGTCCAGGAACCGCGGTGCGAGGCGGACCGTCCATGCTAATAAACCCTATTGGTTTCATTGGGCGACAGGGCTTGAGATGTCATTTCATCTCAATGTCGGGTAAAAGTCCCACAAAATTGGGAGCAGCGTCTCCAAAATGACCTTTACAGTGTTGACGGGGACGTTAAACCTCAAATCAAACAAAAGAAGAGATTTAAGTCCAATATTGAATTTTGAAATTAAATCAGAATGACGTCTATACAATTTTGAAAAGGATTTGCGTAGTTTAAGGTACCGATAACCCTGATTAAGAAGTTTAGGCGTAAACAATTTATTACGTGTGTTGAACTCGGTTACATGACTACACACTCTGGCAAATCGAATTAATTGCGAAATATAAACGCCATAGGATGGCGCTTGAGGATCATCACCATCCAAAAAAAGAAAAATTTACAATCTCAAAATCAAAATCATCGCGTTTATCATAAATTTTGCACGAAACAAACCCATCTACAATAGATAGATGTAAATCCAAAAACGGGGCCTCGGTATCAGAAGAATTTGCTTTATTTAACTGAAGTTCTGGGGGGTAAATTTGACTGATCAAACCAACGAAATAGGTATTATCAATATTTAATAAATCATCCAAGTGTCTAGAAGTGAAGCGAAACGATTCAATGATTTCAGACTCGTTTTCAGCAGAAAGGGACATCATGAAGTCTCTCTCATAACAAAACAAAAAGGAATCAGCCACAAGTGGTGCGCAATTAGTATCCATCGGAATACCCACAATTTGTCTAAATAACTTAGTACCAATACTTATGTAAATATTGTCAAGTAGAAAGGTGAAAGCTTCACACAAATTCTGACATGACCATAAAGTATGATTTTTATGCTCTTCAGAAGTGAAACAAGCATTTCTTACATTACATGCAAGATTGAGGGAGTCTTCCCTATGAAATGTCCATTCAATTAAATCATTAAGTTTTTCTATTATAAGATTATGAGGAAGTGAAGTGTAAAGGGTTGAAAAATCATAAGTAGACAGACTTGAAGCACGAAATCGCCTGGATTTCAATTTATTTAAAACTTCATTAGAATTTTTATAGACCAAAACTTTTTGATGGCAGTCAAACATGAAGTTAATAATTTGGAGATTTCAGTGGTGGTACAAGCGCTTGAATTTGCTAGTAACCGTGCTTCATATGGTCTTTCATTAAGTTTATGAACCCGGCACCTTCCAATATTTACTGCATTGCTACCTATACCAAACTCTTATTTTCTTTATGATGCATCAAGAGAAGTGCATAATAGAAATTTTGGACATAGCTTGCAGCGCACTGTTTCGGAGAGACAATTTTTAAGTTTTGCTTTGGTTTAAGACACGCTCTTAGTGCTATGAAGCCTTACTCTGATATTCCTGATGAAGTGTTTGTGCAAATATAATTACTGCAAGTCTCCTTTCCAAACAGATCTATAAAAACTGTTTTACATGAGTTTAACGTACCCCCACCTACACACACTCCTCCCAGGAACATAGATAAGAGGCAAAATGTAATCAAATACACCCAGTTAGACCTACATTATTGCCGGACAAATTTACTTCAAATCTGGACCCTCAAAATGTTAAAGATTAAAGATATTTGTAATAATCCTTAAGAATGGAGCTTAAAATTTTATTTGATACTAATCTTAGTAGATTCTGACCACCCAAAATTGAGATATTAGGGATAACACACCACTACCCCCAACATTCAGGACACAATCAGGGAATTTTCCGGACAAGTAACTTAAAAAAATGTATTTTAATATAATGTTTTAGATCGGAGCTTGAAATTTTATTTGATACTAATTTCATTAATTTCTGACCATCAGAAGTGGAGATATTAGGGATAACGCACCGCTACCCCACATTTCCCGGACTTTCCCCGGACATTTCTATGATAATTCCATGATAATTCCAGGACATTCAGTGTGCATCCCCAAGTAGACCTAAATAACCACTACCATCACAATTTTACAGTATCTTTGTCAAAATACATGCCATGAATATACATTTATGGAACAGAATTGGATAGAACCTACAAATGTGTAGGAAATTGTATGTAATGATTGAAAAGGGGACAGTGCTGCTGACATTACTACTTTTGCTACACCAAAACCTTTATTTCTTTGTGATGCATCAAAATAATTGCCAAATAGAAAAGGTCATATCTAATAATTTATTCATGCATAATAAAAGTTCAGTCACAAAGAATCTGTCAAATTTGCGAAAAAGTTATCGTTTTAAGTTTCAACAATAAAAACCATGTTTTTGAAAAGCGCAGTTTTCCTATTTCTGGAATCCGATACAAAAATAATCCTTTGCAGTCCATTCGCAGAGTATGTTTGGAATATGTCCCAGTGAAATAACCGGTTGCATACCCTTTGCAAGTGCTTTGCAACAGATTGGTGCAAACATTTTGCAAGCATATCTGTGCCACTACAAAGAGATTGCAAACACAAAATGCTTTTAGCACACTGTAAAAGTTTCGCAACCAGTATATCTGACATTTTTCATACGTGAAAGCTTTGCAAACAGTGACTTAAACTCATTTGGTTGGATCAATTAACAGGCTTACCTCAATAGCAGTCTGCAAACAGTTTGCAAACTTCAACTCTGATTTTTATTCAGGTGCAAAGCTTTTGCAAATAGTTACTTTGAAAGTATTTCTTGCAAGTGTAATGGCAAATGTTTTGCTGTCATTTAAAAGTATATATTTCATAAGTTCTGTGGAATTAAATGCAAAACATATTTTCATAAGTTCTGTGGAATTAGATGCAAAATAGGGATTCAAAGTTTGATCTTTGTGGGACTTTTACCCGATATTGAGATGAAATAACTTCTCAAGCCCTGTCGCCTAATGACACAAATAGGGTTATAAGCGTGGACGGACCGACTCGCACCGCTTTGCCTGCGCAGGCTTAGATCCTCTATGCGGTTTACCAGTACCCGTGTGCGGGTCGGTTTCAGCTCTGCATGGAAGCATCATGCAGCCCATCTGTTTCTTCATCTGCATATCGGGCATTACAATACAACACTTATAACGATAAAATGTAAAACAAATTTAATAACCTCACCTTTTATATCCAGAATGATATTTTACTTTTTGGTTGTTTTTCAATCTATGCAAAGAACAACTCAGGGTCATCAATTGAGAAAATTATGTAGTTCTTAACCAATAAATGCTGCATGCCATGGTTTGATGACTTCAGAAGTTTTTTAAACATTTTTGAAAGTTGTTTTTTTTAAATTAAGTTTCTTTGTCAGCACATTTCTACTTCCGGTACTGGACCGCGTTACTCCAAAACCGCTCTTCGTTCGCTGCATAAAATAGTTCAAAATGAACACTGGAAAATTAATTTTGCAGGCATGGAACGTCTTTCAAAATATTTCAGTTTTCGGGACTTTATACGGATTGAATATAAATTGGCACAAAAAGACGAATTCTGAAAAGAAAACAGTACTCTGGGACTATTTTCGTACGCGCTTTCCGATGATATTTATGTTTTACTCTTTCATCCCTGAGTTTCTAAAAAGGACTCTTCTCGCTTTAAAGATATTCTTATAGAAAGGGATTTCTGATTAGTTCACTGGAATGATGACAAACAGTGTACATGCAGATTATGCCGAGACGTTCTAGCTACGTGACGTCTTATCAGGATCTACAAGGTTTGTATAGATACAGTGTATTTCTACCTCGGCATCTGCACCGGTCTACAGGGTTAGCTTATCAGTTACCAACTAAATAACCCTTTACTGACCTACAATTCGCCTTCTTTCGAGAGCTCTAATCACAAAACACGTGTTGTAAGCTGTGAGTTTTAAATCAAGTTCCGTACTTTAGCGAATAGTGAAGACACCGATCAGACGCAACATTCTGTTGCCTCTAATCTACCTTAACTGTTTCAGAATGTCCCTGAATTGAAACAATTAATTGGCATTTATGGGTTAATGCTTTTAGGATCCCGTTCAGGTTTGAATAAACGTATTTTAATTCGGCTTAGGTAAACGCGGCGTCTGATCAGGGTTATAATGTCTAAATCAAATGGTTTTAAATTGTTCTGTTTTGTCAAGTTATTCTCCTTTTTATGTCCCGAGGCCAGAAGGTACATAGTTCCAAGCGGCTGCAAAACGTATGTGCATCGTCGTATAAATGCGGCGTTGCTAAGATATCATGTGCCCGCTAGGAGAACTTCTCTGTAAGATTATTAGCAGATATGTACTGAGCTAATTTAGAAATTTATGGTTTGACCATGACGAAATTGGCAGACACGTTTATCTGTCTTTCTTCCGTTTTTTCTTCGTTGGGGTAGTTGAGTGAGGCAATGGCGATGTGTATCTCGTGTCACTGGGAAGTCCAGCTGGTATCGACCTACACTTGGGCAACATCTGCTGTCCTTGCATCAGGCAACGGTAGAGTGGGGGAGTGTTGTTATTTCTTCTGTTTCTACACTTCCATTCATTTTCCTCTTTCTCCTCTGTCCCGCACTTTCATCTCTACAACGGCCCCCGCCCTTCGGGGCTTGAAGAAATATATGGGCTGCATGGTGCTTCCACGAAGAGCTGAAACCGACCCGCACTCGAGTACTGGTAAACTGCTTATAGGATCAAAGCCTGTCCAGGCAAAGCGGTGCGAGTCGGCTCGTCCATGCTTATAAACCCTATTGGTTTCATTGGGCGGCAGGGCTTGAGATGTCATTTCTTCTCAATGTCGGGTAAAAGTCCCACAAAATTGGAAGCAACGTCTCCAAAATGACCTTCAGTGTCGACGGGGACGTTAAACCTCAAATCAAACAAACAAACAAACAAACAAACAAATCATCTCCTCTGTCTCTTCTATCTCTTCCCCCCTTTCTCTTAGAGAAGACAAAAATGATCCACTAGGGTTGACCTGTCGTTAAAATCGAAACAATCGATGAACATTTTTTTTACTTTGTCGAATTGTTAACCCTCTCTAGGTTACTGGTGACATGTCAAATGACATTCATACACCAGGACCTGCGATATGGGAAGTTTGTCTCTAGATTCTTTTCAACAAAATATCTAGATAACTGCTTGATCTACGGCTAACATTGTTATATAGTAATTATTATTCATAAATCAACTTTCCTCAGTACTTTCAGTACTTTGATTATCATCTACTAGCATATAAGTGGCCTAGACCATCTGAATACAATTGTTGTGACTGGGGTTGGATGGGGTGGAGGTGTTGTGGTGAGGGTAGGTTGGGGTGGGCTGGAGTAGGGTACGGTAGGGTAGGTGGATGGGGTGGGTGGGATAGGGTAGGGTAGGGGTAGGTGGGGGTTGGGATGGGCAGATAGGGTAGGGAGGGGTTGGAATTGGTAGGGTAGGCAAGTTGGGGTTGGGTGGGTTAGGGTGAGGTTCTGTAAAGAAGGGTAGCTAGGAAGATACTGGGGTAGGTTGGGGATGGGTAGGATGGGTGCATTGGTGTGGAGTGAGGTAGGATAGGTTGGGTGGGGAGGTGTTTGTGTAGTTAGAGTACGGTAGCTAGGTGGGTGAGGTTTGGGTAGGTGGGGTGGGTAGGTTTGGGATTGATGGGTGGGGTAGGATAAGGTAGGTAGGTAGGGTTGAATTGGGTTATGGTGGGTGCCTTTCAGGATTGGGTGGGGTAGGGTAGATGGGTGTAAAGTAGATAAGGTGTGGTTGGGGTAGGTGGGTTGGATATGGTAGGGTAGGTAGGCTGGGGTCGGGTGGGGATGGGGGAGGGTGGGGTAGGTGAGGTTGGTAGGGTAGGGAAAGTAGGGTGGGATTGGGGCAGGAAGGGGTAGGTAGGGTACATTTGTAGTAGGCAGGGTAGGGTAAGTAGGGTGGTGTTAGGATAAGTGGGGTGGATAGGGTAGGGTAGGTAGTTGACGTTGAGTGGGGTGGGTGGTGTAAGGAAGGGTTTGGTAGTCGGGGTGATTTGTGGTTGGTTGGTTAGGGTAGTTAGGTCGGGGTTTAGGTGGGTTTGGGTTGCTTTAGTAGGGTAGGTAGAATGGAAAAGGGGTAAGGTCGGTGCGTCGGGGTGGGGTAGGGTATGGTAGATGGGATAGGGTAGGTAGGTAAGGGTAAGTGGAGGTGGGGATGGGGTAGGGTGGGTGCGGTGCGGTGGGTAGGGTAGGTAGGGTGGGATTGTGGTAGGTAAGGGTAGGTAGGGTGCATTCAAGTATGCAGGGTATGGTAAGTAGTGTGGGTTTTTGTTGTTGTTGTTGTTGTTGTTGTTGTTTTCTTTTTTGTTTGATTTGAGGTTTAACGTCCCCGTCAACAATGTAAAGGTCATTTTGGAGACGTTGCTTCCAATTGTGTGGGTCTTTTACCCGACATTGAGATGAAATGACATTTCAAGCCCTGCCGCCCAATGAAACAAATAGGGTTTATAAGCACTGGACGGGCCGACTCGCACCGCTTTGCCTGGGCAGGCTAAGATCCTCAAAGCTGTTTACCAGTACTCGTGTGCGGGTCGGTTTCAGCCCTGCGTGGAAGCGTGATGCATCCCATCTGGTTGGGGTAAGTGTGGTGGATAGGGTAGGGTAGGTGAGTGAGAGTTTGAGTTTTACGTCCCACCAAGAGCTAAGGTCATACGGAGACGGGTGGGTAGGGTAGGTGGATGGCGTTTGGCGTGTGGGTGGTGTTAGGAAGGGTAGGGTAGGTTGGAGTGATTTGTGGTTGGTGGGGTAGGTTACGTAGGTTGGGGTTGGGTGGGGTTCAGTTGTGAAAGTAGGGTATGTAGAGTGGAAAAGGGGTAAGTAGGGATGGGGAGGGTTGATTCGTTTGGGTTGAGAAGGGTAGGGTAAATAGGATAGGATAGGTAGGTTTGGGTAAGTGGAGGTGGGTAGGGTAGGACAGTTAGTTGGGTTGGGTTGGGTGGGCAGTGGTAGAGTTAAGGTTAGATAAGTTAATGTAGGTAGGGTGAGATTTGGGTAGGTTTGGGTGGACGGGATGGGTGCATTGGCATGGGCTGGGTAGGTTTTGTGGGAGTGGTGGTAAGTAGGGAAGGTAGTTGGGGTTAAGTGGGCATGTGTTATTAACCCATTCTGAACCAAATGGAATCTTCCAATTGTTTTCATCACGAGTCATTTCAAAATTTTAGAAGCCTCTGTGGTATAGTGGTTATGATACTCACCTGATAAATCAGGGATCGCAGTATCAGTCCAGGGCTTCGCCAGACTTTCAGATGGCTTCAAACCAAGTACTCATCCCCACTGAAAATGACACCAGAATTCCGGTGGAATTCCACTGGAATTCTGATGGTTTCCAGTGAAATGTTTAATTCGCTGCAATTCCATTGGAATTCTGGTGAGCAAAAAACAAGTCCACTTGAATTCCACTGAAGAATCAGAGGAAAAGTATTCATGTGAAACAATAAATATTTTGAGGTGCTTAAATTACACTTAAGATTATACAAAAGTGTAATTTGCGCAAATTTTATGAGTTTTGGCATCATTTCATAGGGATGCAAGGGTTTTTGTTATACCTACATTCGTTTTACATAACGTAGTGGAAGCATTATAACTGAAGTGCCAACCAAAGTGATGATGTCACCAACAAGTGACATCATCATCATGTGCTCATGTGGGAACCAGCCTTGGAGCAGCTTCCTTTTTTCCTGCTGTTTGCCAGTTACCCTTTTAGGGGTTTCAGGTACACGATGGGTAAAGAGTATGTACATTAAGGTCTGAGCTTCCTCATTTTAACTCATCTGTCACGTAGTAACATGATGAGCTTTTGTGACTGATCAATGTCCATCGTGCGTCATGAGTCTGTCAGTAATTAATTTGGCACCCGCATGTCGGGGCTGGAAGAAACAGATGGGCTGCATGATGCTTCCACGCAGAGCTGAAACCGACCGCACACGAGTACTGGTAAACCGATTAGAGGATCTAAGCCTACCCACGTAAAGCGGTGCGAGTCGGACCGTCAATGTTTATAAGCCATTGGGCGACAGGGCTTGAGATGTCATCTCAATTGCGGGTAAAAGTCCACAAAATTGGAAGCGACGTATCCAAAATGATCTAAACAGTGTTGACGGCGACATTAAACCTCAAATCAACATTGCCTCTTGGAACAACAATGGTTAACCCTTTCAACGCTAAATCCCGGTACAGATACTTATGCAATCCGCGGCATCTGATCTGGGTCTTCACTGTTTGCCAAACCCACAACATATCCAGTCTAGATTTCACAGATACCTCTCTTACATGTATGCAAGACTCTGATCTCTTAGAGGAACAAATAATATGGCAATAATTTGGTCGATAGTTTGGCATTCTTCCTAAAGTTACTAAGCAGAAAAGCGCTTCAGTACAAAGGCCTTGTGGTTATATCTCCGACTTTTCGTCGGATTACTTTTAGCTCACCAGACCAAAGGCTTCCAGGGAGCTTATAGGACAGGCAGTTGTCGGTCGTCATCCGTCTATGTCGTCTGCGTCAACACTTTCAAACGGCATCTCCTCTGAAACCACTGGGTCGATTGGGACCAAATTTAATCTGCAGTATCCTCGGGCTGGGGGATTGAAAGTTTGTGTTTTTTATGAAATCGGTTCTTTAGTTCGGTTGCTATGGCAACTTATAATGGGGAAAATTGAAAAATGGCATTTACTGCCAAGTCACTGCAGCTATTTTGACAAAAGTTTTATAGAAATAGTCCTTGAGTAGACTTCTCTCAGCAATATGCTTTTACGCCAACAGGGGGGGGGGGGGTCCCCCAGGTTGTGCTGGCGCCATGTCTTACACCCTCTATATCATATTCTTGTTCCTTATGATAAGATACATTCAGTGACGCCAACCTGGGGATCCCCCGGGATGTGCCGGGGTCATGCCCCTCCACCCACTATTTCAAAAAAGGTCCACTACCTCGGAACCCTTTCAGATCCCCACCCCTAAACCATACATATTCTTGTTCCTTATGACAAGACGCATTTATTTGCACCAACCTGGTTGTTTCCTTGGTTGCGCCGGGGCCTTGCCACAGCCCTCCACTTCACAAAAGGCCATATATCTAAAAAACAATTCAGATCTTTACCCCTCAACCATATAGATACTTGTTCCTCATGGTAAGGCACATTCGGTGACATCCTAGGGTTCTCCCGGGTCATGCCCGGGCCTTACCTCAACCCTCTCCTTCACAAAAGGCCTTATATCTCAGAAACTGTTCAATGCCCCACACTTAGAAGCCTCCATAGTGCAGTGGTACGGTAATCGCCTTGTTTACCTTGGATCGCAGTCTTTAAACCGAGTCTTTAAACCGAGGCTCCGTTTCCGTATGACCTTAGCTGTTGCTGGGACGTAAAACTCAAAACACTCACTCACTCAAAGCCCCACACCTAAACCATAAGTATTCATCTTCCTCATGATAAGACGCATTCAATGACACCAGTTTGGGAGTCCCCTGGGTGTCCGGGCCATGCCCCAGCTTTACTTCATTAAAAGCCATATACAGTGTATCTCAGATATCCTTAAGATCCCCAACCCTAAAAATACATGTTCTTGTTCCTTATGATAAGACTCATTCAGTCACACCAACCTGAGGTGTCTCTTTGTGCTGCGGCAATGTGCCCTGCCCCTCCATGTCATAAAAAGGCCATATATTTCAGAAACTATTCAAATCCCCACCCCATAATCATATATGTTCTTGCTCCTTATCATAAGCACACCAACTTGGAGGTGGGCCGGTCACAGGGGCCATTAATCTCCACCCCACTTCATAAAATGGACTCATATCTCAGAAACCGTTCGGATTCCCATTCCTAACCTTATATATCCTTGGTCCTTATGATAAGATACATTTAGGAACAACAATCTTGGGTTTTCCTGGAATTGACAGGGAATGCCCAAACCCCTCCACTGCTTAAGAGGCCTTATATCTCCGGCCTTACATATCCCCACTGCTTAACCATATATATTCTTTTCCTAATGATAAGTCGCATTTAGTGATACCAACCAGGGCTTCACTGGGTCCATGCCCCACTCCTTCTACTCCATAAAAGGCCTAATGTTTCAGATACTGAGTCCACATGGATGCTTCTTCGGATAATGGGGTATATTTGGGAGACTTCATATTTAATAATTGGCAGATTAAAATGATATCATGTTAAAATACATGGTTGCCATTGGGCAGTGCCCATCAGTCCTATCAGCCCCCGCCCATCGGGGCTTGAAGAAATATATGGGTTGCACGATGCTTCCACGCAGAGCTGAATCCGACCTACACACGAGTACTGGTAAACCGCTTAGAGGATCTAATATGTTCTTGAAAGGGTTATCATTTGGAAGCAAGGAATACACCACAGAACTGGAAAATGTGGAGTGTACATTTTTTCTGGGCCCGACTAGCTAGTTTCGGCCATTAAGGCCTCATTAGTGACCCTTAGATATTTTAAAATTCCACAATGGAATCAATGACCAAAAGGACAAGAAAATATAAACTACACTATGCCTGCCCAGACAAAGCGGTGTAAGTCTCGGACCGTCCGTGCTTATGCACCCTATATAGTTTCATTGGGCGACTGGGCTTGAGATGTCATTTCATCTCAATGTCGAGTAAAAGTCCCACAAAATTGGAAGCAGCGTCTCCAAAATGATCTTTACAGTGTTGACGGGGACGTTAAACCTCAAATGAAACAAACCACCTGTCGTCTGGTGAGCACAGTGGTTCATGGGCCTCTTTTTTATAGAAAATAGCCGCAGTGGGTCAGAGTGTTTCATAAGAGCTTTATCTTGGCAACCAGTGAAGCGGCCCCCACCCATAGGGGCTTGAAGAAAGTGATGGGCTGTATGATAATTCCACGCAGAGCTGAAACCGTCCTGCACACAAGTACTGGTAAACCGATTACAAGATCAAAGTCTGCCCAGGCAAACCGTTGCGAGTGTCGGACCATCCATGCTTATAAACTATATATATGCTATTGGTTTCATTGGGCAGCAGGGCTTGAGAAGTCATTTCATCTCAATGTGAGCTAAAAGTCCCATAATTTCAAGCAATGTCTCCAAAATGACCTTTGCAGTTTTAGTACTGTGACAATGTGTGTGTGTGCGTGCGTGCGTGTGCGTGTGTGTGTGTGTGTTTAAACAATAAAGTCCCTGATCATATGCTACATTCTGCATGATCTGATTTTACTCTGTCAAAGTCCTATATTATTGGGAATTCCTGCCTTCAGTGGATTAAAGGTACAGGTTTTTCCCGTTACATGACCTTAGAGAGTTAACTAGCCTGTACAGTGGTGATTCAAATGAGTTTCTTTAAGGTATGATTAGAATCACGGCACACATTATTCGTCATTCCTATGCGCATGATTTATAATGTTATATTACACCACAACCTCATTATAACACTATTAATGGGGTCCAAAGCAGAAACGGTATAAGTTAAACAACCGTGCTATATCCAAACAAAAATGTGTAGATTATATAGATAAATGACCATTTTTTGGTTATTTTTCTATATAATCTATACATTTTGGGATCGATCTTAAAACCGTGTTATATGCGAAAGCGTGTTATAATGAACCGTGCTATAATGATGTTATGTTGTACTTACATTTGACATCCCTTATCCCGCTGAACAAGACAATCCCTACATTGGCAAACGGGTTAGCTCCAGATAAGCATCTGATCAGGATCTTCACTGTTCATCATGCAGTTTGTGAATTTAACAGATAGATTATATCAAGCATATAGAAAGAAGAGAAATTCTAATTTCAACTTAACATTTTAAAAAGTGTAACAAGATGCCAAAAATACATTTCAAACAAAATTTCCCGCTAAGCATAATCTGATAACAACATGTTTTCCTTTCATTTATTTATGTATTTATTCCTTTTTTTTTTTTTTCGCCCCCGCCCATAGGGGCTTGAAGAAATATATGGGCTGCACGATGCTTCCACGCAGAGCTGAATCCGGCCCACACACTAGTACTGGTAAACCACTTAGAGGATCTAAGCCTGTCCAGGCACCGCGGTGCGAAGCGGACCGTCCATGCTAATAAACCCTATTGGTTTCATCGGGCGACAGGGCTTGAGATGTCATTTCATCTCAATGTCGGGTAAAAGTCCCACAAAATTGGAAGCAACGTCTCCAAAATGACCTTTACAGTGTTGACGGGGACGTTAAACCTCAAATCAAACAAAATTCCTTTTTTCTCTTTATACCCATGAGATGATATACCATACCAGTAGGTGTCATTTTCAATAAACAGTAATTATCTTCAATTGTCATAGACATGATATGTCTTATTGAAGCACTGGTCCTCCTGTATTTTGTCCTCAAATTATACCCCTGGTCCTCTGGAAGACTTGGTCCTCAGTCCTCTTGTCCGCCAGTAAAGGTCCTCAAATTATACCTTCCCCAATTTTGCAAGACTTTAACACAAAACTGAGATGAAATGACTGCTAATATCTCAAGCCCTGTCACTCAATGAAACCAAAAGACCCGTATGCATTGGACGGTCTGATCCCACCACTTTGCCAGGGCAAGCTTAGTTCTAAGTGGTTTACCAGTACTCTTGCGCAAGCAACCATCCTTTTAATACTCGGAAGAGGGTTGAGGATTATATAGCGTTATATATATAGCGTTTATAGCGTTATATAGCGTTTAAACGAAATCCAATAATGCACTATTAATTGACGGCACTAATTCTAGCATCCTGCAGCATGGTTGTGACGTACGAAATGCGTGTAAATGCATTATCTGACAGGTGATTTGTGTATTTCACCTATTGTTTTCATGTTCAGAGGTCTCGTAGTTTATCACCGACTTCTGAGAGTTCAACGTTCAAGCGTGACAAGACTAGTCCATGTTTCAGGGGAAGCAGGTTTCGGATTTCTTTTTTTTCACAGGATTTTAAAATTATAAATAAGTTTTTATACGCCCGTTTTGAAAAAAAAACAACGGTCGTATTATGTTATGGGGTCGGCGTCCGCCCGTCCGTCCGTCCGTCCGTAATCGTTTTCGTTTCAGGATAACTCCTACAGTTTTCATCCGATTGACCTGAAACTTTGTAGATAGTAAGACTATGATGTTGACATGTGCGTAAAGTTTCAAGGTTAACCATACACTAAACATTATTAAAGTTATGCCCCTTTGAAAATTGCGGTAAACATTTTCGTATCCGGATAACTGTTTCTACAGTTTCCATCCGATTAACCTGAAACTTTGTAGATATTAAGGCTATGAGGTGGACATGTGCGTAAAGTTTCAAGGTTAACCATACACCAAATAGTAATAGAGTTAGGTCCCTTTGTTGGCTTATGCATTTTGGCTATAGGGGAACTTTGTGAACAAATAAGCTGGAGAACTGATTGAGCTAGGCTCATGATATTTGGCATACATTTTGGGTCTAATGTGTAGATGATCTGGTTAATTTTTGACGAAATTCCGGAAATATTTAACGGAGTTATGCCCCTTTTTGGCCTTATGCATTGTGGCTATAGGGAAACCTTGTAAACAGAATATCTGGAGTACCGCTTGAGCTAGGCTCATGATATTTAGCATACAGTTTGGGTCTAATGTGTAGATGACCTGATTATCTTTTGACCCTATTCCGAAAAATTTTAACCGAGTTATGCACCTTTTTCGACTTAAGCATTGTGGTTATGGGGAAACCTTGTGAACAACATATCTGGAGAACCGCTTGAGCTAGCTAGGCTCATGATATTTGGCATACAGTTTGGGTCTAATGTGTACCTGACCTGAGTAACTTTTGACAAAATTCCGAAAAATATTTAATGGAGTTATTCCCCTTTTTTGGACTTATGCATTGTGGCTATAGGGAAACCTCGGGAACAAAATATCTGGAGAACTGCTTGAGCTAGGCTCATGACATTTGGCATACAGTTTGGGTCTAATGTGTAGATGACCTGATTAACTTTTGACAAAATTCCGAAAATATTTAATGGAGTTTTGCCCCCTTTTATACGCCCGTTTTGAAAAAAAAAACGATCCTATTATGTTATGGGGTTGGCGTCTATGGTATGGGGTTGTCCGTCTATTCGTAAACGTTTTCATTTCCGGATAACTCCTGCTACAGTTTTCAACCGATTAACCTGAAACTTTGTAGATAGTAAGACTATGAGGTGGACATGTGCGTTAAGTTTCAAGGTTAACCATACACCAACTATTAATAGAGTTATGCCCCTTTGAAAATTGCGGTAAACATTTTCGTTTCCGGATAACTCCTCCTACAGTTTCCATCCGATTAACCTGAAACTTTGTAGATACCAAGACTATATATATACTACTCAAAGTTTGTTAGGGATCACTTTTTATATACAAAATTTTGCACTGAAAATTTAAAATTTCTTGACAGAATTTGTACTGGGTATTTTGATAAATATCTTAAGCAGAAACTCGTGTGCAGTTCAGTACTCATAAAAGTGCACACTTCTCACACTTCGCAGATGAATTCATGCACCCCCAAAATCTTGCGTAGCACTGCTTTCCAACAGACCAATCAAACTTGTCAGTGTTCCTTTATCAAGCGTAATAAGGACTTCATTTGATTTGTGAAACACTAAAATGCGTAGGGGACAATTAAAAAACCGTCTGAGCCCCGATGAAAATTAATCGTGGCGTCGGAATGTTGGAATCTGGCGTCACTCAACATCGTGTTGCTGGAATTCTAAATGTGTCTCAGAGCATGGTTTCCCGAATGTGGAGTCAGCATCTTACCCACGGAAATCCTTCACACAGACACGGCGGGGTCGAGAAAGGGCTACAACTCAACGTCAGGGACGTTTCTTGTTGATTCAGTCTCGACGTCAACGGTTCCTGAACGCTACACGTTTGCATAACGAGCTTAGGAACCGAACTGGAGTACGAATTTCTACACAAACTGTCAGAAACGGGCTCCACGAGTTTGGACTTAATGCTATGAGGCCTGCTGTACGTGTTCCGTTGACGAGACAGCACGTGCTAAACCGGTTGGACTTTGCCCGAACTCACGTCAGGTGGACGGTTCGTGACTTGACGCCAGTACTGTTTACTGAGGCGTCCAGATTCTGTCTAGACTTCACTTATAAACATCAATTAGTGCGGCGAATGTCTCAAGAGCGATTCGATGACTTGAATGTGGCAGAGCATGATCGCTATGAAAAGGGTTCAGTCATGGTTTGGGCTGGATAAGCGTGAACGGTACAACTGACTTGTACGTCGTTGAAAACTGAACGTTAATGTGAAGTACTGTAATGATATTCTTGATGAGTTTGTGAGACCATATGCAGATGCTATCGGCCCGGACTTTATTCTGATGGACGATAATGCCCGTTCCAACAATGCCAATGTCACTGATTCCTATCTGGAACGTGAGACAATCGTTCGTATGGACTGGTCTGCTCGGTCATCAGACTTAAATCCGATTGACCTTGCGCGGGACATGCTACACCGTGCTGTTTCAGCCCGACCTGTGCATCCGAGGACTTTACAGGAGCTCAAAGATGCATTGGTTGCTGAATGAAAGCTGATTCAACAAAATCGGATACAGACTCGGATTACGAGCATGCGCAGGCGATGCCGTACTGTAATTGGTACCCGTGGACGCCATACACGTTATTAGGCACGTTTGTCTAAACAAATTTGGAAATTTGTGAAAAATCAGTTGTCCAAATTTCTTCGTGTTACGGCAAATTTTGGGGGTGCCAAGACGGTTGCTGTTGTCACGCTTGAATGCAGTACCAGTTGACAAAATTAATCAATAGGTTTTGTGAAGATACGTTTTCTATCATTATGTATCGAATTTGGATTCAAGTGATTAATTCAACCAAAAATTATTTTGCATTAAAAAAGTGATCCCTATCAAACTTTGAGTAGTATATGATGTGGAGATATCGGTAAAGTTTTAAGGTTAACCGCACACCAAATGCTCCTTTGAAAGTTTGGGTAAACATTTTCATTTCCGTACAACTCCTCCTACAGTTTTCATCCAATTAACCTGAAACTTTGTAAATAGTATTACTACAAGGTAGAGATGTGCGTCAAGTTTCGAGGTTAATCGTACACCAAATATTTAAAGAGTTATGCCCCTTTGAAAATTTCGGTATACATTTTCATTTCCGGATAATTACTCCTACAGTTTTCATGTGATCAATCTGAAACTTTGTAGATAGCAAGACTATGATGTGGAGATATGCGTAAAGTCTCAAGTTTAACTGTACACCACATATTTATAGACGTATGACCAGCTTGTGATCAGCGTATCTCCAATATCCTTTGAGACATGATGGTACTTGTCCAGAAATACATGAGCTTTGGCAGGCATGTCATGCACAAGAACCACAGTTCTGAGTGCCCTGGTTTTTTAGTTATCTCCCCTGACAGTATAATCTAACTGCAATACTTTTGTGATATATTGCTGGTTTAATTCCGGTGCACTTTCTATTGGTGAACAATCTTCTGAAGGCCATATTGGCTTCTGGCTGGGGGATTTGCCGTCTCTTCCGATGACTATTTTTGTACCAGAAACCCCAAAATGAGCAGTTGGCAAACAGTGTATGCCCAGATCAAACGCCGCAGAATGCGGCGTCTGATCTGGGCGTGCACTGTTTGCAAAACTTTCAGCCAGTATCCAAATAGATTTTGAAGAATACACTTAATTTTGAAATGGAGTCCTGCTATATAAGGAGCATGATTGCATTTGCTACTGAAAGGGTTAATCAATGTTATGGTCCACCAACTAATAATAGAGTTATGCCCCTTTGAACAATTCTGTAAACATTCTGTTTTCCGGATAACTCCTCCGACATTTAAGATCTGATTATGTTGAACTTTACTTTTGCTCCAGCATTTCAGTGGTTTCTTGCTGTCGAGTCCTCACCGTTGTCTCACCTCTGTGGTTCTTTGATTTTTGTGTTCACGGAGATGTTGCACTGATGAGTTAGGAGGCCTTCATGCGGACTGAACAAACTATTTGTCTTAATCGCGACGGAAGTAAGGGCGAGGATTGTGGCCACGTAAAATCGATTTAAGCCCCCCCAGTGGAAATCATTCCACTGACCGTTCCAAGGCGGTTCTTCTGTGGCGGTTTATTTATGGTGTGTTTTGTTACTAAATGTGTGTATCACTTGTGTCTTTTTATTTTGGATGGCCATATGGCCATTTTGTGGGAAAGTAACTGTCCTTATGGCCTTCCTTTGTTAAGGTTTCCATTATGGTCTGGTCGCTTAATGTTTGTGTTTCTTTCCCTTTGGTGTCTTTGATGGGTGCAGTAAGTTAATTGTATCGATTCTTGATCTTTGTTTTACTTCTACTTGACATATAGTAAGACCATGATATGGAACAGTGCATATCATTTTGAGGTTATGTACAGTCTGCCAAAATTACCAGCGTTATACCCCTTGAACAGATTTTTCTAAACATTACGTTTCCGAATAACTCATCTTACATTTTACATCTGATGAAGTTGAAACTTTACATTTTGTAAGACAATGATGTGGAACAGTGCATATTTTTAGGTTAAAGTCCGCCAAATATTTCCAGAGTTATTCCCCTTTCTAGATATTACCAAATTGAATGTTATTCCCCTTTCACCGAATTTTTAAAAAATATTTTGTTTCTGGATAATGCTTCCCACATTATAGATCTGATGAAGCTGAAACTTTATGGACAGTCAGACTATGATGTGGAGCAGCGCATATTTTTTCAAGGTTACAGTCCACCATTTATTGCCAGAGTTATGATTTTAGAATTTTGAGGTTATGGTCCACCAAATATTACCGACCATAAAAAGTTGTTGGAGACAGGTATTTTGAGCCATTGAGGGTTATTAATAGTGCCAGGTAAGAATATATGGAACCTTTTTGTTCCTTGGTTACATTCCACAAACCCAAACTTGTACAACAGTCAGTATATGCATGCTCCATCTTACTTATTGTCACGGGCGTATTATGCCCCGCTTGCGGAGCTCTTGTTTGATAATGCCGTTATGTTGTAGAATATGTTCTATTAAAGGGTTATCCTTTGGAAGCAAGGAATGCACCACAGAAGTGAAAAATATGGAGTGTATAGTTGCCTGGGCCAGACTAGCTAGTTTCGACCAATAAGGCCTCATCAGTGACCCTCAGATATTTTCCAAATTCCACAATGGAATCAATGATCCCAAAGGACAAGAAAATATAATCTACACTATGATGTAGGGCAGGGAAACATTTTACCGCCGCCGCACATTCCTACACACCAGCTGTAGTGAAGTTAAATATGTTCTATAAAAGGGTTATCCTTTGGAAGCAAGGAATGCACCACAGAAGTTAAAAATATGGAGTGTACATGTTTTCTGGGCCAGACTGGCTAGTTTTGGTCAATAAGGACTCATCAGTGACCCTAAGATATTTTCAAAATTCCACAATGGAATCAATGATCCCAAAGGACAAGAAAATATAATCTACACTATGATGAAGGACAGGGAGACGTTTTACCGCCGCCACACATTCCCACACACCAGCTGTAGTGAAGTTAGATATGTTCTATAAAAGGGTTATCCTTTGGAAGCAAGGAATGCACCACAGAAGTGAAAAATATGGAGTGTACATGTTTTCTGGGCCAGACTAGCTAGTTTCGGCCAATAAGGCCTCATCAGTGACCCTCAGATATTTTCAAAATTCCACAATGGAATCAATGATCCCAAAGGACAAGAAAATATAATCTACACTATGATGTAAGGCAGGGAGACGTTGACAAGTGGCTAGCATGATGCAGTATGAATCTCAGTAAAACTATATCTGCCAATGTAAAATCCCAACTGAAGGCGACTTACCTAAAACACGGACTAGTCCAAAATTTAAAAGTGCAGTCACGTCTGACTGCGTTTTGAAAGACTATAAAATTCCGTTTTGTGGTTTCCAGTACATTTTTGTTCGGTTTTATGGTCCTCTCAAGATCGTCTTACTTATCTCCAGCCTGTGCGCGAAAACGGAGTACCCGGAGAAAAACTACCTGTCCTCTACATCTCACATATGGCCCGAGCAAGGCTTGAACCACAGCGTTGAGAGGCTTAGTGAGTCAGCGCTCTTACCAATTTGGCCACGAAGGCTTGGTCATTTAATTTTTTTCACATCTACAGAAATGATCCCAAGATTTCGCTGGCCCCCGCCAATCGGGGCTTGAAGAAATAGATGGGCTGCATGATGCTTCCACGCAGAGCTGAAACCGACCACACACTGGTACTGGTAAACCCCTTAGAAGATCTAAGCCTGCCTAGGTAAAGCGGTGCGAGTCGGTCCGTCCATGCTTATAAATCCTATTGCTTTCATTGGGTGATAGTGCTTGAGATGTCATTTAATCTCAATGTCGGGTAAAAGTCCCACAAAATTGGAAGCACCGTCTCCAAAATGACCTATACAGATTAGACTGCTTCTTCTCAGTCTAAGATTGCCATTTTACCTGCATCTTTGGTCTTTAATCTGAATGTCAGATCTGCACATGGAAAAACACACAGTGTATATTTCTTTCTAAAAGATGGATGCTGGGTAAGACATTTTGAAATATTCTTATGTTTCACCCAGAAAATAGGATTCAGCGTTGATAATAATAAAAGTAATAAAAACAGCAATAATAATGCAATTAATTATACAAAAACTTTGATTTACAGCCGTAAACAGTCCCAATGTATGAATCAATTGACCTGTGCGTATTCATCACGTTAACACTGTTCTATACTCTGTCAAAAAAGTAACTATACCGACTTCCGGGTAAATTCCAGCAATTATCCGGTAGCCATTCAGCTAAAGATGGCTGTAAACATGCAAATCGGACGTTTAGCTACAAATGCATTAATTTGCGTTTGCCCATAAAATTCTGCACAAGAGTTGTCTTGCAAGATGTGCCTAGAAAGGTTTTGCAAAGAATTCGGAATTGCGCATACGCAGATGATCATTTTGAGTCTCACATGAAAGACCATTCCCATTGAACATCGAAACTCACACCACCTTTACAATATCTCATGATTTGCACTACAGCCAAGGCTTTAATTTGTGAAATTCTCAGATTATCTCCCTTTCAATTAAAATATAGCAATTTTCAAACGGTTGTTATTTCTATACCTTTCTTTAAAAAGCACTTTGTTGCCACCATTGCTGTTAATCATGATGGAAAATAATGTAGAAAATTCGTGTAGCATGTAGCACTATGAATTTTGACTTTCTATGGAGATTCCATTGAAAGCAGCATTTTGCACACAGCTTCAGAGAATCGGAGCCCTATACGTGATCGTCTGTTTCTCTAAGCTAAGTGAACGAAAGTTCCAAATCGTTTGTGAATAGACACACATTGTATCTAATTGAAGGCTACATGTATCAAATTTTAGAAATCTTATGCGAAATGTAATTTTTATGGTGTTAAATCTAGGCTTTTGTAATGCTTTATTCTGCGAAATTGTCACAGTGACCCCTTTGGTGTTTAAACCAATAGCATAGGCTGGCGAGCTTACATAAACAGAAACTGTTAAGGAAAAATGAATCCTCTAACAAAAACAAAACAAATTTTGTGTATTTATCATTTGTAGTAACTGTGGTAACTGAAGCATTTTTATGTATAGGTACTTTTTTGACTGAGTATATAAAACACCAAGAGTGAGTGAGTGTTTCAGTTTTACGTCCCACCAACAGCTAATGTCATACGGAGACGGGACCTCGGTTTAAAGACTCATCCGAAAGTCTGGAGAAGCCCGGGATCGAACCTGCGACCCCTGGTTTACAAGGCGAGTAGCGTAACCACTCGACCACGGAGGCTTCTGATAAAACACCAAGAACTTAACCTTTTGTTTGTTTTGATTTGAGGTTAAAAGTCCCCGTCAACACTGTAAATGTCATTTTGGAGACGTTGCTTCCAATTTTGTGTGACCTTTACCAGACCTTTGGATCAAATGACTTCACAAGCCCTGCCGCCCAATGAAACCAATAGCATTTATAAGCAACAATATATATCCTCCGACTCGCACCGCTTTGCCTGGGCAGGCTTAGATTTTCTGAGTGGTTTACCAGAACCCGTGTGCGGGTTGGTTTCATCTCTGTGTGCAAGCCTCATGCAGCAACTGTGTTTGGTGAAGCCCTGATTGGCGGGGACCGAGAACTTGATCTGTAAGATGCCAGTCTAGACAATTGTCGTCTGTTGATATTTCAAAACTAATTTTTTTTTTTTTTTTTTTTTTTTTTTGCAAACAGTGTGGACCCAGATTAGACTGCTCCTCTATGTTCATGGGTCCACAATGTTTTCCGGGATTTAAAAAAAAGGTATTTTTTAAAAAGTTTGCAAGAAGATTCGGCAGACGACATAAGCAAGCATACGACATTTTCAGATATATTTTTTTCTCGGCACTTTGCGGGTCAAAAGTATGGTGTGTACAGTATTCTGGGCCAGACTAGCTAGTTTCGGCCAATTAGGCCTCATCAGTGACCCTCAAATATTTGCGTGAATTTACGGGCCTCCGTGGCCTAATGGATAAGAGCGCTGACTCTTAGTCATTAGGTCTCTCACCGCCGTGGGTTCGAGCCTCGCTCGGGTCACGTGTGAGACGCCAAGTTCTGCAACGGAAGGTCAGGTGGTTTTTCTCCGGGTACTCCGGTTTTCGCCCACCTATGATTAACGATCGGCTCGATATGAGTGAAATAATCTTGAAAGGGCCGTAAAACCCAAACCAAAAAAAAAAAAAAAAAAAAATTTGCGTGAATTTAGTCGGTGAAATGAAACCTTCATAAACCACACTTTATATAGACAAAACCATGCAGGGTTTTCAATATGTTTCTTATTTCGGTTGTGAATACTCGTTAGGGCCGCAGGTGTAACGTAATAAAAGTGGACCGTGAAAAAAGGAGACATTTCCGCAACTCCGCAAGCGCGTTGCTAAGTGGGCGTTAACCGATTTTACACGATAAACAAATCAATAGTCACATTTTCAATCCTCCTTGGATGAACTATTGCCCAGCCACCAAAAAATCGGACCAACGTCGGGTCGACAGCGATACGACGTATCAACGTCGTTTCGCTCTCAGCCCCATATTGGCCGGCTATTGCGTAATAGCTGGTAAGTATACAATAAACCATGCAATGAAAGTTTCACCTCTGTCACTGTTACTGACATTTTGCTCTTGAACAGCAGTTGTCAATTTCCGGCGTAAGAAGGTGCAGTGTGCTGGTTAACTGCTAACGTATAAGCCTGTCAAGAAAATGTGTGGATAGGTAAACTGACCCGCTCAAAATGACCTGAATGGTGTTGACAGGGCCGTTTAACTCCACTGCAAACAAAAAAAATGATCTTTTTTTTATTAAAAGTCTATCTCTCCCTCTGTTTAGTTTGGTATAACACTTCTCTGAGTACTTCTCTAATCCATCTGGGAGAGGAATTATGATTTTGTTACCTCGAAAATTGTGTACAGGTGCCCCCCCCCCCCCCCCCAAAAAAAAGTATCGGTGCATTTTAAAAGTAACATTAACAACGAGAAGATCCTGCATATGCTGTAGTATAACGAAACATCCTCACCCTGAATAATGTAGACGAGCTATTGATCAGTACGCATGAGAAACCCTAAATTTCCAGCCAGTGTGGAAAAGAAGATAGACGTATAAAAAGGAGATAAGGCATCAATCCGTAAAAAAAGGGGCAGGCGTGAAAAAAGGAGACATAAAGAAATACAAAGAAAAGGAATGAAAAAGAAGATGTGCTTGAAAAGGGTTGAAAAGGTACCAGTCGGTGAAAGAAGATGTGCGTGAAAAGGATAATCACGAAGAAAAATGTACACTGACGTAATAGAAAAATAGATAAGGAACCAAACAGTGAAAAAAGTGGACAGGCGTGAAAAAAGTAGACATAAAGGAATACAAAAAAAAAAAAAAGGAATGAAAAAAGAAGAAAGCGTGAAAAGGGTTGAAAATGTACAAGTCCGAGAAAGAAGAAGATGTGCGTGAAAAGGATAATCACGAAGAAAAATGTACACTGACTTGAAAGAAAAATAGAAAAGGCTTTAATCTTCTTTCTTATGAATGTTTTCATTGCTCTTAAAGGAACTCATTTTTGATTTTTATTTAAGCCGTGAGAAAAGTGGACAGGCGTGAAAAAAGTAGACATAAAGAAATACAAAGAAAAGGAATGAAAAAAGAAGATGTGCGTGAAAAGGGTTGAAAAGGTAACAGCCCGTGAACGAAGAAGATGTGCGTGAAAAGGATAATCACGAAGAAAAATGTACACTGATGTGAAAGAAAAACAGATAAGGCAACAATCCGTGACAAAAGTGGACATGCTTGAAAAAAGTGGACATTAAGAAATGCAAAATAAAGGAATGAAAAAGATGGATGTGCATGAAAAGGGTTGAAAAGGTACCAGTCCAAAAAAAGAAGATGCGCGTGAAAAGGATAATCCCGAAGAAAATGTAGACTGACATTAAAGAAAAATAGATAAGGCACCAATCCGTGAAAAAATTTGACAGGCGTGAAAAAAGTAGATATAAAGAAATACAAAGAAAGGGAATGAAAAAGGAAGATGTGCGGAAAAGGGTTGAGCAGGTACCAGTCCGAGAAAGAAGAAGATGTACGTGAAAAGGATAATCACGAAGATAAATGTACACTGGCGTGAAAGAAAAATAGATAAGGCAACAATCCGTGAAAATAGTTGACATGCGTGAAAAAGTGGACATTAAGAAACAAAAAGAAATACAAAGAAAAGGAATGAAACAAGAAGATGTGCGTGAAAAGGGTTGAAAAGGTACCAGTCCGTGAAAGAAGAAGATGTGCGTGAAAAGGATAATCACGAAGAAAAATGTACACTGACGTGAAAGAAAAAAAAATAAGGCAACACTCTGTGAAAAAAATGGACATGCGTGAAAAAAGTTGACATAAAGAAATACAAAGAAAAGGAATGAAAAAAGAAGATGTGCATGAAAAGGGTTGAAAAGGTACCTGTCCAGGTAAAAAGACGTGCGTGATAAGGATAGTCACGAAGATAAATGTACACTGACGTGAAAGAAAAATAGATAAGGCAACAATCCGTGAAAAAAGTGGACATCGGTGAAAAAAGTGGACATTAAGAAACAAAAAGGAAAGAAATGAAAAAGATGTTCGTGAAAAGGGTAAAAAGGTACCAGTCTGGACATAAAGAAATACAGGTGTGAAAAAGAAACAAAGAAAATGAATGAAAAAAGAAGTTGTGCGTGAAAAGCGTTGAAAAGGTACTCGACCATGAAAGCAGATATGCGTGAAAAGGATAATCACGAAGAAAATTGTACACTGGCGTGAAAGAAAAACAGATAAGGCAACAATCCGTGAAAAAGTGGACGTCCGTGAAAAAGTTGACATAAAGAAATACAAAGGAAAGGAATGAAAAAAGAAGATGTGCGTGAAAATGGTTGAAAAGGTACCAGTCCGTGAAAGCAGAAGATGTGCTTGAAAGGATAATCTCGAAGAAAAATGTACACTGACATGACAGAAAAACAGTTAAGGCACCAATCCGTGAACAAGTGGACATCCGTGAAAAAAGTGGACATAAAGAAATACAAAATAAAGGAAAGAAAAAAGATGGATGTGCTTGAAAAAGGTTGAAAAGGTACCAGTCCGTGAACGGAGAAGATGTGCATGAAAAGGATAATCCCGAAGATTAATGTACACTGACATGAAAGAAAAAAAGATAAGGCAACAATCCGTAAAAAGTGGACATCCGTGAAAAAAGTGGACATAAAATAATTCCAAATTAAAGGAATGGAAAAAGATGGATGTGCGTGAAAAGGGTTGAAAAGGTACCAGTCCGAGAAAGAAGAAGATGCGCGTGAAAAGGATAATCCCAAAGAATAATGTAGTCTGACGTGAAAGAAAAATAGATAAGGCAACAATCCGTGAAAAAAGTGGACAACCGTGAAAAAAGTGGACATAAAGAAATAAAAAAGGAAAAGAATAAAAACAGAAGATGTGCGTGAAAATGGTTGAAAAGGTACCAGTCCGTGAAAGCAGACGATGTGCGTGAAAAGGATAATCACGAAGAAAAATGTACACTGACATGAAAGAAAAAAAGATAAGGCAACAATCCGTTAAAAAGTGGACATGCGTGAAAAAAAAGTGGGCATAAAGAAATACAAAAGACAAGGAATGAAAAAAGATGCGCGTGAAAAGTTTTGAAAAGGTACCAGTCCGTGAAAGAAGAAGATGTGCGTGATAAGAATAATCACGAAGATAAACGTACACTGACGTGAAAGAAAATAGATAAGGCGACAATCTGTAAAAAAGTGGGCATCCGTGAAAAAAGTGGACATTAAGAAACAAAAAGGACAGAAATGAAAAAGATGTGCGTGAAAAGGGTAAAAAGGTACCAGTCCGGACATAAAGAAATACAGGCGTGAAAAAAGTAGACATAAAGAAATACAAAGAAAAGAAATGAAAACAGAAGATGTGCGTGAAAAGGGTTGAAAAGGTACCAGTCCGTGAAAGAAGAAGATGTGCGTGAAAAGGATAATCACGAAGAAAAATGTACACTGACGTGAAAGAAAAATAGAAAAGGCAACAATCCGTGAAAAAAATGGACATGCGTGAAAAAAATGGACATAAAGAAATACAACGAAAAGGTATGAAAAAAGATGTGCGTGAAATGGGTTGAAAAGGTACGTGTCCTAGAAAGAAGAAGATGTGCGTGAAAATGATAATTTCAGAAGGAAAATGTAAACTGACGTGCAAGAAAAAAAGATAAGGCATCAATCCGGGAAAAAAGTGGACAGGCGTGAAAAAAGTTGACATAAAGAAATACAAAGAAAAGGAATGAAAAAAGAAGATGTGCGTTAAAAGGGTTGATAGAGGACCAGTCCGTGAAAGCAGAAGATGTGCGTGAAAAGGATAATCACGAAGAAAAATGAACACTGACGTGAAAGAAAAATAGATAAGACAACAATCCCTGAAAAAAGTAGACATGCGTGAAAAAAGTGGACATAAAAAATACAAAGAAAAGGAATGAAAAAAGATGTGCGTGAAAAGCGTGGAAAAGGTACCTGTCCGTGAAAGAAGAAGATGTGCGATAAGAATAATCACGAAGAAAAATGTACACTGACGTGAAAGAAAAATAGATAAGGCAATAATCCGTGAAAAAAGTGGACATCCGTGAAAAAAGTGGACATACAGAAATACAAAGAAAAGGAATGAAAAAAGATGTGCGTGAAAAGCGTGGAAAAGGTACCTGTCCGTGAAAGAAGAAGATGTGCGTGATAAGGATAATCACGAAGAAAAATGTACACTGACGTGAAAGAAAAATAGATAAGGCAACAATCCGCGAAAAAAGGACATCCGTGAAAAAAGTGTACATAAAGAAATACAAAGGAAAGGAATGAAAAAGAAGATGTGCGAGAAAAGGTTTGAAAATGTACCGGTCCTTGAAAGAAGAAGATGTGCGTGAAAAGGATAATCACGAAGAAAAATGTACACTGACGTGAATGAAAAACGGATAAGGCAACAATCCGTAAAAAAGTGGACATCCGTGAAAAAAGTGGACATAAAGAAATGCAAAATAAAGGAATGGAAAAAGATGGATGTTCATGAAAAGGGTTGAAAAGGTACCAGTCCGAGAAAGAAGAAGATGCGCGTGAAAAGGATAATCCCGAAGAATAATGTAGTCTGACGTGAAAGAAAAATAGATAAGGCAACAATCCGTGAAAAAGTGGACATCCGTAAAAAAGTGGACATAAAGAAATAAAAAAGGAAAAGAATAAAAACAGAAGATGCGCGTGAAAATAGTTGAAAAGGTACCAGTCCGTGAAAGCAGACGATGTGCGTGAAAAGGATAATCACGAAGAAAAATGTACCTTGACATGAAAGAAAAGTTATCCGTTAAAAAGTGGACATGTGTGAAAAAAATGGACATAAAGAAATACAAAGAAAAGGAATGAAAAAAGATGTGCATGAAAAGTGTTGAAAAGGTACCCGTCCGTGAAAGAATAAGATGTGCGTGATAAGTATAATCACGAAGATAACTGTACACTGACGTGAAAGAAAAATAGATAAGGCAAAAATCCGTGGACATCCGTGAAAAAAGTGGACATAAAGAAACAAAAAGGAAAGGAATGAAAAAGAAGATACGCGTGAAAAGGGTAAAAAGGTACCAGTCTGGACATAAAGAAATACATGCGTGAAAGAAGTAGACATAAAGAAATACAAAGAAAAGGAATGAAAAAAGAAGATGTGCGTGAAAAGGGTTGGAAAGGTACCAGTCCGTGAAAGAAGAAAATGTGCGTGAAAAGGATAATCAAGAAGAAAAATGTACACGGACGTGAAAGAAAAATAGATAAGGCAACAATCCGTGAAAAAAGTGGACATGCGTGAAAAAATGGACATAAAGAAGTACAAAGAAAAGGTATGAAAAAGGATACGCGTGAAATTGGTTGAGAAGGTACGTGTCCTAGAAAGAAGAAGATGTGCGTGATAAGGATAACCACGAAGAAAAATGTACACTGACGTGAAAGAAAAATAGATAAGGCACTTCTCCGTGAAAAAGTGGACATCCGTGAAAAAAGCGGGCATAAAAAAAACAAAAGGAAAGGAATGAAAAAAGATATGCATGAACAATGTTGAAAAGGTGCCAGTCCGTGAAAGCAGAAGATGTTCATGAATACAAAATAAAGGAATGAAAAATAAAAGGATGTGCGTGAAAAGGGTTGAAAAGGTACCAGTCCGAGAAAGAAGAAGATGTGCGTGAAAAGGATAATCCCGAAGATAAATGTACACTGACGTGAAAGAAAAAAAGATAAGGCACCAATCCGGAAAAATATGGACATCCGTTAAAACAGAGGATATAAAGAAATATAAAATAAAGGAGTGAAAAAAAGATGGATGTGCGTGAAATGGTTGAAAAGGTACTTGTCCCAGAAGGAAGAAAATGCGCTTGAAATGATAATTTCAGAAGAAAAATGTAAACTGACGTAAAAGAAAAAAAGATGAGGCATCAATCCGGGAAAAAAGTGGACAGGCGTGAAAAAGTAGACATAAAGCAATACAAAGAAAAGGAATGAAAAAAGAAGATGTGCGTAAAAAGGGTTGATAGAGGACCAGTCCGTGAAAGAAGATGTGCGTGAAAAGGATAATCACGAAGAAAAATGTACACTGACGTGAAAGAAAAATAGATAAGGCAACAATCCGTGAAAAAAGTGGACATGCGTGAAAAAAGTGGACATAAAGAAATACAAAGAAAAGGAATGAAAAAAGGTGTGTGTGAAAAGCGTGGAAAAGGTACCTGTCCGTGAAAGAAGAAGAGGTGCGTGTTAAGGATAATCACGAAGAAAAATGTACACTGACGTGAAAGTAAAATAGATAAGGCATCAATCCGTGAAAAAAAGGACATCCGTGAAAAAAGTGGACATAAAGAAATACAAAGGAAAGACATGAAAAAAGAAGATGTGCATGAAAATGTTTGATAATGTACCAGTCCGTGAAAGCAGAAGATGTGCGTGAAATGGATAAACACGAAGAAAAATGTACACTGACGTGAATGAAAAACAGATAAAGCAACAATCCGTGAAAAAAGTGGACATGCGGGAAAAAAGAGGACATAAAAAATACAAAATAAAAGAAATGAAAAAGATGGATGTGCGTGAAAAGGTTGAAAAGGTACCAGTCCGAGAAAGAAGAAGGTAGACTGGCGTGAAAGAAAAATAGATAAGGCACCAATGCGTGAAAAAAGTGGACCGGCGTGACAAAAGTGGGCATAAAGAAATACAAAGGAAAGGAATGAAAAAAAGAGATGTGCGTGAAAAGGGTTGAAAAAGGTACCAGTCCGTGAAAGCAGAAGATGTGCGTGAAAGGGATAATCTCGAAGAAAAATGTACACTGGCGTGAAAGAAAAAAAGATAAGGCAACAATCCGTGAAAAAAAGTGCACATGAGTGAAAAGTGGACATAAAGATATACTTAGAAAATGAATGAAAAAAGAAGATGTGCGTGAAAAGAGTTGAAAAGGTACCAGTCCGTGAAAGAAGAAAATGTGCGTGAAAAGGATAATCCGGAAGACAAATATACACTGACGTGAAAGAAAAATAAATAAGGCAACAATCCGTGAAAAAGTGGACATCCGTGAAAAACGTGGACATTAAGAATTACAAAATAAAGGAATGGAAAAAGATGGCTGTGCGTGAAAAGGATTGAAAAGGTACCAGTCCGAGAAAGAAGAAGATGTGCGTTAAAAGGATAATCCAGAAGATTAATGTACACTTACGTGAAAGAAAATAGATAAGGCAACAATCCGTAAAAAAGTGAACACCCGTGAAAAAAGTGATCATAAAGAAATGCAAAATAAAGGAATAAAAAAAAAGATGAATGTGCGTGAAAAGGATTGAAAAGGTAACGGTCCGAGAAAGAAGAAGATGTGCGTGAAAAGGATAATCCCGAAGAATAATGTAGTCTGACGATAAAGAAAAATAGATAAGGCACCAATCCGGGAAAAAAGTGGACATCAGTGAAAAAAGTGGACATAAAGAAATACAAGGGAAAGGAATGAAAAAAGAAGATGTGCGTTAAAAGGATAATCACGAATAAAAATAAACACTGACATGAAAGAAAAAATAGATAAGGCAACAATCCGTGAAAAAGTGGGCATGCGTGAAAAAAGTAGACATAAAGAAATACAAAGAAAAGGAATGAAAAAAGATGTGCATGAAAAGGGTTGAAAAGGTACCTGCCAGTGAAAGAAGATGTGCGTGATAAGGATAATTACGAAGATAAAAGTACACTGACGTGAGAGAAAATAGATAAGGTAACAACCCGTGAAAAAAGTGGACATCCGTGAAAAAAGTGGACATAAAGAAACAAAAAGGAAAGGAAAGAAAAAAGATGTGCGTGAAAAGGGTTGAAAAGGTACCAGTCCGTGACAGCAGAAGATGTGCGTGAAAAGGATAATCACAAGAAAATTGTACACTAACGTGAAAGAGAAACAGATAAGGCAACAATCCGTGAAAAAAGTGTACATGCGTGAAAAAAGTGGACAAAAAGAAAGGCAAAATAAAGGAATGAAAAAAGATGGATGTACGTGAAAAGAGTTGAACAGGTACCAGTCCGTGAAAGAAGAAGATGCGCGTGATAGGATAATCCCGAAGGAAAATGTAGACTGACGTGAAAGAGAAATAGATAAGGCACCAAACCGTGAAAAAAAGTGGACAGGCGTGAAAAAAGGAGACATAAAGAAATACAAAGAAAAGGAATGAAAGAAGAAGATGTGCGTGAAAAGGGTTGAAAAGGAACCAGTCCGTGAAAGAAAAAGATGTGCGTGAAAAGGATAATCACGAGGTAAATGTACACTGACGTGAAAGAAAAGCAGATAAGGCAACAATCCACGGGCCTCCGTGGCCTAGTTGTTAAGAACGCTGAATCTTGATCATTAGGTCTCTCACCGCTGTGGTTCGAGCCTCGCTCGGGTCACATGTGAGACGCCAAGTTCTGCAACGGAAGGTCAGGTGGTTTTTCTCCGGGTACTCCGGTTTTCGCCCACCTCTGATTAACGATCAGCTCGATATGAGTGAAATAATCTTGAAAGGGCCGTACAAAACCAAAACAAAAAAAAATGCAACAATCCGTGAAAAAAGTGGACATGCGTGAAAGAAGTAGACATAAAGGAATACAAAGAAAAGGAATGAAAATAAAGATGTGCGTGAAATGGGTTGAAAATGTACCTGTCCGAGAAAGAAGATGTGCGTGATAAGGATAACCACGAAGAAAAATGTACACTGACGTGAAAGAAAAATAGATAAGGCACTAATCCGTGAAAAAAGTGAACATGGGGGAAAATGTCAAATAAAGAAATACAAAGGAAAGGAATAAAAAAAGAAGATATGCGTGAAAAATGTTGAAAAGGTGGCAGTCCGTGAAAGCAGAAGATGTGCGTGAAAAGGATAATCACGAATAAAAATGTACACTGACGTGAAAGAAAAATAGATAAGGCACGAATCCGTGAAAAAGTGGACATCCGTGAAAAGAGGACATAAAGAAATACAAAATAAAGGATTGAAAAAATCAGTGAAAAAAGTGGACATGCGTGAAAAAACAGGACATAAAGAAATACAAAATAAAGGAATGAAAAAAGAAAGGATGTGCGTGAAAAGGGTTGAAAAGGTACCAGTCCGAGAAAGAAGATGTGCGTGAAAAGGATAATCCCGAAGATAAATGTACACTGACGTAATGAAAAACAGATAAGGCACCCATCCGGGAAAAAATTTGACATCCGTTAAAAAAGAGGACATACGGAAATACACAATAAAGGAGTGAAAAAGATGGATGTGGGTGAAAAGTGTTGAAAAGGTACCTGTCCGAGAAGGAAGAGGATGCGCGTGAAAAAGAGTATTTCAGAAGAAAAATGTAGACTGACGTGAAAGAAAAATAGATAAGGCACCAATCCGTGAAAAAAGTGGACATCAGGGTAAAACGTGGACATAAAGAAATACAAAGGAAAGGGATGAAAAAAGAAGATGTGCGTTAAAAGGATAATCACGAAGAAAAATAAACACTGACATGAAAGAAAAAATAGATAAGGCAACAATCCGTGAAAAAGCGGACATGCGTGAAAAAAGTGGACATAAAGAAATACAAAGAAAAGGAATGATAAAAGATGTGCTTGAAAAGGGTTAAAAAGGTACCTGCCAGTGAAAGAAGATGTGCGTGATAAGGATAATCACAAGAAAATTGTACACTGACGTGAAAGAAAAACAGATAAGGCAACAATCCGTGAAAAAAGTGGACATGCGTGAAAAAAGTGGACATATTGAAATGCAAAATAAAGGAATGAAAAAAGATGGATGCACGTGAAAAGGGTTGAAAAGGTACCAGTCCGAGAAAGAAGAAGATGCGCGTGAAAAGGATAATCCCGAAGGAAAATATAGACTGACGTGAAAGAGAAATAGATAAGGCACCAAACCGCGAAAAAAATTGGACAGGCGTGAAAAAAGTAGACATAAAGAAATACAAAGAAAAGGAATGAAAAAAGAAGATATGCGTTAAAAGGGTTGAAAAGGAACCAGTCCGTAAAAGAAGAAGATGTGCGTGAAAAGGATAATCACGAGGTAAATGTACACTGACGTGAAAGAAAATCAGATAAGGCAACAATCCACGGGCCTCCGTGGCCTAGTTGTTAAGAACGCTGACTCTTGATCATTAGGTCTCTCACCCCTGTGGTTCGAGCCTCGCTCGGGTCACATGTGAGACGCCAAGTTCTGCAACGGAAGGTCAGGTGGTTTTTCTCCGGGTACTCCGGTTTTCGCCCACCTCTGATTAACGATCGGCTCGATATGAGTGAAATAATCTTGTAAAGGCCGTGCAAAACCAAAACAAAAAAAACAAACAACAAAAAATGCAACAATCCGTGAAAAAAGTGGACATGCGTGAAAGAAGTAGACATAAAGGAATACAAAGAAATGGAATGAAAATAAAGATGTGCGTGAAATGGGTTGAAAATCTTCCTGTCCGTGAAAGAGGCAGATGTGCGTGATAAGGATAACCACGAAGAAAAATGTACACTGACGTGAAAGAAAAATAAATAAGGCACTAATCCGTAAAAAAAGTGGACATGGGGGAAAATGTCAAATAAAGAAGTACAAAGGAAAGGAATAAAAAAGATGTGCGTGAAAAATGTCGAAAAGGTGCCAGTCCGTGAAAGCAGAAGATGTGCGTGAAAAGGATAATCACGAATACAAATGTACACTGACGCGAAAGAAAAGTAGATAAGGCACCAATCCGTGAAAAAAGTGGACATCCGTGAAAAGAGGACATAAAGAAATACAAATAAAGGATTGAAAAAAGAATGGATGTGCGTGAAAAGGGTTAAAAAGGTACCAGTCCGAAAAAAAAGAAGATGTGCGCGAAAAGGATAATCCCGAAGATAAATGTACACTGACGTGAAAGCAAAAAATAAGGCACCAATCTGTGAAAAAAGTGGAGAGGCGTGAAAAAAGTAAGCATAAATAAATTCAAAGAAAAGGAATGAAAAAAGAAGATGTGCGTAAAAAGGGTTGAAAAGGTACCAGACCGTGAAAAAAGATGATGTGCGTGAAAAGGATAATCACGAAAAAAAAATGTACACTGGCGTGAAAGAAAAATATATAAGGCAACAACCCGTGAAAAAAGTGGACATGCGTGAAAAAGTGGACATAAAGAAATACAAAGAAAATGAATGAAAAAAGATGTGCGTGAAAAGCGTGGTAAAGGTACCTGTCCCTGAAAGAAGAAGATGTGCGTGATAAGGATAATCACGAAGAAAAATGTACACTGACGTGAGGGAAAAATAGATAAGGCAACACTCCGTGAAAAAGTGGACATCCGTGAAAAAAACGGACATAAAAATACAAAGGAAAGGAATGAGAAAAGAAGATGTGCGTGAACAATGTTGAAAAGGTGGCAGTCCGTGAAAGCCGAAAATAGATTCGTGAAAAGGATAATAACGAATAAAAATGTACACTGACGTGAAAGAAAAATGGATAAGGCACCAATCCGTGAAAAAAGTGGACACGCGTGAACAAAGAGGACATAAAGAAATACAAAATAAAGAAATGAAAAAAGAAAGGATGTGTGTGAAAAGGGTTGAAAAGGTACCAGTCCGAGAAAGAAGAAGATGTACGTGAAAAAGATAATCCCGAAGATAAATGTACACCGACGTGAAAGAAAAACAGATAAGGCACGAATCCGGGAAAAAATTGGACATCCGTGAAAAAAGAGGACATAAAGAAATACAAAATAAAGGAGTGAAAAAAGATGGATGTGGGTGAAAAGTGTTGAAAAGGTACCTGTCCGAGAAGGAAGAGGATGCGCGTGAAAAAGATAATTTCAGAAGAAAAATGTAGACTGACGTGAAAAGAAAATAGGTAAGGATCCAATCCGTGAAAAAAGTGGACATCAGGGAAAAAAGTCGACATAAAGAAATACAAAGGAAAGGAATGAAAGAAGAAGATGTGCGTTAACAGGATAATCTCGAATAAAAATAAACACTGACATCCGTGAAAAAGTGGACATACGTGAAAAAAGTAGACATAAAGAAATACAAAGAAAAGGAATGAAAAAAGATGTGCGTGAAAAGTGTTGAAAAGGTACCTGCCAGTGAAAGAAGATGTGCGTGATAAGGATAATCACGAAGATAAAATGACACTGACGAGAAAGAAAAATAGATAAGGTAACAACCAGTGAAAAAAGTGGACATCAGTGAAAAAGTGGACATAAAGAAACAAAAAGGAAAGGAATGCAAAAAGATGTGCGTGAAAAGGGTTGACAAGGTACCAGTCCGTGAAAGCAGAAGATGTGCGTGAAAAGAATAATCACAAGAAAATTGTACACTGACGTGAAAGAAAAACAGATAAGGCAACAATCCGTGAAAAAAGTGGACATGCGTGAAACAAGTGGACATAAAGAAATGCAAGATAAAGGAATGAAAAAAGAAGGATGTACGTGAAAAGGGTTGAAAAGATACCAGTCCGAGAAAGAAGAAGATGCGCGTGAAAAGGATAATCCCGAAGGAAAATGTAGACTGACGTGAAAGAGAAATAGATAAGGCACCAAACCGTGAAAAAAGTGGACAGGCGTGAAAAAAGTAGACATAAAGAAAGACAAAGAAAAGGAATGAAAAAAGAAGATGTGCGTGAAAAGGGTTGAAAAGGAACCAGTCCGTGAAAGAAGAAGATGTGCGTGAAAAGGATAATCATGAGGTAAATGTACACTGACGTGAAAGACAACCAGATAAGGCAACAATCCACGGGCCTCCGTGGCCTAGTGGTTAAGAGCGCTGACTCTTGATCATTAGGTCTCTCACCGCTGTGGTTCGAGCCTCGCTCGGGTCACATGTGAGACGCCAAGTTCTGCAACGGAAGGTCAGGTGGTTTTTCTCCGGGTACTCCGGTTTTCGCCAACCTCTGATTAACGATCGGCTCGATATGAGTGAAATAATCTTGAAAGGGCTGTGCAAAACCAAAAAAAAAAAATGCAACAATCCGTGAAAAAAGTGGACATGCGTGAAAGAAGTAGACATAAAGGAATACAAAGAAAAGGAATGAAAATAAAGATGTGCGTGAAATGGGTTAAAATGTACCTGTCCGTGAAAGAGGAAGATGTGCGTGATAAGGATAACCACGAAGAAAAATGTACACTGACGTGAAAGAAAAATGCATAAGGCACTAATACTTGAAAAAAGTGGACATGGGGGAAAATGTCAAATAAAGAAATACAAAGGAAAGGAATAAAAAAAGAAGATGTGCGTGAAAAATGTTGAAAAGGTGCCAGTCCGTGAAAGCAGGAGATGTTCGTGAAAAGGAAAATCACGAATAAAAATGTACACTGACGTGCAAGAAAAACAGATAAGGCACCAATCCGTGAAAAAAGTGGACATCCGTGAAAAGAGGACATAAAGAAATACAAAATAAAGGATTGAAAAAGAATGGATGTGCGTGAAAAGGGTCAAAAAGGTACCAGTCCGAGAAAGAAGAAGATATGCGCGAAAAGGATAATCCCGAAGAGAAATGTACACTGACGTGAAAGCAAAAAATAAGGCACCAATCCGTGAAAAAAGTGGACAGGCTTGAAAAAAGTAGGCATAAAGAAATACAAAGAAAAGGAATGAAAAAAGAAGATGTGCGTAAAAAGGGTTGAAAAGGTACCAGTCCATGAAAAAAGATGTGCGTGAAAAGGATAATCACGAAAAAAAATGTACACTGACGTGAAAGAAAAATAGATAAGGCAACAATCCGTGAAAAAAGTGGACATGCGTGAAAAAAGTGGACATAAAGAAATACAAAGAAAATGAATGAAAAAAGATTTGCGTGAAAAGCGTGGTAAAGGTACCTGTCCGTGAAAGAAAAAGATGTGCGTGATAAGGATAATCACGAAGAAATATGTACACTGACGTAAGGGAAAAATAGATAAGGCAACACTCCGTAAAAAAGTGGACATCCGTGAAAAAAGAGGACATAAAGAAATACAAAATAAAGGAATGAAAAAAGAAAGGATGTGCGTGAACAATGTTGAAAAGGTGGCAGTCCGTGAAAGCCGAAGATATGCGTGAAAAGGATAATCACGAATAAAAATATTCACTGACGTGAAAGAAAAATAGATAAGACACCAATCAGTGAAAAAGGTGGACATGCGTGAAAAAAGAGGACATAAAGAAATACAAAATAAAGGAATGAAAAAAGAAAGGATGTGCGTGAAAGGGTTGAAAAGGTACCAGTCCGAGAAAGAAAAAGATGTGCGTGAAAAGGATAATCCCGAAGATAAATGCACACCGACGTGAAAGAAAAACAGATAAGGCACCAATCCGGGAAAAAATTGGACATTCGTGAAAAAGAGGACATAAAGAAATACAAAATAAAGGAGTGAAAAAAGATGGATGTGGTAGAAAAGTGTTGAAAAGGTACCTGTCCGAGAAGGAAGAAGATGCGCGTGAAAAAGATAATTTCAGAAGAAAAATGTAGACTGACGTGAAAGAAAAAAAGATAAGGCATCAATCAGGGAAAAAAGGTGGACAGGCGTGAAAAAGTAGACATAAAGAAATACAAAGAAAAGGAATGAAAAAGGTGTGAGCAAAAAGGGTTCAAAAGGTACCAGTCAGTGAAAGAAGATGTGCGTGAAAAGGATAATCACGAAGAAAAATGTACACTGACGTGAAAGAAAAATAGATAAGGCAACAATCCGTGAAAAAAGTGGACATGCGTGAAAAAAGTGGACATAAAGAGCAGCAGGGAGGGTGAATGCACTTTTTGTTTCAGCCATTCAACCCATTAAGCTTCCCAGCCCATTTCGACCCAATTCCATTCTCTTTTTGCTAAATTAAGCCTCCCAACCCAAACATCAATATTTTCCATTTCCCAAATTAATCCTCCCAACTCTTAAAAAATTCCACCCCAACTGGCTGCGACATACTAAGGGCACTCGGCGAGTGCCTCGTATAGGCAAACCCCCAGAGCTCCAGGGGGCGGCCCACCACCCTCGCCGGGCTTGGGTCCGGGATAAGGAAGTAACCTATTTAGACAAGTAGATGCAAAAGATATACAGGTTTATCCGTGAAAGAAGAAGATGTGCATGAAAAGGATAATCACGAAGAAAAATGTACACTGACGTGAAAGAGAAATAGATGAGGCAACAATCCGTGAAAAAAGGACATCCGTAAAAAAAGTGGACATAAAGAAATACAAAGGAAAGGAATGAGAAAAGAAGATGTGCGTGAAAAGGTTGAAAATGTACCAGTCCGTGAAAACAGAAGATGTGCGTGAAAAGGATAATCACGAAGAAAAATGTACACTGACGTGAATGAAAAACAGATAAGGCAACAATCCTTGAAAAAAGTGCACATGCGTTTAAAAAGTGGACATAAATTATAACTACGAAAAGGAATGAAAAAAGAAGATGTGCGTGAAAAGGGTTGAAAAGGTACCAGTCCTTGAATGAAGAACATGTACGTGAAAAGGATAATCCCGATGATAAATCCGTGAAAAAGTGGTCATGCGTGAAAAAAGAGGACATAAAGAAATACAAAATAAAGGAATGAAAAAAGATGGATGTGCGTGAAAAGGGTTGAACAGGTACCAGTCCGAGAAAGAAGTAGGTAGACTGGCGTGAAATAAAAAAGATAAGGCACCAAACCGTGAAAAAAGTGGACAGGCGTAAAAAAAGTGGACATAAAGAAATACAAAGGAAAGGAATGAAAAAAGATGTGCGTAAAAAGGGTTGAAAAGGTACCAGTCCGAGAAATCAGAAGATGTGCGTGAAAAGGATAATCTCGAAGAAAAATCTACATTGGCGTGAAAGAAAAACAGATAAGGCAACAATCCGTGAAAAAAGTGCACATGCGTTTACAAAGTGGACATAAAATATAACTAAGAAAAGGAATGAAAAAAGAAGATGTGCGTGAAAAGGGTTGAAAAGGTACCAGTCCGCGAATGAAGAAGATGTGCGTGAAAAGGATAATCCCGAAGATAAATGTACACTGACGTGAAAGAAAAATAGATAAGGCAACAAACCGTGAAAATGGACATCCGTGAAAAACGTCGACATAAAGATATACAAAATAAAAAGGAATGAAAAAACAGGGCTGTGCGTGACAAGGGTTGAAAAGATACCAGTCCGAGAAAGAAGAAGATGTGCGTGAAAAGGATAATCCCGAAGATAAATGTACACTGACGTGAATGAAAAATAGATAAGGCAACAATCCGTAAAAATTGGACATCCGTGAAAAAAAGTGAACATACAGAAATGCAAAATAAAGGAATGAAAAAAGATGGATGTGCGTGAAAAAAGGGTTGAAAAGGTACGAGTCCGAGAAAGAAGAAGATGCGCGTGAAAAGGATAATCCCGAAGAATAATGTAGTCTGACGATAAAGAAAAATAGATAAGGCACCAATTCGTGAAGAAAGTGGATATCAGTGAAAAAGTGGACATAAAGAAATACAAAGGAAAGGAATGAAAAAAGAAGTTGTGCTTGAAAAGGATAATCACATAGAAAAATATACACTGACATGAAAGAAATAATAGATAAGACAACAAGCCGTGAAAAAGTGGACATGCGTGAAAAAAGTGGACATAAAGAAATTCAAAGGAAAGGAATGAAAAAATATGTACGTGAAAAGTGTTGAAAAGGTATCTGCCCGTGAAAGAAGATGTGCGTGATAAGGATAATAACGAAGATAAAAGTACACTGATGTGAAAGAAAAATAGATAAGGTAACAACCCGTGAAAAAAGTGGTCATCCGTGAAAAAGGGGACATAAAGAAACACTAAGGAAAGGAATGCTAAAAGATGTGCGTGAAAAGGTTGAAAAGGTACCAGTCCGTGAAAGCAGAAGATGTGCGTGTAAAGGATAATCACCAAGAAAATTGTACACTGACGTGAAAGAAAAAAAGATAAGGCAACAATCCGTGAAAAAAGTGGACGTGCGTGAAAAAAAGTGGACATAAAGAGATGCAAAATAAAGGAATGAAAAATATGGATGTACGTGAAAAGGGTTGAAAAGGTACCAGTCCGAGAAAGAAGAAGATGCGCGTGAAAAGGATAATCCCGAAGGAAAATGTATACTGACGTGAAAGAAAAATAGATAAGGCACCAAACCGTGAAAAAAGTGGACAGGCGTGAAAAACAGTAGACATAAAGAAATACAAAGAAAAGGAACGAAAAAAGAAGATGTGCGTGAAAAGGGTTGAAAAGGTATCAGTCCGTGAAAGAAGAAGATGTGCGTGGAAAGGATAATAACGAAGATAAATGTACACTGACGTGAAAGAAAAGCAGAGAAGGCAACAATCCACGGGCCTCCGTGGCCTAGTGGTTAAGAGCGCTGACTCTTGATCATTAGGTCTCTCACCGCTGTGGTTCGAGCCTCGCTCGGGTCATATGTGAGACGCCAAGTTCTGCAATGGAAGGTCAGGTGGTTTTTCTCCGGGTACTCCGGTTTTCGCCCAACTCTGATTAACGATCGGCTCGATATGAGTGAAATAATCTTGAAAGGGCCGTAAAACCAAAACCAAAAAAAAAAGGCAACAATGCGTGAAAAAGTGGACATGCGTGAAAAAAGTGGACATAAAGAAAAACAAGAGGACCATGATGGCCCTGGATCGCTCACCTGATCCATAGAGTAACAAGTGGGCCCCGGGGAGGGCCATTATTGACCCCAGGGTAATAATGTGCATAATGTTGAGGGAGGTCTAAAAAGATGAAGCTTCATACCAAATATCAACAAAGGCTATAATTTGAACAATCTTGGCAAAAGTCTACTAGATGAAGCTACACAACAAATATCAAAGACCTGGGCCTTGTGGTTTCAGAGAAGAAGATATTCCTTACATAAGCCTATGTAAAACCAAATGGCCCCGGGGCAGGGGCAGTTTTTGCCTCAGGGCTATAATTTAAACAATCTTGATAGAGGTCCACTAGATGAAGCTTCACCCCAAATATCTAACACCTGGGCCTTGTTGTTTCAGAGAAGAAGATTTTCAAAGATTATCTCTATTATAAATCTATGTAAAACCAAAGGGCCCTGGGGCGGGGGCATTTGTGGCCCCAGGGCTATAATTTTAACAATCTTGGTAGAGGTCCAATAGCTGAAGCTTTATACTAAATGTCAAAGATCTAGGCCTTGTGGTTTCAGAGAAGAAGATTTTTCAAGATTTTTCCTATATAAGTCCATGAAAAACCAAAGGGCCCCGGAGCGGGGGCATTTTTGGCCCCAGGGCTATAATTTGAGCAATCTTGATAGATCTCCACAAGATGAAGCTTCAAACCAAATATCAAAGCCAAATATCAAAGACCTGGGCCCTGCAGTTTCAGAGAAGAAGATTTTTAAAGATTTTCCCTATATAAACCTATGTAAAACCAAAGGGGCCCGGGGCGGGGGCATTTTTGGCCCCAGCACTATAATTTGAACAATCTTGGTAGGGGTCCTTTAGATGAAGCTTCATACCAAATATCAAAGACCTGGGCCTTGCGGTTTCAGAGAAGAAGATTTTTAAAAGGTTTCCCTATATAAGCCTATGTAAAACCAAAGGGCCCCGGGGCGGGGGCATTTTTGGCCCCAGCACTATAATTTGAACAATCTTGGTAGGGGTCCACTAGATAAAGCTTCATACCAAATAGCAAAGACCTGGGCCTTGCAGTTTCAGAGAAGAAGTTTTTTTAAAGATTTTCCCAATATAAGCCCATGTAAAACCAAAGGGCCCTGGGGCGGGGGCATTTTTGGCCCCAGCACTATAATTTGAACAATCTTGGTAGGGGTCCTTTAGATGAAGCTTCATACCAAATATCAAAGACCTGGGCCTTGCGGTTTCAGAGAAGAAGATTTTTAAAAGGTTTCCCTATATAAGCCTATGTAAAACCAAAGGGCCCCGGGGCGGGGGCATTTTTGGCCCCAGCACTATAATTTGAACAGTCTTGGTAGGGGTCCACTAGATGAAGCTTCATACCAAATAGCAAAGACCTGGGCCCTGCAGTTTCAGAGAAGTTTTTTTAAAGATTTTCCCAATATAAGCCCATGTAAAACCAAAGGGCCCTGGGGCGGGGGCATTTTTGGCCCCAGCACTATAATTTGAACAGTCTTGGTAGGGGTCCTTTAGATGAAGCTTCATACCAAATATCAAAGACCTGGGCCTTGCGGTTTAGAGAAGAAGATTTTTAAAGGGTTTCCCTATATAAGCCTATGTAAAACCAAAGGGCCCAAGGGCGGGGGCATTTTTTGGCCCCAGCACTATAATTTGAACAATCTTGGTAGGGGTCCATAAGATGAAGATTCATACCAAATATCAAAGACCTGGGCCTTGCAGTTTCAGAGAAGAAGATTTTTAAAGATTTTCCCTATATAAGCCCGTATAAAACCAAAGGGCCCCGGGGCGGGGGCATTTTTGGCCCCAGCACTATAATTTGAACAATCTTGGTAGGGGTCCACTGGATGAAGCTTCATACCAAATATCAAAGACCTGGGCCTTGCAGTTTCAGAGAAGAAGATTTTTAAAGATTTTCCCTATATAAGCCTATGTAAAACCAAAGGGCCCCGGGGCGGGGGCATCTTTGGCCCCAGCACTATAATTTGAACAATCTTGGTAGGGGTCCATTAGATGAAGATTCATACCAAATATCAAAGACCTGGGCCTTGCGGTTTCAGAGAAGAAGATTTTTAAAGATTTTCCCTATATAAGCCCATGTTAAACCAAAGGGCCCCGGGGCGGGGGCATTTTTGGCCCCAGCACTATAATTTGAACAATCTTGGTAGGGGTCCACTAGATGAAGCTTCATACCAAATATCAAAGACCTGGGCCTTGCAGTTTCAGAGAAGAAGATTTTTTAAGTTTTTTGTGAAAAAAAATCTATTTTGGCTCCTGTGACCTATATGTGCAACGGACCGGAACCATTTGAACAACTTTGAAAGGGGACCACCTAAGGATCATTCCTGTGAAGTTTGGTCAAAATCCGCTCAGTGGTTTAGGAGGAGATGTCGTTTGAAGAAATTGTTTACGCACGCACGCACGGACGCACGGACGCACGACGGACGACGGACAAAAAGTGATCCCAAAAGCTCACCTCGTCACTACGTGACGGTGAGCTAAAAAAGGAAAGGAATGAAAATAAAGATGTGCGTAAAAAGGATTGTAAAAGTACCAGTCCGTGAAAGAAGAAGATGTGCGCGAAAATGAAAATCACAAAGAAAAATGTACACTGACGTGAAAGAGAAATAGATAAGGCACTAATCCGTGAAAAAAGTGGACATGGGGGAAAAATGTCAAATAAAGAAATACAAAGGAAAGGAATAAAAAAGAAGATGTGCGTGAAAAATGTTGAAAGGTGCCAGTCCGAGAAAGCAGAAGATGTGCGTGAAAAGGATAATCAAGAATAAAAAAGTACACTGACGTGAAAGAAAAATAGATACGGCACCAATCCGTGAAAAAAGTGGACACACGTGAAAAAAGTGGACATAAAGAAATACAAAATAAAGGAATGAAAAACGAATTGATGTGCGTGAAAAGGGATAAACAGGTACCAGTCCGAGAAAGAAGAAGATGTGCGTGAAAAGGATAATCCCGAAGATAAATGTACACTGACGTGAAAGAAAAACAGATAAGGCGCCAATCCGTAAAAAGTGGACAGGCGTGAAAACAGTAGACATAAAGAAATACAAAGAAATGGAATGAAAAAAGATGTGCGTAAAAAGGGTTGAAAAGGTACCAGGCCGTGAAAGAAGATGTGCGTGAAAAGGATAATCACGAAGAAAAATGTACAGTGACGTGAAAGAAAAATAGATAAGGCAACAATCCGTGAAAAAAGTGGACATGCGTGAAAAAGTTGACATAAAGAAATACAAAGAAAATGAATGAAAAAAGATGTGAGTGAAAACCGTGGAAAAGGTACGTGTCCTAGGAAGAAGAAGATGTACGTGATAAGGATAATCACGAAGAAAAATGTACACTGACGTGAAAGAAAAATAGATAAGGCAACAATCCTTGAAAAAAGTGGACATTCGTGAAAAATGTGGACATAAAGAAATACAAAGCAAGAGAATGAAAAAAGATGTGCGTGATAAGGATTGAAAAAGTACCAGTCCGTGAAAGAAGAAGATGTGCGCGAAAAGGATAATCACGAAGCAAAATGTTTACTGACGTGAAAGAAAAATAGATAAGGCACTAATCCATGAAAAAGTGGACATGGGGGAAAATGTCAAATAAAGAAATACAAAGGAAAGGAATGAAAAAAGAAGATGCGCTTGAAAAGGGTTGAAAAGGTACCAGTCTGTGAAAGCAGAAGATGTGCGTGAAAAGGATGATCACGAAGAAAAATGTATACTGACGTGAAAGAAAAACAGATAAGGCAACAATCCGTGAAAAAAGTGGACAGGCGTGAAAAAAGTAGTCATAAAGAAATATAAAGAAAAGGAATGAAAAAAGATGTGCGTGAAAATAGTTGAAAATGTACCAGCCCGTGAAAGAAGAAGCTGTTCGTGAAAAGGATAATCAAGAATAAAAATGTACACTGACGTGAAAGAAAAATAGATAAGGCAACAATCCGTGAAAAAAGTGGACATGCGTGAAAAAAGTGGACATAAAGAAATACGAAGAAAAGGAATGAAAAAAGAAGATGTGCGTGTCAAGGGTTGAGAAGGTACCTGTCCTTGAAAGAAGAAGATGTGCGTGATAAGGATAATCACGAAGGAAATATACACTGACGTGAAAAAAAATAGATAAGGCAACTATCCTTGAAAAAAAGTGGACTTCCGTGAAAAAAGTGGACATAAAGAAATACAAAGAAAAGGAATGAAAAAAGAAGATGTGCGTGAATAGGGTTGTAAAAGTACCAGTCCGTGAAAGCAGAAGATGTGCGTGAAAAGGATTATCAAGACGAAAAAAGTACACTGACGTGGAAGAAAAGCAGATAAGGCAACAATCCGTGAACAAAAAGACATGCGTGAAAAAAGTGGACATAAAGAAATGCAAAATAAAGGAAGGAAAAAAATGGATGTGCGTGAAAAGTGTTAAAAAGGTAACAGTCCGAAAGAAGATGTGCGTGAAAAGGATAATCCCGAAGATAAATGTATACTGATGTGAAAGAAAAACAGATATGGTAACAAATAAAAATAAAAAATGAGTTCCTTTAAGAGCAGTGAAAACATTCATAAGAAGGAAGATGGGTCATACTACGTAGTTTCGGCTAATAAAGCCTCATAAGTGACCCTGTAATGATCCGGCAAAGAAAGCCAGAGGAAACATACTGCAATTTTGCGAATTTCGAATAGGCAGTCGATTCAAATAAAAATCAAAAATAAGTTCCTTTAAGAGCAATGAAAACATTCATAAGAAAGAAGATGGGTCATACTACGTAGTTTCGGCTAATAAAGCCTCATCAGTGACCCTGTAATGATCCGGCAAAGAAAGCCAGAGGAAACATACTGCAATTTTGCGAATTTAGAATAGGCAGTAGATTCAAAGACTGATATAAATCAAAATGGGGTCCAAATAATTAAAAACCTGTCTAGAATATGAGTGTAAACCAATAATTTATTTCTGATTTCTCAGAATATTCACGATGATCTCAAAGGACCAAAAGTAAAATATAAACTGCACTGTGGTTGATGTACGGGGAGACTCATCTAAATCAAAATGGGGTCCAAATAATTAAAAGTAGAAGTAAAACAAAGATCAGGAATTGATACAATTAACTTACTCCATCCATAAAAGACACCAAAGGGAAAGAAATACAAACATTAAGCGACCAGACCATAATGGAAACCTAAACAAAGGAAGGCCATAAGGACCTGTCTAGAATATGAGTCTAAACCAATAATTAATTTCTGATTTCTCAGAATATTTACGTTGATCTCAAAGGACCAAAAGTAAAATATAAACTGCACTATGGTTGATGTACGGGGAGACGTTTTACGGCCGCCACACGGCACAACACCAGCTGCAGTGAAGGCAAATAAAAATCAAAAATGAATCCGTGAAAAAAGTGGACATCCGTGAAAAAAAGTGGACATTAAGAAATGCAAAATGAAGGAATGAAAAAAGATGGATGTGCGTGAAAAAGGGTTGATAAGGTACCTGTCCGAGAAAGAAAAAGATGCTCGTGAAAAGGATAATCACGAAGAAAAATGTACACTGAAGTGAAAGAAACATAGATAAGGCACCAATCCGTGAAAAAAGTGGACAAGCGTGAAAAAAGTAGACATAAAGAAATACAAAGAAATGGAATGAAAAAAGATGTGCGTGAAAAGGGTTGAAAAGTTACCTGTCCGTGAAAGAAGATGTGCGTGATAAGGATAATAACGAAGAAAAATGTACACGTGAAAGAAAAATAGATAAGGCAACAATCCGTGAAAAAAGTGGACCTCCGTGAAAAAGTGGACATAAAGAAATACAAAGGAAAGGAATGAAAAAAGATGTGCGTGAAAAAGGTTGAAAAGGTACCAATCCGTGAAAGCAGAAGATGTGCAAGAAAAGGACACTCACGAAGCAAAATGTACACTGACGTGAAAGGAAAACAGATAAGGCAACAATCCCTGAAAAAGTGGGCATGCGTGAAAGAAGTGGACATAATGAAATGCAAAATAAAGGAATGAAAAAGATGGATGTGCGTGAAAAAGGGTTGAGTGTGTGAATTCGGGTTTAACGTCGCTTTCAACAATTTTTCATTCATATCACGACGGTGATTGGTTGCGACAGGGAGCTCAATGCTCACTTTTATTGTGCTGCCTCACTGAAGTATCATGTCCCAGACACATTACATGATACCACACCCAGTCACATTATCCTGACACTGGGCCGACCAGTCCTAGCTCTACCCGTAAATCTGAGTGCCAAGCGAGGAGCAGCTAGTACAATTCTTAACGACTTCGAACCCGTGACCTCCCGTTCTCCGGAGCAGCAACTCTACCAACTGAGCTATCGGGCCGGTGAAAAGGGTTGAAATGGTACCAGTCCGAGAAAGAAGATGTGCGTGATAAGGATAATCCCGGAGAAAAATGTAGACTGACGTGTAAGAAAAATAGATTAGGCACCAATCCGAGAAAAAAGTGGACATGCGTGAAAAAAGTAGACATAAAGAAATAAAAAGAAAAGGGATGAAAAAGGATAATCACGAAGAAAAATGTACACTGATGTGAAAGAAAAATAGATAGGGCAACACTCCGTGAAAAAAGTGGACATGTGTGAAAAAAGTGGACATGAAGAATTACAAAGAAAAGGAATGAAAAGAGAAGATGTGCGTGAAATGGGTTGAAAATGCACCTGTCCGTGAAAGAAGATGTGCGTGATAAGGATAATCACGAACAAAAATGTACACTTACGTGAAAGAAACATAGATATGACAACAATCCGTGAAAAAAGTGGACATCCGTGAAAAAAGTGGACATCTAGAAATTCAAAGGAAAGGAATGAAAAAAGAAGATGTGCGTGAAAAGGGTTGAAAAGGTACCAAAGAAAAGGAATGAAAAAAAGATGTGCGTGAAAGGGGTTGTAAAGGTACCAGTACGTGAATGCAGAAGATGTGCGTGAAAAGGGTAATCACGAAGAAAAATGTTCACTGACGTGAGAGAAAAACAGATAAGGCAACAATCCGTGAAAAAAGTGGACATGCGTGAAAAAAGGAGACATAAATAAATACAAAATAAAGGAATGAAAAAGATGGATACGGTGAAAAGGGTTGAAAAGGTACCGGTCCGAGAAAGAAGAAGATGCGCGTGAAAAGGATAATCCCGAAGAAAAATGTAGACTGACGTGAAAGAAAAATAGGTAAGGCAACAATCGGTGAAAAACGTGGACATGCGTAAAAAAAAGTGGACATAAGAAATACAAAGAAAAGGAATGTAAAAAAAATGTGCGTGACAAGGGTTGAAAAGTTACCGGTTCGTGAATGAAGAAGATGTGCGTGATAAGGATAGTCACGAAGATAAATGTACACTGACGTGAAAGAAAAACAGATAAAGCAACAATCCGTGAAAAAAGTGGACATCCGTGAAAAAGTGGACATAAAGAGCAGCAGGGAGGGTGAATGCACGTTTTGTTTCAGCCATGAAAACCCCATTCAACCCATTAAGCTTCCCACCCCATTTCGACCCAATTATATTCTCTTTTTGCTAAATTAAGCCTCCCAACCCAAACATAAATATTTTCCATCTTGCAAATTAAGCCTCCCAACTCTTAAAAAATTCCACCCCAACTGGCTGCGACACACTAAGGGCACTTGGCGAGTTCCTCGTATAGGCAAACCCCCAGAGCCACAGGGGGCGGCCCACCACCCTCGCCGGCCTTGGGTCCGGGATAAGGAAGTAACCTATTTAGACAAGTAGTTGCAAGATATACAGGTAAATTAGGCGCAAACTGAAGGCGTCGAAGCCGTGCACTAAACGATGGCCCATCTTTGCCCCAGCGGCGCCCGCTCCCCAGGGCGGCCCACCGAGCCCTTCTCACCCCTGACGATGTTCACGTGCAACTTCGAAGCCCTGGTCAGCAACATCGGCCGCCCCCACAACGAGCTCACGGACATCCTCGGCTCTCGGATTGCCGCGGGTCTGGGAGGGGCCGTCAAGGCCTTAAACAGCAACTATGGCCACTTCTGCGCCCCCGGCTTCGAGCAGTTCTTGAAGGCCCCGGCCCAGGCCGGCCGGCTGGCAGCGGCCGCCAACGGAAACCCCAGGGCGACGCGACTTGCTTCAACTCCGCCTTCGAGCCGACGATCGTCCCCGGCCTCGAGGATGCGCCCCCACCCCCGCCCTGGTCAGAATCCTCCTCGAAGAGATTCCCGGAAAGTATTACGACTTCAAATCTTTCCCAACGACAGGGCACGTACAAGTCCCAGGGGTCGTTTACTCAGACTTCTCAGACGGCATTTTTGTTGCGACACTTTGGGCTCGCTTCTTGACGGAGGCAGGGGTGGGGACAGATCCTGCCAGCCCGGTCGCCGTGGTCGGGTCGTCGAACACCTGGGGCGCGCCAAAGAAGAAGGGAGTGGACCGTTTCCGATCCGTGAAATCAAGGCCCCCCAGGACGGTCAGAACCTTTCGATCAAGTTCGTGTGCCCCACCGGGGAGGCCAAAACGAAAAAGGTCCGGGTCAACATCTTTTACCGTGGGAAGGTCAATATTCTGGGAGCTCGAGATTTCGAAGCCCCCCTGGTTATCCGCAAATATCTTTCGGTCCTGGTCAACTCCCGGTGGACCGAGCTGGTGGGTCTCAAGCCCCTTCCGGACGCCCAGCGCGCAGGGCTCGATGCGATCCTGTGGCTGGCGGAGGAGTTTAGGGCCGAGTTCGGCTTCGGCCTCCGGGATAAGGAAGTAACCTATTTAGACAAAAAGTTCCAAAAGACATACCGGTTTTAACGTTCATTCTTAATCATGCCTAAGGGACGCAACAATTGTAAGTGGTTGACTTTGGGCTCGGTTGAGTCCTGTGGTAAGAGTTGTATGGAAGAGAACTGTAAAACCCACCGCATGCGTCTCCGCACGGGCTCATGTACGCGGCCATGCGAGGATTGTGGGGTTGGGGTTACAAACAAACACCGACTTTGTTGGTCGCATGGGTATGCAAGTGTGTGGAGCCGTGCAACCATAGCGGTGAAGAAGGAATTTAAGCGTTTGTCTGATATCGATATTTCCTATTAGAGAATAATTTGATAACTGGTATACCTATCCGCAACTATGGAAGAACTGATCAATCAAATCCTTGCAGAGCCCGACCCAGTCCCAGGCAACCATACCGCTGCAGAAGGAATTTAAGCGTCTAGCCGCCATCGACATTTCCACTTAGAGAATAGTGATTATCCCAATACCCATTTAAGAGAATAATTATTTTTTTATTTGAGAATAATTTGATAACTAGTATACCTATCCGCAACTATGGATGAACTGATCGATGAGATTCTTGCAGAATTACCCGACCCAGTCCCACAGGGTCAACAGTTTACCGACCTGGATGGTCAGGTCCCTCACTCGGTGGGGCTTCCAGCCGACCAATGGGTCGAGATTCTTAACGACGCCAAAGAAGAGTTCGAAGTTGATGGTGCCGCTGCGGTCTTCTCTACATGGAGGGTGGAAGAAGACCTATTTGACGTCGGTGATATCGGTTGGGTCGGCGGTATGCATGCCAGAGCGGGTCGGATGGCTGTGGATGCCAGTATGACAGACGAGAGAGCGGCAAGGCTGCTTGGTAGCCTTCCGGAGGGTGGGTTTCTTCTGAAACTCAAATTTGTCCGTGAGCTACAGGATGGCGACTGGGTCGTTGAAGATAAATTCGACCCAGTCCGTGCGGAGAGAATAAAGGGACAGGCTGTCGTCGACATCTCACGGGACACAAAACCTGGCGTGTTGACTGGAATCGATAAAATCTTCTACCAGAACGCCTATCCCATCTCTGCAATTGCCTACGGCCTCTACCCAATCAGAGACCCAGATCCGGCCAACCTCGCCCCACTAAGAGATGGCGACCTCAACTGTGTGGCCAAGAGAGTTGTGGAGCACTTTGAGGGTGCTTTGAGAGGCCAGGGGTTAACACCCACAAGGCGCCAGAAAATACAGGAGTGGGAAGAGAGGGTCCATGAGACTGGAGCCTCGGTTGAAGATGTGGCGAACCTAAAAAAAAATTCTTAAGCGGGCAATTGTCTTGCGAGACATCGTTGGTGAAGACATATATAACAGCGGAAAGTACCAGAGAGGTGGCAATGAATTCAGAGGTAAAGTAGAACTCATCTGCCACAACGGCCACGCTTGGTCCAAAGACCTCCACTTCCCCCAGAGTAGAGTGGCCCACATCTACGAGGGCGACGTCTGGCAGGCTTTTCGGGAAGCAATCCGTGCGGAGCCGATTGCGGTCTGGCTCCTGGGCGGCCAAGACAGACGGCTCTCAGCTGACCAGTTCGTGCTCTCGGACGGCCGCACCTACAGGACGCGAGAGACCCAAGAGCGAATCCCAAGAAATCTGCGCCAAACTTGGCAACCCTGAACTCGCTGAAAGAGCCTTCGGCGAAAATCACGCGGCAAGTATTGTGGCAAAGGAAAGGAACGGTTGGAAGCCAACCCCAGCCAACCTCCTTCCAGACGTCGAGAAGGCCTGTGTGGAGCACGGTCACGGCGGCCTTTGGAACTCAATGAATTATGACACGAGGGAAGTCGTCAGCATCGACATGAAGGCCTACTATCCGGCATCCTTCCAGGGCATGGGTGAAGCCAAGCCCTATTTCGAGCGGTTCGGACACCCAGCCAACCGGATGGTCCGTGTAGCCATCAATGGCACTCTCCCAAATGACATAGGCACAGGCTTCGCCGAGATTCAAGAATGGGAGTTTGATGCAACCTGCCATCCCTGCCTGGTTCGGGAAGCATTTCGCCTCCGAAAGTGGTGGATGGGCCCCAACACAGCTCCTTACCTTCCTCACAGAGTCTGCCTTGCTGAAGAGCCTCGAGGTTCGGGAAGCAATTATCACCTTTAAGAAGCAAACCGATGTGTGGCTCCCAGAAGACCGTGACCAAGGCTGCAGTGTTATCGGCAAGTTCACCCAGGGCGCCAAAGGTGCCAATGGAGCTACCAACGGAGTTGGTGGTAAAAGGCTGACACGAAGGCTTGAGACTGACCAGGGAGAACTCGACTTTCTCGTGCGAGACACCAGCCTAAGCGGTACCCTGGTCGGAGCTCCCGAAAGGTGTTCTCTAGGCTATTATATTCTCACGTATTATGATGGCTCCCAACCACAGTACGCTCACCTGAGGGCGAGCATGCTGGCCTACGCCCACATCAATCTAATCGCCATGCTTTCAAGGTTTGAACCCGATGAGATTGTCCGAGTGGCTACCGATTCTATATATGTCCGGAAAGCGGCACTCTATAAACTTGAGGGAGTTGAGGCTTTCAAACCTCATGAAATCCATCCAAAAGGAAAATGTCGCATCTGTTACACCCGCCAGGAGGAGGAGACACCGATGCCACCACGAGACGTGATTGACCCAGCTCAGTGGCGTGACAAGGGTTAACAACTCTACATGCCATCATGGCAGGCGTTCTACGCCCCCGACCCTGAATATATAGCAAACATCAAAGACCTGCCCGATTCGTCCGCGCCACTTTATGACGATCCCCTGACCAGACACCAGCTGAGTTACCTAAACGGTGGTGGAGACAAGACCACCAGAGCGATCGAGCTCTTCTGCGGCAAGAACCCCCTCGTCTTCACCCCGACCCATCGCCTTGCCAAAGAGATGCGGGCCAGGGGCGTCCAGGCCCAGACCTATCACAGCTTCTTCCGCTGGAGTGGCCAGACAGACTGGACACCTGAAGGATGGGACAGAAGTTCATTCCCCGCGTGATAATCTGGGACGAGATCTGCACAGTGCCCCGCCCCACTCTGGAAACCTTCCTCGACTGGCTCGATGGTCGGGGTGTCCAGGTTATCTGTTGTGGCGACCAGGGGCAGCCGCCCCCAATCGCCGGAGAAATGCCGCACAACTGGTTGTAGCGGAGAGCCGATTACTATGAAGAGGTCCAGGGCAAAAGAACCGGATCTGAAAGCTCTTAAAAAGGAGATCCGTCTCCAACCAGACCGAGTACAGTGTCGGGCTATGAGACTAGCGCTAACGGCCTGCCTTGGATGGGACAGATTCGTGGAAGCTTGGAGGCCGGGGGACTTGATCCTGACCTCGAGGCAGAAGGTTCGTGACCGGGCCCAGATGCGGCTGTTCGAGAGCCATGAGAAGCATTTCCCCAACCTCCCCGTTCCTCTGCTATATCGTCCCAAGGATACTCGGCAGCAAAACGTAATGGTCACCATCCCTGGGTCCTTGGTGCTGGATGGAGAGCGTGACCGGCAGGAACTCGTTCTGAACGACGTTGTCGATGTTTCCTTGCAAACCGCCCGTGAGGTCCTAGACGGCATATGGGGCCAGGCCTGGGCTCTTGGCTATGCCATCACAGTCCACTCAAGCCAAGGTCTCACCATCGCAGACCCCCAAAAAGTCTGGATTATTGATGACTTCCTGCAGTGGTCCAATCTCGTATATTTGGCAGTGTCATGGGTGGAGTACATGCACCAGCTCGAAAGGGTAGTCTGTCCCCCGGAGGAGGGTTCTGAGGGGCCACCCATACTCACCGAGCAGCAGCTCCGCAAGATTATTGCGAAGAAGCTTGTGGCCCTCAAGTGACAGGACCAAGCCAAATGGCTCCGGTTTAACCTGAAGGTTGGTCAAATCCTAGAACTCAAGAAGGCACAGAACAATCACTGTGCCGCGTGCGATATTGAGCTCCTATGGGCTTACCAACCAAAGGACACCCAACAGTTCAGCTTTGACCGGTTAGACAACTCTGTGGGCCACGTCCGCGACATCATCAGGTTAGACTGTCTCGAGTGCAACCGGAAAAAAGGAGCGGCTGTGCTCAGCGCTTGAGTACCCCATCCGGAGGAAGCTGAGTGTCCGGTGGCACAACAAGGAGTTCCTCGCGCACAAAGCCGCGCTGAGGTCCATCCTGCAAGTAATACAACACAGGCTCATCGGACTTGGTCACCGAGCGGCCCTGCCTGAACACATCAAGAGACCATATAGGATCAGTTGCTCGCCGGCGCCCCCTTCAAGCTCGCTGGCTGGTATAAATAGCGAACGCCGACACCGGAGGGGATTTTTGTCTCCTCGAGACCAACAGGGCGACCAGGAACTACAGAGGAGGGCTTTTGTGCCACCGATCGCGCCCTTATGGCATCTGAGGGTTTTTTGCTAGTCAACCTTGTCACTTCACCGTTCAGAGCTGCTACGACGCCAGGCAGCCGAGCCACCCACTCAGTCATACTTTGACCTGAAGGGAGGCGCATCTCTTGAGCGTATTGGTTACCGAATAGCTGCTCTGCGAGGGTCCAGTTCGAGCGTTCTACGATCCCTTGGTCCCGATGGATGTCAACCCGACCGCGCTGAACCCGGACAGAGTGCTTTGCCAACAGCTGGCTGACAGAGCCCATGACCTCACGACCGGGGTCGACCTGGAGCAATTAAGGCCAACTCAACGGTCCTCGCCTGTAGATGCGAGACAAAGTTTCAGCAACCTCTTTGGCTTGTTTAGTGGCCAGAGGCTCAGCTTCTTTGAAGCGTGAGGCTACATCAACCACGGTAAGGGCGTATTTGTACGTGCGCTTGCGAACACGGTCGTGTGGCAAAAAGAGCAGGTCAGCTTGATGGACCTCGTTCGGCTTGGTGATGTCGAATTTGGGTCGTGGAACGTGCTGCGGCGCGGCGAGGTAGATCTGCCAGATGGCCTGCTTCTTCAACCAAGCTCGGGCCACATCTTCTGAGGTCTTAGCCGCAGAAGCAAGCTTCTTTATGGCCTCAACACCCCTCCAGTAACCCTTAGGGCTGTAATAAATATCCATAAGGCGCCGATCCATGTATTTATTGTTAGGATTAAGTCTCTAACGGAAACAGCTACTTGTCTAGGCAGCTTTCACTCTTTTAAGCTCGCCAACAAGAAATATTCAAATGTCACTCGCCGTAGGTTGATTGAGTTCTTCTAACAGCTTCGTACGGGCCGTCATTAACGCCTCGTTGAAACAACTTCTTTTTTCGTCTTCTGATAAACTAAGACCTTGTTTGTGGCGTCCACGAATTTCTTTTTTCATCTGATCGAACTTGTCGATTTCACACAGAATCAGGAGAAATTCTAAGACCCTGTTTGTGGCGTCCACGAATTTCTTCTTTCATTTGATCGAACTTGTCGATTTCACACAGAATCAGGAGAAATTCTGTTTCAGATATATCATCGTCGTTCAGCGCGATAGAAATGCGGTCGGCGATTGAGTCTAGCTTCGACTCAGGCAAGATACGAATCTCGTCGTGTTTTCTTGGCTTTTGTTTGGAGTTTTCGTCCAAAACATTTCCCGCCAACACCCAGCAACCCACACACAATCGCCCCAGCTCCAAGGCCAATGGCGACAGGCGTCGCGATGATAGTTGACAAGAGCCCGACGCCAGAAGCAGCCAGCCATACGCTAGTCGCAATAAGCGCGGTATCAATCCCATCAACAACATTATCTCCGCGTCTGTATTTCTCGTACAGCGAGGCTCTGAAGTCTCGTTATTTTTCGAGACGGAATTTGACCTCGGCCACGTGCTGAAGGCGGTGTTATTCTCCGGTTTCAAGTCCTGGGTAGAGGTCCATCGTGAACTACCCATCGAGCTGGGTGGGTTTAAATAGACTTACTGGCTAATAACGACTATCGCTTGGTCTCTTGAGAGCGCACCGGGCGTAAATCGCAGCCTTTTGAGAGACACTGAGCCTATAAAAATATTATGTATATCTAAATGACGGTATTCAGCTTGGTGTTGGATTCCTTCAAGAGTGAGGAGCACTTCAGGAGCAGCCCCACTTTTTGTGACTATGTGAACCCAAACCTCCTTATTAGCGTTGGTGGCCATTTGAGCTTGAAGCCGGGTAACACATCAACAAAGTCGTCGGGTGTATCTCCGAGAAGTTGATCAAGGATGATCGATGATGATGGCAAGTGCATACCAATAAGCCCCGCTGGGGGAAATTCGAAGACTATTTTCAGGATTCCCTGCTGGTTGTTGCTTGTCTTTAGCACGTTATCTTCGGAAACGACAGTGTTCTTTGTCCCGGGGATATACGAGCACAGTCGAGTGCCACTATTCACTACCTTCCTAACTTTGTGCTCCTTTCCAGTCACATCGTACGGAGATGAGATTTTTATGTCAATAAGCCACCCCGTTTGTTGGATGGGGTCTGCAAAAGCAACCCACTTGCTCCCAGTGAAGGCCAGCGTATGAATATGTTCTATAAAAGGGTTATCCTTTGGAAGCAAGGAATACACCAGAGAACTGAAAATATGGAGTGTACATGTTTTCTGGGCCAGACTAGCTAGTTTCGGCCAATTAGGCCTCATCAGTGACCCTCAGATATTTTCAAAATTCCACAATGGAATCAATGATCCCAAAGGACAAGAAAATATAATCTACACTATGATGTAGGGCAGGGAGACGTTTTACCGCCGCCACACATTCCCACACACCAGCTGAACCCGCTTTGGAACGGCATGTGGGGTATCTACGTCGCTGAGATCACCGAATTTCAATGACCCCGCTTGGGCGACCTCTTTTCTTTTGTAGACTCCCTCAGAGAGCTGGAAGGCATACAATCGATCTTCCTTCCCGTCCTTATCGAACCCCTCAGTGTCACCAAGATCAGTCAAAGCCACCCCAGTGCATTTTCTGACCCCACCGGGGCCGCTTGCGTCAACCATTCCTTATATGTAGGGTTGCACTCATATACTCGAATGGTAACATCTCCCCGTTGGTATCTCTAAGTGAGATAGTTAGCTGTGAAACCGGCCCTGACGACAACCTTTTGTACTGTAAGACGGGAAATAATTCAGTTCTACCGGCTCCACACTTTTCGTTCTCGACGGGGACAGATCTAAGCAGTGTAGATTTGCGACCGTTATGCAGATTGTCTGAAGTACTTAATTCAGCAAGGTGAAAGTAGACCTCACGATGGACGGCCAGCTTGTGTGGCTTCTTTGCAGTGAACGTCATGGTGCGGTCTCCTTCCAAGTGATAGTCATTGTTATTGATCAGCGCCACGGGAGGGGGTTTGAAAGTATTGTCGGAAAAGCCTAAGATATTAGCTAATTCGCGATCCATTGTTATAACTTCTCCGGGCTTTACCGTTAATTGCAGTAGACCTGAGGGTTCATCTAGAGCGAGTTCGGCGCCCAACCGCTGAAACACCTTTTCGTTCAACTCACAGACGTTATAATACCCGCCAGGTATTGTTTTTTTTTTCAGTCTTGTTATGTGAGACCTTATTATTCCTTTTCGCCGTGCATATGTTGTACCACCAGTGATAATACGTCAACTCGCAGAGAGCAATCTCTCGCTCACCCGCAGACAGGGTCCTGCCAAGATTAATTGTCACATCATTTTGAACGTCAGTGAGTGTGATGTACATGATAATCACCAAAATGGGTATTGATACAAAGGCGTTTACGTTTAATAGCTCGACAAAATATCAGGCAGGCGGCCATTTCAAATATAAAGAGTCAGCAGCAGGGGAGCCCAACCTAGTCATAATGGTCGACGATAAGGGAAGTCACTTCCTTGCCAAGTACCCGAACATCTTCGATTATCAAAATCATCCGCTTACACGCAAACAAAAGCTTAACGCTGTGTGGGACAACACTGGCAGCATTATCAAAACCCTCCGCTTACCGGGGACGTCACTAAGGCAAACAAGGCGTGGGACAGCTGGCAGCACGCCCCCTTCAGCTGGTGACAGTGCCAGCTGAACTTTGCGGTTTGGAGCGCAACCGCCGGATGTGTTGTTTCATTCCAGGACCATCTCCAAGCGGAGGCGTCCCTTCTTGCAAGCCTGTATTGCTTTCATGCTTATTATACGACGAGGCGTCTGCTTGAGGAGCTAAAAGTCGCCCTCCCTGGGACGAGTCCTTTTCATGGTACGATAACCAATATGACTCCAGGGCCTACAAGCGGCTTTGCGAGGAGTTCGCCGTTCCGCCTTCTACAGATTGGAGGCAAAAGCTGGACTACGGGTGTCAAGGCCTCGGATCTTTTAATACATTCATGACCCCTTCGGGGAAATACCGCAGTGATCACAGCTCCGATGGCCCCTTCTTTCACCCGAAGGATGACATACGCCATAATGCGGATATTTCAAAGGCGTGGACGATGTTCATTCTCGATAAATCAGATGGCTTCAAGCAAGCGGGTGTCGTGCGTCTCAACGACTCGATTTTGACTTACGTTTGGGCAATCCTGGGAGCGCAAGCTCAAACCCGTTCCAACATTCTCAAAGTCAGGACGGGGTTCGACGCCCAAAAGCAGTTTACGGCGAATCTCGAAGACGCCATCGCCTCACCCGTCGACATCCCCAGCAGCATCGATCGCTATCAAAAGACGTTGCAATATGCATCCACACCACTGGATTAGGTCTGCGGGAGAGCGCTCTACTTGATGCTGAGCGACATGGCACTCCATCCAGGCAAGGACCAAGGTTATAAAAACCAAATCCAAATAGCGGGGTCAGACGCTGCCATCGGCCACAACCCAGGAATAAACAAGGCGACACTGATTCAACCTGCCTCTTAAGTCGATAGGACATTCCAGGGGAAAACTACCGCACCAGCCGGGACTGATCCGCGGGTACTCGCAGGGCCACCGCCCGAAGGGTCGCCTACGTCTGCCGCGGTTGCTCCGGACCGGAAATCCGGTCTCGATCATGAAGAAGAAAAAACAGCTCTCATAGTCGCAGGGTTTGGGGTTGACTTAGTGGTGCTTTGGTTGGTCACGCGCTAGCCAGTCCCGTGCAGCTACGAGAAGAAGGGCCCCCACGCCGATGACCAAGGCCCACAAATTATCTGCGAGCCATGAAGCGGCCTTTCCTAGCGTGCTCAAGAGCCAAGAGACGATAGACACGATAATTCCGGGCAAGGCAACCGCGGCCTTGCCGGCCAAATTGGCCAGGGCACGCCCAAAGGGACTGTAGGTGCTTTTTTACCCACTCCTCGACCCCGCCCTTGCCGGGTGGCCTGGGAGCCGGTAAACTCCCCCTCCGCCGGTTAGCGCGAGCACTAGGGTCGAGATTGCCATCCCAATCGCTGTAAGGATGCTCACGATGGTAATTCCCTGCTTGCGGAAGTGGGTCCGTATTCGCTCAGCCAGCGTCTTGTCTTCATGAAGGAGCCGCCTGAACGTCTCACGGATTCGGGAGATCTGGGACCGGAGAGTTTCTCTGTTCGTAGAGAGGGCTTCGAGCCTCGAATGTCTTCCGATTTCGATGTCAGAGAGCTCGCCCTCCAGTTTTCTGATTCGGTCTCGAATCTCCTGCTGCATCTCGGGGTCGTCCGTTTCCGTCAGTTTCCGCCCCTCCCTGGCCAAGTGTTTTTTCAACTTGGAATTTTCCCTCGTCGACATTTGACAGTTTCGCCAGGTTGTTCGCCAACTCATCTCGGGTTCGAGTCATGGCCTTTTCAAGCCCAGCGAGCTCTCTTTTGGCCTGGGTGACCCACGCGGTGTCGATAGGCTGATCATCAATTGTCTTCAATACGGTCTAAACGTCTTCTGCGCTGCGGCACGCGCTATCGGCTATGACGGGGAGGTCCTGAAGTTCAATATTTTCATGATTCGCACCGCTCGGGAGAGCTTTCACAGCGGAGCTACTTAGACGCTGCGTATTCGATGTGAATTCAGGGAACCCCAGTGAGCTTCACAGTGCATTTATGCCGCCTCCTCCGTATCTTGTGGCCAGTGTTGATTGGGCCAAAAACCGGAATTGTCCCCTCGTCGCAGTGATAGGGATCTTTTTGTCGTCTGGGGTCCAGTAGAGTGTTTTGCCGTCGGCATCAATCCCAAACTGGCTATAGTCGATCCTGCCGTCGGGGCGCAACCCATAGGCACGGCTCACTTCTTTGTAGAATTGTCAACCAGGCGCTTTTTCTGAGACTCAAGTTCTGCCTGTTTCAACTCGCCTGCAGATTCTGCAAATTGTCCCCGGATGTGTTTAGATCTTGCTGGACGGGCAGTGGTGGCTCCATAGGGGGGGGGGGGGGGGGGGGGGGTCGGGGAGGTCGAAATCATAATCATCATTTATTCCAGCCCCGTCTGGGTCGAACGTTGGGTTTTCGAAATCATAGTCAGCCATATTTATATAACAAGTATGTGCATTTGAAGGTTGTCGCGCATCTTTAAAACAGAAAACTTTGTGGAGTGTCAACGAAGCTGACACCATGTCATCAAGTAAGTACGGACGAAAGCTTGACCCCTACCGGTGCCTCCTGGAACCCCTTGGGGTAAAAGGGGTGAGGCAATCGGTGTCGATAACTAACAACCCAAGCATGATCGGCCCGAAACTGCAGCTTCTGGTTCGATTCCCCAACCTCGGCAAATATGATGTCATCGTCTCCGGGACGGCGAGGTTGGCCTTAACGATAACGCTGCACAGCGAAGATGCCAATCGGACCTTGGTTCAGAACCTAGGGCGCGCCCTCGTGAAAAAGACCGTCATTAAAATTTCGGGAAATGAGGTCCTCAGCATCGACGATAATGATGTGTACCACTGCTACCGCGATCTCTGGATCTTCAGAGAGAAAAAATGGCCAGTACCAAGGCATTGATACGTCGGAAAACCAAAATACGACGAGGATCCGAATCAATGCTGGGAACAAAGATGAGTCCGTTCTAGCGGACAAAGCCGTCGCCGATGCTTTCGGCAATCTTTTCTACATCCCACTGGACTTCGAGCTACTTGAGAGCCACATGCCATTCTACCAGAGCGCGCTTGGCGACCGACTCGAGTATGAGCTCACGTTCAACGACTACAACCGTGTGATCAAGGCCACAGGCAGAGGTGCCTCTTTCGACATTGGAAACATCTGTCTTGAGTATGACATGGTCACCCTGCCGGAGCTGGCCCAAATGATCAACAACCAGTACCGAATCCGCATTTCGATCCTGTACGATAGGGTACTGCGGCACCGCAAAATCGGTAAAGACAAGAGCGACACCCTCTGGAATAGCAATCTCAACGTGCCCGCCCGCAGCATGAAGGGCATCCTGATGCCCTTTAAGGATGAAGCCGCGCAACAGCCCTTCCCTCGCGACAAAGAGGCCTTCTATTACCCGAAAATCGCCAAGGTCGAGGTCACCATCGAGGGGATCCCCAACCAACTCTTCAGCCAAGGGATGCGCTCTTACCAGATGTTTGATGAAGCGAGGAAGCTCTTCGCAGCCAGTAGCAGGCGACACCCTGAAGTGGCAACGGTCGAAAAAGACCTTGCCCTAGCCGACGTCAGCCTTGCGGAATACCTCACCAGCAAGTACGCGCTGTGGCTTGACCTCAGGACAAGCGACGACGACCGGCCCCACGGCTACGGCAGGCGTATAGAGAATGCCAGCGAAGGTGTGACCATCCAGATAACGAAAAGAGCCGCTGGCGCATTGAACATCTACCTCTACGTCATCATGGATGCACAGCTTAACATCGAAAATGGCCGGTTCGTCTCAGCGGTCTATTAGTTTTCCTGAGGAACGATTAATAAATCTCCTGCCGCGCACGGCCCATTCGGCGACAATATGCGGGCAAACGGGATGCGGAAAAATCGTTTACACCTAGATCTGCTCGAACCCCCTACCGGGAGTTCTTTCGGCACATCGTGGTCCTCTGCCCCACCATAAAGTATAATAAAACATACCAGCGCCCCTGGATCTGGACCGACCCTGAGGTATACGTTCTAGACCCCGGCGAGCGCCTTCATGATTACCTGCGAGCGTTTTACCAGGTGTTTATGGGCGAGCCTACCTTATATCTCATCGATGACGATTACCTGCGAGCGTTTTACCAGGTGTTTATGGGCGAGCCTACCTTATATATCATCGATGACTGCTCGGCCACGAAGGCTTTGACGAAAAAAAAAGACATGCTGTCAGAGCTAGCGTTCTCGGGCCGCCACGCCGACCAGAGCGTCTGGGTTTTCACCCAAAAGTACAACTCCGTCTTGAAGGACTTGCGCGAGCAGACGCCCTGGGTCTGTTTGTTTCACCGCAAGGACCGTGATTCATTCGAAGACTGCTTGCGCGAGAATGATGTGATCTCCACACGAGAACAGCGGGCGTCGGTGAGGCAGCAGTTAGCCGAGACAAAGCTTGCTAAGCTTTTATTAAAGACAGACCAACAAGCTGCTTATATAGTGTTAAGTAATGTACGAAATAACTGAAGGACTGCTAATCACAGTGCTTGGCGCGCAGCTGGTACTGCTGTTCTTTATTGCTAGGCAGTATGTTTACATTACTCGGATGTGTTTTAACACACACGCACGCTTCTGCCAGGGCTTTCGACACTATATTAGACTGGTCCGCCAACTCGCAATGAATCGCAAAGCAATAGCTATGGACTATGACGAACTGATCGATGAGCTGATAGGAACGACAGAGCAAAGGCAGAACGCTGACGCCCCAACCGCGGTAGGAACGGCAGCGACGTCAGACGGCCATGAGGAGCCGCTCCTCGAGGACCGGGTGCAAAAATACCGTGAAAGGCTCGCCGCATTGGTAGTGGGAGGCCAAGCCAAGCAGTATGACCAGTTGTGCATGGGAAGGTTCTCACCGCAGAACAGATCGACGCTCTGTACAATAGCGAAATCGAAAAGCTTTACGCCCGCTTTGAAACAAGGCTTGGGGCAGCGATGACGAAGACGCTGGGGTCTACAGCGCTACAGCTTTATGCGGGGCTGGCATCTATGTTTCTCCCGATACCGGCCGAAAGCCAACCTGGTCTTATTGCTGACCTCGAGGGCGACCCGTTTGTCGGACATGCACTTAGCAGTGCTATCTGCGAACTCTACCATCGCTATGGCATGTACTTGGCGCCGCTAACTACCGCGCTTACTACAGTGAAGCAGTGTCGATTTGGACATCAATGCCCTATTACCATCTATGATATAAACGATATCGGAGAACGAACAGGTTGTTGCGGAGCAACAGGAGAATCGAGAGCCAGCACAGAGTTCGACAGACAGTGTTACGACCCCCAAGCCTTTGCGAAGCAACACGGTTAAGGATCCGAAAAAAAGTGGCGGCCGGGCCTGCTGGAGCTGCTGCCAGAAAGGCCAAACAGGAACGGCTGCTCGAACAGCTTCGGACGGCCAAAGACTCATTTCTTCCACCAGTCAGCGCAGCTGATGTCAGTAGCCCTCCAAGGGAAGCGTTCTTAAAGGAACCGTCACGCAGTGGTGCAGCTTACAACCATGGACTAACCGACTGGACACCATGGATTATTGGGGCTTGTCTTACGGGCGGTGCACTCATGTTTCTTCTGCGCTTGCGCGCCACACAGGTACAAACGCCACAAGTGGCACCCTCGTTGACTCATCGACAGCGTCGATGCCCAAGCGGCTTGTTGTTTCGCAGCAACCACAATTAAAGACAAGCCCAGACCCATTCTATATGGAGTGAAGCCAGTTGCGTAGCAATAATAACAACCCCGGCAGCTGGTGGTAAAATGCTTGTCAACTCGCTCTACCATAGCGCTGTCGTCTGTGGCATCGCTGTGGGATACGCCCGGCTTGGCAAGATGGCGATTGGGGGTAGCCCCCCCCCCCCCGAAACTAGACTTCATAGCCCGCGATGTGGGCATGGCCATAGTTGACGTCGCTCTCGCCATGGCAACCAAAGACATGCTAATTAAACAGGAGCTGATACCTGCTGATATCATGAAGTAATGTCGAGTATTGCTTTGCTCGTTGGCGGTGCCCTGATGAACGCTCTTGCGATCTAGGGATCGAACTACTTGTTCTCCATGTTGAAAAAATCTGGCGCGGGCGAAGAACGCAAGGGTCACGATAAAGCCGTCGAAGAATTACAGACTGCACAGGCAGAATGGTCTCGAAAACCGACAGGGCGTATTGATTTTATCACTGAGGAACTCCGCCGCCAGGGGCACGCCGTTCAAACTTTCAAAGACGTCGATGACGCGATGCGCCTGTATGCACAGGTCACCGGGAAAAAACCGGCCCCGATAGCTCAGTTGGTAGAGTGTCCGCTCCGGGGAACCGGAGGTCTGGGGTTCGATCCCGGGCCGCGACATACCATAGTCGTTAAAAATGGTACTAGCTGCTCCTCGCTTGGCACTCAGATTTACGGGGAAGAGCTAGGACTGGTCGATCCAGTGTCAGGATAATGTGACTGGGTGTGGTATCATGTAATGTGTCTGGGACATGATACTTCAGTGAGGCAGCACTATAAACCTAAGCATTGAGCTCCCTGTCGCAACCAGACACCGTCGTGATATGACTGAAAAATTGTTGAAAGCGACGTTAACCCGAATGCACACACACATCACCGGGAAAAATGACAGCCTTGCTGACCTGGGGCCCGAACCCCAGCTCTCCGACTTTTACCAACCGAATGACGACCAGAAAGACCGCGAGATTGCCTTCATTATCCTGGGAATTGGTGTGACAGCCTTTGTGGCCTATTAACTCTCATAGAGAACTGCGCAGACCAAACGAGTAGCAGTCTGATCTGGTCCACAGTGTTTGCAATAATGTTTCTGCATACAATGTCCTCTGGTCAGATACCACCTTTGGGACTGTTCAAAAGTGGTCTTAAATTTAAGAAGTGGGGTTATAGTCACTGTTTCCGAATAAAAAAAGTCTCCGCAGATTCGAACTCAAAAACAGCAAATCACCTCTTCGGAAACCTGGTATTTTTCGTTTTTTGATTACCCCTTTCACGCACATCTTCTACTCTCAAGGACTGGTACCTTTTCAACCCTTTTCATGCACGTCTTATTTTTCATTCCTTTTCTTTGTATTTCTTTATATCCACTTTTTTCACGGATGTCCACTTTTTTCACGGATTGCTGCCTTATCTATTTTTCTTTCCCGTAAGTGTACATTTTTGTTCGTGATTATCCTTATCACGCACATCTTCTTCTTTCACGGACAGGTACATTTTCAACCCTTTTCACGCACATCTTTTTTTATTCCTTTTCTTTGTATTTCTTTATGTCCACTTTTTTCACGCATGTCCACTTTTTTCACGGAGTGTTGCCTTCTCTATTTTTCTTTCACGCCAGTGTACATTTTTCTTCGTGATTATCCTTTCCACGCACATCTTCTTCTTTCACGGACTGGTACATTATCAACCCTTTTCACGCACATCTCCTTTTTTATTCATTTTCTTTGTATTTCTTTATGTCTCCTTTTTTCACGCCTGTCCACTTTTTTCACGGATTGGTGCCTTATCTATTTTTATTTCACGTAGGTCTACATTTGTCTTCGGGATTATCCTTATCTCGCACATCTTCTTCTTTCTGGGACTGGTACCATTTCAATCTTTTTCATCGGCCCCGATAGCTCAGTTGGTAGAGTGTCCACTCCGGGGAACGGGAGGTCACGGGTTCGATCCCTGGCCGCGACATACCAAAGTCGTTAAGAATGGTACTAGCGGCTCCTCGCTTGGCACTCAGATTTACGGGGTAGAGCTAGGACTGGTCGACCCAGTGTCAGGATAATGTGACTAGGTGTGGTATCATGTAATGTGATACTTCAGTGAGGCAGCACTATTAAAGTGAGCATTGAGCGCCCTGTCGCAACCAGACAACGTCGTGATATGACTGAAAAATTGTTGATAGCGACGTTAAACCTGAATTCACACACTCATCCTTTTTCACGCACATCCATCTTTTTTCATTCCTTTCCTTTGTATTTCTTAATGTCCACTTTTTTCATGGATGTCCACATTTTTCACGGATTGTTGCCTTATCTATTTTTCTTTCACGCCAGTGTACATTTTTCTTCGTGATTATCCTTATCACGCACATCTTCTTCTTTCACGGACAGGTACCTTTTGTAACCTTTTCACGCGTATGTTCTTATTTCATTCCTTTTCTTTGTATTTCTTTATGTCCACTTTGTCATGGATGTCTACATTTTTAACGGATTGGTGCCTTATCTTTTTTTCCTTTCAAGTCAGTCTATATTTTTATTCGGGATCATCCTTTTCACGCGCATCTTCTTCTTTCTCGGACAGGTACCTTTTCAACCCTTTTCACGCACATCAATCTTTTTTCATTCCTTTTATTTGCATTTCTTTATGTCAACTGTTTTCACGGATGTCCACTTTTTTCACGCATTGTTGCCTTATCTTTTTCTTTCACGTCAGTGTACATTTATCTTCGGGATTATCCTTTTCACGCACATCTTCTTTTTTCTCGGACTGTTATTTTTTCAACCCTTTTCACGCACATCCATTTTTTTTTCGTTCCTTTATTTTGTATTCCTTAATGTACACTTTTTTCAAGGATGTCCACTCTTATCATGGATTGGTGCTTTATCTATTTTTCTTTCACGTCAGAAGCCTCCCTGGTGCAGTGGTTTCGCTACTCGCCTTGTAAACCAGGGGTCGCAGGATCGATCCCGGGCTTCTCCAGACTTTCGGATTTGTCTTTAAACCGAGGTCCCGTCTCCGTATGACCTTAGCTGTTGGTGGGACGTAAAACTAGAACACTCACTTTTTTCACGTCAGTGTACATTTATCTTCGGGATTATCCATTTCACGCACATCTTCTTCTTTCTTGGACTGGTACCTTTTCAACCCTTTTCACGCAAATCCATCTTTTATCATTCCTTTATTTAGTATTTCTTTACGTCCACTTTTTTCACGCATGTCCACTTTTTCACGGGTTGTTGTCTTATCTGTTTTTCTTCCACGTCGTTGTACATTTTTCTTCGGGATAATCCTTTTTTACGCACATCTTCTGCTTTCACGGACTGGTACCTTTACAACCCTTTTCACGCACATCTTCTTGTTTCATAGTAGAAGTAAAACAAAGATCAGGAATTGATACAATTAACTTACTCCATCCATAAAAGACACCAAAGGGAAAGAAATACAAACATTAAGCGACCAGACCATAATGGAAACCTAAACAAAGGAAGGCCATATGGACAGTTACTTCATTCCTTTTCTTTGTATTTCTTTATGTCCACTTTTTTCACGGATGTCCACTTTTTCACGGATTGTTGCCTTATCTATTTTTCTTTCAAGTCAGTGAACATTTTTCTTCGTGATTATCCTTATCACGCATATCTTCTTCTTTCAAGGACAGGTACCTTTCCAACCCTTTTCACGCACATCTTCTTTTTTCATTCCTTTTCTTTGTATTTCTTTATGTCCACTTTTTCACGCATGTCCACTTTTTCACGGTTTGTTGCTTTATCTATTTTTCTTTCACGTCAGTGTACATTTATCTTCGTGATTATCCTTTTCACGGACATATTCTTCTTTCACGGACTGGTACTTTTCAACTTTTTTCACGCACAGCTTCTTTTTTCATTCCTTTTCTTTGTATTTCTTGATGTCTACTTTTTCACGCCTGTCCACTTTTTTCACGGATTGGTGCCTTGTCTTTTTTTCTTTCAGGTCAGTCTACATTTTTCTTCGGGATTATCATTTTCACGCGCATCTTCTTCTTTCTCGGACTAGTACCTTTTCAACTCTTTTCACGCACATCCATCTTTCTGTATTTCTTTATTTTGCATTTCTTTATGTCCACTTTTTTCCGGCATGTCCTGTTTTTCACGGATTGTTGCCTAGTCTGTTTTTCGTCCACGTCAGTGTAATTTTTCTTCGTGATTATCCTTTTCACGCACATCTTCTGCTTTCACGGACTGGTACCTTTTCAACCCGTTTCACGCACATCTTCTGTTTTCATTCCTTTTCTTTGTATTTCTTTTATGTCTACTTTTTTCTCGCCTGTCCACTTTTTCACGGATTGGTGCGTTGTCTATTTTTCTGTCAGGTCAGTCCTCATTTTTCTTCGGGATTATCCTTTTCACGCGCATCTTCTTCCTCGGACTGGTACCTTTTCAACCTTTTTCACGCACATCCATCTTTTTTCACGGATTGTTGCCTTATCTATTTTTCTTTCACGTCCGTGTACATTTTCTTCTTGATTATCCTTTTCACGCGCATCTTCTTCTTTCACGGACTGGTACATTTTCTACCCTTTTTACGCACATCTTCTTTTTTCATTCCATATCTCTGTATTTCTTATGTCTACTTTTTCACGCATGTCCACTTTGTTCACTGTTTGGTGCCTTATCTATTTTTCTTTCATGTCAGTCTACATTTTTCTTCGGGATTATTCTTTTCACGCGCATCTTCTTCTTTCTCGGACAGGTACCTTTCAACCCTTTTCACGCACATCCATCTTTTTTTCATTCCTTTTTTTTGCATTTCTTTATGTCCTTTTTTTTATCACGCATGTCTATTTTTTCAGGGATTGTTGCTTATATGTTTTTCTTTCACGTCAGTGTACATTTTTCTTCGTGATTATCCTTTTCACGCACATCTTCTGCTTTCACAGACTCGTACCGTTTCAACCCTTTTCACGCACTTCTTCTTTTTTCATTCCTTTCCTTTGTATTTCTTTATGTCCACTTTTTTCACGCATGTCCACTTTTTCACGGATGTCCATTTTTTTCACGGATTGTTGCTTGAACATTTTTCTTCGTGATTATCCTTTTCGCGCACATCTTCTTTCTCGGACTGGTACCTTTTTAACCCTTTTCACGCACATCTTCTTTTTTCATTCATTCTTTGTATGTCTTTATGTCCACTTAATTCACGGATTGTTGCCTTACCAATTGTTTTCACTTCAGTGTATATTTATCTTCGTGACTATCCTTTTCACGCACATCTTCTTCTTTCACGGACTGACACCTTTTCAAACCTTTTCACGCACATCTTCTTGTTTCATTCCTATTCTTTGTGCCGGCCTCAGTGGCTCAGTCGGATGCGCGTCTGACTGGTGATCAGGAGGACGCGGGTTCGACTCCCGCCGGGGTCGACAACATTCTTTCGTGGAGATTGATCATGAAATCTTTTCTACGGTCATTCTCTCCCTTCCGCTGATTCAAGAAGGGCAGTTGTCAGTTTCTGGCGAAAGAATGTGCACTGTACTGGTTAACCGCTTACGTATAAGCCCGCCCAGGAAAGTGTTGATTGGTAAACTGACCGGCTCAAAAATGACCTAAATAGTGTTGACTGGGCCGTAAAACTCCAATACCAACAAACAAACATATTCTTTGTATATATGTATGTCTATTTTTTAACGCCTGTCATCTTTTTTCACGGATTGGTGCCTTATCTATTTTTCTTTCACGCCAGTCTACCTTCTTCTTTCTCGGACTGGTACCTTTTTAACCCTTTTCACGCACATCCATCTTTTTTTAATCCTTAATTTTGTATTTTTTTATGTCCTCTTTTTTCACACATGTCCACTTTTTTCACGGATTGTTGCCTTATCTGTTTTTCTTTCACGTCAGTGTACATCATTCTTCGTGGTTGTCCTTTTCACGCACATCTTCTTCTTTCAAGGACTTGACCTTTTCCACCCTTTTCACGCACATCTTCTTTTTTCATTCCTTTCCTTTTGAATTTCTTTATGTCCACTTTTTTCACGGTTGTCTACTTTTTTAACGGATTGGTGCCTTATCTTTTTTTCCTGTCATGTCAGTCTACATTTTTCTTCGGGATAATCTTTTTTTCACGCGCATCTTCTTCTTTCTCGGACAGGTACCGTTTCAACCCTTTTCACGCACATCCATCTTTTTTCATTCCTTTAATTTGCATTTCTTTATGTCCACTATTTTCACCGATGTCCATTATTTTCACAGATCGTTGCCTGATCTATTTTTCTTTCACGTCAGTGTACATTTATCTTCAGGATTATCCTTTTCACGCACATTTTTTTCTTAAAGATTCTCGGACTGGTACCTTTTCCACCCTTTTCACGCACATCCATCTTTTTTCATTCCTTTATATTGTATTTCTTTATGTCCACTTTTTAAGGGATGTCCATTTTTTTCACGGATTGGTGCCTTATCTATTTTTCTTTCAAGTCAGTGTACATTTATCTTCGGGATTATCCTTTTCACGCACATCCATCTTTTTTCATTCCTTTATTTTGCATTTCTTTATGCCCACTTTTTTCACGCATATGCACTTTTTTCACGGATTGTTGCCTTATCTGTTTTCTTTCACGTCAGTGTACATTTTTTATTCGTGATTATCCTTTTCACGCACATCTTCTGCTTTCACGGACTGGTACCTTTCAACCTTTATCACGTACATCATTCCTTTCCTTTGTATTTCTTTATGTCCACTTTTTCACGGATGTCTACCGTTTCACGGATTGTTGCCTTATCTATTTTTCTTCCTCGTCAGTGTACATTTTTCTTCGTGATTATCCTTATCACGCACATCTTCTTTCACGGACACGTACATTTTCAACCCTTTTCACGCACATCTCCTTTTTTCATTCCTTTTCTTTGTTTTTCTTTATGTCCACTTTTTTCACGCATGTCCACTTTCACGGTTTGTTGCCTTATCTATTTTTCTTTCACGTCAGTGTACATTTATCTTCGTGATTATCCTTTTCACGGACATATTCTTCTTTCACGGACTGGTACTTTTCAACTTTTTTCACGCACAGCTTCTTTTTTCATTCCTTTTTTTGTATTTCTTTATGTCTACTTTTTTCAAGCCTGTCCACTTTTTTCACGGATTGGTGCCTTGTCCATTTTTCTTTCAGGTCAGTCTACATTTTTCTTCGGGATTATCATTTTCAGGCGCATCTTCTTCTTTCTCGGACTTGTACCTTTTCAACTCTTTTCACGCACATCCATCTTTCTTCATTCCTTTATTTTGCATTTCTCTATGTCCACTTTTTTCAGACATGTCCACTTTTTCACGGATTGTTGCCTTATCTGTTTTTCTTTCACGTCAGTGAACATTTTTCTTCGTGATTATCCTTTTCACGCACATCTTCTGCTTTCACGGACTGGTACCTTTTCAACCTTTTTCACGTACATCTTCTTTTTTCATTCTTTTCCTTTGTATTTCTTAATGTCCACTTTTTCACGGATGTCCACTGTTTTCACGGATTGGTGCCTTGTCTATTTTTCTGTCAGGTCAGTCTACATTTTTCTTCGGGATTATCCTTTTCACGCGCATCTTCTTCTTCCTCGTACTGGTACCTTTTCAACCCTTTTCACGCACATCCATCTTTTTCATTCCTTTATTTTGCATTTCTTAATGTCCACTTTTTTCACGGATATCCACTTTCTCAAGGATATCCACTTTCTCACGGATTGGTGCCTTATCTATTTTTCTTTCACGTCAGTGTACACTTTTCGGGATTATCCTTTTCACGCACATCTTCTTCTTTCTCCGAGTGGTACCTTTTCAACCCTTTTCAACCACATCCATCTTTTTTCATTCCTTTAGTTTTCACTTCTTTATGTCCACTTTTTTCACGTATGTGCATTTGTTTCACGGATTGTTGCCTTATCTGTTTTCTTTCACGTCAGTGTACATTTTTCTTCGTGATTATCCTTTTCGCGCACATCTTCTGCTTTCACGGACTGGCACCTTTCAACCCTTTTCACGCACATCTTCTTTTTTCATTCCTAATTTTTTCACGCCTGTCCTCTTTTTTCACGGATTGGTGTCTTATCTATTTTTCTTTCACGCAAGTCTACCTTCTTCTTTCTCAGACTGGTAACTTTTCAACCCTTTTCACGCACATTCATCTTTTTTCATTCTTTTATTTTGTATTTCTTTATGTCCACTTTTTCACGATGTCCACTTTTTCACGGATTCGTGCCTTATCTATTTTTCTTTCACATCAGTGTACATTTACTTTCGGGATTATCCTTTTCACGCACATCTTCTTCTTTCTCGGGCTGGTACCTTTTCAACACTTTTCACGCACATCCATCTTTATTCATTCCTATATTTTGCATTTCTTTATGTCCACTTTTGCATTAATATGCACTTTTTTCACGGATTGTTGCCTTATCTGTTTTCTTTCACGCCAGTGTGCATTTTTATGCGTGATTTTCCTTTTCACGCACCTATTCTGCTTTCACGGACTGGTACCTTTTCAACCTTTTTCACGTACATCTTCTTTTTTCATTCCTTTCCTTCATATTTCTTTATGTCCACTTTTTCACGGATGTCCACTTTTTCACGGATTGTTGCCTTATCTATTTTTCTTTCACGTCAGTGTACATTTTTCTTCGTGATTATCCTTGTCACGCACATCTTCTTCTTTCACGGACACGTACCTTTTCAACCCTTTTCACGCACATCTTCTTTTTTCATTCCTTTCCTTTGCATTTCTTTATGTCCACTTTTTTCACGGATGTCTTTTTTTTAACGGATTGGTGCCTAAACTTTTTTCCTGTCATGTTAGTCTACATTTTTCTTCGGGATTATCCTTTTCACGCGCATCTTCTTTCTCGGACAGGTACCTTTTCAACCCTTTTCACGCACATCCATCTTTTTTTATTCCTTTATTTTGCATTTCTTTATGTCCACTTTTTTTACAGATGTCCATTATTTTGACGGATTGTTGCCTTATCTATTTTTCTTTCACGTCAGTGTACATTTATCTTCAGGATTATCCTTTTCACGCACATCTTCTTCTTAAAGTTTCTCGGACTGGTACCTTTTCCGACCTTTTCACGCACATCCATCTTTTTTCATTCCTTTATTTTGTATTTCTTTATGTCCACATTGTTAAGAGATGTCCTATATTTTCACGGATTGGTGCCTTATTTATTTTTCGTTCACGTCAGGGATTGTTGCCTTATCTATTTTTCTTTCACGTCAGTGTACATTTATCTTCAGGATTATCCTTTTCACGCACATCTTCTTCTTAAACTTTCTGGGACTGGTACTTTTCAACCTTTTTCACGCACATCCATCTTTTTTCATTCCTTTATTTTTTATTTCTTTATGTCCACTTTTTTCACGGATGTCCACGTTTTCATGGATATGTGCCTTATCTATTTTTCTTTCACTTCAGTGTACATTCATCTTCTGGATTATCCTTTTCACGCACATCTTCTTCGTTCTCGGGCTGGTACCTTTTCAACCCTTTTCATGCACATCCATCTTTTTCATTCCTATATTTTGCATTTCTTTATGTCCACTTTTTTCATGAATTTGCAATTTTTTCACGGAATGTTGCCTTATCTGTTTTCCTTCACGTCAGTCAAGATTTTTATTCTTGATTTCCCTTTTCACGCACATCTTCTGCTTTCACGGACTGGTAATTTTTCAAACTTTTTCACGTATATCTTCTTTTTCATTCCTTTCCTTTGTATTTCTTTATTTACACTTCTTCACGGATGTCCACTTTTTTCATGGATTGTTGCCTTATCGATTTTTCTTTCACGTCAGTGTACATTTTTCTTCGTGATTAACCTTATCACGCACATCTTCTTCTTTCACGGTCAAGTACCTTTTCAACCCTTTTCACGCACATCTTCTTTTTTCATTCTTTTCTTTGTATTTCTTTATGTCCACTTTTTTCATGCATGTCCCTTTTTTCACGGTTTGTTGCCTTATCTATTTTTCTTTCACGTCAGTGTACATTTATCTTCGTGATAATCCTTTTCAAGGACATATTGTTCTTTCACGGACTTGTACCTTTCAATCCCATTTCACGCACAGCTTCTTTTTTCATTCCTTTTCTTTGTATTTCTTTATGTCTACTTTTTCACGGCTGTCCACTTTTTTCACGGATTGGTGCCTTGTCTATTTTTCTTTCAGGTCAGTCAACATTTTTCTTCAGGATTATCCTTTTCACGCACATCTTCTTTCACGGACCGGTACCTTTTCAACTCTTTTCACCAACATCCATCTTTTTTCATTCCTTTATTTTGCATTCATTTATGTCCACTTTTTTCAGGCATGTCCACTTTTTTCACGGATTGTTGCCTTATCAGTTTTTCTTTCACGTTAGTGTGCATTTTTCTTCGTGATGATCCTTTTCACGCACATCTTCTGCTTTCACTGACTAGTACATTTTCAACCCTTTTCACGCACATCTTCTTTTTTCATTTCTTTTCTTTGTATTTCTTTATGTCTCCCTTTTCTCTCCTGTCCACTTTCTTCACGGATTGGTGCCTTGTCTATTTTTCTGTCAGGTCAGTCTACATTTTTCTTCGGGATTATCCTTTTCACGCGCATCTTCTACTTCTTCGGACTGGTACCTTTTCAACCCTTTTCACGCAAATCCATCTTTTTTCATTCCTTTATTTTGCATTTCTTTACGTCCACTTTTATTCACTTCATCTTCTTCTTTCTCGGACTGGTACCTTTTCAACCATTTTCACGCACATCCATCTTTTTCGTTCCTTTATTTTGTATTTCTTTATGTCCACTTTTTTACGCATGTGCAGTTTTTTCACGGATTGTTGCCTAATCTGTTTTCTTTCACGTTAATGTACTTTTTTATTCGTGATATCCTTTTCACGCACATCTTCTGCTTTCACGGTCTGGTACCTATTCAACCCTTTTCACGCACATCTTCTTTTTCCATTCCTTTCCTTTTTATTTCTTCATGTCCACTTTTTTCACGGATGTCCATTTTTTTCACGGAATGTTGCCTTATCTATTTTTCTTTCACGTCAGTGTACATTCATCTTCGTGACTACCCTTATCGCGCACATCTTCTTCTTTCACGGACAGGAACCTTTTCAACCCTTTTCACGCACATCTTCTTTTTTCATTCCTTTTCTTTGGATTTCTTTATGGTCTCTTTTTTTCAGGCATGTCCACTTTTTCAAGGATTGTTGCCTTATCTTTTTTTTTTAATTGTCAGTGTACATTTTTCTTCGTGATTATCATTTTCACGCACATCTGCTTTCACGGACTTGTACCTTTTCAACCCTTTTCACGCACATCTTCTTTTTTCATCCCTTTCCTTTTTATTTCTTTATGTCCACTGTTTTCACGGATGTCCACTTTTTTACGGATTGTTGCCTTATCTATTTATCTTTCACGTCAGTGTACATTCATCTTCGTGACTATCCTGATCACGCACATCTTCTTCTTTCACGGACAGGAACCTTGTCAACCCTTTTCACGCACATCTTCTTTTTACATTCCTTTTCTTTGTATTTCTTTATGTCCGCTTTTTTCACGCATGTCCACTTTTTCAAGGATTGTTGCCTTATCTTTTTTTCTTTCTTTGTCAGTGTACATTTTGCTTCGTGATTATCATTTTTACGCACACCTTCTGCTTTCATGGACTTGTACCACTTTTCAACCCTATTCACGCACATCTTCTTTTTTTCATTCCTTTCCTTTTTATTTCTTTATGTCCACTTTTTTCAACGATGTCCACTTTTTTACGGACTGTTGCCTTAGCTGTTTATCTTTCACGTCAGTGTACATTTATCTTCGTGACTATCCTTATCATGCACATCTTCTTCTTTCAAGGACAGGTACCTTTTTAACCCGTTTCACGCACATCTTTTTTCATTCCTTTTCTTTGTATTTCTTTATGTCCACTTTGTTTACGCATGTCCATTAATTTTTCACGGATTGGTACATTATCTATTTTTTCTTACACGTCAGACTACAGTTTTCTTCGGGATTATCCTTTTCACGCACATCTTCTTTTTTCATTCCTTTTCATTGTATTTCTTTGTGTCCGATTTTTTCACGCATGTCCACTTTTTTCACGGATTGTTGCCTTATCTATTTTTCTTTCACGGCAGTGTACATTTTACATCTTGATTATCCTTTTCACGCACATCTTCTTCTTTCACGGACTGGTACATTTTCAACCCTTTTCACGCACATTTTCTTTTTTCATTCCTTTTCTTTGTATTTCTTATGTCTACTTTTTTCACGCCTGACCACTTTTTTCACGGATTGGTGCCTTATATATTTTCTTTCACGTCAGTCTACATTTTTCTTCGGGATTATTCTTTACACGCGCATCTTCTTCTTTCTCTGACATGTACTTTTTCAACCCTTTTCACGCACTTTCATCTTTTTACATTCCTTTATTTTGCATTTCTTCATGTCCACTTTTATTCACGCATATCCACTTTTTTCACGGTTTGTTGCTTATCTGTTTTTCTTTTACGTAAGGGTATATTTTTCTTCGTGATTATCCTTTTCACGCACATCTTCTGCTTTCACAGACTGGTACCTTTTCAACCCTTTTCACGCACATCTTCTTTTTTCATTCCTTTCCTTTGTATTTCTTTATGTCAACTTTTTTTCACGGCTGTCCAGTTTTTTCACGGTTGTCCACTTTTTTCACAGGTGTCCACTTTTTTTCACATATGTTCACTTTTTTCATGGATTGGTGCCTCATCTAGATTTCTTTCACGCCAGTCTACCTTCTTCTTTCTCGGACTAGTACCTTTTCAACCCTTTTCACGCACAACCATCTTTTTTCATTCCTTTATTTTGTATTCCTTTATGTCCACTTTTTTCACGCATGTCCATTTTTTCACGGATTGTTGCCTTTTCTGTTATTCTTTCACGTCAGTGTACATTTTTCTTCGTGATTATCCTTTTCACGCACATCTGCTTTCACGGACTGGTACCTTTTCAACCCTTTTCATGCTCATCTTCTTTTTTCAATCATTTTCTTTGTATTTCTTTATGTCCACTTTTTTCACGGATGTCCACTTTTTTCACGGGTTGGTGCCTAATCTGTTTTTCCTTTCATGTCAGTCTACATTTTTCTTCGGGATTATCCTTTTCACGCACACCATTTTCTTTCTCGGACAGGTACCTTTTCAACCCTTTTCACGCACATCCATCTTTTTTCATTCCTTTTTTTTGCATTTCTTTATGTCCACTTTTTTCACAGATGTTCATTATTTTCACGGATTGTTGCCTTATCTATTTTTCTTTCACGTCAGTGAACATTTATCTTCAGGATTATGCTGTTCACGCACATCTTCTTCTTAAAGTTTCTCGGACTGGTACCTTTTCAACCCTTTTCACGCACATCCATCTTTTTTCATTCCTTTATTTTGTATTTCCTGATGTCAACTTTTTTCAAGGATGTCCACTTTTTCACGGATTGGTGCCTTATATATTTTCTTTCACGTGAGTGTACATTTATCTTCGGGATTATCCTGTTCACTCACATCTACTTTCTCGGGCTTTGACCTTTTTCATTCCTTTTCACGCACATCCATCTTTTTTCATTCCTTTATTTTGTATTTCCTGATGTCCACTTTTTTCACGGATGTCTACTTTTCCATGGATTGGTGCCTTATATATTTTTCTTTCACCTTAGTGTACATTTATCTTCGGGATTATCCTTTTCACGCACATCTTCTTCTTTCTCGGGCTTGGACCTTTTTCATTCCTTTTCCCGCACATCCATCTTTTTTCATTCCATTATTTTGCATTTCTTTATGTCCACTTTTTTCAGGCATGGCCACTTTTTTCTCGGATTGTTGCCTAATCTGTTTTCTTTCACGTCAGTGTACATTTCCATTCGTGATTATCCTTTTCACGCACATCTTCTGCTTTCACGGACTGGCACCTTTTCACACTTTTTCACGCACATCTTCTTTTTTAATCCCTTATCTTTGTATTTTTTATGTCCACTTATTTCACGGTTGTCCACTTTTGTCACAGATTGTTGCCTATTTATTTTTCTTTCACGTCAGTGTACATTTTTCTTCGTGATTATCCTTATCACGTACATCTTCTTCTTTGACGGACTGGTATATTTTCAACCCTTTTCACGCACATCTTCTTTTTTCATTCCTTTTCTTTGTATTTCTTATGTCTACTTTTTCACGCCTGTCCACTTTTTTCACGGATTGGTGCCTTATCTATTTTTCTTTCTCGTCAGTCTACATTTTTCTACGGGATTATTCTTTACACTCTCATCTCCTTCTTTCTCTGACAGGTATTTTTTTAACCCTTTTCACGCACTTTCATCTTTTTTCATTCCTTTATTTTGCATTTCTTCATGTCCACTTTTTTCACGCATGTCCACTTTTTTCACGGTTTGTTGCTTATCTGTTTTTCTTTTACGTAAGTGTACCTTTTTCTTCGTGATTATCCTTTCCAGCACATCTTCTGCTTTCACAGACTGGTACCTTTTCAACCCTTTTCACGCATATCTTTTTTTTTTATTCCTTTCCTTTTTATTTCTTTTTGTCAACTTTTTTTTTCTCGGTGTCCACTTTTTCACGGATGTCCACTTTTTTTCACACATGTTCACTTTTTTCACGGATTGGTGCCTTATATATTTTTCTTTCACGTTAGTGTACATTTATCTTCGGGGTTATCCTTTTCACGCACATCTTATTCTTTCTCGGGCTTGGACCTTTTTCATTTCTTTTCATGCACATCCATCTTTTTTTAATTCATTATTTTGCATTTCTTTATGTCCACTTTTTTCAGGCATGTCCACTTTTTTCACGGATTGTTGCCTTATCTGTTTCCTTTCACGTCAGTGTACATTTTCATTCGTGATTATCCGTTTCACGCACATCTTCTGCTTTCACGGACTGGCACATTTTCACACTTTTCACGCACATCTTCTTTTTTCATTCCTTTCCTTTGTATTTTTTATGTCCACTTTTTTCACGGATGTCCACTTTTTCACAGATTGTTGCCTATCTCTTTTTCTTTTACGTCAGTGGACATTTTTCTTCGTGATTATCCTTATCACGCACATCTTCTTCTTTCACGGACTGGTACATGTTCAACCCTTTTCACGCATATCTTCTTTTTTCATTCCTTTTCTTTGTATTTCTTATGTCTACTTTTTTCAAGCCTGTCCACTTTGTTCACGGATTGGTGCCTTATCTATTTTGCTTTCACGTCAGTCTACATTTTTCTTCGGGATTATTCTTTACACGCGCATCGTCTTCGTTCTCTGACGGGTACTTTTTCAACCCTTTTCAAGCACTTTCATCTTTTTTCATTCCTTTATTTTGCATTTCTTCATGTCCATTTTTTTCACGCATGTCCACTTTTTTCACGGTTTGTTGCTTATCTGTTTTTCTTTGAGGTAAGTGTACATTTTTCTTCGTGATTATCCTTTTCACGCACATCTTCTGCTTTCACAGACTGGTACCTTTTCAACCCTTTTCACGCACATCTTCTTTTTTCATTCCTTTCCTTTGTATGTCTTTATGTCAATTTTTTTTTTCTCGGTGTCCACTTTTTTCACGGATGTCCACTTTTTTTCACACATGTTCACTTTTTTCATGGATTGGTGCCTCATCTATTTTTCTTTTAAGCCAGTCTACCTTCTTCTTTCACGGACTGGTACCTTTTCAACCCTTTTCATGCACATCTTCTTTTTTCATTCCTTTTCTTTGTATTTCTTTATGTCCTCTTTTTTCACGGATGTCCACTTTTTTCACGGATTGGTGCCTTATCTGTTTTTCCTTTCATGTCAGTCTACATTTTTCTTCGGGATTATCCTTTTCACGCGCATCTTCTTCTTTCTCGGACAGGTACCTTTTCAACCCTTTTCACGCACATCCATCTTCTTTCATTCCTTTTTATTGCATTTCTTCATGTCCACTTTTTTCACAGATGTTCATTATTTTCAAAGATTGTTGCCATATCTATTTTTCTTTCACGTCAGTGAACATTTATCTTCAGGATTATCCTGTTCACGCGCATCTTCTTCTTAAAGTTTCTCGGACTGGTACCTTTTCAACCTTTTTCACGCACATCCATCTTTTTTCATTCCTTTATTTTGTATTTCCTGATGTCCACTTTTTTCAAGGATGTCCACTTTTTCACGGATTGGTGCCTTATATATTTTCTTTCACGTTAGTGTTCATTTATATTCGGGATTATCCTTTTCACTCACATCTACTTTCTCGGGCTTTGACCTTTTTCATTCCTTTTCACGCACATCCATCTTTTTTCATTCCATTATTTTGCATTTCTTTATGTCCACTTTTTTCAGGCATGTCCACTTTTTTCACGGATTGTTGCTTAATCTGTTTACATTCACGGCAGTGTACATTTTCATTCGTGATTATCCGTTTCACGCACATCTGCTTTCACGGACTGGTACCTTTTCACACATTTTCACGCACATCTTCTTTTTTCATTCCTTTCCTTTGTATTTCTTTATGTCCACTTTTTTCACGGATGTCCATTTTTTTCACAGATTGTTGCCTATCTATTTTTCTTTCACGTCAGTGTACATTTTTATCGTGATTATCCTTATCACGCACATCTTCTTCTTTCACGGACACGTACCGTTTCAACCCTTTTCACGAACATCTTCTTTTTTCATTCCTTTTCTTTGTATTTCGTTATGTCTACTTTTTCACGCATGTCCATTTTTTCACGGATTGTTGTCTTATCTATTTTTCTTTCACGTCAGTGTACTTTTATCTTCGTAATTATCCTTTTCACGCACATGTTCTTCTTTCACGCACTGGTACCTTTCAACCATTTTCACGCACATCTTTTTGTTCTTTCATTTTCTTTGTATTTCTTTATGTCTACTTTTTGCACGCCTGTCCACTTTTTCACGGATTGGTGCCTTGTCTATTGTTCTTTCAGGTCAGTCTACATTTTTCTTCGGGATTATCCTTTTAATGCACATCTTCTTCTTTCTCGGACTGGTACCTTTTCAACCCTTTTCACGCACATCCATCTTTTTTCATTCCTTTATTTTGCGTTTCTTTATGTCCACTTTTTTCAGGCATGTCCATTTTTTTCACGGATTGTTGCCTTATCTGTTTTTCTTTAACGTTAGTGTACATTTTTCTTCGTGACTGTCTTTTCACGCACATCTTCTGCTTTCACGGACTGGTACCTTTTCAACCCTTTTCACGCACATCATCTTTTTTCACTCCTTTTCTTTGTATTTCTTTATGTCTTCCTTTTTTCTCGCCTGTCCACTTTTTCACGGATAGGTGCCTTGTCTATTTTTCTTTCAGGTCAGTATACATTTTTCTTAGGGATTATCCTTTTCACGGGCATCTTCTTCTTTCTCGGACTGGTACCTTTTCAACCCTTTTCACGCACATCCATCTTTTTTCATTCCTTTATTTTGCATTTCTTTATGTCAACTTTTTTTCACCGATGTCATCTTTTTCACGGATTAGTGCCTTATCTATTTTTCTTTTACGTCGGTGTACAATTTTTGGGATTATCCTTTTCACGCACAACTTCTTCCTTCTCGGACTGGTACCTTTTCAACCCTTTTCACGCACATCCATCTTTTTTACATTCCTTTATTTTGCATTTCTTTATGTCCACTTTTTTCACGCATGTGCCATTTTTTCACGGTTTGTTGCCTTATCTAATTTCTTTCAGGTCAGTGTACATTTTTCTTCGTGATTATCCTTTTCACGCACATCTTCTGCTTTCACCGATTGGTACCTTTCAACCCATTTCACGCACAGCTTCTTTTTTTATTCCTTTCCTTTTTATTTCTTTTTGTCAACTTTTTTTTCACGGTGTCCACTTTTTTCACGGATGTCCACTTTTTTCACACATGTTCACTTTTTTCACGGATTGGTGCCTCATCTATTTTTCTTTCACGCCAGTCTACCTTCTTCTTTCTCGGACTGGTACCTTTTCAACCATTTTCACGCACATCCATCTTTTTTCATTCCTTTATTTTGTATTCCTTTATGTCCACTTTTTTCACGCATGTCCACTTTTTTCACGGATTGTTGCATTTTCTGTTTTTCTTTCACGTCAGTGTACATTTTTCTTCGTGATTATCCTTTTCACGCACATCTGCTCTCACGGACTTGTACCTTTTCAACCCTTTTCATGCACATCTTCTTTTTTCATTCCTTTTCTTTGTATTTCTTTATGTCCACTTTTTTCACGGATGTCCACTTTTTTCACGGATTGGTGCCTTATCTGTTTTTCCTTTCATGTCAGTCTACATTTTTCTTCGGGATTATCCTTTTCACGCGCATCTTCTTCTTTCTCGGACAGGTACCTTTTCAACCCTTTTCACGCACATCCATCTTTTTTCATTCCTTTTTTTTGCATTTCTTTATGTCCACTTTTTTCACAGATGTTCATTATTTTCACGGATCTATTATCTATTTTCACGGATCTATTATATATTTTTCTTTCACGTCAATGAACATTTATCTTCAGGTTTATCCTGTTCACGCACATCTCCTTCTTAAAGTTTCTCGGACTTGTACCTTTTTAACCCTTTTCACGCACATCCATCTTTTTTCATTCCTTTATTTTGTATTTCCTGATGTCCACTTTTTTACGGATGTCTACTTTTTCACGGATTGGTGCCTTACATATTTTTCTTTCACGTTAGTGTACATTTATCTTCGGGATTATCCTTTTCACGCACATCTTATTCTTTCTCGGGCTTGGACCTTTTTCATTTCTTTTCATGCACATCCATCTTTTTCATTTCATTATTTTGCATTTCTTTATGTCCACTTTTTTCAGGCATGTCCACTTTTTTCACGGATTGTTGCCTTATCTGTTTCCTTTCACGTCAGTGTACATTTTCATTCGTGATTATCCGTTTCACGCACATCTTCTGCTTCCACGGACTGGCACCTTTTCACACTTTTCACGCACATTTTCTTTTTTCATTCCTTTCCTTTGTATTTTTTATGTCCACTTTTTTCACGGATGTCCACTTTTTCACAGATTGTTGCCTATCTCTTTTTCTTTTACGTCAGTGGACATTTTTCTTCGTGATTATCCTTATCACGCACATCTTCTTCTTTCACGGACTGGTACATGTTCAACCCTTTTTCACACATATCTTCTTTTTTCATTCCTTTTCTTTGTATTTCTTATGTCTACTTTTTTTCACGCCTGTCCTATTGGTTCACGGATTGGTGCCTTATCTATTTTTCTTTCACGTCAGTCTACATTTTTCTTCGGGATTATTCTTTACACGCGCATCTTCTTCTTTCTCTGACGGGTACTTTTTCAACCCTTTTCAAGCACTTTCATCTTTTTTCATTCCTTTATTTTGCATTTCTTCATGTCCTTTTTTTTCACGCATGTCCACTTTTTTCACGGTTTGTTGCTTATCTGTTTTTCTTTGACGTAAGTGTACATTTTTCTTCGTGATTATCCTTTTCACGCACATCTTCTGCTTTCACAGACTGGTACCTTTCAACCCTTTTCACGCACATCTTCTTTTTTCATTCCTTTCCTTTGTATGTCTTTATGTCAATTTTTTTTCTCGGTGTCCACTTTTTTCACGGATGTCCACTTTTTTTCACACATGTTCACTTTTTTCACGGATTGGTGCCTCATCTATTTTTCTTTCAAGCCAGTCTACCTTCTTCTTTCTCGGACTGGTACCTTTTCAACCCTTTTCACGCACATCCATCTGTTTTCATTCCTTTATTTTGTATTCCTTTATGTCCACTTTTTCACGCATGTACACTTTTTTCACGGATTGTTGCCTTTTCTGTTTTTGTTTCACGTCAGTGTACATTTTTCTTCGTGATTATACTTTTCACGCACATCTGCTTTCACGGACTGGTACCTTTTCAACCCTTTTCACGCACATCTTCTTTTTTCATTCCTTTTCTTTGTATTTCTTTATGTCCTCTTTTTTCACGGATGTCCACTTTTTTCACGGATTGGTGCCTTATCTGTTTTTCCTTTCATGTCAGTCTACATTTTTCTTCGGGATTATCCTTTTCACGCGCATCTTCTTCTTTCTCGGACAGGTACCTTTTCAACCCTTTTCACGCACATCCATCTTTTTTCATTCCTTTTTATTGCATTTCTTCATGTCCACTTTTTTCACAGATGTTCATTATTTTCAAGGATTGTTGCCATATCTATTTTTCTTTCACGTCAGTGAACATTTATCTTCAGGATTATCCTGTTCACGCGCATCTTCTTCTTAAAGTTTCTCGGACTGGTACCTTTTCAACCCTTTTCACGCACATCCATCTTTTTTCATTCCTTTATTTTGTATTTCCTGATGTCCACTTTTTTCAAGGATGTCCACTTTTTCACGGATTGGTGCCTTATATATTTTCTTTCACGTTAGTGTACATTCATATTCGGGATTATCCTTTTCACTCACATCTACTTTCTCGGGCTTTGACCTTTTTCATTCCTTTTCACGCACATCCATCTTTTTTCATTCCATTATTTTGCATTTCTTTATGTCCACTTTTTTCAGGCATGTCCACTTTTTTCACGGATTGTTGCTTAATCTGTTTACATTCACGTCAGTGTACATTTTCATTCGTGATTATCCGTTTCACGCACATCTGCTTTCACGGACTGGTACCTTTTCACACATTTTCACGCACATCTTCTTTTTTCATTCCTTTCCTTTGTATTTCTTTATGTCCACTTTTTTCACGGATGTCCACTTTTTTTCACAGATTGTTGCCTATCTATTTTTTTTTCACGTCAGTGTACATTTTTTATCGTGATTATCCTTATCACGCACATCTTCTTCTTTCACGGACACGTACCTTTTCAACCCTTTTCACGAACATCTTCTTTTTTTCATTCCTTTTCTTTGTATTTCGTTATGTCTACTTTTTCACGCATGTCCATTTTTTCACGGATTGTTGCTATTTTTCTTTCACGTCAGTGTACTTTTATCTTCGTAATTATCCTTTTCACGCACATGTTCTTCTTTCACGCACTGGTACCTTTCAACCATTTTCACGCACATCTTTTTGTTCTTTCATTTTCTTTGTATTTCTTTATGTCTACTTTTTGCACGCCTGTCCACTTTTTCACGGATTGGTGCCTTGTCTATTGTTCTTTCAGGTCAGTCTACATTTTTCTTCGGGATTATCCTTTTAATGCACATCTTCTTCTTTCTCGGACTGGTACCTTTTCAACCCTTTTCACGCACATCCATCTTTTTTCATTCCTTTATTTAGCGTTTCTTTATGTCCACTTTTTTCAGGCATGTCCATTTTTTTCACGGATTGTTGCCTTATCTGTTTTTCTTTAACGTTAGTGTACATTTTTCTTCGTGACTGTCTTTTCACGCACATCTTCTGCTTTCACGGACTGGTACCTTTTCAACCCTTTTCACGCACATCATCTTTTTTCACTCCTTTTCTTTGTATTTCTTTATGTCTGCTTTTTTCTCGCCTGTCCACTTTTTCACGGATAGGTGCCTTGTCTATTTTTCTTTCAGGTCAGTATACATTTTCTTAGGGATTATCCTTTTCACGGGCATCTTCTTCTTTCTCGGACTGGTACCTTTTCAACCCTTTTCACGCGCATCCATCTTTTTTCATTCCTTTATTTTGCATTTCTTTATGTCAACTTTTTTTCACCGATGTCATCTTTTTCACGGATTAGTGCCTTATCTATTTTTCTTTTACGTCGGTGTACAATTTTTGGGATTATCCTTTTCACGCACAACTTCTTCCTTCTCGGACTGGTACCTTTTCAACCCTTTTCACGCACATCCATCTTTTTTACATTCCTTTATTTTGCATTTCTTTATGTCCACTTTTTTTCACGCATGTGCCATTTTTTCACGGATTGTTGCCTTATCTGTTTTCTTTCAGGTCAGTGTACATTTTTCTTCGTGATTATCCTTCACGCACATCTTCTGCTTTCACCGATTGGTACCCTTGAACCCATTTTTATTCGTGATTATTCTTTTCACCCACATCTTCTGCTTTCACGGACTGGTACATTTTCAATCCTTTTCACGCACATCTTCTTTTTTCACTCCTTTTCTTTGTATTTCTTTATGTCTTCTTTTTTCTCGCCTGTCCACTTTTTTCACGAATTGGTGCCTTGTCTATTTTTCTTTCAGGTCAGTACACACTTTTCTTCGGGATTATCCTTTTCACGCGCATCTTCTTCTTTCTCGGACTGGTACCTTTTCAACCCTTTTCACGCACATCCATCTTTTTTTCATTCCTTTATGTTGCATTTCTTTATTTCCACTTTTTTCACGGATGTCTACTTTTTCACGGATTGGTTCCTTATCTATTTTTCTTTCACGTCGGTGTACAATTTTCGGGATTATCCTTTTCACGCACATCTTCTTCTTTCTCGGACGGCCCCCGCTCATAGGGACTTGAAGAAATATATGGGCTGCATGATGCTTCCACGCAGAGCTGATTCCGGGCCGCACACTAGTACTGGTAAACCGCTTGGGGGATCTAAGCCTGTCCAGGAACCGCGGTGGGAGGCGGACCGACCATGCTAATAAACCCTATCGGTTTCATTGGGCGACAGGGCTTGAGATGTCATTTCATCTCAATGTCGGGTAAAAGTCCCACAAAATTGGAAGCAACGTCTCCAAAATGACCTTTACAGTGTTGACGGGGACGTTAAACCTCAAATCAAACAAACAAACAAATCTTCCTTCTCGGACTGGTACCTTTTCAACCATTTTCACGCACATCCATCTTTTTTCATTCCTTTATTTTGCGTTTCTTTATGTCCACTTTTTTCATGCATGTGCACTTTTTTCACGGATTGTTGCCTTATCTGTTTTCTTTCAGGTCAGTGTACATTTTTCTTCGTGATTATCCTTTTCAGGCACATCTTCTGCTTTCACGGACTGGTACCTTTCAACCTTTTTCACGCTCAACTTTCTTTTTTCATTCCTTTTCTTTGTATTTCTTTATGTCTACTTTTTTCACGGCTGTCCACTTTTTTCACTGATTGGTGCCTTGTCTATTTTTCTTTCAGGTCAGAATACATTTTTCTTCGGGATTATCGTTTTCACGCGCATCTTCTTTTTTCTCAGGCTGGTACCTTTTCAAACCTTTTCAAGCACATCCATCTTTTTTCATTCATTAATTATGTATTTCTTTATGTCCACTTTTTTCACGGATGTCCACTTTTTCACTGATTGGTGCCTTATCTTTTTTCCTATCACGTAAGTGTACATTCATCTTCGGCATTATCCTTTTCACGCACATCTACTTCTTTCTCAGACTGGTACATTTTCAACCATTTTCACGCACATCCATCTTTTTTTCATTCCTTTATTTTGCATTTCTTTATGTCCACTTTTTTCACGCATGTGCACTTTTTTCACGGATTGTTGCCTTATCTGTTTTCTTTCACGTAAGTGTACATTTTTATTCGTGATTATCCCTTTCACGCACATCTTCTGCTTTCACGGACTGTAACCTCTTCAACCTTTTTCACGCACATCTTCTTTTTTCATTCCTTTTCTTTGTATTTCTTTATGTCCACTTTTTTCACGGAGTCCACTTTTTTCACGGATTGTTGCCTTATCTATTTTTCTGTCACGTCAGTGTACATTTTTATTCGTGATTATCCTTATCACGCATATCTTCTTCTTTCACGAACACGTCCCTTTTCAACCCTTTTCACGCACATCTTCTTTTTTTCATTCCTTTTCTTTGCCTTTCTTTATGTCCACCTTTTTCACGCATGTCCACTTTTTCACGGATTGTTGCCTTATCTTTTTTTTTCTTTCACGTCAGTGTACATTTATTTTCGTGATTATCCTTTTCACACACAACATCTTCTTTCACGGACTGGTACCTTTTCAACCCTTTTCACGCACATCTCGTTTTCCATTCCTTTCCTTTTTATTTTATTTATGTCCACTTTTTTCACGGATGTCCACTTTTTACACGGATGTCCACTTTTTTTTCACGGATTGTGTACATTTACCTTCGTGATTATCCTTATCACGCACATCTTCTTCTTTCACGGACAGGTACCTTTTCAACCCTTTTCACGCACATCTTCTTTTTTAATTCCTTAGCTTTGTATTTCTTTGTATGTCCACTTTTTCACGGATGTCCACTTTTTTCACGGATGTCCACTTTTTTCACGGATTGTTGCATTATCTATTTTTCTTTCACGTCCGTGTACATTTATCTTCGTGACTATCCTTATCACGCACATCTTCTTCTTTCACGGACAGGTACCTTTTCAACCCTTTTCACGCACATCTTCTTTTTTAATTCCTTTTCTTTGTATTTCTTTATGTCCACTTTTTCAGGCATGTCCACTTTTTCACGGATTGTTGCCTTATCTATTTTTCTTTCATGTCAGTGTTCATTTTGCTTCGTGATTATCATTTTCACGCACATCTTCTGCTTTCACGGACTTGTAACGTTTCAACCCTTTTCACGCACATCTTCTTTTTTCATTCCTTTCCTTTTTATTTCTTTATTGCCACTTTTTTCACGCATGTCCACTTTTTTACGGATTGTTGCCTTATCTATTTTTCTTTCACGTCAGTGTAAATTTATCTTCTTTCACGGACAGGTACCTTTTCAACCCTTTTCACGCGCATCTTCTTTTTTCATTCCTTTTCTTTGTATTTATTTATGTCCACTTTGTTCACGCATGTCCATTTTTCACGGATTGGTACCTTACCTATTTTTCTTGCACGTCAGACTACATTTTTCTTTGGGATTTTCCTTTTCACGCGCATCTTCTTCTTTCTCGGACTGGTACTTTTACAACCCTTTTCACGCACATCAAGAATTATCGAATCGGCATCAATCTGCTGTTTGCCAGTTGCCCATTCATATATACTGCCAAAAAACCCAATCAAATAGAAATGGTTGATGTCTGCTAGTTGCCTGTTGCGATTTCACTAGATGCCATATGCCAGTTGCCTATTCAGTTGTTATACACTCAAACCATTTCAAATAGAATTGGCAGCTGGCTGTCAGTTGCTGGTTGCCAATTAATTAGGATTTGCCAATCGGCATCTTGCCACCGTTTGAAAGTTGCCAATTCAGATGTTATACTCTAAAACCCTCTCAAATCGAATTGGCAGCTGGATGCCAATTTCCAGTTGCCAGTTTACTAGAATTTGAGAATCGGCATCTGGATGCCGTTTGCCAGTTGGCTATTCAGTTGTAATGCTATAAACCTTATCAAATCAAATTGTTGGCTGGGTGCCAGTTGCCAACTCACTAGAATGTTCGAATCGGCATCTTGCGGCCGTTTGCTCTTTCAAAGTCAGTTGTTATACACTTAAACTTCCCAAGTCGAAATTGCAACTGGCTACCTGTTGCCTGTTGCCAGTTGCCAATTCACTAGAATTTGCTAATCGGCATCTGGTTGTCGTTTGCCAGTTGCCTATTCAGCTGATATACCATAGAACCCTCTGAAATCGAAATGGCAGCTGGCTGCCAGTTGCCAGTTGCCAATTCACTAGAAGTTTCGAAATGGCATCAAGCTGTTGTTTGACAGTTGCCTATTCAGTTGCACTATCGTAAAACCAACTCATATAGAATTTGCAGCTTGCTGCCAGCTGCCAGTTGCAAAATCGCTAGAATCTGCGAATAGGCATCTGGTTACCGTATGCTAGTTGCCTATTCAGTTGTTATACACCAAAACCCTTTCAAATCGAATGGCCGCTGGCTCCCAGTTGCTGGTTGCCAATTCACTAGGATTTGCCAATCGGCATCTGGCTGTCGTTTGCCAGTTGCCTATTCAGTTGTGTTGCTATAAAAATACGATCTAATCGAATTGGCAGCTGGCTTCGAGTCGCCAGTTGCCAATTCACTATAACTTGCGAATCGGTATCTGGCTGCCGTTTGCCAGTTGTATGCAATGATCTAAACCCTCTTAAATTGAAATGACATCTGGCTGCCATTTGCTAGTTGCGAATTTACTAGAATTCGCGAATTGGCATCTGGTTGCCGTTTGCAAGTTGCCTAATCTATTGTTATAGTCTAAAACCCTCTCTAATGGAATTGGCAGCTGGCTGCCAGTTTACAGTTGCAAATTCACCAGAATGTTTGAATCGGCATCTAGCTGCCGTTTGCCAGTTGCCATTTCAGCTGTAATGCTATAAAGCCCTCTCAAATCGAATTGGCAGCTGGCGGACAGTTGTAAATTTAATAGAATTTGCGAATCGGCAGCTGGCTGCCGTTTGCCAGTTGAATATTTAATTGTATTGCTCTAAAATACTGTTATATGCAATTGACTGCTGGCTGCCAGTTGCCAATTCACTAGAATATGAGATTCGGCATCAAGCTGCTGTTTGCCAGTTGCCTATTCAGTTGACTACCATAAAACCCACTCAAGTAGAATTTGCAGCTGGCTGCTAGTTGCCATTTGCAAATTCACTAGAATTTGCAAATAGGTGAATTTGCAAATAGGCATCTGGTTGATATACCTAAAAGCCCCATAAAAACGAATTGGCAGCTGGATGCCAGTTGCAAGTTGCCAATTTACTAGAATTATCGAATCGGCATCAATCCGCTGTTTGCCAGTTGCCTATTCAGTTGTACTGCCATAACATCCACTCAAATAGAATTAGCAGCTGTCTGTCAGTTGCCTGCTGCGATTTCACTAGATGCCGTATGCCAGTTGCCTATTCAGTTGTTTTACACTCAAACCATTTCAAATCGAATTGGCAGCTGGCTGTAAGTTGCAGGTTGCCAATTCACTAGGATTTGCCAATCGGCATCTGGCCGCCATTTGCCAGTTGCCAATTCAGTTGTTATACTCTAAAACCCTCTCAAATCGAATTGGCAGCTGACTGCCAGTTTCTAGTTGCCAATTTACTAGAATTTGAGAATCGGCATCTGAATGCCGTTTGCCAGTTGCCTATTCAGTTGCAATGCTAAAACCCTTCTCATATCAAATTGTTGGCTGGGTGCAAGTTGCCAATTCACTAGAATGTGTTCGAATCGGCATCTGGCGGCCGTTTGCTCTTTCAAAGTCAGTTGTTATACACTTAAACTTCCTACGTCGAAATTGCAACGGGCTACCTGTTGCCTGTTGCCAGTTGCCAATTCACTAGAATTTGCGAATCGGCATCTGGTTGTCGTTTGCCAGTCGCCTATTCAGCTGATATACCATAGAACACTATGAAATCAAAATTGCAGCTGACTGCCAGTTGCCAGTTCACTGGAAGTTTCGAAACGGCATCAAGCTGCTGTTTGTCAGTTGCCTATTTAGTTGTACTTTCGTAAAACCCACTCAAATAGAATTTTCAGCTGACTGCCAGCTGCCAGTTGCAAATTCGCTAGAATCTGCGAATAGGCATCTGGTTGCCGTATGCTAATTGCCTATTCAGTTGTTATACACCAAAACCCTTTCAAATTGAATGACAGCTAGCTGTCAGTTGCTGGTTGCCAATTCACTAGGATTTGCGAATCGGCATCTGGCTGCCGCTTGTCATTTGCCTATTCAGTTGTGATGCTCTAAAACACGCTCTAATCATCGAATTGGCAGCTGGCTTCGAGTTGCCAGTTGCCAGTTCACTAGAACTTGCGAATCGGTATCAGGCTGCCGTTTGCCAGTGCTATGTTCAGTTGTAATGCTCTAAACCCTCTCAAATTAAATTGGCAGCTGGCTGCCATTTGCCAGTTGCGAATTTACTAGAATTCGCGAATTGGCACTTGGTTGCCGTTTGTCAGTTGCCTAATCTGTTGTTATGGTCTAAAACCCTCTCAAATCGAATTGGCAGCTGACTGCCACTTGTCAGTTGCCTATTCAGTTGTAATGCTCTATAACCCTGTCAAATCAAATTGGCAGTTGGCTGCCAGTTGCCAATTCACTAGATTTTGCGAATTGGCACCTGGTCGCTGTTTGCCTTTTCAAATCGAATTGTTTGCCTTTTCAAATCGAACAGGCATCTGGCTGCCGTTTGCCAGTTGCCTATTCAAATGTTATTCTCGACAATCCTTTAAAGTCCGATTGGCAGCTGGCTGCCAGTTGCAAGTTGCCAATTAACTAGAATTTGCGAATTGGCGCCTGGTTGCGTTTTACCATTTACCTATTCAGTTTTTACTCCAAAACTCTCTTAAATCGAATTGCCTGCAGACTGCCGTTTGCGAATTCAAAAGAATTAACAATTTGGGATCTGCCTGCCGTTTGCCAGTTGCTTATTCAGTTGTAATACACTAAAGACCTATCAAATAGAATAGGTAGCTAGCTGCCAGTTGGCAGTTGCTAATTCACTAGAATTTGCGATTCGGCATCTGTCTGCAGTTTGCCAGTTGCCCATTCAGTTGTAATGCTCAAAAACCTTCACAAATTGAATTGACATTTGACTGCCAGTTGCCAGTTGCCAATTCAGTGGACTTTTTTGAATCGGCATCTGGCTGGCGTTTTAACAGTTGTGTATTCAGTTGTTATACTGTAAACCCCTCTTTAATCGCATTGACAACCAGCTACCAGTTGCCAGTTGCCTATTCAGTTGTGATGCTTTATAACATTGTCAAATCGAATTGGCAGCTGGCTGTCAATTGCCATTTGCGATTACATTAGAATTTGCGAATTGGCATCTGTTTTTTTTTTTTTTTTGCAATTTGGCTATTTTGTAATTATACTCTAAAACCCTCTCAAATCTATTTGGCAGCTGACTGCCACTTGTCAGTTGCAAATTCAATATAATTTTGCGAATTGGCAAATGGTTGCCGTTTGCCAGTTGCCTATTCATTTGTTATAAACTTAAACCCTCTTTAATCGAATTGCCAGCTGGCTGCTACATCACGTGAACTAGTCCGTGAAATGAACACCCAACTAAACCCCACTTTATATAGAGAAAACTGGGGTTTACGGTGATAACAATTATTTTTTCCTCCAAGACATAGGTTGTTGGTACTCGTTAGAACCGCCTCAATGAGGCGTTACTAAATAGCACCAGCAACCTATTTTTGCAGTATAAATAAGACAAATATCACAGATTTTCATCTGAAAAGACCCAATTTTGAAGTTGTGAAAAATGCACTATGTCTCACGAGTGAGGTATCGTAATGAGTTGCCAGTAACCAGTTCACTAGAATTTTCAAGTCGACATATGGCATCAGTTGTAATGCTCTGAAACATTCTCAAATCGAATGCCAATTTACTAGAAGTTTTGAATCTGCATCTGGCTGCCGTTTGCTAGTTGCTTATTTAGTTGTTATGCTCAAAAAGCATCTTAAATCGAATTGGCAGCTGGCTGCCAGTTGCCAGTAACCAATTCACTAGATTTTTGATCTGCATCTGGCTGCCAATTGCCCGTTGCCATTTCACTAGAATTTACGAATTGGCACCTTGTTGCCGTTGGCCAGTTGCCTTTTTAGTTGATATACCCTAAAACATTCTGAAATCGAATTAACATCTGGCTCCCAACTGCGCGTTGCCATTTCACTAGAATTTGCGAATTGGCACCTTGTTGCCGTTTGCAAGTTGCCTTTTCAGATGATATAGCCTAAAACATTCTGAAATCGAATTGGCAGCTGGCTGCCAGTTGCCAGTTCACTGGAATTTTCGATTCGTCATCAAGCTGCTGTTTGCCAGTTGTCTATTCAGTTGTTATATCATAAAACCCACTCAAATAGAATTGGCAGCTGGCTGCCAGGTGCCAGTTGCGAATTCACTAGAATTTGCGAATTGTTGGTTGCCGTATGACAGTTGCCTTTTCAGTTGTTATACACTAAAACCCTTTCAAATCAAATTGGCAGCTGGCTGTCGGTTGCTGGTTGCCTAATCACGAGGATTTGCCAATCGGTATTTGGCAGCCGTTTGCCAGTTGACTATTCAGCTGTGATGCTATGAAACCCTCTCAAATCGAATTTTCAATTGGCTGCCAGTTGCCAATTCACTAGAATTTGCGAATCGGTATCTGGCTGCCGGTTTTGCCAGTTTTATATTCAGTTGTTTGTTTGTTTGTTTAGTTTGAGGTTTAACGTCCCCGTCGACACTGTAAATGTCATTTTGGAGACGTTGCTTCGAATTTTGTGGGACTTTTACCCGACATTGAGATGAAATGGCATTTCCTCCACGGCCACCTAATGAAACTAATAGGGTTTATAAGCATGGACCGGCCGACTCGTACCGGTTTGCCTGGTATCAATTCCTGATCATTTCCTCTACTTCTATTTTAGATCCTCTAAGCGGTTTACGAGTAGTCGTGCGCGGGTCGGTTTCAGCTCTGTGTGGACGAAAAGCATCATGCAGCCCATCTTTTCTTCAAGCTACGTCGGTCCATGTGTGCTTGGAGGGGGATGTGCTGTGTTTGCCGGGTCTTGTCTATCATCCGTTTCGGTTTCAAAACTTTGGGGTTTAGACATACTGATGAAGATTAGATCTCAGAAAGGCCTCTGTGTCACTAAATTTGTTTAGTTACACCCTAATTGCAACCACAGGGTCGGTATCTCTGCTGGTGGATGATTCGTTCGTCCCCGAGGGTATCATCAGCTCCGTATCAGTTCCTTAGTGCTGAGGTTGATACTGCGGTGTTGACGTCAGTCCTCAAGTTCTGATTTAAATGACTATATTATATATTTTACTTTTGCAGTATAAAATTCTAACTTTTCTAAACCTAAGACTGACTTGTCAGGTGAGACATGTATCTTAGCGGATTTGGTTACTTCGTTTTGTTATATTTTAAATATTGCAAGTCTCGCTACTTTGGACATCCCTTTTCTGATGCCCGGGACTTCCGTGGAGCGTGGGCCATGTTTGCTGATGTTGGCTCGGTAGGGGGCTCCTATCTGGATCGGGCGTTTCTTGCCTGATGCCTCCAGCTGACATGTCTCATGAGCTACGTCGGTCGGTGTGTGCTCGGAGGGAGATGTTCTGTGTGTTGCCGGCTCTTTTCCATCATCCGTTTCGATTTCAAAACCTTGGGGTTTAGACACACTGATGAGGATTAAATATCAAAAAGGCCCATGTGTCACTAAATTTGGTATAGTTACACCTTAATTGCCAATTCTCTAGAATTTGACGGCCCCCGCCCATCGGGGTTGAAGAAATATATTGGCTGCACGATGCTTCCATGCAGAGCTAAATCCGACCCACAAACCGCTTAGAGGATCTAAACCTGCCCAGGCAAAGCGGTGCGAGTCGACCCGTCCATGCTTACAAACCCTATTGGTTTCATTGGGCGACCAGGATTGAGATGTCATTTCAACTCAATGTCGGGTAAAAGTCCCACAAAATTGGAAGCAACGTCTCGAAAATGACCTATATAGGGTTGACGGGGACGTTAAACCTCAAATCAAACAAACACAACACTAGAATTTGAGAATCGGCATCTTCTGCCGTTTGCCAGTTGCCTATTAAGTTGTAGTGCTAAAACACTTTCGAAAATCGAATTGTTGACTGGCTGCCAGTTGCCAGTTACCAATTAACTAAAATTTTCCAATCAGCATCTGGCTGTCGTTTGTCAGTTTCATGTTCAGTTGTTACACTCTTAAACTTCTCAAATCGAATTGGCAACTGGCTACCTGTTGCCAGTTGCCAATTCACTAAACTTTGCGAATCGGCGACGGGTTGCAGTTAGCCAGTTGCCTATTCATTTGTTATACCAAATAACCTTATCACAACGAAATGGCAGCTGGCTACAAGTTGCCTATTCAGTTGTTGTGCCTTATAATGCTGTCGAATCGAATTGCCAGCTGCCAATTGACAATTCACTAGAATTTGCGAATCAGCATCGGGTTGTTGTTGCCTAATTTGTTATTATACTCTAAAACCCCCTCAAATCGAATTGGCAGCTGACTGCCAATTGCCGTTTGCCTATTCAATAGAATTTTGCCTCGGTATATGGCTGCCGTTTGCTAGTTGCCTATTCAAGTGCAATGCTCTTAAACCATTACAAATCCAGTGGCAGCTGGATGCCAGTCGCCAGTTGCCAATTAACTAGAATTTCCGAATAGGCATCTGGCTGCCTCTTGCCAATTGCCTGTTCAGTTTATTACTAAAACCTCTAAAATTGAATTGACAGCTGTCTGCCAGTTGCCAATTCAAACGAATTTACGTTTCGGCATCTGCCTGCCGTTTGCCAGTTGCCTATTCAGTTGTCACACTCTGAAACCCACTGAAATCGAATTATCAGCTGGCTGCCAGATGCCAGTTGCTAATTCAGTAGAATATGCAAATCTGCATCTGACTGCCGTTTGCCAGTAGCAAAATCAGTTGTAATGCTCAAAAACTTTCTCAAACTGAATTCACGGCTGGCTGCCAGGTGCCAATTGCCAATTCACTACATTTTTTTTCGAATCGGCATCTGGCTGCCTTTTGACATTTGCATATTCCGTTGTTATACTCTAAAACCCCCCAAAAATCGAATTGACAGCTGGTTGCCTGTTGCCAGTTGTCAGTTCACTAGAATTTGCGAATCGGCATCTGGTTGCCCTAAGTCTGTTACCTATTCAGTTATAATGCTCTATAACTCTGTCAAGTCGAATTGGCTGCGGGCTGCCAGTTACCAATTCGCTAGAAATTGTGATTTTGCAGGTTGTTGTTGTTTGCAGGTTACCTTTTTTGCTATTTTACTCTTTTGCCCTCTCAAATCAAATTGGCAGGTCACTGCCACTTGCCAGTTGGCATCTGCCAGCTGCCAGTGCTAATTCACTAGAATTTGCGAATATCTGGATGCCGTATGCGAGTTGCCTATTCAGTTGTTATACACTAAAACTCTTTCAAATCGAATTGGCAGCTGGCTGTCGGTTGCTGGTTGCAAATTCACTAGGATTGGCCAATCGGCATCTGGCCGCCGTTTGCCAGTTGCCTATTCAGTTGCGATGCTTTAAAACCCTCTCAAATCGATTTTGCATCTGGCTGCCAGTTGCCAGCTGCCAATTCACTAGAATTTGCGAATCGGTATCTGGTTGCCGTTTGCCAGTTTTATATTCAGTTGTTTGTTTGTTTGATTGATTGATCTGAGGTTTAACGAACCCGTCAACGCTGAAAAGGTCATTTTGGAGACGTTGCTTCCAATTTTATGGGACTTTTACCCGACAATAAGATAAAATGACATTTCAAGCACGGCTGTCCAAGGAAAATCATTGAGTTTATAAGCATGGACGGGCCGACTCGCACCGCTTTGCCTGGGCAGGCTCATATCCTCTAAGCGGTTTACCAGTACTCGTGTGCGGGTCGGTTGCAGCTCTGTGTGGAAGCAAAGCATCATGCAGCCCAACTAGTTATTCCAGCCCCGATGGGCGGTGGGCCGAATATACTCAGTTGCTATGTTCTAAAACCATCTCAAATCGAATTAGTACCTGGCTGCCATTCACTAGAATTCGAGAATTGGCATCTCGCTGCCGTTTGCCAGTTGCCTATTCAATTGTTATATTCTAAAACCGTTTCAAATAGAATTAGCAGTTGGCTGCCTGTTGCCAGTTCACTAGAATTTGCAAATAGGCGTCGGGCTGCCGTTTAGCAGCTGCTTGTTTAGTTGTTATAGTCTAAAACCCTCTGGAATCGTATTGGCAACTGGCTGCCTGTTGTCAGTTGCCAATTGACTAGAATTAGCAAATCGGCATCTGGTTGCCGAGTACCAGTTGCCTATTCAGTTATTATTCACTAACATCTTCTCAAATCGAATTAGCAGTTGTCAATTCACTAGAATTTGCGAATCGGCATCTGGCTGCCGTTTACCAGTTGTCTTTTCAGTTGTATTGCTCTAAAACCCTCCCATATAGAATTGGCAGCTGGGTGCCTAGCTAGAATTTGCGAATCGGCATCTGCCTGTCGTTTGCACGTTGTCAGTTGTAATGCTCTAAAACACTTTCAAATTGAATTTACAACATGCTTCCAGCTGCCAGTTGCCAATTCACTAGAATTTTCGAACTGTCATCTGGTTGCCGTTTGCCAGTTGTCTATTCAACCGTTTACTCTAAAACCCTCTAAAATCGAATTGGCAGAATTTACGTTTAGGTATCACCCCGCCGTTGACCAGTTACCTATTCATTTATAATAACCTTAAACCCTCTCAAATCGAAATGGATGCTGGCTGCCAGTTGCCTATTGCCAGTTCACTAGAATTTGAAAATGGGCATCTGGTGGCCGTTCACCAGTTGCCTGTTCTATTTTTATACTCTTAAAATCTCTCAAATCGAACTAGCATCTAGCTGCTAGTTCCCAGTTGCCTCTACAGCACTGTCAAATTGAATTGGCAGCTGGCTACTAGCTGCCATTAGCCAATTCACTAGAATTTACGAATCGGCATCTGGTGCCGTTGACAATTGCCTATTCAGTTCTAATTCTGCAAAACCCTCTCAAGTCGACTTGGCAGCTGGGTGCCAATTGCCAGTTCAATAGAATTTGCGAATTGGCCTCTGGTTGCCAGTTGCCTATTTAGTTGTTGTACTCTGAAACCTTCTCAAATTGAATTTGCAGCTGGCTGCCAGTTGCCAGTTACCAGTTCACTAGAATTATCGAATCGGCATCTGGCTGCCGTTTACCAGTTGCAAATATAGTTGTTACAGTGCACCCGCTATAATCATTTTGTTCCCGCTCAAAGCTACTTTAAAAAGTGACCAAAATGATCAAATCAGTGACGACCCCACGAAAACATGCCGATTGAGTGGATTGCGGGCTAATCGCGGTGTTTTCAAGGTATGATACAGGTATAAGATTGATTGTCCTCGCTACCTCCGTTTGCCGGTTGCCTATTTAGTTGTAATGCTCTAAAACCTTCTCAAATCGAAATTGCAGTCGGCTGCCAGTTGTCAATTCACTAGAATTTGCGAATCGGCATCCGGCTACCGTTCATCACGTGAACAAGTCCGTGATTTCATCAGAAAAGTAGCCATTTTGGAGATGTGAAAAATGCACTTTATCGCACGGGTGTGTTATCGTAATGGTTTGCCCATTCCCTATTCAGCTGCAGAGCTCTAAAACTAGCGATTAAATAAACTTGAAGCTTCCATCGCAATCGAACTAAAATAAATTAGTATCAACTAGTATAAACTAATGCTCTAAAATTCTCAAATCGATTTGGCAGCTGGCTACCAGATGCCAGTTCATTAGTATATGCGAATAGGCATCTGGTTGCCGTTTGTCAGTTGCCTATTTAGTTGTTTTATTTAAAAACGCTCTCATATTGACTTGGCAGCTGGTTGCCAGTTGCCAATTCACTAGAATTTGCGAATAGGCATCTGGCTGTCGTTTGTCAGCTGCCTGTTTAGTTGTTATACTCTATAATCCTCTCAAATCGATTTGGCAGCTGGCTACCAGATGCCAGTTCACTAGAATTTGTAAATATGCATCTGGTTCCCATTTGTCATTTGCCTATTCATTTGTTTTTTTGAAAAACGCTCACATATTGAATTGACAGCCGGTTGCCAGTTGACAGTTGCCAATTCACTAGAATTTGCGAATAGGCATCTGGCTGCCGTTTGCCAGCTGTCTGTTTAGTTGTTATACTCTATAATTCTCTCAAATCGAATCGGCATCTCACGGCCGTATGCCAGGTGCCTGTTAACTTGCAATGCTCTAAAACCCTCTAAAATCGAATTGGCATCTGGCTGCCAGTTGCCAATTTACTAGAATTTGTGAATCGGCATCTGACGGCCGTTGTGCCTGTTCACGTGCCATGCTCTAAAACCCTCTCAAATCGAATTGGCAGCTGGTTGCCATTTGCCAATTTACTAGAATTTTCGAATCGGCTTCTGGTTGCGTTGCGCCGGTTGCCTTTACAGTTGTTATACACTAAACTCAAATCGAATTGGCAGCTGGATGCCAGTTACCAGTTGCAAATTCACTAGAATTTACGAATCGACGTATGGCTGCCGTTTGCCAGTTGCCTATCGTTGCATTGCTCTAGAACCCTCTAAGATAGAATTAGCAGCTGGGTACCAGTTGCCAATTGCAAATTTACTAGAACTTCGGAAGCAGCATGTGGTTGCCGTTTGCCAGTTGCCTATGCAGTTGTAATGCCTTTAAATCCTGTCAAATCCAATTGGCAGCTTGCTGCCAGATGCAAGTTGCCAATTCACTAGAATTTGCGAATTGGCATCTTGTTGCCGTTTATTGTTATCTTTTATTGTTGTCCATCTATTTCTTCAAGCCCCGATGGGCGGAGGCCGAATATACTCAGTTGTAATGCCCTAATACTCTCTCGAATCGAATTAGCAGCTGGCTGCCATTTGTATGCTGCCAATTCACTAGAACTGAGAATTGGCATCTGGTTGCCTTTTGCCAACCGCCTATTCAGTTGTTATACACTAAAACTCTCTCAAATCGAATTGACCGCTGGCTGCCACTTGCCAGTTGCAAATGCAATAGAATTTTGCGAATCGGCATCTGGCTGCAGATTGCCAGTTGCCTCTGCAGGTGTAATGCTCTAAAACCCTTTAAAATCTAATTGACAGCTGCCTACCAGTTGCCGGTTTACTAGAATTTGCGAATTGGCATCTGGTTGCCGTTTGCCAGTTGCCTATTCAATTGTTTAACTCTAAAACTTTCTAAAATCGAATTGGCAGCTGGCTACTATTTGTCAGCTGCCAATTTACTAGAATTTGCTAATCGGCATCTGGCTGCCATTTGCCAGTTGCCTATTTATTTATTCCAAATATCAGTCATCATACATATGTACATAATACACACATATATATATATGGCTCGGATTGGGCGTAGGCTTGGCCTTTATTTGCCCTCTCCGTGGGTACCAAAATTGACAGAGAGTAATATAGAGTACATCAATACAGTACAGTGATAGATATATAGACATTATGCTTTCAGTTGCCTATTCAGTTGTTATACTCATAAACCAACCCAAATCGAAATTGCAGTCGGCTGCCAGTTGTCAACTAGAATTTGCGAATTGCCTATGCAGTTGTAATGCTCTAAAACCCTCAAATCGAATTGGCAGCTGGCTGCCATTTGCCAGCTGCCATTTCACTAGAATTAGTGGACTGGCATCTTGTTGACGTTTCCCAGTTGCCTATTCAGTTGTTATAATCCAAAACCCTTTCAAGTCCAATTTGGAGTTGGCCGCCAGTTGCCAGTTGCCAAGTCCAGAGAATTTCCGAATTGGCATCCAGAATGTGAAGTTAGATGCAATTTGCCAGCTGGCGATTGAATAGGCAACTGACAACTGACAACTGGCAGCCAACTTCACGGACATCTCTTTTTCAACGAGCAATTGGAAGTCTAGCATTTGTACAGTGGAAATTCATATTCTTGTAGGACATAGCATGCATACCAGCAGATGTTCAGACCCTTAGCACAAAAAGAAAGAAAAACAAATGCCTATCCTTCGTACACAGCGCCCCGCACCGCACCGCACCATGGCACACGTTGTTGAACACAACACCACACACCATGGAACAGGAACGGGGTGCTACGCAGAGATGGGGTGTGTTTCAGTCTTGTACATATGCTGATAGGCTTTGTCTTATTCAAGTGTCATGGCCCTTCAAGAATATAAATTTCCATTGTTTGTTTGATTTGAGGTTTAACGTCCCCGTCAACACTATAAAGGTCACTTTGGAGACGTTGCTTACAATTTTGACGGACTGTTACCCGACATTGAGATAAAATGACATCTCAAACCCTGTCGGCCAATGAAACCAATAGGGTTTAGTAGCATGGACGGTCCGCCTCGCACCAAATTTCCTTCGTCCAAAATATGTGATGCATGAACAAGAACTAGCTACGCCCCTAATACGTACAGAGCTCAGGCCTGTCTCATTATTGTCACTGTTCTCTTTCTTTCTCCTATGACAACCACTCGCTCACATCTGAGCATTACGACGGGATTTCCTGGGTGGTAACCGGTACATTTTTTCTGGTGGTTTTGCTTTTATTCGTACTATCCGGTATTTTAGGTGCGTTATGTGGTAGTTTCTTCTGCTTGTGTTTCGTGAGGGGATAATGTTTGCTTTATTGGCTTTTTAAGTTTTGTTGTTGTTTTGTTTTGTTTGTTTCGGTTTTTATATTTATAGAAGAGGTTTAGGTTTCTTTTGTTGGACTTTTCCATTGGTTAATTGGTGTTTTGTTTGTTGGTTTGTCAGGTGTTTTTGTTGCTTGAGTTGGTCTTTTAGTAGGTCTTAGATGTGTGTGTTCTTGTGTTTATATTTCGGGCGTTTGTTTACGACAAGATCTTCATTGAGTTGATCTGCCAAGAATATTTATTTTTCTTTATTTTATTCATCAGCTGGTGTTATATTGGCCTTATTTCATGTGCCTTGTTGTTGTTGTTTTGTTATATCCTCAGCATGTGTTAAATTGGCCTTATTTCGTTTGCCTTGTTGTTGTTGTTTTTGTTATATCCAAAGCTGTTTCGTTTTGAATTTTTCGTCTAACCGTGCATGTGTGTTTTTGCATCTGTTCAATTTGCCGGTAATTCAAATGGAAATTTGTATCATTTATATGTATTCATTGTATGCCATTTATATGTATTTGTTTCGTCATTCATATATATGTTTGCATATCGGTGTCCAGCTTTTCATTCATTTGTTTATGTTTGCATGTGTGTTTTTGCATCTGTCCAATTTGCCGGTAATTAAAATGAAAATGTTTATCATTTATATGTATTTATATGTATTTGTTTCGTCATTCATATATATATTTTTGCATGTCGGTGTTCAGCTTGTCATTCATTTGTTCTTTTTTGCATGTGTTTTTGCATCTGTTCAATTTGCCGGTAATTTAAATGTAATTTTTTATCATTTATATGTATTTATTGTATGCCATTTATATGTATTTGTTTCTTCATTCATATATATATTTTTGCATGTCGAAGTCCAGCTTTTCATTCATTTGTTCATGTTTGCATGTGTGTTTTTGCATCTGTTCAATTTGCCGGTAATTAAAATGAAAATTTTTATCATTTATATGTATTTATTGTATGCCATTTATATGTATTTATTTCTTCATTCATATATATGTTTTTGCATGTCGGAGTCCAGCTTTTCATTCATTTGTTCATGTTTGCATGTGTGTTTTTGCATCTGTTCAATTTGCCGGTAATTAAAATGAAATTTTTTATCATTTATATGTATTTATTGTATGCCATTTATATGTATTTGTTTTGTCATTCATATATATATATATATATATATATATTTGCATGTCGGAGTCCAGCTTTTCATTCATTTGTTCATGTTTGCATGTGTGTTTTTGCCTCTGTTCAATTTGCCGGTAATTAAAATGAACTTTTTTTATCATTTATGTGTATTTATTATATGCCATTTATATGTATTTGTTTTGTCATCCATATATATGTATTGCATGTCTCAGTCCAGCTTTTCAATCATTTGTTCATGTTTATTCATCAAGCCAACCTTATTGTTCAGCTTAATGTCGAATTGTATACAAGCGAGACATAGTCTTCGCTGGAATTATGCTTTGTTTTACGGGTTGTTACATTTGAGCCAGCTCACAACAAACCTACAATACGACATGTGCGCCCAGCGAAGACTCAGTTCAGCCTGCGTATCCGCACCGTCTGATCAGAGTCTTCATTGTGCACTCCAAGGACAGTTAAGGGCCCATCGCTCCTTCATGCGGCAAGCGAAGTCTCTGGTTAGACTATATGGATGCGCAGGCTAATCTGAGTCCTCGATGAGCGCACATGTCTTATTGTAGGTTTTGTCGTACACTGGCTCATTTTCTTAATTCTGCGTTTCATTTCAGGTTCGTTATGTTTTACTTTTGCCTAAAGTTTCGGTTGATCCTGTTTAACACTCCTGTATAATTTTGACCCATTAAAACCCCACTTTTAAATAATAAAACGTCTACAGGGGCATTCCTTATTTTTCATTTCTGCTCAAATGCATAGATTGTGGTGAGCCGTAAGAACCGCCTCGCCGATGCGGTTCTAACTAGTCCAAACAAGTTATGTTTAGAGCAGATATATGAAACATATTGGAATATTTTATCGGAAAATTTTCCTATAGGTAGCATTATTTTCAATATATTTTCGTAATGCATGTCGGGAAAAAGGTTTTCCACAGGTATTTCGTTCATCAAGCAATCAATAGCCGACGTATGTAGTTACATCGGATGCGCGTCTGACTAGTGAACAGGAGGACGCGAGTTCGATACCTGTCGGGGTGCGGCAACATTCTTTCTTGGAGATTGATAATGAAATCTTTTCTACGGTCATTGGCTCCCTTCCGCTATTATAAGAAAAGCAGTTGTCAGTTTCTGAAGAAAGAATGTGCACTGTACTGGTTAACCGCTTTCGTAAAAATTCTGATATTTTTCGTATGTCTGAAAACAATGTGGGTACTCGTTTCAACCGCCTCGACGAGACGGTATTAACGAGTACCCACAATATGTTTTTAGCAGAAATCAGAGAAACATATACTCACCATATAAACACCAGTTTCACTATATAAAAGTGGCATTTCAAGGGGCCAATATTATATCGCGTGTTTTCATGATGGGAATTCTTGATCTAACTAACACTTTAATACTTTACTTTTCAAGCTGCTATTTTTGCTTAATTCATCTTTGCATTTCTGGCTCTTTGTATTTTGCTTTGCTCTTTTTTTTGTATCTGCTTTTAAGCATGGCTCTATACTGGAGTGCAGTTTTTCCCCGTTCGTTCATCAATCGGTTAGCATTTGCGACAACCCCTCGCTATAATGTTCAAGTCCATAAGGCACAACAAAGTCATATGCCGATTTCTTGTTTAACAATATTTGGTTGCTTTGTAGCCATCGTGAAGTGAAGGAACTGATCAGGAATCGATACATTTACCTCACTGCTCTCATCGAAGACACCAAATGGAAAGAAATACTAACATAAAATAACTTCAACATAACGAAAACATCACAAGTGAAAAACCAAAAGGACAGTTAGTTTAACACAACATCGCCAAACGGCTATCCAAAATTAAAATATATTAGCAATATAGACATGCATAGACGAACTATAACAATAATAAACCACAAAAGAATATCCGCCTTGGTATGGTCAGTAAAAAGCTTTATTTATTTTTTATTTTTACATGGCCACACTCCTCACCCTTGCTTCAGTCGTGGTTAAGACAATTTGTTCAGTCCGCATGAAGGATTTGCAACCCATAAGGAATATTAATTTAAACGAATACAAAGATGAAACAACGATCAGGAATCATAAATGCTGGAACAAAAGAAAACCAATTGTTGGACTCCGGTGGGTCCCGACTATATTTGTGTCTCCTTACCAGCCAGAGGCATTCTGGCTTTCTGCAGATGTGCACGTCTGCAAAGAGGCTGGGCACTGCACTTCCTTGCATGCGACTTCCTAATTACCTTTTTCGCCGAAGCTCGCAGTGAAGTTCTACTAGAGGTAATGCAGTAATTCCTGTGTCATAGTTACAAATGGGTTCTCTTTACTGATAACGGTTTTTCTTCACGCCAGGGTCTGAGGTCAGAACTGGAAAACGGAACACCATCAAGGAATATGTCTGTCCCCAGCGGACACACAACATTGAAATGACGTATTGGCGTCGAAGTGATGTCATCTCATCGCATCGATGTTGATAGGACGTCATTTTAATGCTGAGTGCCTGCTGGGTCTTATGGCTAATACCAGTCTGTTTAGCCATTGCAACAGCCCTCTGTTGCCAATGCATCCGCCTGTCTGTTTCCAGCCTGCATCCGGTCTGTGGGGACTACGAAAGCAGGGTCCTCGTCCCAGTCCCCGGGTACAATTGTTTTACGATGCTGTTATAAAATTAATCTGGAATTTCCTATTTATCTTTTAAATATTTTTTGTTTATATATTTTTCAGAAAATTACATATTTTAATAACAACATAAGAGCATCGTAAAACAATTGTAGCGAATGCTTTCATAACTGTTACCTTAAGACATGTTTTCGACAGTAAATTTTGAAAGCCATAACCTTTTTTTGTTTTGAGGCATTTCAAGATTGTTTCCTTCCTGATTTCGAGCTGGGCAAAGACCGGAGTACCCAGAGAAAAACGATGTGACCTTTCGTCTCACATAAGACCCACAGTCGGAGCTCTTTACCACTAATAATCTTACCAATTAGGCCACTCTAGCTTAGCAACTGAGGATACTGAAAGGCCGACGATTACTGTCAGGTTTTTTTTTCGGCACTCGTATCACACATTTTCTTAACCGTTTTTGGCGATATGAATGGATGCACTTTGTCGCACGGAGCTGCATTTTAGCAAGTTTAATGTTCTCGGAATTGTGGCGCTGAGTTAGAAAACCTTCATGCGGACTGAACGAGTTATTACGACAGAACCAATGGCGAGGATTGTGGGTACGTCAAATCCATTTAGCCCCCATCACGAAAACACGCTTATATAATTTTGACTCCCTTGAACCCTTAAAGTAAAACTGGGGTTTGCAAGGTTTATTTTCCTTATTTCTGCTCTATATTTTGAGAGGAAATAATAAAAATAGAAGTTTTCAGCGATTGTTTGTTTGTTAGTTTTTTTTCGGCGGTGAAATTCGTAATGTATTTGAATAGGCGTGTTTTCGTAATGCAGAGCATTTGTTTTACCTACCATTCCAAGGCGGTTCTTCTGGTGTGGTTTATTATTGTCATACCTCGTCTTTGCATTTATGTACTGCTTTCTTTTTATTTTGTGAGAAAGTATCTGCGCTTTCGGGTTTCTTGGATGGAAATTGTGAGGTAATTCGTGCGACATATGGCGGTTCTTACATGAGTGTTCATGTATTATTGAATTTATTAAACGTGTTGAGGAAAAAAGATAAAATGCGAGGCTCCGTCGAGCATTTTATCCCTTTTCTTCATCGAGTTTAATATATTCAATAATACATGAGCACGAATGCAAGGTTCTATTTATCATATGCTATTTAAAACGGATCTTATTGACTAATGTTCAAAAGGAAAGTTAATATTCCGCCATTCGTAAACGCGACGCCGTTAAGGAAGTCGACCATGTAACGTTACGAGACCAATTTGCATATTTAATGCACCGGTGGATTATCGAACTTAGTACATGACATTATTACATTCTCAGACGGATGCCATAATATGATAAAGTGTATAATGTCATAAAGTCATCCAAAAAGAGTTAAGTTTTTGGATGAAGATTTTTTTTTATCTTTTTTTTTTCTCATTTAAGATGTGCAATGTAGGTGCTCATTTGAGCCGCCTTATATAGGCGGCTATAACGAGTACGAACAACCTACGTATTTGACCATTGGTCAGAAATAACAAAAAGGATATGTAGCCAGGTAAACCCCAGCTACGTGGTGTTCTTTACATGGACTTATTCTGGTAATGTAACTTTTCGTCTTCGTTTTCTTATTCGGAAAATTTTGACATGTTAGTTCTTTGTTTAACTAACTAGCGGCTTTAGTTTTTCTTTTATTTGTTTGAGGTTTAACGTCCTCGTCAATACTGTGTCATTCAGGAGACGTTGCTTCCAATTTTATGGGGACTCTTACCCGACATTGAGATGTAATAACATCTCAATCCCGTCCGCTCAGTGAAACCAATAGGATTTTTTTTTTGCATGAACGTGCCGACTCGCACCACTTTGGGCTTTGGGTTTTAATGTCCTTGCAAGAATGCGGCTCTTTTATTCAGCCGATCGTTTATCGAGGGCGGGCGAAATCGGATTGGTCAGTGAAACACACACGCCTTGCGTCTTGCATCACCCCCATCCTCAGGGGCGGAGCATTCTTTACGCTGATACGCACTTGCGTACAAATTACAAACGTAAAAAATTAGACAACGACGATGAAGAAACAAAGAAGGAAAAAGAAAATGAACAAGACGAATAAGAAGAAGAAGAAGATGAAGAAGAAGAAGAAATAGGAAAATCTGTATGTATCTAGGATATACACAACACTAATTTTTAGCTAATACTGTTTTCTTCCACACTTTCATGAAAGCAATTGCTCGCTAACAGGGTGAGAGTGGTCCCCATTTGGGATGAGATATTAAGAGGCGGGATTATTATTTCTAGTAGTTTCTTAGGTTTGCGTACATTTTCTTCTGCCAGTTATGCCCATGCCCACTCCAGTCCCCAAGGCTACGGGCATCACTGCAACACTGCAAACCACACAGTATCTCGTTTACCATGACTGTGTCGAACCTTTCAGCTCAGTCGACGCCGGAAGGGGTAATCAGCATTAACATGATGATTATGATGATGATGATGATGATACGAGCTCAAAGAAGATTAGTATGAGCGTGCGAACCCACTGTTGAAATATATACTGAAAGAAACTTCTAACGAACTAGAGCCAGTGTTCATGAAACACAATGCCCCCAACTGCTTGACCCTAACACTGCTTGTCCCTAATAGTAATTGAGATATATTTTTTTATTTGGCTACATGCTGAAATTTTAGAAGAAAAACAAGTTAAATCGGATTTTTTTCAAAAGTTGATCAGTTCGTCTACTCATCATCCTGAACCAGCCTGTAAAGTTCCAGGGCAATAGCTCAAACAGTTTTTGAGATACATGTATATTGCTTACAAGCTTCAAACGCCCAAAATTTCAAAGGGGCTTAACTCCAGAATTAAAACTTGATTTTTGGTCCAAAAATAATCAGTGCATCTTCTCGTCATCCCCAACCATTCTGTAAAGTTTCAGGGCAATAGATAAAACTGTTTTTGAGTTACCTTGCTTACAAGCTTATAACACAAAAATATCAAAGGGCCATAACTGAAGAACACAATTTCGGATTTTTGTCAAAAGTTAATCAGTTCATGTACTCGTCATCCTGAACCAGCCTGTAAAGTTTCAGGGTTATAGCTCAAACAGTTTTGAGATATCTTGCTTACAAGCTTAAAACGTGCAAAATTCCAAAGGGGCATAAGTCAATTGGATTTTTGTCGAAAGTTAATCAGTTCATCTTCTCATCATCCCCAACCATTCTGTAAAGTTTCAGGGCAATAGCTCAAACATTTTTTTTGGTTATCTTGCTTACAAGCTTAAAACACACACACACACAGAAAAAATCAAAGGGCCATAACTGAAGAAAAAAGTTTGGAATTTTTTCAAAAGTTAATCAAGTCATCCAATCATCATCCTGAATCAGCCTGTTAAGTTTCAGGGCAATAGCTCATACGGATTTTGAGACATCTTGCTTACAAGCTTCAAACGTGCAAAATTTCAAAGGGGCATAACTCAAGAAAAAAATGAATTTTTGTCAAATGTTAATCAGTTCATCTTCTCATCATCCCCAACCATTCTGTAAAGTTTCAGGGCAATAGCTCAAACAGTTTTTAGTTATCTTGCTTACAAGCTTAAAACGCAAGCAATTTCAAAGGGCAATAACTCAATAAAAAAAAAATCGGATTTTTTTCAAAAGTTAATCAGTTCATCTACTCATCATCCCAAACCAGTCTGTAAAATATCAGGGCAAAAGCTCGAACAGGTTTTGAGATATCTTGCTTACATGATTTCAAAGTATTTTTGCAAAGGGGCATAACTCAAGAAAGGGGCATAATCCTGACAAGAAAAAAATGGATTTTTGTCGAGAGTTAATATCATCCCAAACCATTCTGTAAAGTTTCAGGATAATAGCTCAAACAGTTATTTGGTTATCTTGCTTACAAGCTTAAAACACAAAAAATTCAAAGGGCCATAACTAAAGAAAAAATCGGATTTTTTTCAAAAGGTAATCAGTTAATCTACTCATCATCCTGAACCAGCCTGTAAAGTTTCAGGGCAAGAGCTCTTACCAATTTTGAGATATCTTGCTTACAAGCTACAAACGTGCAGGATTTCAAAGGGGCATATCTCAAGAAAAAAATGGATTTTTGTCAAAAGTTAATCAGTTCATCTTCTCATCATCCCAAGCATTCTGTAAAGTTACAGAGCAATAGCTCAAACAGTTTTTGAGTTATCTTGCTTACAAGCTTAAAACACAAAAATTTCACAGGGCCATAACTGAAGAAAAACATTACGGATATTTTTCAAAACTTAATCAGTTAATCTACTCATCATCCCAAACCAGTCTGTAAAGTTTCAGGGTAAAAGCTCAAACAGATTTTGAGATATCTTGCTTACCAGATTTCAAAGTATTTTTCGAAACTCAAGACAGGGGCATAATCCTTCAGATTTTTGTCAAAAGTTAATCAGTTTATCTACTCATCACCCTGAACCAGCCTGTAAAGTTTCAGGGCAATAGCTCAAACTGGTTTTGAGATATCTTGCTTACACGCTTAAAACGCAAAAAAAAAAAAAATCATAGGGACAATACTCAAGAAAAAATATATGGATTTTTGTCAAAAGTATATCTGTTCATCTTCTCACCATCTCCTACCATTCTGTAAAGTTTCAGGGCAAAAGCTCAAACAATTTCAGTTACCTTGCTTACAAGCTTTAAACGCAAAAAAAATCAAAGGGCCATAACTGAAGAAACAAATTTTGGATTTTATCAAAAGTTAATCAGTTCATCTGCTCATCATCCCAAACCAGTCTGTACAGTTTCAGGGCCAAATCTCAAACAGTTTTTGAGATGTCTTGCTTACCAGATTTCAAGGTATTTTTTTTTTTTGCAAAGGGGTATAACTCAAGAAAGGGGCATAATCCTGATGAAAAAAAAATGGATTTTTTTGTCGAAAGTTAATCAGTTCATCTTCTCATCATCCCCAACCATTCTGTAAAGTTTCAGGGCATAAGCTCAAACAGTTTTTGTCGCACCTGCTTTAGAAGGAAGACATAGGCGTGCAAGTTTCCGTCCGCCCGGTTGTCCGTCCGTCCGTTCAACTGGTTGTCCGTTCGTCTTTCCGTCAACATTTTACACTGGGTGTCTTGTCATCGCAACTTCTCCTACAGTTTCATACCGATTATTTTGAAACTTTGCGTGTGTTTTTGCCATGGTATGAGGATGCGCATGTGATTTCGTCTTTATCGTCGGATCATTTTTTGTCACTTTTTGCACATTGTGAACTTAGTCAATTTTAACCTTCAATTGATATATGATAGGTACCTCTTGTCATCGCAACTCCTCTTGCAGTGTTATACCTATCATTTTGAAACTTTGCATGTGCTTTCGCAATGGTATGAGGATGTGCATGTGGTTTCGACATAATTCTCCGAATATTTTTTTTACTTTTTGCACATTATGAACTTAGCCATTTTTAAGCTTCATTTGATATACGATAGGTACCTCTTGTCATCGCAACTCCTCCTACAGTTTCATACCGATTATTTTGAAACTTTGTGTGTGTTTTTGCCATGGTATGAGGAAGCGTATGTGGTTTGGACTATATCTTCGGGTAAATTTTTGTCACAATTTCCACATTGTGAACTTAGTCATTTTTAGCCTTCAATTGATATATGATAGGTACCTCTTGTCATCGTTACTCCTCTTGCAGTTTTATACCGATCATTTTGAAAGTTTGTGTGTGCTTTTGCCATGGTATGAGGGTGATAAGGATGCGCATGTGGTTTGGACTTTATCGTCGGATCATTTTTGTCACCTTTTTCCACATTGTGAAGTTAGTCATTTTTAACTTTCAATTGATGTTTGATAGGTACCTCTTGTCATCGCAACTTCTCTTGCAGTTTTATACCGATCATTTTTAAACTTTGCGTGTGCTTTTGCCATGGTATGAGGTTGTGCATGTGGTTTCGACATAATTCTCAGAATTTTTGTTTTCACTTTTTGCACATTGTGTACTTATCCAGTTTTAAGCTTCAGTTGATGTACAATAGGTACCTCTTGTCATCGCAACTCCTCTTACAGTTTTATATTGATCATTGAAACTTTGTGTGTGTTTTGCTATGATATGAGGATGTGCATGTGGTTTGGGCTTTATCTTGGGATCAATTTTTATCACTTTTTCCACATTGTGAACATATATAGGCTATGGATTCTTCTCAAAGCCCTATATTCATTTCAAGTGCCTTAAATAAACTTTTATTTTTTTGTGTGGGGCAGGTGGGAGCAGGTGCGACATCAACTTCACCGAAGTTGAATCTCTGGTTGAGTTATCTTGCTCACAAGCTTAAAACGCAAAAAAAATCAAAGGACCATAACGCATGCAAAAATTTCGGAATTTTTTCAAAAGTTATTTCATCCTGTACCAGCCTGTAACGTTTCAGGGCAATAGCACATACAGGTTTTGAGATATCTTGCTTACAAGCTTCAAACGGGCAAAATTTCAAAGGGGCATAACTGGATAAATGAATTTTTGTCAAAAGTTAATCAGTTCATCTTCTCATTATCCCTAAACCATATTGTAAAGTTTCAGGGCAATAGCTCAATTAGGTTTTTTTAGTTAACTTGCTTTCAAGCTTAAAACGCAAAAAAAAATTCAAAGGGCCATGACTCAAGAAAAACAATATCGGATTTTTCACAAAAGTTAATCAGTTCATCGACTCACCATCCCAAACCAATCTAAAGTTTCAGGTCAAAAACTCCAACAGTTCTTGAGATATCTTGCTTACAAGAGTTCAAAGTATTTTTTGCAAAGGGGCATAACTCAAGAATCCTGACGAGAAAAAACACGGTTTATTATTTTTTCATAAGGAATCCATATATGAAATTCCAAAAACAAAGCACCCATGGTTCTTAAGTTATGTTATGCAGTAAAAAAGCGGGACGGACGGAAGGACGAACGGACGAACAGGGCAAAACCAATATACCCCCACAACTTCTTCGAATTTGGGGGCATAAAATCAAAATCCGATGTTTTTATATTTCGCAAGGATTACAATCATAACACCTAACATAACAATAAAAATTGTTACAAGTCTCATATCGCATACATGCAGCACAAAGAAAGGGTCAATTTCAATAACACGTTCACACAATCTCAGTACAAAATATACACTTTCTGGTTTGGCCGCTTGCAGCATTGATAACTGCTGCGCATTGGCTACCCACTGAGAGCGAAATGGCTAACGATTTTTTTTTGGGGGGGGGGGGGGGTGTTTGTGGGGAGGTTTACGCCCTTTCAAGATTACTTCACTTATTTCGAGCCGATCGATAATCAGAGTGCGTGAAAACCGGATTACCTGGAGAAAACCACCTAACCTCCCGTTGTTTGTTTGATTTGTGGTTTAACGTCCCCATCAACGCTGTATAGGTCATTTTGATGACATTGCTTCCAATTTTGATGGATTTCTACCCGACATTGAGACGAAATGATATCTCAAGCCCTGTCGCAAAAATAAACCATAAGGGCTTATAAGCATGGAGGGTCCGACTCATACCTCTTTTCCTGGGCAGGCTTGGATACTCTAAATGGTTTACCAGTTCCCGTGTGCGGTCAGTTTAAGCTCTGCGTGGAAGCATCGTGCAGCCCATCTATTTCTCCAAGCCCAAATGGGCGGGGACCGGACATTCCGTTGCAGAAATTTGTGCCTCACAACTGCAGATGTTCCACTATTGGATGGATGCCTGCTCCAGTTGCGGTAACGTTTGAGGCTGAATTGGATGCTACAGTTTTGCGTTAGAAGTTTCCTTCAGTATAGTTTTCTCTGCCTCCCTGTCGAGCATCGCACAGCAAAGACTCACAACACGTTAACAAGCCCATGTAATGAACAACCTTCTAAATCCAACTTTATATAAAAACTGGGGTTTACTTAAGAAATTAATTTTATTTTTCTGTTGTTCATGAAAGATTGAACGCAGTGGGTATGAAAGTAAAGGATGAACCCGGGGTTCATGTAAACTTTGCTAGCGACCCGCTGTCATTCATACTTTCATAAATAATTTATTTCCTTTAATAACATTCTTCGATCCTCATCATTGGGCGAAGACAAATGCTTATAAGGCAAAGTTTAAAAGCTGAAAAAAACAACAACAAAAAAAAAAAAAAAAAAAAAAATACATTTGCACGCTCTTTGTTTGACGTCGCCAACGCCCAATCACATCGTATAGAAGCATGATTTAGACTGCCGTCACTTGAAGTCACTAAAATTCATGTCACTATGCGTTTATGGTAGTATGAATTACATTTTTGGGTCGATCGATCCTAATTTACTTATTACCAAACGGAATTCATGCAGTTGTCCACGTGACCATCACTGATTTGGGAAAACCAATATTATGTTTTATTAATAGAACTTGAAACGTTGAGCTATTTTTATCAATGCAACAAGAACTATCTATAGAGTCTTGACAGGAATCGTGTGCTGGATAATACCCAGATCGGACGCCGCGGAATGTGGCGTCTGATCAGCAGGTTGCACAGGACCTTCACTTTTTGCTTAAATAGTGGCATTTGCGGTTAAACGAAATAGAAGTTGCTCACGTAATGAAATCGGCCCCCGCCCATCGGGGCTTGACGAAATAGATGGGCTGCATGATGCTTCCACACAGAGCTGAAACCGACCTGCACACAAGTACAGGTAAACTGAATAAAGATTCTAAGCCTGCCCAGGCAAAGTGGTGCGAGTCGAACCGTCCATGCTTATAAACCCTATTTGTTTCATGGGGTGGCAGGGCTTGAGATGTCATTTCATCTCAATGTCGGGTAAAAGTCCCACAAAATTGGAAGCCACGTCTCCAAAATGACCTTTACAGTGTTAGCGGGGACGTTAAACCTCAAATCAATCAATCAAATCACGTAATGAAAGAAAAACAATATGTTAATCCAGGCCACGATGTCACGTGCCGTCTTTCGGAACATTCTATTTATAAAACTGTTACACAAATGTATGCCAAGTCGAGTTAAATTGACTTTTCGCACTCCTGCTAAGAACTTAATTTTAGAACCCTGTAATGTTTAAGTGCAAAAATGAATAGCCCAGACTTTGTAGGTGATACCGTCATTAGAAATACAGCGTAGACCAAGACCGGATATAGAATACATTGCTTCTGATCAGGTCGGCACTGTTCGCCATATGTATGCAACAACAGTTTAGAACATGATTGGGCGGGTGGACTGTGCTTTTACACTTGGACATTGGCATACAGAATCTACATAATCAGACACCACATAACGCAATGTCTGATCAGCTGTACTGTGCTTGCTCAAAATTAAACGAACAGTTCGATTCTCAGCTCAGGGCTATTTTCCCAACCTACACTCAGAGACGATCGACCCACCAGTACTTTTATTGCTTTGATTTCTTTAGGTTTTACATTAGGCTTTACCATGGAAATGTAAATATAGGGCTATATATCATTTTTCATATTTCTTCCCCAAGACCGGTGTTGTGGCCAACTTTTGGTACCTTTCAGAACCGCCTATTGAAGGCGCCTTTTGGACGCGGTTGTAACGAGCAGCAAAAGCCTATGTTTACAGTTATAAGAAAAATGTAACAAATTTTCATTAAATAAAACAAAATAAAAAAGACATAATATTAAAAAAAAAACAAAAAAAAAAACAAGAGGGCCCATAGGGCAGTGAATCGCTCACCTGAGGGCTATAATTTGAACAAACTTGGTAGCTGTCCACTAGATGAAGCTTCATACCAAATATCTAAGACCTGGGTCCTCCGGTTTGAGACAAGAAAATTTTTAAAGGTTTTCCCTATATAAGCCAATGTAAAACCAGCGAGCCCTGGTGCGGGAAAATTTTTGGCGCCAGGGCTATAATTTTTACAATCTCGGTAGCGGTCCACTAGATGAAGCTTCACGCCAAATATAAAAGACCTGGGCCTTCTGGTTTCAGAAAAGAAGATTTTAAAGGTTAGTTTTCCTATATAAGCCTATGTAAAACTAGTGGGTCCTGGCCCGGGACATTTTCGGCCCCAAGGCAGTAATTTGAATAATCTTGGTAGAGGTTCATTAGATGAAGCTTCATACCAGTTATCAAAGACCTGGGCCTTCTGGTTTCAGACTAGAAAATTTTTAAAGGTTATGTCTGTATACACCTATGTAAAACTAGTGGGTCCCGGCGCGGGCACATTTTTTAACCGAAGGCTATAATTTGAACAATCTTGGTAGAGGTCCATTACATGAAGCTTAATACCAAATATCAAAGGCGTTGGTGCTGGTTTAAAAAAAAAAGAAGATTTTTAAAGGTTTTCCCTATGTACGCCTATGTAAAACCAGTAGGCCCTGGCGCGGGGGGGGGGGGGGGGGGTTAGGAGCCAGGGCTATAATTTGAACAATCTCAGTAGAGGTACAGTAGATAAAGCTTCGCTAAATATCAAAGACCTGGGCATTCTGGTCTCAGACAAGAAGATTTTTAAAGGTTTTTTCCTATATAAGTCTATGTAAAACTAGTGGGTCCCAGCGCGGACACGTTTTTGTCCCCAAGGCTATTATTTGACTAATCTTGGTAGAGGTCTATTAGAAGAAGCTTCGTACCAAATATCAAAGACCTGGGTCTTCTGTTTTTAGCTAAGAAGATTTTTAAAGGTTATCCGTGTATACGCCTATGTAAATCGAGTGGGCCCAGGAGCGGGCATTTTGGCACCAGGGCTATGATTTGAACAATCTTGGTAGAGATCCACTAGATGAAGCTTCATGCCTTCTGGTTTCAGACAAGAAGATTTTTAATGGTTATCCCTGAATACGCCTATGTGACACCAGTGGGCCCCTGCACGGGGGCGTTTTTGGCCCGAGGACTTTATTTTGAACAATCTTGGTAGAGGTCAACTAGTTGAAGCTTCATACCAAATATCAAAGTCCTAGGTTTCTGGTTTCAGACAAGAAGATGTTTAATGGTTATCCCTGTATACGCCTATGTGAAACCTGTGGGCCCTTGCGCTGAAACATTTGTGGCCTCAGGGCTATAATATGAACACTTTTGCTTGAAGTCCACTAAATGAAGCTTCATGCCGAATAACAAAGACCTGGGCCTTCTGGTTTCAGACAAGAAAATGTTAAAAGCTTTTCCCTATAAACGCCTATGTGAAACAAGTGGGCCCCGGCGCGGGCAGGGGGGGGGGGAGGAGGCATTTTTGGCCCCAGGACTATATTTTGAACAATCTTGATAGAGATCCACTAGATGACGCTTCATACCAAATATCAAAGACCTGGGTCCTCTGGTTTCAGACAAGAAGATTTTAATGGTTTTCCATATATAAGTCCATGTGAAACTGGTGGGCCCCGACGCGGGGGGGGGGGGGGGGGCTTTTTTGGCCCCAGGGCTATAAATTGAACAATATTGGTAGATGAAGCTTCATACCAAATATCAAAGACCTGGACCATGCGGTTTCAGAGAAGAGGAATTTTTAAGTTTTCAGTTTTAAAAAAATCTATTTTTAGCTCCTGTGACCTAGATTTGCAAAGGACCGGAACCATTTGAACAACTTTGAAAGAGGACCACCTAAGGATCATTCCTGTGAAGTTTTTTTTTAAATTTATTTATTTCTGAATATACATTGTACAAACATATTTCAAATGACATCATCTAATTCAAATACATATGTACATATATGTGATACAATAGTTTAACAGCGAAAAGTAAATCTCTATTCTTTAACAAACATTGTTTAACAAAACATGTGTTCGTACATTACATGTATAATATATGTGCTATCACATCAGCTTTGTTGTCATAAAATATCTTTTTACAATGTTTATCAGACTTTTTGACAAAAAAAAAAAAAAAAACATTTTGAGGGTAGAAAAAAAATGTAATGATAATAGTAAAGAAATGTGTATATATACATATATATGTATCCTAGGTAATAAAATCATTAACAAAAAGGATTCAAGCAAAGAGTCGGAAAACAAACAAATAATAATAATAAAACAGAAAAGAGGAGCTGCTGCCTTACATGGTGTGGATTCATTATGATCAGTTGGTATTATTAAAATGTACGAAAATTTCCCCATTTTCTATCAAACTGGGCAAGCTTATCTTTCATCAAAGCCATTTCTTTTTCTACTTTGATTCTTCGACGTAAAGATGATTTAAAGTGTGCAAAAGATGGTATTGTATTTTTATATTTATTTTGGAATATAAAATACTTTCCAAAAAGGAGTATAAATTTTTTTACCTGTATTGTTGGTTTTTGTATTGAATATGTTATACCGAATGTGACCGTTTTTAAATCTAAGTTTGTGTCTAAATTATAGTCTTGCAGGAAGGTTTACACTTCCGTCCAAAACTGTATACATTCCCAAAATAAGTGGTTAATCGTTTCGATCTCCATGGAGCAAAAGTCACACAATGCAGAATTTGCAATGTTACATTTCAGTAAATATTTGTTTGTAGGGATTATGCGCATTAGATACTTGTATTGAAAGTTTTGAATTTTTATGTCGATGGTTGCATTTAGCGTGTTTGTGTTAATCATTTTCCAGTTTAAAACGTCATCATTAAATGTCTCGTTCCATTTTAATTCAGATCTTTTTTCCGTTATTGCTTGCCTGTTTCTGAGATAGTTATAAATATATTTATTTGTTTGTTTTGCTTTTATCACTTGACTGATCAATGTTGGTGCCACTGTAACGTTTACATTTTCATTCCGTATATTTGCTTTCCATTTATATGGTATACTGTTAATTAAGTTTAAGTATTTGAGGAAGTCACTATCAGGTAAATTATACTTTTCTTTTAGGTTGTTAAATGTATATATTTTCCTCATTGAATCATTATAAATATCTTTGAAATACATAATCCCATTTTGGTACCAATGCGCAAAAAAGAGAGTATTTCCTCCAGCTTTTATGTTGTTATTATTCCATAATATTTCATTCCTGTAGCTTAATATAACTGTTTTAAAATTACTTTTGCACCATGCTTGTATAATGTCCTTAAGAAATACATTATTTTTGGCAATTTTGTTTACATCTTTTTCAGAAAAATTACATTCAAATAATAGTTTATCTCCAAATGCTTTTAGTTTGCTCATATAAATAGTTTGAAGTATTCCTCCGTTTTCAGCATTCAGTATTCGCTTTACCCAACTTATTTTTAACGACATTATAAACGTTTGTAGATCTATCATTTTTATCCCTCCCAGTTCGAAGTCTTTCGTTAATATTTCTCTTTTGATCTTTTCTGGTTTGCCTTCCCATATAAAGTTATACATAATTTTTTCAATGTGTTTAATATTTCTGTTAGCGGGTTTTCTAACGTTGATAGTGCATATATTAGTTTTGGAAGAGCATAATTTTTTATGACTGTTGCCTCGAAAGAGTCCCGTAGTTCCTGTGAAGTTTGGTCAAAATCCGATCAGTGGTTTAGGAGGAAAAGTTATTTGAAGAAATTGTTGACGCAAAGACGCACACACGCACGCACGCTCGACGGACGACGGACAAAAAGCTCACCTCGTCACTACGTGACAGGTGAGCTAAAAACGTTTTGGAAATGCACAAGAATGCAGTATGTTACCCGGGTGTATTATCGTAATTAATCAGATCGCGCGGTAACTGTGGGCACATGACTTAAGACAAAGTTTCGTTTGTCACGGCCAATACTATAACATATAGTGAAACTTCACTGACCCCAATCAGACTGCGGGGTTACTGTGGTCACATGTCTTAAGATATATTTTCACTGTCACTTGTTTGATTTGAGGTTTAACGTCCTCGTCAACACTGTACAGGTCATGTTGGAGACGTTGAGGTGAAAATGACATCTCGAGCCATTTTCATTTGTCACGGTTCATAGTGTAATATATAGTGATACTTCAATGACTCCAATCAGACTGCGTGGTTGTTGTGGGCACAAACCTTAAGACAAATTTTCTCTTGTCATGTCTCGTAATATTTCACATTCCGAAACTTGATTGACTCCAACCAGACTGTTTGGTTTTTGCAGGCACATGTCGTAAGACACATTATTCACTTGCCACGTCTCACGTCACAGAGTAAAACATATAGGGAAACTTCAGTGCGCCGTTGCTGTGGGCACAGGTTTTAAGAGACGTTTTAACGTGTCACTATTGTCGGCATCGGTAGCTCAGTCGGATGCGCGTCTGCCTTGTGATCAGGAAGACGCGGGTTCGATACCTGCCGGGGTCGGCGGAGTTCGATCCTCAAATCTTTTCTTAACGGCCATTGTCTCCCTTCCGCTGATTCAAGAAGAGCAGTTATCAGTTTCCGGCGAAAGATGATAACCGCTTTCGTATAAGCAAGTCCAGGAATAGTGTGGAAAAGTAAACTGACCGCCTCAAAAATTACCTAGTCTTGACAGGGCCGTTAAACTCCAATACAAACAAACAAACAAACAAACAAACCAAACTTGTAACTGTCATAATGCAACGTATAGTGAAACTTCAACGACTCCAATTAGACTGAGTGGTTGCTTGGGCATGTCTTCAGACACATATTCACTTGTCACGTCTATATTGTGTAACATATACTGAAACTTAATTTACTCCAATCAGACTGCGCAGTGGCTGTGGGCAAATAACTTGAAACACATTTTCGCTAGTCATGGTTGATACAGTAACATATAGGGCACCTAAAGTGACTCAAATCAGGCTGCACGGTTGCTGTGGGCCTTTATTTTAAGACATATTTTGACTTGTCACATCTCATAATATAGCATGTATTGAAGTATCAACGACTTCAATCAGACTACGCAGTTATCTAGGGCGTGCGTCTTAACATTTGCCACGTCTCATAACGTTACATATCGTGAAACTACAATTACTCCAATCGGACTGCCCGATCGCTGCGGGTACATGTCTTAAGACACATTTAAACTTGTCATGGCTCATGATGTAATATATAGTAAATCTTTAATGACTCTAATCAGAGTGCGCGTTAAAACCGACACATGTCTTAAGACATATTTCACTTGTCACGACTCATAATGTAATATATAGTGAAGCTTCACTGACTCCAATTAGACTGCGTAGTTGTTGTGGGCACGTCTTAAGACACATTTCACTTGACAATGTCACGGCTCATGATGTAACAACAATGACTTCAGTCAGACCGCACAGAAGCTTTGGGGACATGCCCACTAGTCATGTCTCGTAGTATCATGTAACCTCAGTGAATGCAATTAGACTGCGACGATAACGTGGTTACATGTCCAAAGTCATATTTTCACTTGCCACGGCTCATAGCATAACATATAGTGAAGCCTCTATGACTCCAATCAGACTGCATGGATACTTTTAGAACATGTCTTTAGACACATTTTCACATTTTATATAGTGAAACTTCAATGACTCAAATCAGACCGCGCTATTGCTGTGAGAAAATGTTTCAAGACATATTTTCACTTGTCAAGGCTCATAGTGTAACATACAGTGAAACTTAAACAACGACTTCCATTATACTACGTGATTGCTGTGGGCACATTTCACTTGCCACGTTTCATAATGTAACATAAAGTGACACGTGAATTACTCCAATCAGACTGCGCGGTGGCTATGGACACGCGTCTTTAGACATATTTTCACTTGTCACGGCTCATAGTGTTACATACAGTGAAGCTTAAGCGACTTCAATCAGACTACGTGGTGGCTGAGGTCACATGTCGTAAGGCTCATTTTCACTTGTCATGATTCAAAGTGTAAACTATTGTGAAACATCGACTGGAGGTTGCTTTTGGCACATGTCTTTAGACACAGTTTCACTTGTCACGGCACACATTGAAAGATATAGTGAAGTTCAATGACTCCAACCAGACAGCGTGGTTGGTTGGGGAACATATGTCAAGACACATTTTCGCTTGGCAATTCTCATAATGTAACACATAGGGGCTTGAATCATAAAAAAAAAATGAAAAAAAAAAATTTTTTTTTTGGTACTATATTAGAGACAAGGGGGGAAACTTCGGCTCATTTTTTGGATGGGTTACCTCATTTTACCCAGTGTATCTTTTTTCGCAAATGCAGTTTGTCACCTCCTTATTATGAATTATACAAGTTAAATATATCCACCTTGCCACAATAATCCGCCTCTGTCTGTCACTTGCAGGAAACATGCTTTTCTCGCATGGATTACCTCAGCAACTCAAAATTCGGCAAAACCGTGTGCCAAAAATTTTCAGGTTTTCATCAATCACAAGCGAACTAGTGTTACGGAGGGAACTGTTTCGCTTTCACCCCTTGTCTTTCATTTAACTTTAGCTCTCTTGGCCAATTTGAAGCCAAACAGATGTATTTGCAGCTCTAAATTTTGATTTTCCTCCTTTTGCTTCGCTTTCCGCTGTGTTCTATCAAAGATCTGAACAGAAACCAGGGCGCTTGCAATCATCGTCGTGTTTAAAAAGCGGGACGTGCTGTTTAAAAAGCTGGACGTGCAGATATAATCCGGAACTTTGCAAACTACGTCCGGCAGTGACGTAGCTAGGGTTACTGTTAAAATTTGTGTGATAGCCTTGATTTCTCCTTTATTTTTTTCAATGTAACATATTCTGCTAGGACTACGTATACACGTATACGCAGATAAGATAACTGCATGGTGTTTCTATGTATAATGGGCTGTGCTCTGGGAATATTGCATTGCATCGCTTGGCGGTCAACTTCCAATTCAGCCGCTGTAACTTTTTTGACACATGCGCAGAAAAGGACAAAAAATATTTACTGAAAAGCAGAAGACGGCCTTAGATCTGATAAAAACAAGGAACAACTGTCTTGTATATGTCCAGGCTTGGACGGGCACAACCCACGTTATCGAGGAGATTGCTAGAGTGCTCCGCATTGAAGGGAAATGTTTGTCAGTTTCTTGCACAACGGGTATCGTATAATATCTATGTGGCTTATGTGTTTGGCAGAGTGCTAAAGAACGTGTGCACATGACGTCGTCACCTTGTGTTTAAACGCTCGTTCCCGGTACACGGCAACGGTTAGCTAAGCCAACAATATGCAGCAGTTTTAAGCCAAATGGTTCAGAATATAAGTTAAAAGAGATACGGCTAGAAATAACTTTTTTCAAAAATTGTTTTACAAATTTGGATTCATAGTGGTCGGAATGACTGACGACTTTAAGCTGTTACCTAAATAACAATGGCTGTTTTGATGCTAATAGGCCTGTAGGATTTTTCCTTCTTTTTCTTTCTTCTTTGTGAGAAAAAAGCGTTTCAACATGTATTTTGTCTAATGTTTACTGTTATCTCTCTCTCTCTCTCTCTCTCTCTCTCTCTCTCTCTCTCTCTCTCTCTCTCTCTCTCAGATATTTGGAAGAAATTTGTGGAGGTCTTAAGATTAAGTAGAGGGGCATGGGAATATTGTGTACTGTTCATTCCAGAGGTAGAAAGTACGGTGTACAAATCTAAACTGCACCAACCTGGCCCAAGGATTATAAAACCTTTTTTCATGCTCAACTGATAGGGTATGTATTTTATCCGGCTCATAAATAAAACAAAAAATGTAATGTAAACACATAGAAAACTTCCATGATAGCATCGAGTCACATGATTTTCAGTGACGTCAAGTGACGTCATTCTAAACCATGATTCTCTACCCGCGTTGGTGAGGTCAACGCTGTTCCTCTCTTTGTAGAAACAAAAACGGCGTGTAAATGTTTTTCAGTTTAAAAGGTTGTCTTATAAGCATTTCTTTCGCCCAGTGATGAGGGGCAAAGAATACAATTATAAAAAAAAAAAACTTAATTTTCTGCTTTTCATGAAAATATGAACGACAGAGAGTCGCTAGCAAAGTTTACATGGACCCTTTGGGATTCATTTACTTTGCAGGCAACCCACTGCGTTCGAAATATCATGAACAGCAGAAAAATAAATTTCATTTCTTAAGTGTTTGTTTTCTTTGCCTCATTTTTTTTTTTTTTTTTTTTTTTTTTTTTTTTGGTTTGGGTTTTACGGCCCTTTCAAGATTATTTCACTCATATCGAGCCGATCGTTAATCAGAGGTGGGCGAAAACCGGAGTACCCGGAGAAAAACCACCTGACCTTCCGTTGCAGAACTTGGCGTCTCACACGTGGCCCGAGCGAGGCTCGAACCTACGGCGGTGAGAGACCTAATGACTAAGAGTCAGCGCTCTTATCCACTAGGCCACGGAGGCCCGTTTTCTTTGCCTCATATTGCTGCCTCACTCTAGGGTTTATTAGCTGTCTCAATATGTAAATCATTGCAAAACACCCACATTGAGCTGGCGGTAAATACTTTTTCAAAACCGTCTTCTGCAGCATGTTTTGTTATCCATGCGAGTAGGGGAGCACCCTCTCATTTTCTCCTTAAATGTACATGTTTTAACAGTCACGGACATTCAATTTGTCATCAAACTGCTGTCAAGTGTCAAGGAAAGCCGGTCATGAAATGTACACGCACGGGATTGTTATCATAAGCAAGAATACTCGTACTACAGGTACTAATCCACACTTATCTGTCACTTCTGTGACGTCACAGCCAGTCGCTAGTTTTCATACAGGTAATACTAGGAAAATGTATAGAGTTATATAGGAGCCCGTCATTTAACTAATAAATCTTTTATTTTCTTTTCTTCAAGATATTATTATTACCTCGCATTTGATAGAAAAATGTATCTGCTTCATTTTGGTACCAAAGGGCTAGGGTCTATAAGGTGCATTTTTGGCCTCGATTTTCCAGAAAAATCAAAATTACATGTTTACTTAGGTTTATACATGTTAAAACAGAACACCATATAAAGTTTCAAGAAATGCTGTTAGAACGTCGGATCGTGCGCACGTATTGAATGGTGACGTCACTAAGGAAGGTCGAAACGCCATTTTCCTGAAATTTTTAGTTGTTTTAACATGTTTCAACGGAAAATTAGGTACCGCACCACCCCTCGACCGACATGAAAAATGTTGCAAAGAAAGATAACGTCCAGTTCGTCTTATCACCAGTGTTTGGTGTTGGTCGAGGGGTGGTGCGATATTAAAAATAACAAGTAGAGACCCTTTGACAACAGCCAAAAGCCCTGGTGAAACGTACATTTTATCGACATTTTGAGGCATTTTTGACATGAAAGATGAATTTTAAAAATGTTATTTGTTAATTCCCTTGTATTTCGGCTGATTGGAGAGTAAATAAGTAGATATATACCTCAAAATTATTCCGCCCCCGCCCATCGGGGCTTGAAAAAATATATGGGCAGCATGATGCTTCCACGCTGAGCTGAATCCGACTGCACACGAGTACTGGAAAATCGCTTAGAGGATCTAAGCCTGCCCAGGCAGAGCGGTGTGAGTCGGATCGTCCATGCTTATGACCGGGATGTGGGTATGCTTTGGTTATGTATACCCGGATCACTTTTTTTCTCTTGATGGACAATTCTTATTGTTTTCAGCCTGCACTGTGACTGGGTCGATTGTTTGTCAGTCGACCTAAAGTTTTTATACACTAGCCGCGAACGTTGTGATAATGTCCACTTGACTCCCTGATTTGTAGGAAACTATAGTCACGCTTTTCTTTCCGTTGTGAGATCATAGTATTGTGTAAAAGGGCCATGCACTGGGTTTGGCAATCAGCGTAGACCCAGACTAGACGCAGCAGAACGCGGCGTCTGATTGCCATATGTATAGCTTCAATCTGTGTGTGTGTGTGTGTGAGAGAGAGAGAGAGAGAGAGAGAGAGATGAGAGAGAGAGAGAGATGCTGAAAACAGCAAGGTTAACAGAAAAATAAACACATTTGAGAGAGAGAGAGAGAGAGAGAGAGAGAGAGAGAGAGAGAGAGAGAGAGAGAGAGAGAGAGAGAGAGAGAGGGAACTGTATGTAGAGATGCTGAAAAACAGCATCGTTAACAGAAAAAAAAAACATTTTAGAGAGAGAAGGAGCGTGTAGTGATACCGAAAACAGCAACATTAACAGAAAAAAATACATTTCAGAGAGAGAGAGAGAGAGAGAGAGAGAGAGAGAGAGAGAGAGACTGAAAATGGAGATGCTAAAAACAGCAACATTAACAGGAAAAAAAATACATTTTCATTACACAGGCCATAGAGCTTTTCATGGCCAGTCAAGACGACGATCAAACCAGAGATTATTTAAACAGAGAACTGCTCTCGGGCACCGTAGGGCACGTTCATTGTTACAGACCTCATTGGCTAATTGGGTAAGAGTGCTACCTGTCTCTTAATTGAGCGGTCTCTCTGTGTTGTAGGTTCGAGTCCCACTCGGGTCATGTCAGACGCCAAGTTCTGCAAAGAAAGGTCATGTGTTTATTTTTTCCAGATACTCCGGTTTTTATCATCCTCTGGTTGGCAATCGGCTCGAAAGCAGTGAAATTATCTTGGCAGGACCGTAAAAGCACACCCACGACCAATGCAAAAAGAAGACCTTCAATGTTATTAACAGATGCAAGATAGAGTTTTTGAGCCGGACAAAATTCCAAAGAGACAGTTACGAACTGCACCGAGCTCGATGCAGTAATTATTCAATTCAAACATTCAATATTCTGATCAGATGGTATGGTTGCACGTCTCTCTCTCTATCTCTCTCTCTCTCTCTCTCTGTCTCTCATACCTGCAGCTTCTCTAGTCGCACATCTGATTGAAGGTTCCCTCTCTCTGTGCTGGGTCTTTTAACTGTAATTTTGCACTTTTGGTGAAATGAAAGTAGCTCATTTTTTTACCCAGTGTGGGTTTGTGTGAGGTTACATGTATAACCCACTATTTTGCCCGGTAATTGCACACCGGTCCGCCCGAAAGCATTGGTCCTTCATGAGCCTGAGTCACAATGATTTACCTTAACTATGTCTCCACGCCCCACATCCCCGATAGGGTCAAAATCCATTGCTTTCTACGCAATTTGTCGGCCCATCTTTCTGTCTGTGCGCCACGTGTAAATGTCTACTGCGTAACTTTGAAACTATCTGAGATCATTACGATAACACATCCCTGTGATATAGTACATTTTTCAAACCTCAAAAAAGGCATTTTTTCTGATGAAAATATGTGATATTCGTCTTATTTATTCTCCAAACATAGGTTTTG